>OY728142.1:1388579039-1389779039 GCA_963277665.1 Viscum album
TTTATTTGATGATTTTTAAACACCATCATCCTTGTTGAATTTAATGCCACACTTCAAGTGCTAATACGAACCTTTACCTTGAAGTTCTCAAAACATTGATACTTCAAGTGTATAGGTGATTAGTATTAAAGGGTGTAGGAATTAAACTAGTAATTGATGATGTTGTTTTATCTCCTTAAATGAACCCATCTCAAATATTAGAAATTGAAATCATTGAAAAGGAAATACGTCCAATCCACCCCGAGCAATAACCTAGGATCAACTCATTATTTTAAATTGAATTCACTTAAGTCTCTTAGAGTTCCTTTAAACCCATCTAAAACCAATCCATGTTGGCCACTTCATAGCCAAAAACAGTCCATAGAATGTACGTGTCTATAGGTTTCTTCTTAGGTCTTTGAGGATTCGACAACCCAATCTAAACTACAAGGACCGTCCTACCATCTTCTCTTGGGTAAATTTGAGCGAGAATAAAATTTTGGCACCATTTCCAGGGACCCAAGTAAGTCATCTAAACACTCATTCTATTCTCCCCTATTTCTTCTTTTCTCATCCAAATTCTCTTATCTTGTCCCTTTCTCGTTTTTTTTCTTTTGGTGCATGTCCGCCTACACCCGCGATCAATCAAACCGTCTAGTTAGGGTGGATAGTACTGGGGTTGGGGAGTAAAGTACACCAAGGGAACTCATTCCATTAGATCCTAATCTTCCTAATACTATAGAGTCCAAAATTGAGCCCATTTCAATGGAAGGTCTTCAAAGAAACCAACTCATAAACCCGAGTGGAAACCAAAATGGAAACCCAAATGAGGCAGCCCCAAACTTGGGGAATGCGGTCGATCAAACCATGACTGACTACCTCACAACTTCTGGACCAATTCCCCCTCATGCATTAGACACAATTACCTAGGAGATGCCAACTACATCTTTAAACCCCATGTCCTAAACCACCTTCCCACTTTCTATGGAATGGAGTCCGAGATGACATACTTGCACATTAAGGAGTTCAACGACATTGTAGAAACCATGTGTCCCCCACATCAACTATAATCTGATAAGATGAGTCTATTTCCTTTTTCTTTAAAGGATCAAGCTAAAAATTGGCTAAACAATTTTAGACCATCATCCATAAATTCTTGGGACCAACTACAAAGAGAATTCTACAAAAAATAATTTCCCCACCACAAAACAATTTCACTTAAAAAGAGTATCCAAAACTTTTTTGAAAAAGAGGGAGAGTCGTTCTATGAAACCTGGGAGAGGTTCAAAGACACTCTAAACATGGTTCCACACCATGGTTTTTCTATTCCTGAACAAGTGATAATTTTCTATGAAGGGTTGGCTCCAGGGAACAAACAATGTATTGACATGATGTGTAATTGAACCTTTAAAAAAAGCCCCAAATGATGCTTACAAGTATCTAGAAAGCCTTTCTGAACAAAACCAAACATGGGGAACTTCACCTTATTCTGAAAAGCCACAAAGAAATACTGGAATGAATACACTTAGAGAAGAGGAAATCCTTAGGGCTAAACTCACAGCACTCTCTAGGAAGGTTGAAGAGATAGACCTTAGGAAAGTCCATGAAATCCAAACTGTTGACCCTGTTTGCACAATTTGTGACAAACATGACCATAAGACAGACAACTTCCCAACTATTCCATCCATCAAGGATGTTCTTTTAGGAGGACCCCCAGCAGAAGTAAATGCTTTAAACTTTTAAAAGCCTCAATACCAAAACAACTTCAACCCAAGGTATAATGACCACCCAGGCTTCCGCTGGAAAGATAACCAAAAACCTAGCCAACCACAAGGAAAAAATACTTACCCTCATCAGAACTACCAAACCCATAATCAGTTCCAAACCTAACCTATCCAATACCAACAGCCACCGGTCCATTTTCAACAAACCACCCCACCTCCAAAATATCCCCCTGGGATAAAACAACCTTATCAAGAACTAACCCAAACTGTTCCACAAAGCCTACTAGAACAACTATGCAAACAAATGGAAAGGATGAACTCAGAAGTATGTTCCCTTAAACATGAACTTCAAACCATACAAACTGGAAAAGAACCCATGCCTACTCAGGTGGTTCCATCCTCAACTTCAAGGGGAGAGTCAAGTTGCACTCAAAAAACTCATAAACAACTAATGGCTGTGACTGTTTTATGAAGTGGGAAATCAATTGAGAAACCTAAACAACTAATTCAGAACCCACTTGAAGATTCAAACTTGGATGAAAATTCAGATGAACCCCAAGATCAAACTGGAAAACATGATAACATTTTCAAAGAAACAAATCTTCAACAAACAAACACAGAACCTGCACTATCTCCTCAATGCATGAGGGGGAAACCCAAGCCTGAACTGAATGAAACATTGAGGGAAATCTTCTCACAAGTCAAGATGAACATTCCCCTTCTCGATGACATCCAAACCATACCTTCCTACTCAAAGTACCTTAAGGACATGTGCACTTTTAAAAGAAAATTTTCACATAAAAACCAAGTCCTTTTGGCTGCTAATGTGAGTACCACCATTCAAGGGACCATTCCTCCTAAGTTGAAAGACCCAGGTTTCCCTTACATCAATGTTGAACTAGGAGAAAGCAAAGTTGTCAAGTCCTTGGGTGACCTAGGTGCTAGTGTAAATCTCATCCCATATGCTGTGTACTGCCAGTTAGGCCTAGAAGAGCTCCAACCCACATCTGTCACACTTCAACTTGCTGATCATAGCATTAGGGTTCCAAAAGGGATTTTAAAGGACGTTTTGGTAAAGGTTGAAAACTTCATCTACCCTGCTGACTTCATTATCCTGGACAACCATCCAAACTTATGATATAAGGAACAAACCCCAATCATCATTGGCCGTCCTTTTCTTGCAACAATCAACTCTGTTATCCGAGTCCGAAATGGGAACATGAACATCACCTTTGGGAACATGAGTTTAGACTTGAACATCTATAATGCAAGCTCACAAATAGGGGATGACGAGGACAGTCATGAAGTAAACAAGATAAGAAGCATTGATAATGAATCCATAGAACATCAAGGAATATTTGATGGATGTTTATGTCAGGATGAGATTGATTTCCTTTGTTCATATGAAGGAATTTTATCTCCTTGGATTGAATCATTTTCAAATTGCTCTTATGATGAAGTCTTAGGTCCAACAATCAGTGAAACCTTTCAGCAAACCACATTCATGGAGACCGATCAAACTTCCGTCCCTAAATCTGATCAAGCCAATCTAGTAGCTGAAACTTCTACATGTGGGGAATCAATCCTGTCTAAAACTTTAGGAAATAAAATTGATCTTGATCCAGTGTCCCAATATTTTGCTGAAATTCTGAACCAACCTGATCTTGAATTGAAGGAACTTCATGCTGCACTAAAGTATGCCTTCTTAGGGGACAATCAAACACATCCTATTGTCATTTCTTCTTCTCTTGAAGCCAATCATGAAAGGATGCTTCTATATGTCCTTAGGAAACATAATAAATCCATTGGTTGGACCCTATCTGATATTCCCGGGATTAGCGCACTTATTGGGACTCGTAGGATTGTTCTGGAATCTGATTCAAAGCCATGTCATCAACCTCAACGGTGACTCAATCCTAATCTCATGAAGGTAGTAAGGAAAGAACTTATGAAATTGTTAAAAGCTAGTATCATATATCCCATAGTTGAGAGTGAGTGGGTGAGCCCAATCCAAGTGGTTCCAAAAAAGGCTGGAATCACAGTGATAACCAATGAGGATGGAGAGATTCTTCCAACAAGGGTGAGTAGTGGATGGTGGGTCTGCATTGACTATAGGAAGCTAAAATTGTTCACCAAGAAGGACCATTTCCCCTTACCATTCATTGAAAAAGTCCTTGAGAGAGTGGCTGATCATGCATTCTACTGTTTCTTAGATGGGTACTCAAGGTATAATCAAAGTGAGGTCTCCCTAGAGGATCAAGGGAAGAATACATTCACATGTCCATTCAGAACCTTTTCCTTCAAACGCATGCCCTTTGGTTTATGCAATGCTCCTAGAACCTTCCAACGGTGCATGATGGGAAGCTTCTCAGACATGGTTGGGGATTTTCTTGAGGTCTTCATGGATGGATTCTCTGTGTTTGGGGATACTTTTGAGGGATGTCTACGGAATGTAGAGAGAGTCTTGTCAAGATGTGAAGAAAAAAATATGGTCCTAAACTGGGAAAAATGCAATTTCATGGTTAAAGAGGGACTAGTTCTAGGCCATCTGGTCTCAGGTAGGGGGATTGAAGTTGATAAAGCCAAGGTTGACATCATTCGTCACCTTCCATCACCCAACACTGTCAAGTAAGTGAGGTCTTTCTTAGGACATGCTGGTTTCTATAGAAGATTCATCAAGGACTTTAGTTCAATCTCCCGCCCCCTTTGTGCTCTCCTAGTAAAGGATGCTCCATTTGTTTGGACAGAAAGCTGTGAGGGTTCATTCTCAACCCTCAAATCCTCTCTCACCTCTCCTCCATTTATAAAATCTCTAAATTGGAACCTTCCTTTCGAACTTATGTGTGATACCAGTGACTTTTCTGTAGGAGCTCTGTTAGGACAACATTGTGATACAACTCCTTATGTCATTGGTTATGCAAGAAAATCCTTAAATGATGCCCAAATCAACTACACCGCCACTGAAAATGAGTTACTTGCTGTTGTGTTTGCCTTAGAGAACTTTAGGTCCTACCTCTTAGGATCCCCCATCACTATGTTCACTGACCATTCTGCACTAAAATACCTCTTCCAAAAACAAGATGCTAAGGCTAGACTGATTAGGTGGGTTCTTCTCTTACAAGAATTTGACCTCATAATCAAGGATAAAAATGGGTGTTGAAAATGTTGTATCTGGTCACCTCTCTAGGATGGAATTCAAAGACAACTCAAATCACCTTTCTGTGTCTGATTCATTTCCTGATGAACACCTATACTCTGTGAGTGACTGCCCTTGGTATGCCGACATAGCCAATTTCGTAGTTACAGGAGTCATTCCAAATATTATTAGGGACTCAAGCTCGAAGTAAATTCCTTTCTGATGTTAGACACTATGTGTTTGATGATCCATACCTCTATAAGTTCTGCCCTGACCAAGTCATTCGGAGGTGTGTTCCAGAATCTGAACAAGAGTCCATCCTTAAATTCTGCCATAGTGAGGCATGTGGATGTCACTTTTCCTCTAAGAAAACATCTTCTAAGATTCTTCAATGTGGTATCTTCTGGCCCACCCTCTCAAGGGACTCCTAATTTTTTTTCAAAGCTGTCCTAGGTGTCAAAAAGTAGGGTCCATCACAAAAAGGAATCAAATGCCACTCACTCCCATCTTAGTGGTTGAAATCTTTGACTGTTGGGGAATTGATTTCATGGGTCCCTTCCCAAACTCCAGGGGATATCTTTACATTTTATTAGCTATCGATTATGTCTCTAAATGGGTTGAGGCCATTCCTACAAAATCCAATGATCATCAAACTGTGATTAGATTTCTCAAGGAAAACATCTTCTCTAGATTTGGAATTCCTAGGGCTATCATTAGTGATCGTGGAACTCATTTTTTCAATCGTCCATTCTCATCACTCATGAAAAAATAAGGAATTTCTCACAAAGTTTCCACTGCTTACCACCCACAGACCAATGGCCATGCTGAGTTAGCCAATCGTGAAATCAAACAAATTCTTGAGAAAACTATCAATCATTCCAGGAAAGATTGGTCTGGGAAACTCTTGGGTTCTCTTTGGGCATATCGTACAACATTAAAAACCATCCTAGGAATGTCACCATATAGGTTGGTTTATGGTAAAGCATGCCATTTTCCAATGGAGATTGAACATAAGGCCTTTTGGGAATTAAGAAAATGGATTATGATCTCTCATTGGCAGGAATAAAAAGGAAATTAGATCTCAATGAACTGGAGGAACTAAGGATGAAGGCTTATGAAAATTCAAGGATCAATAAAGCTATAGTTCGAGCCTACCAATCTATGAATATCAAGGTCAAAAATTTTTAACCGAGAAAACTTGTGCTCTTGTATAGTTCAAAACTTCATTTACACCCGGTAATGTTAAGGTCCAGATGGTCAGGACCTTTCATAGTGCATCATGTGTACCCCCATGGGGCAGTAGAGATTCAAGATCCCACAAGTGGTTACATTTTCAAGGTCAATGGTCAAAGGTTAAAACCATTAATTGAATCATTCAATAAACAGGGAATATAGGTTGAGTTAACTGAGCCAACCTATGAACCAGGAAAAAATTGATAGATTTAGGGTCCATGTCGGGCTAACGACGTTAAATAAAGTGTTGCATGAGAGGCAACCCATGGTTTTCAAGTTTCCTATCATTTTGTTGTTTTAATAAAATTTATATTTTAAATAGGATTAATTTATCATTTTTATATTAAAAAAAAGACTGTTGACATGTTCTTCTATTTTGAGTATGGATGGGTATGAAAGGGGAGCACCGTATTCATTCGTGTCACGCGGTGTGATCCCTGAGTAACACCTTACCCAGAAATTTAAAAAGAAGACAATGTATCATCAGTTTATTTTGTTTTATTTTTATTATTTTATAGGTTAAGATAAAAATAATAAAAATAATAAAAATAATAAAAATAATATAATAATTAAAAAAGGGGACTCGCTATAGATCGTGGGGCAAACCCCGTCACAACCGGCGAAGCCGCGAGGACTCGAACCCGGGACTGAAGGGAGACAGGGGCGCGCGCTTACCACTGACCTATGACTTAATGTGCTTACTTATTCTATAATTTTTATATTTATACTTATATTTTACTTATATATTTATATATATTGTTTTGTTTTGTTTGTTTGTTTTCCTTTTTCCACTGGGGAACTTTGCAAGCGACATAGATATCAAAGGACTAAATTGGCGTGGCAAGAACTTCAAACTTCAACCACCAGGTGACTTCATTCCATGATCCTCATATTTCAATTTTCTTATCGAACTCCCCTTTTATTCCTCTACCCCATTCTAAATTTTATTTTTACAAAACTACGGATAGTTTCATTCTAAGTTGGGGGGTGTGGAAACAAAAAGTTTGTTAAAAAAACAATGATAAAAAAAAGTAAAGTAAAATTCCTTTATCATTAATATAATAACATCTTTGCTCACATTAAAACTATATATAAAATAACATTTATTTCCTTGACTCTTAATTTAATTCATGATTATGTTTAAAAGCATTGATTTTGGAAATTTGGTTGTCCAATGAAAATTTTCATCATTTTTATTTCTATCCATTAAATCAAAATGCCACAATGCACGTCCTCTAGACTGTGGGGTACTAATTTGAATTTTTGGGGTCCCATAATAAATATTATAGGCTGGTTTGATTTTATGAATAATATGAGTATTCAAAAAAATAATAATAAAATAATATAAAAAAATAAAAATAATTTTTTTTGCGTGTAGAGCAATGGATTGATAAAATGCAAGGCTTTCGGCACTTGGGGATCGTGACTCCAGAGTTTTCTAGCCTTGAGTTTTTCAATCTATCTCTATTTATGGTAATATGAATTTGTTTTTGATTAAGTTAAATCGAGATGATGCCCGAGTATATGGGCTTCACTTGGTGCCCTAAGGCCTTTGAGTGTGGGAGTCATCGACAAAGTCTTGCTACATGGGTTAATTTAATTAACTGCAATCTCAATTACTATGGAAATATTGGAAAAAAAATCCAAAAAAAAGGAATGAAGAATACTCATATTAGGATTAAATGTGAGCCCACCTAGCGCTTCCATGATTTCCCCCTTGAATGAAAATGAACCCCCATATCTATTGTGATTCACAACACATCATTACACCTAATTGAGTTGGGTGAAGTATGATGATGGATTTGATCAAAGGAATGGGATTGAGATTGGGATCTTATTTTAAATTCATCTTGTTTTAAATTATCTTGACAGGTTATAAAGATATATTTCTGTGCATTTTACATTGTGAGCACTGTTTGTTATAATGTGTTTGAAGAAAGGAATTCAAATAAAATCATTGAATTATTTGCTCGGGACTAGCAAAACTCAAGTTGGGGGGTGTGATTAGCCACTAAATGAGGCTAATATTAATTGTTAATATACATAATATTCATGTTATTTATTATTTATAAACACCATTTTAGTGCATTTTACACTTTGAACATCATTTCACATTATGATTGTAATACCTTCTTAAAATGCACTATTATGTGGTACATTTTTGAACATCATTTGAAGTACCCAATGATTCATCTGATTATACATATTTTAATTTATAATTTTTGTAAATTGATCTACACTCCAATATGAACATGTTTCATTCAGGTAATCAATGGATAATTCATGGAAGAAGATGAGGAGATTTTGTGATGAAAGGAAGCAATTCTAGAGAAGGCAGATTGGACACCAGCCCACTGATGAGATAGTGGGGTCCAAAATACAGGCCCAATGAATCCCAAATTTCTTGGGATGATATAATACATGTATAGGAACAAATAACTCTTCAGTATCAAATGTAATTCGGCCTCCATGATGTTCATTTAGGCGGCCCACGTTAGATATAAAATTCTGGTCCAGATTCTACGTCCCAGAAAAACATCCCACCAATTAAACCATATATCGAAAACCATAACTTATTTTGGGCTGCAAGTTTACAGGATGTTAGGGGAAATCCGGAGATTAATTTAATTATTCTATGGTCCACCCAAATTCGGACATCTAGAAGGTGTTTCATGCACCTCTGTATGGTGGATGCAAGCTGGATGCCTTTTCGGGTCAAGGGTGGAAAGTCTTCTTTCCACAAACTTTCCACCACCCTAGGCCTACGATAATCAAGTGGGATGCTTTGTAATGTTGGAGGCTCGACCCAAGGCTTCCAAAATTCCTATTTAAGGAAGTGGTGGTGGAGGAGTTGATCATCTTGGGTGATTTGTTCAATTGTAATGTTATGCAGCAATTTTGTTGTCTCAAATTTGTCTTTCACATGTAAGTTGTTCAATTCACTTTAGTCTCTTAATAAAAGTTCTTCTTCTACTCTTATTCTATTGTTCTTAATATCACTTTGATACCTTTGGATCAGGGATTGAATTTATTCACACCAAACATTGTGAAATTATTCACACAACGGTGGAGTGATAATTTTATTTTTGTTGTTTTCTTTACTTCTCCATTTCCTCCCTCATGAGTCTACTTTCCGCTTCCATTGAAACCATGTGATTGATGGAGGGATAACCCACTTATGGGTTGATCCAATGGAGTAGAAAGGGGCTGGATTGGATGTTATTTATAACCCCATTAATGTATAATCACTTCTTTAATTGAGATTTTTATTTGATGATTTTTAAACTCCATCATCCTTGTTGAATTTAAGGCCACACAATTCAAGTGCTAATATGAACCTTTACCTTGAAGTGATCAAAACATTGATCCTTCAAGTTTATAGGTGATTAGTATTAAAGGGTGTAGGAATTAAACCAATAAGTGGTGATGTTGTTTTATCTCCTTAAATGAACCCATCTCAAATATAAGAAATTGAAATCATTGAAAAGGAAATACGTCCAATCCACCCCGAGAAATAACTTAGGATCAACTCATTATTTTAAATTGAATTCACTTAATTCTCTTAGAGTTCCTTTAAAAACATCTAAAACCAATCCACTTTGGCCACTTCATAGCCAAAAATAGTCCATAGAATGTACGTGTCTATAGGTTTCTTCTTAGGTCTTTGAGGATTCGACAACCCAATCTAAACTACAAGGCCCATCCTACCTTATTCTCTTTGGTAAATTTGAGCGTGAATCAATCACATACTTTTAAACCCCTTTGAAAAAATAATACAAAGAACTATGGGGATGGGGGTTCTCAAATAAATACTACTTAAATTGTGTGGCGTAGGAAGAACATATAGTTTCATCCTAAATTACAATAATCTCTTGAAACATACATTTACGGAAGATATTTTCAAGATACTATTTAGTGAAAATATATAAAAGTTTGATTTATCACGAATCCATTTTGTCCTTGATAAAATGATAAATAATATTAATGTGTTTATACTTAGTGTGTTAAACTTTTTTTGACAGATAAATAGTAATTTGATTTTTATAAAGAATCTTAAATGGTCCTGGAATATAAACCCTAAAATCTACTAGATGAACTTTCCTTTACAAGGCCTGTGAATCTATATGTGTGGTCACCAAATAATCTGATTCAAATATAATCATGGACATTGATATCTAATTATTACTATACCAGCTAACACAACCACCAGTAACAACAAACACACCACCTAATGTGGATCTAGATTTTGCGTAGAAACCTTCCCAATCTGCATCAGTGTATGTAAGAAAATATAGATCACCACTACACCTATATAAAAAACCTTAATTTACTATGACTTTTACATATCTTATAATTATTTTAATTTCAATCATGCATGAGTCCTTTGGTTCACATTAATAACTTGAATATAGATTCACTACATAGGAAATATCTGGTCTAGAAGTTGTGAGATCCAACCGGCCTCTAATCATACTTATGAAAATATTCAAATTAACAATGTTGCCCTATTCGTTATTTCTCAACTTCATACCAAATTTTATAGGTATAGAAACCTATTTTTAATATTTCATTCCAATTTTTTAGAATTCATTTGGCATGTTTTTCTTGATAGATAAATGTATACTTCAAATTATGCTCAATTTTCCACCCTAGAAAGTAGCTTAGTTCCCCCAGCATGGAAATCTAAAATTGATTCTACATTTATGTAAAAAAAATCCTCACATAATAAACTATTATTACTATAAAAAATTATGTTATCCACATAAATTATCACAACCGGGGTATCTGAACAATCCCTTTTCAAGTTCAAGTTTTTATCAGTAGTTCCTTTGGAAAAACACATTTTTCTAAGGCAGTTATCAATTTTAGAATAACAAGACACTGGTTAAGTTTTTATACCATAAAATTTATTATTCAATATGAAAAACATTCTTCCATCATTTTTAGTAATGAATCCTTTTGGTTTTTTGATAACGACTTTATCTTAAAGAACAACATTTAAAAAATCTGAATTTACATCTATTTGATTCAATTATTAATGCTTATGAGATGACACTACCAAGAACATCCTTATTGTCTCATGTATTGAAACCAGAGATAAATTATCCTCAAAATATATTAATTACATTTGATAGTGTGCTTTACAAAAAAATCTGGAACTGTTCAGTATGACTTCACATTTCTCATTCATTTTGTTCCTAGAAACCCGCTCTTTGATGATCACATTCTTGGTTTTTTATATGGGAACACGTTCCCATATAGAGTTATTGTAAATTTTATAAAGTTATTAATTCATGGATTTTAACCATTAAACATGCTCAATATCCTCTATAGTAGTTCTTGGCTCAACCTGTGATACATGAACTATTATTTTTAATCTCAGTCTTCTTATGGTTTGAATTGGTGAATTTTAATTCCCAATGATATTCTCGATATCAACATGGTTATTCAATCTCTAGAATTGATTTATATTACAACTAGATCCTTATTCATCATAAAAATTTCATTACAATTTGTATTAATTGTTTTTAATCTGATTTTAACAATTTTCTTAGTCATTTATTTAAAAATATGATCTTTGTTTTTAGAATAAAACCCAAGAACTGCTTGAATATGATGACTCATTTTCCCTAATTTTTTTTCAATTTTTATATCATAATACTCTATAATTATATGAAATATTTTATTTCAGAATATAAATCCATTTCTATTAGATAAATAATCTATAATGACACAATCTCCAACCTTTTCTTCAAATATTCTTATATCGTTTGCTTTGATTTTAATATAACAAGGACTACAAATGACCTTGAAATATTATACTATAGGCTTATTTGGGAAACAATTTTCATAGGGTGTAGCATGTGTTTCAGTTTTCAAGACAAATATATTCTGAATGTGCATTTATGTACACACTTATTCTCTTTATAAGTTTTTTGAAACATCATTTTCATCCAAAATTATTATTCATATTTCCAAAATTCTTCAATTATTTCTCTTTTGCACACCAATCTGTTATATGATTTATTACATTTTTATAATATAAACTTCAAATGCATCACATGTGTATTCTTTCTCGTTATATGATATTAATTTTTTACTAAACATACCATGCTCTTTTATAGACTGTCTACCATATATTTTAAACAGCATGACTGCTTCATATTTCTTCTTGATGAAAATAAAAATTTTCATCTAAATTAAGTCATATATAAATATAATAAAATTAATATCTCCTTGGGTATAATTATATCTAATTTTTCCACATATAATTATGTGGACTAATTCTAATGGTCTTATAGATACAATATGCACCTTCTTGTGATCCATCTTAGTTATATTTCTATTTTGAGATGTTCCAAAAAATTATATATAGAACTCTATTTTTCTTAGATAAATCTATCACTACTTAATATTTTATAATATTTACTGGGATTTTTTTCTATATGACCAAGTATTATATTCCATATCATTTTCTTATGTTTGATTATTAAGTAGAATGTATTGGATCTATCACCAATCAATAATATTCTTTCATTTTTATACTTCATAAATAGTTCTACCATCACTTGTAGTTTTAATGATGAATATATTTTTCTTGAATATTACCTCATTACCATTTTTATAAAGTTTAATAAAACATAAATTTTTTTATATTATCCCTTCAACATACAAAATGTCATCTAATATAAATTTATCATTTTCAATATGAGTTGTGCTAATACCTTTTATTTTCAAGTCTTCATTACCACAACTTACTGAACCTACATCATGTTTCTTAATATTCTTAATAATTTTACCCTCAATAGTCATGTGAGAGTAACAACCACTATAAAGTATCCAAATTTTTTTTGTCTTTATTTCCTTTAAAGAAACTTCTTCCAAGCATGAATTTTCTTCATTGAACACTTGAACTGATTTTCATTTATATTTGAGAGGGAATTGACCTAGTCATCTTGCATTACACTTATATTCTGTATGAAACTTTGGATAACACCTAACATATAGATCATCAAGAAATTTAAATCTATTTTTTGTTATAATATTGTGACCAGTTACCTTCTATGCATGGATTCTTACAGAACCTATTTTATTCTTATTGAAACTGCTCTCCCTGGGTTCTTAACTTCTCCCTGGTATAGAAATATTATACCAAAATATATAGGCCTTATTTACAAGCATTCCACAATACCATCAATAACCTTAAAATCTAAATTTACTTGAGAAATTAAAGTTTTATCTTGAAATATTCGATCCAAAATCTTACATTTGCTGAACTAATTGGGTCTTATTTTACTTCTATGTTTGAAAAGAAGATTCATTCAATATTATGCTATCATCAAGTAATTTTATGGTTAAGTATTATTTATTATTCTTAGTCCACATTGAACCATATTAAGTATTAAAACCATTAATGTTAGTATCAAAAGTTATGTATATGGATTTGTAGATGAGTATTTTTTTTAGAATTTTTATATCATCTTTGGAGGATTCTCCCTTAACTTCAATAGAGATTTTGAAGTCCTTCTTGATCTTTGCTAAATATTTCTCAGAATTAATTTATTTTCATTATCTCATTGATAAAATTTTATACTTTATGGAGAGATTTTCATCACGATATTTGACCAATTTCTAATTTTCCATATCCTTCAATCTGATATTTTTATTTTGTTCTATAAGAGCTATATCCCTTTTGGATTGTTCACCTTTTTCATCAACTAGTTTACTATTCTCTCTTACAAGGATATTATTATTTTTCTTGAGCATGGTATTTCTCTCAATACATGAATCAATTATATTTTGAGAATGTATTCTTAATATATGGGTACCAAATCATCTATATCACCACTAGATGAATCAATAGTCTTCTAAACATGAACCATAATTTTTTTAAATCTTTCTAGTTTCTCTTTATTAGAATCACTGCATGAGGTAAGATCAGATTTGTTTTCTTTTATCATTAGATTTCAACTTTTGGTTCTTTGAAATATCTTCTTGATTATAGAATTTTTTGAATCTTATTTGAAAATTTTCTTCCATTTGTTTCCATGTTTTTTTCATCATCTTTAGTTTTTTAAAATACTTCTTTCATCTTTTGGAAATTAATTGAAAAATACACAAGACTAATGAATTTTAAGCATATAACAAAAAATGTGCCTCTATTATTTCCTTTTCCATTTTAAAACCTTTTGTAATTAAATTAAATAACCCTTTTATATTATTCTTCATTCTTATAATCACTCATGTTAGAAATATCTTCATTATTTATAATTTTCATGTTTCTCATTGCTTAAAAAGACATATATTCTCTCACCTTATTTTTGAATTCCAGAAGTTTTTTTTATTCAATAAGTAATGAGAATATTATGTAGCTCATCAAGGGATATATATTATTTATCTTTAAGTGATGAAATTTTGGGATCAAATATTTCTAGAAAATTTATCATCAATTTCATAACAATCATCTAACCATCAAGATTCTCATCAAATCCTTGAATACTACTAAAAATTTTATTTAATTATGTAAAGAAGTCATTAAAACATTATTCCTATACCATATTAATTTACTCAAATTTACTTTTACAGATCTATATTTTTTTTTTATTTTCACATTTCCTTCAAAACTACTTTCCAACTAATCCCAAATTTATTTTATAGTTTATAGAACCATAAAGTTTGTGTAATATTTATCTAATAACAAAATGAGAATAGAATTACGAGATTTTCCATCGAATTCCATGTTTATTTATTTTTGAAAATTTAATCTAACCATTATTTTTAAATGTTGTAAAACCCATTATTGTTGTATCATGAACATCTAGACCTAGATATAGTGGATATAGTAATATTCAATTCATCAAATTGTAATAATTTTTTTCCTTCAAATGAAGGTACACCACTAATGTTAACTAATTTGATATTATCCATAGATCAAATTATAATTTATTAGATCCAACAAAGGGATTCTCCCTTTGATACCAATTTAAGTTCATATGAGGAAAAATTTGCTCCACTAGGGGGGTGATAAGTGAAGGTAAATTTTTACAATTTTCTTTTAAACAGAACAAACCCCAATGACTTATTAGATCACAATTTACTCAAAATGAAATAACACTACCTCAAAATATAATGTATAAAATAAAGAGAAAGAGACACATTGATTTTTATAACATTCAAATCTAGTGAGAAATCATAATCCATACTCCGACTAGTTACTCTCTCCAACTGCAGATTCTTTTCACTATATACCGAAGTGAAATACACTTATAAGAAATCATGTGGCATACCACCACACATTTCAGGAGTCATTAACAAAAACATAAATTCTCAATTTAATATAAATGATGATTGAAAAAACTAAATATGATCACTAGAAAACTAGGTTTCTTCGATAATTATGAATGTAGGTATCCTTCTACAAGCCTCTAGAATATTCAAGGAAGTTATACTCATAGTGAAGTCATGAAATTACTACAAAAAAATTCTAATACTAAAACCTCACAACTTATAAAGTAATGAGATCCAACATATCTTGATCGTTGAAGAACTATATTACCTTGGCTTTAGACTCACCCTTTTTTTATCCCTCAATTTCAATGCTCTGTAGTGCATTGATAAAGTATAGTATATTTTTACCAAAGTTTATCTTCAAAAATTTTATCACTATCATATCTCTAATATGAATCTATGGAATACTCTCCCATTACTATTGAAAAATGTGTAAAAATTAAATCCCCATGATCTCTATAACTGCAGTCAATTACTACACATCCATCATTGCATAAGAAACCAATGCCTAATATTGTGGAGGCATGAAAAACTATCCATGCAATAAAAATTCCTTAGAATAAATTAATTCTAAAACCACACTAAAAAAATATGAATGTATTCTAGATTCAGAATTGGACACATGGAACAAAAAACAACATAGATCTCAATATAAATAATCTACGTAGATCAATCGACTACATGAACCAGTCGACTACATGAACCAGTCACATACATGAATCAATCATCTACGTGAATCTATTGTCTATGTTAATCAATCGACTATTTGAATTAATCAAATATTTAAATAAATTATCTATGTATCATATTTATCTCTATTTTTCTATGTTCATATACATCACAAAAAACTATTCCATTCACATTTTAAAATATAAATGTGGATGAAAGGGATATGTGATTCCCTTATGTAGCTAAAATGGATACATGAATCACTTACATAGCTAAAATGGATACATAAACCACCTACATAGATAAAATGGATACATGAATCACCTATGTGAATTTTGATTTACCAATTAAGCTATATATTTCAAATAGCTACATGATTTAGCCCATTTAAAAAAAGGATAAATAGATATTGAAACCATTCAAACTTAAACGGAACTTCTTCAGTTGATCTCCAACCCTTCTTAAAACACATAATAGAATCATGGAACTCCATTTAATGATATTTAAATCTACAAAAAACATATCAATATTAACCAGAGTTAAATAATTCTTTATAAAAGGTTATTAAAAAAATACAACAACCTAAAGTTCCCAAGAACCATGAGATATTCATTTTTTGTTCAAACCAGACCATAATTCCATGGGGTTCTTAAAAAGTTTAAAAGGCTGATAATATTTGAAGAATAATTCCATGATGTTTATAAAATTAACAAGGAAGATATTTGGATGAGAATATAGAATATAAATATTGATTGAATAAAATGTCATTAATAATGTGATCATGTCATGAAATGAATGGAGTTGGGGATACCATTCTGTGGAGGAATAAGTCACACCATGAGGAGGTGGTTTCCAATTTACATGGTAGTTTTGATTATAAATTAAAGTAATAAATATTAAGATGAAATTTTAAAATTTGAAATAGTTTTGAATACTATTTATGATCACATTAAATTGTGTGCTACACCCAATATATTCTAATTGGAGTAGAATTAGAAGAATTAATACCAAACCTTAGATTAAGGGTTGTATGTATGTTGGAATATAAAACTATTTATAGTAGTTATGTAAAATAGATATAAGGAAATTGATATATCCAATTTGAGAAAAATACAAATAGAGACACATAGTATTCCATTTTTATATCGGGTTTAGTTTGAGAGTGAATTCTTGAATAATAATATTTTCATAAATTTTTGAAGAGACCCTCATGCCTATAAATTCAACAAGTCTTCACCAAAATAGTGCATAGAGGATGAGAAGTGGGAGTGAACCTGGATCTCACACTGGTTGCTTGCTTTGGGAAGCAACAACCCTCCGTTGATGCCTTCGGCAGGTTTGTCTTCTCGTCTTGGCTCTTGCAGGACCAGGTGGTTATAGGTCTTCTGGATTCTAGAAATTTTATGTTACGATTTTATAATGAGGAAGATCTGATATATTCTTGGGCTAACGCTCCACATTCTATGGATTGTTTTTACTTCTACCTCTTTCGGTGGTCTTTCTAGTTTCATTCGTTACGCGACTCTCCAACCACGATGATCTGAATCTCCCTCCCTGGTCTCCTATTACCATTCCAGAATCCATCCATTCTTCAGCTTATTGTAAATATGATTGGTCGGTACCTTTGTTTGGACTCCCGTACCCTCCCAGTTTTCCATCTATTTTCTCCCAGAATTTGCGTTGAATTAGATGTCTCAAAGATTCCTTTGGACTCCATAAGCATCAAGATTTAAGGGGAACTTCGTTGGCATCAGAAGGTCTGCTACGATTCTTGGGTTCACTTCTGTTTGAGTTGTAATCACTTGGGTCATGAAGCTGGAAGATGCCGTCAGGGATCCTCTATTTTACCTAGGGGAGATTCTCCTCATGTTCAAAAGGAATATGTTGCTGTTGTAGTGTGAAAGGCCTCTGAGTTGGTTTAGTAGACTACCGGAGATCCTGGATTTGCTTCTGCCTTATAGAAAGATTTCAAATCGGTGATGCCAGAGCCAAGAGTGGTGGATGTCTTCGATAGACTGAAAAATTATCTGGGTTTAAGTAATGTTGTTCCGAGTGTGAACCATGGGGAATGTGAGGAGAAGATTGTAGTGGATCAGGCAGCTCTTTCCTGGGCTCCCTCCTCCTTTGATGAGGTTGTGAAATTGGTAGCCAGTGTAACCCAAGTGAAGGTTGTGGAGAACCAAAGGGCTAGGATGGGCGGTGCAACCCTGGAAAATTCAGGAGAGGTCAGACATGTCAATCCACTACCAGCTGGTGACAAATTAATTCCCATTGGTATTAATTCTCAAAATCAGTTTGTAGTGCTAGGAGATGATTGGAATGCTTTTGAGGAAGGGAATGAAGTGGAGGTTAGCCATGAAGAAGAACCCCTTATGAGGGTGGAAGTTTCTCATGAGCATTCAGATTCTTCCTCAGACTCTCCTACTGAGTCAAAGGAAGCGGACATTGCGAAGGACTATCTTAGATCATCTTCAATGAAGGGAAAGAGTACTATCATAGATTCAGATGGATTTATTAAACACACTCGGAGGCTGTGCAGGAGAAAATACTATTCAGATTTACCTAGTCCTCCTATTACTAGATCCTCAAGTAAAGGTAAACTCCCTCCAAAGGCTCCCAAAATTGAAGACAATATGTCCTCGATCAAGTATGAAGTCTCTAGAAAAGAAATCACTAAGGAGTTGGAAACACAAGAAGGGGAATATCCTATAACTGATCCGGTGAATGCTGAGAATGAAGCTGCTGAATCTGATATCCCTCCAAGAGGGAGGGAAATGATGGAGTGTGATGATTGGGATCCCATCATCAATTTCAATGAAGAATTCTTATAGAAGGAATTAAAGGTCAATTACACCCAAGAGAAGTTTGACAGGATTGTGGGACGACATATTCAAGTTTACATTAAAAAAGATCAGGGTTTCTGGATCCAAATTTTTTTTGGCATATTGGTGAATGGATACAATGAAAAGAATATTACGGTGGAAGATTTCATCCAAACGTGGGACAAGATCGCTTAAAATATTGAAGACCTCATCAAAGATGATCCAGATAGAAAGGCCAACACTCTACAATAGAGTCTTCATAGAGGTAAGGTTTCTAAAAGGCTTAAACTGTAATTTAAAGATTTTTCAATTACTTATGATACTGGCTGATTTTCCATTTTTGTAATTGTATGTTTTCCCACTTTTCCCTTAAAAGTGATTCTCTTAATAAAAATATATATTTTGGTGGTGACTAAGAGGACCATAGACAATAAAAATTTTAATCAGTATACATTTTGTCTCACCCCCACTCTCAGGTTGTTTCATGTAACCTAGTTTCGATAGTTTTGATATTTATGGGTTTTCAATTTCAATATATATGATGTTATGAATAATGATTTTTTACTCTTAGTTAAATATGGTAGAGGACATGTGTACATGTTTTATACAAGGAACTCTGGTTCAGAAGGCATGTGTATGACTGTTTGTGTTTAGAAAGTGGATTTTGGATAAAGTTTTGGAAAAATGTTTTTGAAAATAATTTTTTTTTTGAAAATTTGTTTTATAAAAAATGATGGGTTTAGTAAATTAAATTTCTCACAATTTTTTTTGGGTTTTCTTAAAAAAACTTATTGTTGTGCATTAATTATCTAAAAATAACAGTCTTGATTTTTTAATGATTAATTATTTGACATGATGATAATTTTTATATGTAAATGTGGTCCAATGTGATCCCTAGAGTGGGTAATAAAACATGGGATACCTTATCATTTTAGAAAACACTCATGTTTTTTGAGTAGTTAGGTGGAATACCTTGGGTATATATGGGATTGAAATCACTAATAATGCTGAGGAGGTGTTTGGTTGTGTTTAGAGGGTAGGATCAGTCACATTCCTAATACATGTTGTGTGTTTATTTTACATTAGTTATGTAGTGATATGATTCTTAATAGTTTGAGATAGGGTTTTTGTAGAAGGGTTATTCTAGTGTGTACACCTACTTAGGTGATTTTTTTAAAGTTTTTTGGTATGTTGGATAGTTGGTTCTTACTTACCCTGGAGGAAAGTGAGAATCTATTAATGATATGTATGTGGTATGAGTGTGGATTTGGTTTTTTACGATACATGGTTTTTATATTTTATATTTCCATGGGTCAGTGAAATTTGAGTAGATTATTATAAGTTTTCTTAATAGTATTATTTTAGAAATGATAGATGTGAATAGGTTTTAAATTTATGATTCTTAGAAATAATGGGTAGTTGATAATTATTATTGTCTTTTTGTGTAAATATCAAGATAAGTAGTACAAATGTGGGTAAATTAGTGCATGGTTCGATATTAAATGACCATTTAAAATTTTTATTAATAGATTATAGTAGAGTGATCATCTGGTTGGCGATCACATTCTTATGGGATGATGTTTGATTGAAATTAGTTTAATAATATTCAAGAGGAAATTAAAGATATTTATCATAGAGTTCATATCACTTTGTATAAATCCTTTTCAATAAACATTCTTTGAGTTTTAAATTCCTTTAACAAGCGTCTCATAAAATTAGAAGTAGTGGATGATATATAAATTCACGAATTTCATGTGAAGTCTTACTAAGTTTTTGAGGGTGACTTAGAGTTTGAGGAAGATAAAAATTTGATTGATATTGATTAATTCAAGTTTTTATGGATCTATAATTTTAGAGTGTTATTGGGGGAGTTTTCTATTTTTATATTCGATGGTGTACTATCTACTTAGTGGAAGACTATGGAGCTTAATGGGAAGGGTGATGGGATATCTTAGATAAAGTTGTACTCTCTATTTTATGTTAGATTATATCAAGAGTTAATTAACCTAGATATTTTTATAGAATTTATTGTCCATCAATAACATGATCAATCCATGGTTGAGTATACCCTAGATTTTGAGATAATTTTCCACTTTATGTCTTCCTTATAAGGGAATAAATTCTTGAAGGATTTTTATTTTGATGAAGGCTATAATTACTCAATATGAAAAAAACATAGTCCCTTCATATTTGGAGACATACTCATAAGTAGTCAAGAATGTGATATGTATGGAAACAAAGGTTATATTACCTCTCATTATTACTGGAATTGGAACAATGATTAAGAATAATTAAAACCAGGTTGGGAAATTCTAGGGTGATGGAGTTTTTTTAGTTTTAGGGGAAGTACTACACCAACATGGACTAAAATAAAGTGTCTCATTGATTGTTTATAATGTGTAAGGATGGGACCTTTACTCTCATTGTATAAATGAACTTAATAAGTGACAAACATATAGAGAGATAAGGTATATGAGGAGGTTTTGGAAGGATTCTCTTATGAAATTATAGATCTAAAATGATTTAATATGGATTTCATGGTAGTGATAAGAGATCACCAATTTTCAGGTATGACTTAAACAATTATATCACTTAGGAATATCTAAATGTACAAACTTATGTTTTTCAATTTGGTTTGTAAAATTGGGAGGTTATATGTTAACATGGATTGGTTTTTGATATTATTTAATTATGTTGAGTTTAATTTTATGCATAACTATGATGTACTTATATATCTTAGAGTAAGGATCATTGAATGGGTTTTCATGTTTCATCAATCTGACTCATTATTTTTAATTCAAAAGTTATGCTGGTAGTCATGTGTTCAGTTTGGTAAGAATTTTTTTTGATAATCCTTTTGTGGGAAGAATCATATTGATTTGTTAGTGGTATGAACCCTAGTATTAGATGGGTTTTGGTGAATGTTAAGGTTAATGAGATTATTAAAACCAAATAGTGGAAATATAAGTATGAATACAAGTACATGTATGGAAAATATGTATTATATCTAATTAAAAACTAAATACCATCTTTAATTATTGGTCAATGATGTTTTGATAGGGTCATTATGGTTGGAGGTTTACATAGAGTAAAATTTGATGACTGGTATGGGTAAACCAAAAGTTTGAAATGTGTGAGTATTTAGGATATATTAAAATCATTTAATTATTTAATTAAGGAACTCTCATGTCGAATGGTTCTTTAAACATTTATTATTGATTTGGTGCTAATATTTAGGTGATGCTCAAGTGAAGCTTAGAGTTAACTATTATGCTTCATATACTTAAACAACACATTGTCAAGGTCAGACATTGGGTTTTGGGTGGTTCAATGATGTCCCTAAGGTTAGGGAATCATGGTTTTGGAAAGGTGACTGGATCCTTAGTGCATAGGTTTTTAAAGAATTGAAGGAAGTTGATATAGGTAATCACTAACCATTCTTTTCATATAAAATATGTCATGGAGATATCAATTAAATTAGGATGTGTCATTAGATAAATGAATAAGGTATATTATAGATAAGAGTGGGTGATTATTGAGAAAGAAATGCTTATATAGATTGTGTATTTTGGTAGTATGAACACATATAATAAGAATCTGACTATGAAAGGTAGCTCAAAAATTTGATAGATGATTCAAATTTTGGGAGATGCTTAAGGATACTTATTAAATATGATAAGATATATGGTGATGCGTTTATAATGAACCACATCATAATGTTTTAGTAGAACTAGAATATGGTCTAGACTCTAGTATAACTATATCCTTATATATATTGAAATTTTAAATGTGAGTTGGGGATAAGAATATTTTAAATGTGTTTAGGATGATTAAATGTATGTTTTAGAGGTGGAAAGATGTGTAAAAGATACTTGTATTACGTTTTATAGAGTTATGTAATTAAAATACATTTATTGGACTACAATAGATCTCACTAAAATCCTAGTGGGGTCCCAAAAGGAGTCAAGTGTGATGGATGTGGCATTATACTAAAGACTATGCCACTAATACCGTGATGGAAGGAAACTAGGATCCTAGTAGATGACCAAATTCCCGATAGAGGGACAACATGAACTTGGTTGTCTCCCTAACCTCCCCACTTCAAATGGGGGGATTTTTTTTCAAGGATCCCAAGTTAGTATAATTGGATATTGTCAACATGAATGAGCCTAATTAGGTATAATGGGTGCTGTTTGGCATGGTTGTGACTAAGTAGAGTGAGTTAAGTTGTGTAAATCACCACAAGTGATAGTTATTATTTTAGAGATAAATTTAGGTTGTGTGATTTAATGTATTGTTTATATTCTATTTTATCTTGAATTTGATGTGATTCATTATGCATGTGTGGTGATAAAGATTCATGGGGGAATGTTTTGGATTCTAGGGGACTAATAGTGAGATGTTGTACCCTATTGTGTGGTTCTTTTGTCAATGGTTATCCTTGGATGTTGGATGCCAAAGGTCCAGTCTCATGGTATCTATTATGTGATTATTTTCTGAGGAGTCATCATAGATGATAAGTTCTTGTGGGTTAGTATCTTAGAACCCAAAATTTGGTTCTTGATTCTTGGGATTCCTTAATAGTGGTCAAAGTGGGTAGGTTCGGGCATCATGGTGGCATGGTAAAAACATGATGACTCTACTTTGTTATTTCAATACAGAGTGTTAATATTTTATTTACCTTACACTAACTAGATATATTATAGAAAATATTAGGGTCATTATTGTTGGTGACCGATTGAGTTTTATACCCACACCCTACACATTCCCCTTAGTTTATGTGAAAACCTTATGTATAAAATACAGTTTAGGGATATGGCCCTTTTCAAAAGTGATCAAGATAGAGTAATTTGACAGGGTTATGGAGATGGTAATTTTCATGAACCAACTATCCAAGGACTACCTGAATACCAGTAAGTAGAGTGTGACACCCCAAGACCACCTCCAATAGGGTATGGGAAAGAGACTAGTTTTGAGTAGGCATATCACATACATAGGAGACCTTAGCCTAAAATAACTATACCAACACACATATCTTCACATCCACCAGGTAATTTTGTATGGTAAACCACTAATAGGGACACAATGCATGCATGGACTACTAATATCCCACATTAGAGTATGATAGAAGGTAATAAAAGTATAAAAGGGAAAATATAGGCCCAACAACTAGATATAAGGTCTAACTTATAACAAGGGTGTATACCATCAAAATAAAAACCCACCTACCAGCTATCTCCACTACACAACACTATTATGATCCAATTGTTCCTAGTATACCTAGGTTTCCATCAAAGGGCTTATAGTTTTTATTAGACATGACACATACAAAAAGATCTCATTCAGGGGTGAGTATATACATACCTAGCAGGATTCCCTAAAATAAAAATTATAAAGTATCAATAGAGAGAGAGACAACTCATATCACAATATAGAGGGTTAAATAAGAAATATAAAAAAGAAGATAGCCTAAATATTCTCATCATAGGTACTCAAATCATGGATAATTATTTGTCTTAGACAACCAAACATATACTATCATCCCATATATAAATTTATAAATCCTGAAGCCTTCTTCACGGTCCCTTCCCATTGATAACGTTGTAGGATTCCTTCCCCATAAAAGTTGGTGAAATTCTAGTCTTTAGTGGAGAACCCCTATCCCATATATGATATATAGACTGGTGAAATTATAATCCATTGATAGATGATCTATTCCCCATTAATGTTGGTTAAATACTCGACTCTATCTAAATACCATAGGTCGAGGATCACTACCCTGATCATACTCACATGAGTGAAATTATACTCTTTAGGTTGACCTGTGTCCCATAGAGTGTGGTAGTTTACTCTCACTAGGGATTAAGAGGGAAAAATCCATTCCTAAACAAAGTTTTCCAAGTTACATGAAAGTAAAAAACATGTCCAATAGGTTACATGACATGTCTCACTAAGTCCCATTATTCCCATGTTATTCCATCTCACATGACATGTCTTTCTTTATACATAAGACATGTTAGTAAAGAACATGACATGTAGAGGCCAAGATAGGTACTCAAGAATGTGTCAATGGCCATGTCTGTGTACTCTTCCCATGCTCGTGTTTGTGTACCCTCAATAGTTTACAAGGTTAGTGGTTACTTGGGGTTTGGGTGTGTACTCTAGTGCAAGCCTAGATGAAAAACCAGGGGTACATGGAATGTGGATAAGGCACATGACTGTGTGATATTTATTTTCTAATAAAACCCCAACACTACATCAAGAAGACCACATCAAACATGTTTTTATGAAATACATTCCATGTAGTCAGGTTTCCATCAACAGACTTAACATGTCTCCTATAATCTCGTTGCACCAGTCAAATCTACCACCGAATTCGAAAAAATACACATTTGAACCGTAAAATCAAAGGAAAAACCTACATTAATTTATTCTCATTCTATGATTCTTATAAATACTGATTATATTAACTCTCATGAAGATATATTATGCATCTATCACCACCTTTAGATTCAAAACCTCAAGTCAGTCTTCTATGATCCATTTACAAACATCATCATCTTCATAAAAGCATCAATTCTACAATCAATTTTGTAATCCATAGTGAATCCAGATTCAATTTTTTCTCAAACTAGATTAACCATCAACCATCGGCCTACCACAAGTAAATAATGAATACCTGAAGAATAAGGGGAGAATGAAGAAGAAAAAATTGAGATAATTTGTGGCCATCATGAACCGGACCATCAATTTCATTCATGGAAACTGAATTCAAAATATAATTACATGCAATTAATAAACAATGGAATTAAAAATATCAATCAATTGGGCCATGAAAATATCAAATGATGAATTAATTAGGATGAATTAATTCATCTTCAATGTGATAAAAAACAATGGATGGAAAATAATAAAACAAAGCACCACATGATGGTTGAATTGATCACTGAAAACAAATGATTCAATGTTGACATTGTTGGAGAGATCCAAAATCTCCATTATTGATTACAATCCCTATGGTGTCTCTATTTTTGATCATTGGTCCACCTTTATTCAACCATTAAAGTTTTCCCCCCTGTGAGGACCCCATTCTCCCAATATTCCAGGGTTATGTGACGAACCCTATATATTTTCAATAATGGGGTTCTTATTGAGTGAATTTTAAGTTTAACATTAAATTATATAATAAATCAATCAATAAATCAATCAATTATATTTATTTACTTTATCTATTATCTACGAGTGACTACACTCTAATGAAATGTCTGATACCAAGAAAACTAATGTTGCACCTAATGTAAAACCTACATTATAGTTTTAATGGCAGTCTCATATTTCCTATTCAAGGATTTATTCAAGTATATTACATTATTTATGAAAACTATGTGTGCATGATATGTTCTATATAATAATTTTAATATATAAATCATGTTTTCCAGTAGGGATCAAAATTCCACACTAAGACTATGCTCAACTTCAAAAATATTTTTTAAAATATTCAAAATTGTTAAATAAAAAAATGGATTCATTACATTTTCTCAAAAATTAGGTATTTGTATCCCAAAAATAAAAATACTACTAAAAAAGGTTAGGGTACTGAGCTCACATTTGGTTCTCTAGCTTCCACAACCTCTCTTAGAGGTTCCCATGCTACCAATGAATGTGACCTAATAGAATCACTTGCCCATGAAGGATTTTCTCATATCATCCCTCGATCAACACTGAGTAATATTTGAAGGTACCTCTATCCTCAATGTCCAACTCACCCCATTCAATGATATATAATGGGCCATATATATATATCTCCTTATATACAATACATGGGTGATATTATGAACTCAATCAAACTACAGTGGTTAGGATAAGTGGTAAACTACCTCACCAACTCTATGTATTATCTGAAAAGGGACTATGAACCCTAGAGATAACTTTACACCACTACAAAATCTCCATAATCCTCAGTGAGGTGAGACCTTAAGGAACACATAATCACCCTCATTAGAATCCAAATTCTTCTATTGTCAATATGTGTAGAAATTATGATAGCTATGGGTAGTCCTCATTAATTCTTGGATAATCGGTACCTTAACAGTAATTACTCACAAAACCTCTAGGAACATAACTAGTGATTCTCTTAGCTCTAGATAGCATAATAGAAACCTATAAGGCCTCTTGTATAAGACCAAAAATTGTACTATACCATTGGTGGAATGGTACCTATTTTTTTTACACAATCTCAAAAAGGGCAGACAATCCTCCAAAATTTGGAAAAAGTATAACACACTAGATTGCATGACGTTATCTAGTACCTAAATTTCCTACTAAATCTGGACATAAAACCGGGGGTGGAATTCCTTTCTCATCCACAATTGAATCCTAAAATCATCAAACAATCCTCTCCAAAATAGGGATATGAAGCAAGTTTCAAGGTCCAAAAAAATCATCAATGGAACTCCATGAAGCCATACTATCTCCTATATGTACAATTATCCTAATAACTATGCTATAAATCTCTCTCAGATGGAAAGGAATGGGTCTGAATTACTAAGTTGGTCTATGATCACCAAGATGACATCGTGAACTCTCATTTATCATGAAAATTCTATTATGAAATCGATGGTGATACCATCCCACTTCAACTTTGGATCCTCAAGGGTTTGGGATAAACCCACTGGTACTTGGTGATTGGACTTTACCTATTTAAAGATGAGGCATCAAGTGATAAACTTAGCAACAATCCTCTTTATCCTAGGCCACAAAAACTAACACCATAGGTCCTAGTACATCTTTGACACTTTTGGATGTATTATTAACGGGGATATATGAAACTACCTTAAAACCTCCCCCTATTTCATGATTAGAACCATCTTCCTTCTTTTAAAAATTATTATGTGTTCCCCACATTCAGAAAATTCATTAGGAGCACATCTTGTGAATATCTAGTCATGTAAGATCTCTTATTCGATATTTACAAGCTATGAATCCCTAATTTGATGAAGAAGTCGTGGGGTAACAATCATTGAATAGAGGTATACTAATCCACCCTCATCTATAAAGGAGAATTGTAACAAGAACAATTTCTCTGACAACTCACTTAACACCTATGAATGTGTTTTCCTACCGAGATAATCTTCCACCACATCCCACTTCCTATGAGTATAGACTATCTCAAATTTATAGTCTTGTTGGAACTATATCCATCATCTCTACCTTAGGTTAAGATATTTTTGAGATAATATATTCCTGAAACTCTTATGATTAAAATAGAAGATGAATAAATATCTCCTATGTTAATGTTTTCAAGTCTTTAGGGAAAAAACTACTACTTTCATCTACAAATAATGGGTTATATAATTCTTCTAATTTGGTTTTAACTATTAGGACCCATAAATAATCACTTCCTACCTTTGTATCAGAACACATCCAAGCCTAGCTCTGGAGGCATCAAAGAACATCAAATACTCAACTCCCTCATCTGCAGTCTTAAGATAAGGGTGCTCATCAGCCTCTTCTAAAAATATTTAAAATTGTGATGAAATTTATTTGTTCACATGAAAGGATACCCATTTTCGGTCAATGAATTCAAGGAATCCATGAATATGGAGTAATTATACATGAATCCATGGTAATATCTAGCCACCCAAAGGAACATCTGAACCTCAGTTACACACTTCGGTGGCTCCTAAGATAGCACTACATCAACATTCACTGTGTCCACAGATACTCCCTCCTCTGAGATGACATTTCCTAGGAAGTGGATCTCTTAAAACAAAAATTGAAACTTTGAGATATTTATAAAAATATGGTTCTCTCAATTTATGTCCAGGATTATCCCCAAATATCTAGCATGCTTCTCCTCAGATTCTAATTACATGTGGATGTTATCTATGAAGAGCATCGTGAACCAGTCTAAGAAGTGTTGGAAGATATAGTTCATGAGTCCCATGAACATTTTTGGGGTGTTAAGCATTCCAAAAATAATAAATAAGTACCCATAGTGACCATATTAACACTAAAATTATGTCTTTTCTACATACTCCTATCGAACCCAGAGTTGGTGATAAATTGACCTAAGCTCAATCTTCAAGAACCACTTACCCCCTTTCAACTGGCTAAAGAGATCATAAATTCTCAAAATTGTATAATTATTATTTATATTCACCTAGTTTAGTTTATGATAATCCATGAATAACCTCAAGTTTCTTTCCACCTACTTGGAAAACAACACTAGAACTTCCTAGGGGGACACACCGGGTCTAATGAAGCCCTTCTTTTGTAGTTATTCCAACTATATCTTTAGACCCTGTAGTAGTGTAGGGGGTATCTGATATGTGGGAACACATATTGGGGTAGTCTCTAGGTGTAGGTCTATATAGAAATAGTTGTATTAATGGGAAGGTAATACCAAAACATGCTCAGGAAAGATGTATTGAAACTCTTCCACTACAACATGAAACTAAAAGTTCTTAGTTTCAACTACTCCAAGGTCATAATATCCAAATAATGAGAAATCAATTGTATCCTCCATAATATTAGCCCGACCTACACTTCTTGAGATTCCATCTCAAAATTGTAAGAAAATTTCAACCCATCTACCCAGATGCACCACATACTACTCCGATAATATTAAATTTATTCATAGAATGTAGAGATACAATCCATACATTTAATGAAATCAAAGGGTCTCATTTTTGAAATAAATAGATTCCATAAAAATGCATCTCCTCAGAGATTCATGTATCGATAGAAGTGTGTAATCACTGAATCTACCCCAATTAGAGTCTATAGACATAAGGGTTAAGCTAGAGGCTCTACTAGAATCTCTGTGTCTCAAACAAGGGATTCCATAAGAGAATAATGGATAAAAAATGTATCTATAAAAACTAATACAAAATAAGAGAAGACATTGATTTTACCTTGAACCAAACTGGGGATCCTCTGAATCATATGCCTCCATTTCTTTTACTTTTCCTCATACCTCTCTATTGTCTCTTAATCCCATCCCAGACCACATGAAGGTGGTGGTAGTGGTAGAAGATCATAACATTTTCCTCTTCCTATAACTCTCCAAGATCCTCTACTATGTCTTCCTCCCTATGGACCACCTTGATCATTCCACTACCTTTTCCTCATTGGATTTTCCACTACCTACCCCTCTTCCACTGATTGAGAGGTTAAATAATCTCACGCATGCTGAACTCACCCATCATAAGAGTAAAATCACTTTCCCCTGGGTTTGATATAACCTCTACATAAACCCTAAGTCACTAATCCCCAGGCTTGAGTTGGAATATATTAGCATATCGAGTGTTGTGACCCCAAAGAACATCGTCATCCTTCAATAGCCAATGAATCCACCTTAAGGTGGCCACTGGATCCTTCTACCACATACCAAACCTTATCAAGGAAGCTCTATACTATATGATCCTTCCCATACACCCTTGAATATAAAGAAATATCAAGGGATTCCACTCCATCTCTAAAATATCAGTGAATCCCACACTTAAATGTCCAATATTAGAAGTATCCATCATGAACCATATCCATGGATTATTATTAGAGGTCAGTAAACCTAAAAACATACTCTATGATTATCACTCTAACCTACTAAGGATCTAGAATCTCTGAAATATGCACTGCTAACATGGTCACTAGAAAGTAATCCTCTATAAATAGATGCTCAAACACTATCGAAGAGAGGTCCACCTCATCACATATCTGGGGCACTTGAATTAACCATCACCCAACTGAACCCTAGAGATGACTCATAGAACCATTATATAACTAATAGTCGTCTTAAATATGTGGAGTACTCATGAAACAGACTCTATCCATTCCTCTACTACCCGAGGGTCTGTACAGACCCAAAACATCAGTATTTTATAACGTTGAAACTCATGAAGTGTGATTATCCTGCGTGAATCATCTATCAATACTTATAGGACCAACTGCTACACAAACTAACTGGGACCATCTAACTAAACTATCTAATGTGGGATAACATTCTTCTCAATAAGTGAAGGTACTTCTCACTATCTACCTGAAGCATTCATCTCATGATTTGGTCCCAACACTAAAGCCTTATTTCTACAAAATTCATCATCATGATCCTACTATGGTATCTATGCCAGATATCATCATGGAGGTATCCTACAATAGTCAAAATACACCATGGTCAAAGTGTATATTTGGATAGCTGAAAAAAGAATGAAATGAAAACCAAAACCCATTCTTATTTGATTCATGCACCATTATTTTCCCTAAAGCTGATGTTCCCATGTTCAAAGTTGAAAAATAGGTTATTAGAGTCTGGGTGTATGTATAAGTATATCATCATAAAATCACTAGGTTCCCTGGACTAAAAGACAAACGAAGACACCTCAACACTATTTCCCTAGTCCCAAAACAATTCTCATAGCTATCTCTAAACTCTAGTCCTACGAAAGCCTACCCTTTGATACCACTCTATCATGACCTGACCCACATGGTCCCACATGGCTTGTAGCATGCCAAGTGTAATACCCCTAGCACACCTCTAATATTCTTGGGGCTAGAGACTAATACCAAGTAGGTATATCTCATACATGGGAGACCCTATCCTAAAGTACCCATACACATGCACACATCTTCACATCCTCCAAGTAATATAGTAAGGTAAACTACTGGTAGAAACACAATTCATACATGAACTACTAATATCCCACATCAGAGTATGAAAAAAAGATAAACAACATATAAGAAGGAAAATACAAGCATAATAACTTGATATAAGGTCCAACCTACAACATGGGTATCTATCTTCAAAAGAAAAACATGATCACCATCTATCTATACTACATCACACTACTATAATCCATCTACTCTTAGTCTATCTAGGACTCCATAAAAGGTCCCTTCATCTGCATAGGACATTACATGTGCAGTTAAATCCCATACATGGGTGAGTATATACATACCCAGTAAGAAGCCTCAAAATCAAAAATCATAAACCATCAATAGAGAGAGATTCAAATCATATCAAAATAGAGATTTTAGTCATGGAATGGTCACAAAGAAGATAACATAGATACTCTCATAGAGTTAATGGAACCTTAGAGTATGATCTATCTTCACCAACCATAAGTATACTATCATCCCAACTCGCACTTTATGAAGCCTTATAGATTCTTCATGGTCCCTTACCTATAATTATGCTAGAGGATCCCTACCCCGTAAAAGTGGATGAAATACCAGACTCTAGTGAAGGATATATCTCCCATATGAGATATATAGATAAGAGAAATTATAATCCATAGTTAGAGGATACCTACCCAAGTAATGTGAATTACCATACTGTATTTGAATCCAAGAGGAAGAGGATACCAACCCAAATTGTACTCACATGGGTGAAATTATACTCTTTAGGAGGTTACCAATCCCATCGGGTGAGATACTTGACTCTCCCTAGAAATTAAGAGGGTAAAATCAATGCTCAAATGAACTTTTAAAAGTTCTATAAAGGTACATGACATGTCCAATAGGGTATAAGATGTGTCTCACTAAGTCCTATTCTGCCCGTGGACTCCTGTCTCACATGGAATGTCTTAATCCATATATAGAACGTGTTTAAAAAATAACATTATATGTAGAGGTTAAGAAAGGCACTCACGAATGTGTCTCTACCCATGTACATGTTCTCTACTCATTCCCATGTCTTTGTACTCTCTATAACACATATGGTGAGTGGTTACTCAACGTCTTTCCATGTACTTTGGTATACGCCAAAATGATAACCAAGGGGTATATGATATGTGGATAAGGTACATGACCATGTGATACTTAAGAAAAAACCAAAATTTAGCACCACATCAAGAATATTACATGAAATTTGTTCAAAAATACACATCTTACAGTCAAGCTTCCATCATCGGACTCAAAGCATCTCCTAAAATCAGGGCACACCAGTCGGTTCAGCCACTGAATTCATCGAAAAATTCACCTTTGACCTCTGATATTTAAGTAAACACATTCAATAATCAATTATCAACCTAAAGTGGCTAGAACATTTGATACTGTTGACCAAAAACAAATATCTTTAGTGCCCATATTACAAACCATAGGTTTAAAACCTCATGTTGGTCTTCTAAGATCCATTAGAGAAAATCATCATCATTGCAAAGCATTGATTCAATAATCAATTTTTTAATCCATCATGAATATAGGGTTTATCATAACTTGAAATAGATTAACCATTGAACTGTCGACATACCATAGGTCAATGAAGAACACAGAAAAAATAGTGGGAGAAATGCATAATAATTATGTGAGATTATCAATGGCTGTCATGAACCTCACCATTGATCATGTTCATGGAAACCAAATTGAAAATCTAATTCTATGTGATGAATAAATAAGGGTCTCATAAATATTAATCAACTGGACTATGAAAATATTGAATGACTAGTAAATTTTAGATGAATTAATTTGTCTTTGATGTGATAAACAATAATGGTCAAAAAATAAATGAAGTTAAGCCCTACTTGATAGTTGTTTAGATCCATAAAAAAGAAGTATTCAGTGTTGATTTAATTAGTGAGATATAAAACTTTTCTTATCAATGATAAGCCCTGTAGTGTCTTGATCATCGATCCTCGATCCAACTTTATTCGGTCATCAAAGTTTTTCCAAACTATGATGATATCCTTCTCTCAAACTTCTAAGGTTATGAAACCGACCCTAGAGATTGGATATAAAGGGGTTATTATAAATTTATTACTAGGTCTAACATTAAATTAGATAATAAATAAATAAATCAATTAAATTTATTTACTTTATATATTATCCGCTAGTGACTGCACTCCACTAAAATGTCTGATGTTGAAAAAACTTATGTCATACATAGGGAAAAACCCATGTTTTGGATTTAATGGTGGTATTGAATTTACCAAATGAGAATATACTCAGGAGATATTCCATTATTTATGAAAACCTTTGTGCACGTGATATATTATATCTAATATTTTCAATATATAAGTACCATGCCCCCATAAGGACTGGAATTCCATACTGTCTCCATTCTTAACTATAAATATATTATTTAAAATATTCTAAAGTGTTAAATAGAAAAAGGGTCATTATAGTGTCAAGATTAAGATTTATAATTTTTTAATGATACCTCCCATCATATTTTTGTTCTTTTTTATGTCTTATACATGATCGGTCCATTGGGTGATCCATTTTCAATTGTATAAATCTCATGTTATAGTGTGGTTTCATTTTGATATAACAAAATGTTGTATTTTTTTTATGGTTATCTTTTTTCTACCATTCCATATGTGTACACTGATATTATATTTGTGAATGTTTATATTATTTCTTTATATTTGTTTCTTATGATGTTAGTGGTATAGTCTCCCCAAAATTGGTCATAGAACCTCACCACTAGTCAATTGCCTTTAGAATATGTGGAATCATGCCTAAGATCATGTAGTGTTATGGAATAGGTCAGGTAGCCCAAGATGATATGTTAAAATTTGGTATTTGTATTGATAATAATTGATTTTTTATAGAATATTTTTGTCTATTATATCATGAATTAAATTATTTATTGAGATGAGTTTAGTTTTTAAGTATTTTAAAGAATGTGAAAATATTATTTAAATTATATTTCTAAATAAAAGTGTAATTTTGTACTAGCATTATACTATTTAGGATGACCTACCAAATTATTTTGAAATTTAATTTGGTAATAAATACTTTTAATTTTGTAGCAGATACATTTTTTGCAATATATGTATTTTTTTTATATTTGTATTGTTTCATTTCTTAATGATTCTGTTTATATTGATGACTTGTGTTTTATAAAATACACTTGTTTTGGAATGTAGAAGTTTATTAAAAGTGTTTTAGAAGTTTTCCTTGTTTTATTAGTATTATTATTATATTTTGATTAAAGATCTACCTTATTTGTTTAAGAATTCAATAGGAATTATTTATATTTTATGTTTATAATGTGCTTCATAATTTTATTTTTGTTTAATATCTATTGGGTAAATAGGATAAAATGAATTTTTTAGGTATAGGTTTTGGAAAAATAGTTTTTTATAAGATAATATTTTAGAACCATATGTTTGGTTTATATTTTTGGTATTATGTGATTTTAATTAAGTTATTTTAGAAATTAAATATTTTTTAATTATTCCTTTATAAAGTAATTATAACATACATTAGTGTAGAACCAAATGTTTTTAATGTGTTTTACAGTTTGTTTTGAATTATGAAATGTATATTTCAATAAATGGTTTAAATTGGTTTAAATTAGGACATTTTTTATTTATTTTAAAACAAATATATATATATATATATATATATATACATATAATTTCAATCCATAAATTTGAATCTTATGTTATTAGCTGGTTTATGAATTTTTTTGAGGTTTATTTTTATTATTTTATTTATAAAATGAATTTGAGTTGTTTTTAGTGGTTAATTTTGTTTAGTTTGGAGTGGTTTAGTTATAATAATTTTATTTTGTTGAAATATTAATTATTTGTTTAGTTAAAGTAATTTTTGGATTCATATTGGTATAAATTTATGATATATTGATTTAATAGTGATATCATCTAATCTATTAGGTTTAAAATAATTTGTTTCAATTTTGTTTATAGCATATTTTACTTGAATTGAAAGGGGATTATTTTTGAAATTAATAGTTTTGGAATTGTTGTTTTATTCAAAAACCAAGGTTTTAGTTTAAGTAAAAAATACATTTTTTATTTAAATTTATATTTAAACATCTTTTCATTTAAAAAATATTTTCAAATGTTTTAAATATGATTAATTTATTGTTTTTTATTTGTTTGGTTGTGTTGATATCTTGTTTCTGATAACAACTTATTTATTTTGTTAATTTCATATTTGGAAAGGTGTTTTATTTGGAATGATTTTAATTAATTGAATTGTAATTGGTTAACATCCATTTTGTTTGGATTTTAATTAGTTTTCATTAATTTTAATCATGGTCGGCTTTCTATTCCATGTTTGGTTTAAATTGAAATTTTAAATTTCTTCCTTTACATGATGTATAGACTTGATTTTTCATAGAATAAATGGTACTAAATTATAAATGGGTCATTTTGGTTAATTTGTTTTTGTTATTAATGATTTGTATTGAATTAGGTAAGATTAACCTTAGTTTATATTTTTATATTGGTAATATAGTCTTAGGTTTATGTTTTGATGTTTAAGTAAAGGGATTTAGTATATTTGGTGATGGTTTATTTGGAGAGTAATTATTATTGAATTTTATACAAAAATACATAATCATGGGTAATATAGAATGATACAATGTTTTATTTGTGGTTTGATTATAATTGAATGAAAATTATGGAAAAGAACATTTGAGGCGTTGGTTTCATGGAATTATAAAGAAAAGTGTAGATTTTTCGATGAATATTTAGATATTTTTTTGTTTAGTAGCATAACGATTAAAATTCATCATATTTGGGTTTATATTAATGTTATAACCTTGTAATTTTAGTTTAGGGGCCATTTTTTTTTTAAAAATCCATCAACTAGGTTATTTTAGTAGCTTCACAACCTGCTATAAAGAATGATCCCCCAAACCATGTAGGGAAAGGCAGTGTAAATTAGAAATGGAAGTTCAGTTTTAAATGACTATAATATTGGATCCATGTTTCTATTTAGGATCTACAAGATTTAAAATTATATATGACAAAAATATAAATGATGCCAACTATCGATGAAAAATGTAACGTGAGTTTTCTAGTTCAAAAGTGTTCTAGAAGACCTATGAAAAATATATTTCAAGTTAGGGGTACCTAACATTCAAAATATAATAGAGATTAAAATGTGGTATAAAGTAGTTTTTTATTATTCCTTATTTACTTAGGAATTTTGAGTTGGATTTTTATTCTTATAATTATGGAGAGATCAAATTTTTAGAAATTTTTTTTAGGAAAGTACAAAAATATTGATAGTGAGTTTGAGGTTTTGGATTATTGTTTCATTATGGATGAATTGAGAATTTTCATCAAAGATAAATCCTTGGATATTTAGTTTAATTGAACTTGATTAGGTAATTTTAGTTGATATAATTATGTTATATCTTATATTTAATGGGATGGATAGTTTCCTTTCAATTATTCCTTATTTTTATGGAATCCTATATTGTAGGGTTTCTTACCCTAGTGAAATTTTTTACCCATGTAGTTTTCCATTTTATGTGGTGATTTTATATTATAGTTTTTGTTTTTTATAGTTTACTATACATTAATTCTTTTATATTTGGTCAGTTTTCTCATAGGAATTTCATGGGTTTAGTTTGAATTATAATAAAGGTTAGACCTTAGTGGTTGTGCACAATATTTATATTTAGTAATTCAAAGATATAGTGTGATTGTTGAGGGATTTAGATTTATGTTATTGGGGTTTACTACTTTAGTAGAGTAATATATTATTTTATAATGTTTAATTTTATGAAAATTAATATTCAAATAATTTTTCAAAGTAAAATATGGTTTATAATTTATTTTCTTACCTTTCCAAGGGTAAAATTTTTTGATTGGGAGAATTATAACAATGACATTTTATAAATATTTTAAATGATTTATTTTATCAATATATTGATAAAAATGGGTTATTTTTTAAAATATTTCTATGGTGTATAGTTAGCCACATTGAGTGGATTGTACAAGATGATTATGTGTGATGATTTCTTAATCTAGTGGGTTATGAATAGGTTGGTGTGTAGTTCATGTATTGTTCATGGTAATCACATATCATTTAAAAACCAACCTGATATTTTATTTTTAACTCCATTTTTAGGATTTAGTATATGAATTTTATTAGTCTTTATATGTTTTTAAAATTATTTTCAAGTGATGAACGTAATTTAAATTTAAATTGAAATGTTTTTATATTAAAAAATATAAAATAATAATAATTATCCTCATATGCATGCACACCCATATATTTATCATAGGTAGAGGGGATTATAAGAAACCAAAAAAGAAACACACTTATGCACCCTAGTGGGTTAAGCCTCATCCTTCCCCATAAAGAATTAAAAGGACCCACTAGAACTATTTTATTACATATGATATCCTAAAGGCCCATTGTCCCAAAGGATAATATATAGCCTAAATTCCCAATGGTTTGAAGGCCTAGAATGTGGTCATAAGGCCTAATGAAGTAGCCTGCATCATTTAGTTTCACCATTTGAATGCTTTTCATCCCCCCTACAAGTAGTCATCAAACTGTGTCACTAGTTTGAATTATACATCACCCCTCATACCATTAATCTATACATCATAATGCCCAATAAAAAACCAAGTAAGGGAAACCATCCAATCATAACAACCATGTGGGCAGATGTACAAATGATAGGTTCCTACACACCTGTCTCTCTTTCAATACACCCAATCAATAAAAACTTACATGACTCCCCACTACATCAATTTTGTTTCGACACATATCATCTGACCAGTCCTACGTCTTGACTATCACTAACATAGACAACATCCATTTCAAATCAAAAATACATGGGATAAGTGGCTAGTTGATATTCTTTAATGCACCCATCCCTCTTTCAAAGCTGCTCACCTAGTAGTGCTTGTATGTCTCCATGTTGTACCACCATAATTTTCCATTTATCATTTTTTTATAATTCCCCCTTGTCACTTAATATCCAAAAATGGTATTTGGAAGGCCCAATGATGGTTTCAAGGCCTAGTGGACCATATGATAAATTATGTGGTCTAAAATACCAGTTCAGGTGAAAATTTATACTGCTACAATACCCGCGATATTAAAACTACAATACTTTTAAAATGATCATAAAATAGTTTAAAAAATACTCCCCTCCTAGATTTTAACCTAAGTCTCAGAAGCAGGATGACAAGGTGTTTACCACTCAAAGCTATAATGACCCATAATTAAATCAATTAAATTTCCATTATTATAATTATTTATTATACTATAAATCACATAACATCACTTGGAGAACACAATAGAAACTTTTAAAATGAAGAATTAAATAAATAAGAGGTATTTTTAGAAGTTAAGGAACCTATACCGATGAAATAGTAACTCGACCATAGGAATTATATATGACCCTTATGAATAGTAAACTGTAAAAATGATTAGTAACCTCACCTATGAAATTATAAATAAAATTTAGGCAACTTATAAATAAAAGTATGGTATTATTATATCATAGAATAATTAAATAAATATCTTAAAAATTATTGATTAAGTGTTAGTATTTTTGTAAGTCATAAATACTTAATTACAATTATATAATTAACAAAAAAATTTAAAAGAAAATTTATTTTCATGAAATGTATTCTTAAATTAATATTTGTTTCTCTTATAATTTAAGATTATTTTATGAGACCTTATTTAATTTTTCAATGTGATAAAAAATTAGTTATAATTTTAAAATATGTATTTTTTGAGTAAATTATGATTTTAATTAAACATTAAATTTATCATATTTTGATTTTTTTTCATAAAATGGAGTTCATTTTTGAATTCTACACTTCAAAAAATGGGTAGGGTGATTTTTTGGGATTTTATTGAAATACATGAATTTCTTATGAATTGTAAAATATGATAATTTACAGTATAAATACATTATAAGATAAACACACTATTTATTAAGTCATGGATGATGTAAGCACCATAATATTGAACTCCCATTAGTTATTTTAATAATTTTTTTTGATAATTATCAAACTATTCATAGTCTTAAGAAAAAAATAATAAACCAATGAATAAAATAATGAGAAAAAACACCCCTCTCCTCCACTATAAATACTATCCCCCACCACCTCTTCTCCTCACACCTTCCATGATTTGATCCTTATAAAATTTCTTCCTAATAATCTTCCCAATACCTTTACCCCACGTTTAGGAGTCTTTTTTCTCAATAAAATACCAAAACCAATCCCATTAAGGAGGTTCTCAATGAGGAGAAAATCAAGAGGTAAACACCTATCACTTTTCTTTTAATTTATTTCCATGTTCTTTTATTTTCTTATTTTTTCCTCAACTAACTATCCCAAAGAAATATGATATATCTAGTATCTTCTATATAATATTATTTTATTATGTTTAGGGAATAATCCATCATCAATTATCTTCCCCAGCCTTTTTTTTCTAAAAATGAAAACATCGTCTGTGTTGTGTTGATTTATCGCATTCATGGATGAAGAGTTTTCAATTTCCAGGAACACCTTCAAGGATGGTCATAAAACCATTTTTTATGGTTAATACAGATTATAAAATATTTATTAAATCCCATATAATTTTCTAGAACCATTATATGCACATAAATTTAATTAATAAAATAGAACTAGTTTGTGATGATTGAAAAAGCACCAAAATAATCTAAACGATTATCGCTAACATATTACACAATGATTCATCCTCACCCCATATAAAAAAAATTATTTATATAAAAATTTAATATTTTTTATGTTAATTAATAATATATAACTTCAATTATATATATATATATATATTCCCATATTACATGATCTTCCATACTCATATACAAGTAAACTAATCATGAAAACCAAGGAAATGAATGCTCTCAAACAATAAAATTATATCTTATAACTCATCAAAAAATGACCATAAATAAACATAATAAAATTATATTAAATAAAATAAATAAATTAATGGGTTTTAATTAATTAATAAATCTATTTAATTTTATTATTCAGGACATTAATGTCAAGTGCAAAACACTTTCATATATAAGGTAAGAGTTTCTTCCCGAACCTCAATTTTCAGTCGGGTTATGATTTCTCCCTCTATAAATAAATTTAATTCTTAATTATTTTTATATTATTATTATAAATTATATATATATATATATATATGTTCCAAAATCATATATCTATACCATTTCATTATTCACTTGTGGGTAAATACATGTTTTACAAGGTTCCCTTCTCAATTTTTCCTGATATGCAAGCCCAATTAAAAGGGAACGCCTTGATTTCTTATCCATTTTCAAGTACCATTCATAATATATTTTAAGACATAATTATTTTTATAAAATCATTATTTTTTTCATGAAAAAATATATCTATTTAATACTAGTTTAATACAAACAATTATGATGAATAAAAATGATTTTTCCAAAATAACTCTTCTTTACAAAGTAAAAGGGGTATTTTTCTCAAGAATTACTTAATGAGTTTATTAGATTATTTTCAGATATTTCCACACCTATGTTGAATTTTATGATTTATTGATATTGATATATTATTAATATTATATACCATATTTATTAAATGGTTTATGATTAGTTTTATTGTGGATGTGTCATCTTGATACTATTCACCACACTACTTAGAATGGTTATTGATTATTTTTACAAATTAGGGAAAGTTATTTAAATTTAATATGTATAGGTTTTTATTTTTAACCCCATTAATATTAGGAATTAATTAAACTTATTAGGTGATGGGTTATGTCCTCTATATTCCATTGACTCATCGGTAGGTCTCATGAGACAAAACAGATATGGGGTTGGCCAAGGCCGTAACCATTTATTTTCGGATGTCTTGGATGAGGCCTTTATAGTATGTTTTAAATGTCTAGAATATGAATTATCTCATTATGATATTATTAATTGACAGTTCATGTGATTATTTTACTAGTATAATATCCATGTTTTAGCTTAATTCTCACCCAATTATATTTATTGTATTATATATTCAACATTTATTCTTTCTATATTATGCTTGAGACTATGTTTTAATAGAATGTGTTTTTAGTCATTCACCATGACCTATCATTTATATTATATTCTTCTATATTACTTATACTTGCTGAGCATATGGTCTCACCCCTTTTGTATGTTTTATTTTTCTTTAGGATGTGAAGATGTATATTATGAATTATTTTTAGGGATAATCTAGGAGTTTATGGGTGTTTCCAATGGAGTTTCTATGTTATTTTTCATTTAAAGTTGTAATGTAAAGTTAATGTATGTAATTTGGATTCCAAAACTACTAAACTGATCGGTACTTTGGTGTTAGTGTATTGTATCTATTATAATGTATCAATATAAGGCACCAGCTGTGGGCTACTAGGGTCGGGGTCTTTATAATTGTTATTAGAGAATGTTTAGTAGAAACCTTGGAAACATGATTTAGATAACATAGATTAGGTAACCTAAACTAAATATAGACTTTGAGGACAATCATAAAAGATTATCCTATAATTTCAGTATATTATAGATTATGAAGGTATTCCTAGAAATACATCCCTGTTGTGATACTATAAGTGAACATGGTTCTAGCACAGATGTACCTAGGGGTAACAACTTCAAAAAGGTTTCCTAGGCCTGAATTAGGGTAACCTGGTACATGAGAATGGGCCATACTACGCACCTGGTTTGAAAATCATGAGGTATATGCTTAGGATAATTCACATTTTCTTTAAAAACCATTATAAATAATTTAAAAGTAAATATTTCCTTAAAGAATACATTTTTTTGATTATGAGATTAGCTATGCATAAAATTTTAATTTATGTTAAGTGTTTTTATAGTTCAAAAATATGTATTATGATTCATAACCTAATTTATTGTATGTCATTATTTAGAAATTTTCCATAGTATAAGTAATAGAAACCATATCAATGTGTGTATCCCATATAGGGATTTTCTTCCTATAAAAGATAATGATGTTGGTACTGGAACTATGACTAGTGCTGAGTAAATTATAACTATACTGGGATAGCTGACTCAAGTTATAAATAATAGCCTTACCTATTTGGAGCATCCTGATCCACAACATGGAGGACCAATGTTAGACCTCTTTATGTGACAGCATTCTCCATCATTCAATGGGAATACAAACCCAGTTGTAGCTGATAAGTAGAAAAGTTCCTTCAAGAATATATTTCTCACATTGGGAAGTAATGAATGAGTGAAGGTTATCATGATAGTTTATCATCTCTTAGGAGATGCTGATCAATGGTTATCATTGATTTAAAATAAAAAAGGAGGAGGAATAAATTTCAAATTTAGAATAGAATTATATTAAGAAAATTTTCTTAGATAAATATTTACCACATGAATAATGAGAGGATATGGAGAGGAAATTATTTAGTCTGAGGCATAAATAGGATGAAAACATTACCAAATAAAAATCAAACATTACAAGGTTATCAAGGAATTTTGTGGACTACATACATAATCCATGAAGAAAGATTTATCTATTATTTGATGGGTTAAAATCATTACTCCAAAGGACATTGGTCTCCCAAAATTTATCATCGTATAAAGATACAGTCTCATGTGCTATCAAGGTAGAGAAATAATTCTCTATATATTATGAATTTAAGTGAAAATAAGAGAAGAAGAGTGTGGTGGAGGAAATAATGGATGAAGAGAATAATAAAAAAGAAAAATTTTCAATGTGTGATACTTGTGGAAGGAAACACCCCGATGCCTGCTTAAAAGGAAAATGATCTATTAAAATTGTTGAGAAAAGGCCACCAATCCCATGATTGCAAGGGAAATAATGAAGCTACAAATGTTTAATGCTATAATTTTAGGGATATGGGACACTATGAAAAATATTGTCATAATATTAAAGTAAAATTTCCTTAAAAAATTCCATGGGAGTAAGTCTAAGCTTATATGATCACAACTATAGAGGTTAATGTTCTTAATGATGTGGTGGTAGGTGCTTCAGTCATTTCCTCAAACTTAGATAATGATTTATTTTATTCTTAATCATTACATTCATTTATATCTTACCATTTTACCATGAAAATTATAAATTTACCTTTTGATTTAATAAAGGAGATATAAGTAAAAACTCCCAAGGGAAGTATCATTAAAAAAGATGTGTTGGTCAGTCCCCTTTATATCACTTAAACATTCTTTAGTTTCAAACCTTATCACCATAAATATGCCTGAATTTGATATAATATTTTATATCAACTAGATTTAAAAATATTATGTTGAAATATATTGTAATAAGAAGGAAGTTACAATTTGTGATGAAGATGTAGAAGCTGTTATCTTTATAACAGAAATGTCATCATGTGGTTCTTATCCATATCCACCTCAAATAGATCTTCTAAATTAAATTATTATGGAGGAAGAGAAAAAATCATCTACAAATGAGGAAATAAATATTCAGATTGAATATGTACGTATTGTGCAAGAATATATTGATGTATTTTCATAGGATTTACCTATACATACTCTAGAGTGGGAAGTTGAGTTATATATTTATTTAATTCTTAGTGAAAGACCTATATCAAGGACTCTTTATAGAATGTATATTTTACAATTAGTATATTTGAATAAAAAACTCGAGGAATTGAGTGACAAGGTATTTATTCTCCCTAATGTTTCTCTATGGGGAGCCCCTATTAACTTTTTTAGGAAGAAAGATGGATACAATAAATTGTTCATTGATTATAGAGAAATCAATGCTATTACTATAAAGAACATCCATTGTTTACCTCACATTGATGATTTATTTGATCAACTTCACAAAGGTAAATATTTTTTTTATGATTTACCTTTAATTTAGATATCATCAATTGCAAGTGGTGAAGGAAGAAATTCCAAGGAAAACATCTTGAACCAAGTATGGAGATTAAGATTTTATATTAATGCCATTTGGATTGACTAATATACCCTCTGTTTTTATAGATCTGATGAATAAAGTGTTCAAGGAATATCTTGAATATTTTTTGGGTTATTTATTGATTATATCTAAATATATTCCAAAAGATATTAGTAATTTGAGAACCACTTACAGGTTTTATGGATACTCTTAAAAGAAAATATTTATATGGGAAGTTTAAGAAGCATGGATTATGGATTCAAACAATTTCTTTTCTTGGATATATTGTCTCTATGGATGGAATCTCAGGTCTATCCTACAAAGAAAAAGGTGGTTTAGGAATGTACTACACCAACAAACATAACTGAGGTGCATAGTTTCATTGGTTTATTATTTCACTATCTGTGTTTTCTTTAGAATTTTTCCTGATTATCTAACCAGTTAACAAAGCTTACTCGTAAAGGGGTTAAGTTTGTATGAACAAAAGAATGTGAATAATGTTTTGAAGAATTTAAGAGAATATTAGTGAATTCTCTGATCTTCATTCTACAATTAGCGAATGGTGGATTTATGATTTATAGTGATGAATCAAAGAAAGGACATAGTTGTGTTCTTATTCATTATGATAGATTAATTACATACGCATCAAGGTAGTTAGAAACTCATGAATATAACTTTACAAATCATTATCTTAAGTTATAAGATGTAGTATTTTCTATGAAAATATGGTGATACTATCTCTATAGAGAAATATGTGAGATATATATAGATAAAAATATCTTGAAATAAATCTTCTCATAGAAATAACTCTACATGAGGCAAAGGTTATGGCTTGAGCTACTCAATGATTATGATTTTTCAATAAAATATCTCCCAGGGAAGGAAAATAAGGTAACTGATGCATTGAATAATAAGGATCATGGAGTTCTAAACAAAATTATAATTTAATGGGATCTTGTGTTCATGGATCTAATAAATATGGATATAGGTATTTTCAAAGATGGTGAAACATACTTACTTTTTCAATTGGTTTCACAAACATATTAATTGGAAAGAATTAAAAGTTCTTAGTATCATAGTGAAAATATTCAAAAGAACATCAAGGATGTGAAAGATGGGAAGTTGGCAGACTTTGTGTATGAAGTTGGGATTCTGGAATTTGAGAGGAGGCTATGTATTTCCTCTATACCCAAAATAAAATGGAGTTATTAGATGTTTTTCGTAGCTCTAATTTCTCAATAAAACCTGATAACTCTAATATGTATAGCGATTTGAAGGAACATGTCTAGTGGGTTAATATTAAGCACCAAATTGTGGATTAAATATCAAGATATTTAGTCTATCAATAGGTGAGAGCTAAAAGACGAAATCCAAAAGGATTTATGGAACCTATTCCTATTCCTACATGAAAATTGGATGACATTACTATTGATTTTTCACTAGATTACCAAGGAATCCTAGAAATAATGATGAAATATGAGAAATTGTTAATCGAATTACCAAATCTGCACATTTCCTTTCTATACGGGATGATTTCCCACTAATGTACCTTGCGAGACTCTATATTAATGATGTTTTAAGAATTTATGTAGAACCAATTTTAATTGTGTCTTATCATGATCCATGATTTTCATTTCAATTATGGAAATTTTGCAGAAATATTTGGATACTAAGATTCATTTGAGTACTGGTTATCACCCTCAAACTGAAAGGTAGTCTGAAAGGACCATTCAAAAAATAAAAGAAATGTTAAGATCATTATCACTTGACTTTCAAGGTATGAGGAATTAATATTTACCTTTGGTAGAGTTTTCATACAATAATAGTTTCTATTCAATTATTCAAATGGCACCATATGAATCATTGTATGGAAAGATATTTCATACACCAACTTGTTGGGATAAAGTTGGGGAAAGGATGTTTGTATGCCCAAATATTGTGGAGGAAACAACAGAAATGGTAAGGCCTATTCAAACCCATATTAAATTAGTTCAAAGTATGAAAAATAGATATGTAGATAATCAAAGTAAATACTTGTAGTTTCAAGTGGGAGATCATGTTTTTCTAAAAGTATCACTATGGAAGGGTGTCATAAGGTTTGGTAAGAAAGGGAAACTAAGCCCCAGATACATAAGAACTTTTGAAATTTTGGAGAGAATTAGAGCTATGGATTATCATTTGGAAATGAAACCAAGCCTTTACAAATTTCATTATGTGTTCCACACATATTTTTTAAGGAAGTACATGCAATACCAAACCCATGTTCTCACTTTTGAAGAAATTGAATTGGAACCTAATTTATATTACTGTAAAGAGACTATCTAGATTTTGGATACTAGAGAGTAGTTTTTAAGAAATAAGATTAATTTTATAGTTAAGGTATTTGGGAAAAACCATAAAATAAAAGAGGTGACATGGGAACTAGAGAAGGTTATGATGAAGAACTACCCAAATCATTTTATGACAGGACATTATGAAAATTTTGAGGATGAAATTTTGATAGGAAGGGAGAGTGTGGTGACCTATAATTCTATCAGTAAAATTTCCCTTCTAATAATTATTTAATATATTATAAATCACATAAAATCACTTAGAGGACAAAATAAAAACATTAGAAATGAATAATTAATGAAATAAGAGGTATTTGTAGAAGTAAAGGAACCTATACCAATGAAATAGTAACTAGACCTTAGGAATTGTATATAACCCTTATGAATAGTAAACTCACCAAATGAATAGTAACCTTACCCTTTAAATTATAAATAAAATTTAGGTATCTTATGAATAAAAGTATGGTATAATTATATCATAGTATAATTAAATAAATATTTTAAAACCTATTGATTAAGGGTTGGTATTTTTGTAAGTCATAAATATTTAATTAAAATGTTAGAATTAATAAAATGATTTAAATAATTTTCTTTCCATAAAACATATTCATAAATTAATATATTTTTTTCTTATGATTTTAAGATAGTTTTATGAGACCTTAGAAATTTTTTAGAGTGATATAAAATCAGTTATAATTTTAAAATCTGTATTTTTTGAGTAAATGATGATTTTAATTAAAAATTAAATTTATAATATTTAGAAACTTATTTTCATAAAATAGAGTTCATTTTTTAATTCTATATGTTGAAAAATGGTCAGGGTGAATTTTTGGGATTTTTCTGAAATACTTGAATTTTTAATAAATAGTAAAATATGGTAATTTGTGGTATAAATACATTATATGATAAATATTCTATTACTTGTGTCATTACTGAGGTAAGAACTATAATATAGAAATAAAATTAATTATTTTAATATATTTTGTGATTATTCTTAAACTATTCCTAGTCTTAAAGAAAAATAATAAACTAATGATTTAAATAATGAGAAAACACCCCTCTCCTCCACTATAATTTCTAACCCTCACCACCTCTTCTCCTCACACCTTCCAAGATTTTATACTTGCATAATTTAGGCCCAATCCTTTTCCCAAGACCCTCTTCCATTTCTAAGATCCTTTGGTCTTAAAAAAATACCAAAACTAATCCCCTCAAGGAGGTTCTTAAGGAGAAAATCAAGAGGTAAAAACCTCTCTCTTCTCTTTTAATTTTTTTCCATGTTCTTTTCATTTATTATTTTTTTCTCACTTAAATATAAAAAAGTAACATGATATCTCTAGTATCTTTTATATACTATAATTTTATTATGTTGAGGGAATAATCCATCATCAATTCTCTTCCCTCTCCTTTTGTTCTAAAAATGAAAACATCGCCCGTGATGTGTTGATTTATCAAATTCAATGATGAGGAGTTTTCAATTTCCATTAATGCCTTCAAAGATGATCATAAAACCAAATTTTATGGTTAAAAATATTATAAAATATGTATTAAATCTATTTAATATTCTTTAACCAATATATATACATGATATTAATTAATAAAACAAAACTAGTTTGTGATGATCGAAAAACCACCAAAATAATCTAAACGATTATCGCTAACGTCTTATCCAATGATTCATCCTCATCCCAAATAAACAAATGAACTATATAACCATTTAATATTATTTATTTTCATTAATAAAATATAACTTCAATCCTGGATTTCTATTCCCATTTTACATGATCTTCCATTATCATATACAAGTAAACCGATCATGAAAACCGTGGAAACAAACGCTCCTGAATGATAAAATTGTATCTTATAACTCATAAAAAAGATCATAAATGAACATAATAAAATTATATCAAATAAATCATATGAAGAAATTTTTTTGAGTTAATTAATTAATGGATTTAATTTTATTATCTAGGACATTAAGTTCATGTACAAAAAAATTTCAGGGTTTCTTCCCAAACCCCCATTTTCATTCGAGTTATGCTTTCTCACTTTATACACCCATGAAATTATTCATTATTTTTATAAAATTCTCGAAAATTATGTATATATGTTCAAATATCATATATCCAGATCGTTTTATCTTTCTTTTATAAGGATATACATGTTGTACAAGGTTCCCTTCTCAATTCTTCCCGAAAGGCAAGCCCAATTAAAGAGAACATATCCATTTCTTACCCATTTCAAGTACCATCCATAATATATTTTAAGACACCATTATTTTTATAAAATCACTAATTATTTTATGAAAAAATATACTTATTCATTAATTGTTTTATATAAATAATTATGACAAATAAAAATTATATTTCCAAAAAACTCTTCTTTGCAAAGTAAAAGGGGTATTTCTCTCAAGAATTCCTTATTGATTTTATTAGAGTGTTTTCATCTATTTAAACACCTATATGGAATTTTATTATTTATTTATATTTATTTCTTATGATTATAATCTACCATATTTTGTTAAATGGTTTGTGATCAGTTTGACTATGGATGTGCTATCCTGATACCATTCACCATACCAGTCAGAATAGCTGTTGATTATGTATATAGTTTGGGGTACATTATTTAAATTTCATATGTATATGTTGTTCATGTTTAATCCCATTCATGGAATTAATTATAATTATTATGTGAGGGGTGGGGCCTTCTATAGCACCTTGATTCATAAGTAGGTCTCATGAGGCAAAATAGATATTGGTTTGGCTAAGGCCTTAACAATTTATTTTTTATGTCTTGGATGGGGCCTAAACAGTATCTTTCAGATGTTCTGAATATGAATTCCCTCATTATGATATTATTAATTAATAATAAATGTGATTATTAGACTATTATAATATCTATGGTGAAGATTCTTTCTTATCTGATTATTTATATGGAATTATTTATTCAGCTTTTATTATCTCCATATTATGATCAAGATTATATTATAATGGATTTTTTTTACTCATCCACCATGCCTTATTGTTTTTATTAGCTTACACTATACTACATACCCTTACTAATAATCTGAGATCATACTATTATTATGTTTTAATTTCCCCTAGGATGTGAATATGTATATTATAAATGACTTGAAAGGATAATCTTGGAGTTTATGGCTGTTTCCAATGGAGTTTCTATATTGTTTTCCTTTCAAGTTTTAATGTAAAGTTCATGTATGCAATTTGGATTCCAAAACCACTAAAATATTTGGTCCTTTAAAATTTGTGTGTTGTATCTATGGAAATGTATTAATGTAAGTCACCGAATCCGAGATACTAGGGTTGGGTCTGTATATGGTTAGTTCCCCAATTTCTATAATAATAATAATAATTTTAATTTCTGTGTAATATAATAATAATAATAGTAAAAAAAACTATAACAAAAAAAAACAATAATATTCTTCACGATATTTATCTTATAATACTATTAAATGGAAAATGTGTTATTAGTGGGGAGAAATGGGGATTTCCTTTTTATTGATTGTGGATGGCTAGGGGGTTCCACTCTTATTATTACATCTTATTCTTAATTTTATCAATATAAAGGATGAATCATAAACATGTAATCATTCTTTTATTCTCTATTATTCTTATCTTATTCCTATTTCTCATTCCCTCTTCTATTTCTATCTTATATATTTTATTTTCTAGGTATTTAATTTTTAGGTTTCAAACTTGGATGGAGAAACCCTTGATTTTGGATAGGTCTTTTTCTGGGGTTGGGTATAGGTGTTTTAATATAACCATACACACAACATGTGAGGTCTTGTAATCTATGATTATTTTCCTAGAGAGTATAAAAATAAATAGGAATTAATATAACCCTTTTATTTCTTTGAACAAATTATATTATTGATCATTTATGTTCTATTAGGAGTCATTAATTGATTATATAACTTAAAAATGATGTTTATGTTTAAGTTTAAACTTTGAGGTAGGTGTTTAAATTTATTGTTCTATCTAAGTTATAAACCACTCTATGCTTATAATTTTTTTATAATCTCATATAATTGAGCACTATTTTAAATGTTTAAATGTATTTTGAAGATGTTCACTTGGATTTTGGGTTATGGGTGTGTTATTTGAAATCTATAAAGGTATTAAATGTAGAATTATATTTTACTGAGATTTTAAGGTTGTGTTTTTTTAAAAAAATCAATTTTGATTATATCATCATATGTTTTATACTTATAAACCTTGAAAAAGAATTGATGTTCATGTTTGATATGATTTTAATGTATTTATATTATAATTATATGTTTTTTTGAAAGATAAGGCCTTGTTTAGTGGTTTGAAATAAATTTAATGTTTGGATTTTATTCTTATGTGGATCACCTTTTATGCCTTGTAATATATTAAATTGATATTATGATCGTATTTGACATGAAATGGTTATTGTTGTACTATTGGGGTTGTTTCTAATAGATGGAGTTTAAGTGGATCAATATAAGTGTTCTATTACATTTTTTTGGTGTTTCATTGTTTGAAATATTTATTTATGACATAGGTATATAATTTTTAATTTTCATTAATAGTTATTCTCTATTTATGATTGACTAGTGAAATTAGTTATGATTTATCCTTGGATATTGGAAACCCATAGGAATTATTTCACTCTAACAAGTTGAGAGCCCTTAATAAGGAGTTCATTTAGAAATTTAGGATTAACTATGACATTACTACTATTGGAATGGTTCTATTATTTTATTTAGATCCTATATTTTTTCCTTAGAGCACATTGTTTTATTTCTTCCTTACATTTGGTTTGTTTTGAGTATGGGTGTGCGTTTATGATTGATATGGAACCTAATCATTTATATTTTTAAACCCATGTGAATTTATGATAACAAATAAAAATATTGGTGATTCTTTGAAATTATATCTATTTATTAGAAGAAAAGGATGTTTTTCAAAATTTATTTGTTTTAAAACCAACATGATGTTATACACATAGATTATTTTTAAGAAGAACCTTTTTAGAGATAGTTTACTATTTTTATTTATATACTCACCCCTACATGTGAAATGTTATGTATATACATATATGTTTTTCTTATTTTAATTTTCAAATATAGTGATGGAATCACTTGTTTTATCAATCATTGGTGGGATGCATTCCTATAGAGATATCGATAGTTATGTTGGTTGTAGTATATGGGTGTCATTGAAAATATACACCTTATTTCTCTATCTATTTATAATTTTCATTGACACTAGATTTTAATTATTTTCTTATTTTATTTTTATATTGTATGACATGAATTTTATACATTTTCATTAATTTTTAGTGTAACACCCAATTGGGAAAGTGATAATTTATTTAAATTGTTATGTTTTACATTTTTAGTGAAGCACCACTTATGGATATGGGTATCAAAGGGAAAATACTCCCCCACTATTTATATTTATCCATCACTACTTTCAAGAAGCCTATGAAGACCATGGGGAATATGGATGAGGTGAATGGTGAGTTAGATTTGGGTCAGAGTAATTTGATCCGGTTTTCTACCCTATTTTCATAACATATTCCATTTTTAATAAACTTAATCCTTAAAGATAGATGAATGTGAAATTTTTTTAGTGAATAGGTTAAGAATTTGGTATGTGATGGGTTTTAATGACATATAATATGTCTAAATTAGTAAATAAATAATTCATAAATAAATAAAATTATCTAAAATAACAATTAATGAAATATATAATGAACATATATAAAATATGCATATCACTAGAAATCTATCTTAAACATATTAGGTTGATAGTAATTACTCAATAATAATAAATATACTCTTACCTCTATAGGTAATCCCTCAGAAATAGAATACAAAAACTCATTAGAAAGACCTATCTTGACTTATAAAAGTATGATGATAATCCTACCAGTAATAGAACAAAACAAATAAAAAAAGTGTTTTGAAAAATTTTAACTCAATATATTATATCTTATATGTCAAGTAAGAAATTCATAAAACCCATTTTCTATAAATCCTTTATTAAATAAAGTAGTTCATGAACTTCAAATATTTCATGAATTATTAACCAAAACAATATAAATTATAAAAATTTGACTATTACTCCAAGTAATCATTAAACACTTTAACAATTCAAACATGGTTTCACATTTCATTAAATATATAATCAAATGATGTATAAGAAAAATGAATTACAACTTATGTGGAAGAAAGAAAAAAACATAGAAGTGATATCCTATATTTCTATTTTATCAATTTATATAATACACATTAGAGGATGAAATATAGGGTTTAGTGTGTACTAATTTTTAGCATGATATCATTATAAATTTGGCATAAAGTTTTATGGAATTACTGAACTGGGTGAGTCACAAAGGGATAAAACATGAAAGTTATATGATAAAATTAGTATAAAGGGGGATGAAAAATAGAAAAAATGGAAAATCACCAAGTATAGAGGAAGGGTTCAATGTAGGGATGAAGGATAAGGAATAATATAATAATATAAAAACATTTCAGGATGAATGATATTGAAATAGATGCTTAAATGAGTTGATATTAGAAAACATTTATTTCTTATTTATTTAATTTCTTATGTTATTATATTTGATTAGGATAATTAGGTCATAGAGGTATGGTAGTGTTCACTAAACTTCATTATAGATTAATTTTTTGTTCTTTTTTCTTAAATTAATTTTTTCATATTTAGACAAAAGATTTATTATACTTATAATTTTATCAAAATAATAATAAGTGAAATCTTTATTCTATCTTTACTAAAATTTATGTTAACACTAAATTCAACTAGGTTTTTGTAATAAATTTTCTATAATGAGGTATGTATTAGATTAATATTCAATAATTTAATGTTTACTTTGGTGGGTTTTGGTTTTTGGTGTTGTTAGAAGAGTCTGATAGATGCATTTGAAGGTAATAGGGTTAGTTCTAGAATAAAATAAAGTATAGAAGATACTACTTGGTGTTTTTTGGCCTAGTACTTGGTAATAATGGGTAAGAAAAAAGGGCCAGTAATATTCAAGTGGACCACTAAATAGTGCTTAGTCCTAGTTTGGGTATGTAGTGGGGGTAAATTGGGCACTCAACGGCCTCCTTGGTGTTGTTTTTAAAATTTTCAATTAAAATGTAAATAAATTTAATTATTTTATAAACACTAATTTTAAACACTTGGTTAAACCCATGTTCTAGTACCCCTCAACCTTAATATCTTTATAATGTGTATTTCTCTCATATTTGAGCCCTAATTTAGGTGTTTTTATCCCACTATAAAACTAAAAACGAGTCACTCATACTGCTTACTTTTATAATTAGTTTTTTCTTTCTACTATGTCATCTCTTTCCTTAAATCCCTAATTTAAGGTGGGTATTTAAATTTTATTTAATTATAAGAAAATGATAATGGATTAAGCCATGATATTGGATGAATTAACTTCTATAAGTATTAATTTGGCAGTTACAAGTGGTTTCCATCATTTTATACGTGTTTTCTTGCATTATATAATTTTGGTATTGGGTGTATGAGTTCTATGTCTTAGAAGTTAGGAAAATATGTTTCCACTATTTGTAAGGGAGTGATAAATGATTTATAGAATCATAAAGAAGGTATCACACATGTTATGCCCTAGTTTTTAGTGGTATATATTGGTTATGTTAACATGAGATCTTAACTATAGTTATAAGTGAGATGCATGGAGAGTGTTTAGACTTGGGTTGTGAATTTAGTAGGACTATGAGGTTTTATCGAATGATTATCTACATTATTTGATCATAAAAAGTCACACTTGGGTTGGGTGTGCATCAATTGGCTAGTTTGATTAGATTGAGTTTACAAGAGGCATGAATTCTAAACCTGAGTGAGATAATTATAAGTGGTCTAATATGAATTCATACTTTCTTGAGGGAATTATACTAAAGATATAATGGGTTGTAGTCACTATGTAAGGGTTTTTAATAGGAGGATTTATTATGGAAATGGGGACAATATCGATCGGTAAGGGTTATGTCATTATAGGATAGATGGGTAGTAAGAGGTCTTTAATTACATGAATAGGCCAAGGGTGGTCTTGAGTGTTAGAATAAAACCTTCTAGGGGTAGGAGGATAAAATATTGGTTAAGTTTAGTTCTATAGAATTAGAGGTTTATTCAAGTGAGCGATTAAATGCTACCCAAGATCGAATCCTAAATTGTGGCTTTAATAAAGGCAATTTGAATTATATTACATGTAAGAAACTTTTTTTAATTTCTTCTGTTAGAATGTGCTGATGTATTTCGAAAAATTTCTCCTTGTCTGGTGTTATTATAGTTTGGACTTGTGGGGTTTCCCACTTTTTCCTTAAAAGTGATTTTGAAAATAAATAAATTAATTTTTACTCAACCAAGCCAAGTATGGATAAGGTTTGTGTTAAGTTATAGGGATGGAAATACTTAATAGAATATACTTAGACATGGAATATTTTGATATGTTAATGATTATTAGTTATGTTTTTACCATAGCTGTTTTATATTTTATGCTTGATACAGACCACTCTTATAGATGATGGTATTTATTATGGGAGATTACTATGAAGAGGGGATCTTCTTGGGCTATAGGTGATTAATATTTGAGCCATCTATTAAGAGGGGATCTTTGGGGGCTATATTTGGTGACTATTGATACTTTTATAAAGTGGATATTTTTTGGAGATATGGGTGATTATTATTTGAGGTATTATAAATAAGGGATATTATAGGTCTACATGTGATGACTATTAATCTCTCAATAATGTAGGATATTCTATATAACTGCCCTTTTTTATTCCCTAACCAGGTTAAATAACATGTTCCACATGATACCCTAATTGAAAATGAAAAAATATTTATTTATTTTGGGAATAATATTACAAAATAATGAACATTAATACATTATGGGAAATAAATAGGAAACATCATTATGAAAAATATAAGAGGAATAAAACCACAAGTAAATAAATAGACTAAAAAAATGAAATCATTTTCCTTATAGTTTTCCTTGAAGATCAAAACTCTAATCACAACTATAGAAAGAATGAAAAATATTTGGAATCTGATAATATTGTTGAGAAAGAAAATAAATATTAGAATCTATGGAATTTAGAGAAGTATATAAGGCTTTATATACAAGTGAAAATGGGTAATATGACTATTGGAAATATATATGAAATTTGGGAATACATATATCCAATGGGTATATTGAAAATATGATAATGGTTATATAATTTTTTTAAATTAAAAATTTATAACAAATAATATATTAAACATGTATAATAAAAATCTGACATCAATTAAAAAAAATAAGTATTGTAAATAAGTAAAATATAATCATTCATTATATTAGAAATTGTTTTTATTCAAGAAATTTTTTTTCCAATGTGTTATGTATTTTTATTCAAATGTTAAATTTATATATTAAAATATAGAATTTGATATAATGGATTTAATTTTTAGAATCAGTACATTGAAATTAAGTTACCGAGGTGTATAGTAAATTATTTCAATAAATTATTCAAAAGATAAAATATAGTATATGTTTAAAATGATATATAAAACATACAAAAAGGAAAATAAATATTGATAAAAGAGATTATAACAGAATCTATTTTTTTTCTATTTATGGGACACTTTTCATGTTAGAATGAACTTCCTTAACCATCAAGGAATAAGAAATAGAAAATATGACACTCAAAATCATCTATAGAGTCCCATAAAAAATCTCTTATCTCCTTTAGTTTACTTTTAAATTCTTATTCAATTATCATCCTCTATACCCTTAAATAAAGTTGGTTATATTCTCCTCTTAATAAGGAGGCCTAAATCCTTCATTATGAAGGAACCTGTTATAAGGATAAAATCCATCAAAATAAGTATCTGGTTCTTCTCTATCCTTTTCAATTACTTTATCATCTACACTCTTTTTAAACAACATACACTACTCTAATGATGGTATATTAACATAATTATAATTCTATAAATATTATATTACTATAATATAACTCTATACACTTACTCATTCATTAGTATAATATATTCATGTTTAAGTTAGTTAAACCATTTATATGAACAATGTTTTGATACCATCTTAATTTTCACCATGGATGAGAATAAAAACATAAATTATGGTAATATTTAATATCAATGATAATTTATTTTATTATTATGGTTCTTAATTGATGAAACTAAATTTAATTACCAATATAATTTTTTTATTATAATTCATAAAATCACCCAAAACATAGACATCGTGAATTCTATTCTTGTAAACTGTACCCATATATTCCATTAAATGAATATGATAATTTATAAATAATTATAATTCTATGATTCAACTACCGTAAATAATATAATAATGATGTAATTTTTATAAAATAATTAGGATCTAAATTTCCATACCCAATCTAGTCCAAAACAATCAAAACTAATTACTTCTGATGGTTTAAATAAACTATGAATAAATTAAATATATCTAATAATTGATTATAATGTAAAATTATAAATGTTAATGGATATGAATAATATTATAAAATAGGTTTTTTTGGAACCTCATTATTTTAATACTCACAAATAATGATAATTATATTTCTAATGGGATTACTATTTTATGATAGTATATGATTTTGTGAAAATTTTTGGATAAGTACAGATCTTCCGTCATTTCAAGGGATCTACCATTGTTGTTGACGATCCACCATTAGTTCAAAATGATCTACCACTATATCTGGTGGTCTACCATTAGAACGTATGATTTACTAGTGGGTAGATATATCAGTGACCTTATGATACTGCTAGATGTGATGCTTCTAGAGCTGTGCTACTGATAGACTCATGTTATCACCATATATTCTAACACCAGAGATGTACTACTATCAGACTCATGATACCTCCAGACATGTTCTATTTCTTGGGATTCTACCACTAGCCAAATGATATACCGATGGACCATTATAACATTAGTCTAATCTACCATTGGTCTATGATACTCCCTGTATGCTACCATTATTATTCTATCCTTCATTCTAATTTTATTTTTATAATGGCTAGTTTAACTAATTAAATGTAGAAAAACTCAAATGGTTTTATTAATCATTATTCTTAAACCATTCCATTTATTAATTGAAGAAAAATTCATAGGTTTTTTATTTTAGTGCTCAATATGAGGATCCAAAATATCTTTATTATTATTCTTCAATGGATATTTGGTTTGGTAGAGCTGTATATTATGAATATATCCATAATTCTTGTGGTATACTACATGTATGAACACAAATACATATATGAGAGTGTGAAAGTATAGAACATACAGAAGATATAGAATATTTAATGTAATGAATTAAGAGAATAATGTGGAAGTATTTTATAACTTCTAAAAATATAAAATCAAACTCTATGACACTCTTTTTTACTACACTTTCCTAGAAACTTGATTGATCTCCTAATGAAGTCAAATATGAGGACCGTTGAGAATCAAAATATTTTCATACCAAGAATAATCATTTCCTACTATATCTTATTATTTTAACTTTCTATTTATGATTTACTTTTGATCAGTGTGTTTTACTACTTAGTTTTATTTGTACAAACTGTCTCTTGTGCTTCAATTAGAGTGTTCTAGAAACACTCTCTCAAATTTATTTATCTGTATATCCATGAAAACTGTGGAAGAGTTATTTTGTGGAATGTATTAGTATTTCTTCCCACGTATAAATGTAGAATTGTATTTGAGCCTGGACAACCTATGTGATTTTTTTGTAAAAACCCAATCCAGGTTTTGGATATGATTATTTTTATAATAATCATCTTGTAACTAGTTGATTGTGAAGTAGAGGGGATTATGTCTTAGTTTGAGACTTAACCCCTTATTTTATTCGATGATGTGTTATCAATTTTTGTTTTCTATATTTCCAATCTAAAACTGATTTTTTTCTTTCTATATTTAAACAAAACTTTTCTTTGATGGTTATTATTAACATATGTTTATATAAAGTTTTTGATTAATTAAGATGTTTTAAAAAGATAAAATAATTTCAAGTATTATTTAAATAGAGCCCTAATCCATCTTTTAGAAACTTTATAAAAGATAAAAATTATATAATTATACAATTTTAATAAACTAGGCGTTTTTAATTTACTTGGGGGATTTAATTTAAAATTTTCTTTTAATAAAATTTTAATCGGGTATTCAATTTACCCAATTTTGAGTTACTCAAACCAACCAACATTTGGTATCAAAGGATTTTACATATGTTTTAAACTATGATTTAGTTATTTTTTTAAAGATCTGAAATTTTTATTATTTATAAATTAAATTATTTATGGATAATAGACATGAGGGATATACTACAAACATGCCTCATTATTTTAGTGGAACAAACTATGGTCAATGGAAAATTAAAATATAAATGCATATTTAGAGCATGGGTTTTGAAATCTTGAATTTCATTGATGAAAAATATAAACTACCCAAAACATCTAGAACTACTAAGAGTGATCCTACTAAAGAAGCTTATAATAATAACTATAAGTCCATGGATGCCTTATAATTTTCTTAGGGTGATGAATAATTTTATAGAATTTATACCTACACAACTTTATTTGAAATTTGGGATACTTTAGCTGTTTCTCACAAGGGAACATATAATGTCAAATAAATTAATTTCAATACACATAAACTATTAAATATGATATTTTTAAGAAGTAACTTTATGAATCTATTACTTATATGTATCTTCTATCTAATGATTCTGAAAATACAATTAATTCACTAGGAAAACCAATTCCTAATAAAGATCATGTGATTCTCATCTTAAGTTGATTACCAAACAGATGGAGAGGAACTTTAGTTTCAATATAAAAGTCATGCTATATAATAAAGTTTCCTGTTAAGGAGATGATAAAAAAAATTATGATTTATGAAAAAGAAATTAAAGTAAATAGAGAGTAAGAGGATGAACTAAAGAGGAAATGTTTAGTATTCAAAACTATTGCTTCAACACAAAAGGAGAAAATCCATGCTAAAAACTCAAGTGATAAAGAGTCACCTACTAACAGTGATGAAGAAATGGAACACTTAGCCAGTATATTCAAAAAGTTATAAAATAGGAAGAAGTTATTTAGGAAATATAGCTATAAATGAAATTATGAAAATTGAGGTAATTGGAGAAAGTAATGTAAAAATGATGATACCATAAATGAAATAATATTATATGAATGTAGGATAAAAGTTCATGTCAAATATTACAGTCCTAAGATAAAATTAATTAAAAAATATTATGATTAGGATAAGAGGTACACGAAATCCATGAATGTAACTTGGATTGGTTATGAAGATTGTTTGAATGATTCAGACTCAACTCAAGAGAATGATCATGATAGATCCAAAATTTGTTTTATGAAAAACACATCTGAGGAGTCTAATATATTTTCTAAATCTCCTGTTCATATTTATAATCATTATGGAAATGAAAACATTGATAAAAATATATCTAATTAGGAATTTTTTTAATACTGTAATATGTTGTTGTATACTTATAAATAACTTAAAGATAAATATAATATTCTGAATAAGTAACATTCCTTGATTCCTAGTTTAAAAATTAATAATACTATTGAGAAGGATAAAAAATTTTAACTGCTAAAAGATAACAATGAGTTAAAATTATCTAATGATAAATTGAAGAATGATCGGGAAAGATTTACCAATGGGAGAAATAATGTTACTCAAAAACTTAGAAATCTGATAGCACCTAAGGATACTACTGGGATAATGTTTTATCGTGGACAAAAAAGGATCATTAAAAATTGTTTTGTTCATAGATCTAGTTCATTTTTATCTAGTTTTTACTCATATGGACCTAACAATGGATTTATTTATAAAATTTTAAAAAACTGGTTATAGGAAACATATTAAGAAATTATTGATTCCTAAAGCTTTGATTACAAAAATTTCTGGACCCAAGAAGATTTGGGTACCAAATTAATTTTGGGTTTAAAATTTATTTCTTTGTAAAACTTCTTGAAAAGATATAATAAGAACATATAGTATCTAGATAATGGATATTTTAGACACATGTTTGGGGAATATTCAATATTTATGAACCTAGTCATGGTTGATGGTGGAAATGTCACTTTTGGTGAAAATGAAGAAGGAAAAATTATAATTCATATAAAAATCATTAACTCTAACACTATTCTAATTTATAAAGATTTATTTATAGATGGAATAAAGTATAATCTTTATATAATATCAATTATATATTATTATGGTTTTCATGTTAAGATTTAAAATAATTCCTACAATGTTTTTTATTCTAAAAATGATTTAGTTTTTAATTATATAAGAAATGATAATGTAGAGGAAGTTAATTTATAGTCCTTGTTTTTATAAAATATTTCCTATATAAGTGCCTTTAACAAATAATCTTTGTTTCTGCATAGAAGACTAGGCCATTGTAATATTCATTTTCTTATAAATATTACTAGGAAAGGTTTATTTAAGGAAATTCCTAAACTATAATTCCAAAATGACAAATTATATTACCCATGTCAAAAAAGGTAAAAAAATATCTTTCAAATCAAGGAATGAAGTTTTAACATCTCAACCCCTAGAATTGGTTCACATAGACTTTTTTGGACCTTTTAGAGTTTTTAGATTAAATTTGAATCACTATGTATATGTTATTGTAGATAAATTTTCGGGATATAATTATATATTATTTCAAGCTCACAAAAGTGAAGTTCCCTCTTATATTACCAAGTATGAAAAATATGTATAAAATATTATAGGACCTAGAATTAAAAACTTAAGAAGAGATCATGGACGTGAGTTTAAAAATCAATATTTCAAATGATTTTTATCACAAAATGGCAATAATCAGAAGTTTTTCTCTCTTAGGACTCCACATCATAAGGGTGTAGTGGAAAGGAGAAATAAAACCTTTAAATAAATTTCCCGAACTATGATCAATGAGTATGAATTACCTGTTTATTGTTGAGTAGAAGATATGAATACATCTTGCTACACAATTAATAGAGTTTTAGTAATACCTATCTTAAGGAAAAGTCCTTTTAAATTATGTAATGGTAGAAAAAAATGGTTAATTACATTAGATTTCTTGGTTTCAAAGTCTTTATTCTTAATACTAAGGATAACCTTGAAAAATTTATTTCCAAGAATGATGAATGAATTTTACTTAGTTATTCAACATCTAGTAAACCATATTGGGTGTTTAGTAAAAGAACTAAGATATTGGAAGAATCCTTTCATGTAAAATTTGATGAAATAGATCCACATGTGCCTAATACCCCTTTATAAAACCTTGAAGATGATTTGGAAAATTTGAATATCAATTCCAAACCTTCTAAAATAGATCCACATGTGCCTAATACCCCGTTTTTCACTACTCTATTTATAAAAATAATTTCAAAATATGTTTTAGTAGTGAAAAATTATGTTGATGATATTATTTTTGGGTCTTCAATAAATTCTTTTTGTAGTATTTTTTCAAAAACTATTCAAAGTGAATTTGAAATGAGTTTAATGGGTGGGTTAAAATTATTTCTTGTTTTTAATTTTTTTTAAAAAATAAGGATATAATTTTTTTAAATAAAATTAATCACACTAAATACCTTATAAAATGTTTTAGTTTGGATAACACTAAAAGTAGTGATACTCCCTTGAGTACAGCTTGTAAGCTATCTCCTAATGAAACTGGATAGTCAGTAGATCAAACTAGTTACAGAGGTATGATTGGAAGTTTACTATAATTAACTACTAGATATCTAGATATTATTTTTATTATTGGTATTTGTTATTAATTTCAAGAAAATACAAAATAATATCATTTAATTTTTAGTAAAATAATTATTAAATCCCTCAAGTATATAACCAATTTAGTACTATTCAATAATAGGGGAATTTTTTTTGATTAAGTGATTTATTCATATGAATACATTGGTAGTTGTAAGTTAGCTGAAAAAATAACCTCTACAATATGTCACCTTTTGGTAAATTCACTAGTATCTTGGTGTTGTAAAAAGAAAAACTCTATTACACTATCCACTGCTAAATCTGAATACATAACCATAGGAAGTTACAGTCCACAAATTTTGTGGATGAAACACACTTTTTGGATTATATATATCAATTTAAACTTGTCCCTATAAATTGTGACAACAAAAGTATGATAAATATTTCTATTAATACCGTTTATCATTCTATGAAAAATCATATTGATGCAATACATACTTTTAGGGAGATCATTTCCAAAAAATTGATATAACTCTTGAATTTATAGGAAATTAAAATATGGTTGCTGAAATTTTCATAAATGCCTTGAATTCTGAGAGATTAAATTCCCACCACTAGTGATCCAACATTGGTGACCCACCATTGGTGATCCACCATTAGGTGATCCACTGTTGGAGATCCACCATTCGCGATCCACCGTTGGTGATCCACCATTGGCGATCCACTGTTAGAGATCCACCATTGGTGATCCACCATTGTAAATCCACTATTGGTGATCCACTGTTGGAGATCCACTATTGCCAATCCACCATTGAGCGATCCAAAGTTTCAGATCCACCGTTAGGTGGTCCACTATTGGGTGATCCACCATTGGTGAGATCTACCAATGGGCGATCCACTATTGGGCGATCCACCATTAGTGATCCACCATGGGTGATCCACCATTAGGTGATATGGTGATCCACCATTGGTGATCCACCATTAGGTGATCCACCATTGTGTGATACACCATTGGAGAGATCCACCATTAAGAATCTACTGGTCGAGTCTCTATTCTTATGTTATACTAATCCTATTTTATATGTTAAAATTTTTATTTGATTTATTTGTTTATATTTTATTATATTTTTAAATCTAAAATCATTAAAGCACTCTCTCTCTTACGCCTACCCTTTGAACCATTTCAACTTCCCTTAACTCTGGACCTTCCACCTTTTTGTTATTCTTTCTTCACCTTTATTTAAAATTAATAATATGGTAAGAGTGAAGCATCCCTCAGTGTGACCTCCTGAATGATAATAACATATGAATAAATCTCATAGAGAATTGATCCATGATGTAGTTGAGCTGAAGAATCCTTATCTTCCAACTTGAGTGGTTATTTCAGACAAAGAAATAGAAGAATAATGACTATTTTCATGCAAGTAATTGACCCTCAAGGTGATTTAGGACCATGGATAGATAGATTAGTTATCTTGGAATGATATAATATTTTATCTAAGGCTGGTTTACAAGTTTTACCAATATGAAAAGTACTGATTTGGTGAGAATAAAGACATTGTTTGATGTATGATAGATGGAAAAGAGAATATATTTTATTCAAAAAATGGGTTCATTTCATAAATGTACCACACTAAGGTGTATCTGATGACTATCAATGTTCTATACCAAGTAATAGTGAGATGTTTGTGTATGAGGATGAACTGCTATAACTGAATCAAAATGGTACAATGAGAAGGATTACTGCAACAGAAATCAATGGTGAGTATTTATTTCTGTTCCAATTCATTCAACATATGATATGTCCTTGTAAAGGAGATTTTAACAGAATAATGTACCATGACATGTTTATTTTATTCCATATAAAAAGAGGGGATACAATTACACTTTTTAGATATCTCATAGTATATATGATGGAGATGAGTAAAGACTCATCTAGGTCAAACTCTATGATTTATCCTAAGATGATCTCAGATATACTATAATCCTAGGGCTTGGTTGATGAGGAAGAGGAAGAAGATGGAAAATGTGGTAGTTTTTGTTTATGATAATGAAATTCATCTAGAATACATGGATGAAGAAATGGGTTGAGTATAAGGATAATATTTATGAGGATTTTAATCCTATGTATAAACCTACCAAACATAATAATATTTCTGACCCTATCTTAGAACTAGATGAGACTGTGACTTATTCGTATAAGGTGGAAGTAGAAGAGGGAGTAGCTAAAGACAAAGATAAAGTAGCTATCACTTTTGAAGAAGGTTGTGATCCAGATATTTCTAAAATGAAAATTGTGTCTCATGAATATGCAAGTCTGCCTTTTTCTATCCCTTCTTGAGAGAGTCTATTGAGTGAAGGAGTAGAAGAGGTGACTGAAGTCTCTAGAGAATAATAAGTTCAAAGTTCATCTAAGACTAGTAGATAAGTATTGGAAGTGTCAGATGGTTCTCAAGATGGAAATGGTGATAGAACCCATGACTCAAAAGGTCATGATGATGCGGATAATACTATTGAAAGGGAACCGTCACATCCATATCCTATTGCTTCAGTTCCTGATAGGTCTATTACTTTGGAGAGACTAAGTTATGTTCATCCTACTATTGATTTTTCCACTGTTAGAGGTGAGATGATGTCACAAAACCAACCCAAGTCGACCCTAAACCGATCACCTGAGCTGATCCGTGGCAAGGCCTAAGAGGCATTCCTGATCCTCTCGGGCTGGCAACAAGAACCAAGGGCATCAACAACGTACAAAGAGGGAATGATTTCTCCCAAATAAAAATAAAATGACAAAAGAAAAATAATATAACAACTCAACCTCAAAATGATTTACAAAACATAAAACATTTACATAAAGTAAGATACAAATTTTTTTAATAATAAACAAAACCAAAACATCCAAGCTAAACCTGACCCAAACAACACCCCCGTGTGACCCCTAGGGTCACCCTCTAACCAAACACCAACAATCACCTGAGGTGATTGGACCACACAAAAACCTAAATGGGAATATAAAAACAAGAAAACACTATAGGAATGAGTATTAAAACTAAGTAGGTAGACCCATATAATCTATTCCCAATTCATATCATTCAAAGAAGGAAACGATGAATTTCAGGTTTGAAATAAAAACCATAAAAATAGGTTTTCCATTCTTACATTTCAAAATAAACAAATCACAACTCATCACCCTCTCATTTTAAAAAATGGAACGTTCATGGAGGAAAATTATGTTCATAGGGGAGAAGGATAAAGGGATCCAAATAAGAAACATACATTTTTGTGTAAATTCCTTAAAAAACTATTTATTGAAACCTTTTTTTAAAAAATACCCATTCATTATTTACCAAGAATATTCCTAAACCAAGAATAAGGGAGGCAGTCTCACAATGAGGGAAATGGATAATGAGTTGAGTGTCAGTTCCTCACAAGAATACATAGGAACTCTGAGGAAGACTAGAAAATGCTATAAATGTGACTCATCCCAATGTAATTCCCTATCTGATGACTTCATAATGCCCTAACACCTGAAAATCACCCTACCTGTCTGGGTCGAGGGGCCCGACCCCATAGTAATAAACCCAAGTATCCACCTGCTATGGGCCACTGGCTAATATAATAACCTAGACTAGTGAATAAAACATTCTCAGTAAAACTATTTTCTATTTTAGGTTCCCATTCTATATTATTAAGAGGTTGTGCCAATCAAAGAAAACAACGATTCACACACACACACACATATACTGCCACACATCATCCCAAGTGGAACCACCCTAACCTCCTCAATTAGCATCCCATACCTTAAACTAAATATTACATGGGTGGAGTCCCATTTCGAGGACAACACCACCCCTCATAATCCAACTACGAAAGGTTCCCTCTGGGAGGGGTTTTCCTGAGAAACCAATTTGAGTTTCCAAACAGGCCTTTCATCAATTTCATAAAAACAATTTCTTTCACAAGTACAACACAAAAATCTTTTTTATATTCCAAACAACCATTTCAAACAAACACATTTACAAAGCCAAAGTGGCTTAATATTAATAATTTAATGTAAAAAACCCATTTAAAGACTTAATTCACCATTTTGAATATCAAAAACAAGTTTACAAAAACCAAACCATGCCATTATAAATCATGAACTAATTTAAAGTGCCAACCGAGACACTTTCAAAGTACTCGGCATGAAAAATACCTTCCAAAAATTCCAAAAAATTATAAAAAAAATGGAAAAAACATAATTACACATGATAAAATTTATTTAACAACAAATAATACCCATTTAGAAACTAAAGGAGATGCGAACATCGCAAAATCAATGTAAACCTAATTTAAGGGCATATGCATGGGGGTTCCTACCTCAAAGAAAGAGAAAATTATTGAAATATGGAGAGAAACTTCATTTTCATCATCGACACACCCAAGGAATACTTAAAACAACCTAAAAAACAAGATCAAACCACAAATTTAAAAATCTAACGCAAAATTTTAGAACCCTAGCCAAGGTGGAGAAGAAACCCCCCAAAAAAGAGAAGAAACTCTAACAGAAAGAGGGAAACCAAAGAGAAGAGGACTTATAAGAGGATTAATTAAAGAATGGGCATCAAAAACACCCAAAAATGGTGATATGAAGGAGCCAAGAGAGGAGGAGGGTTCACCTAGGTCAGATGAACTCGAGTGGGGAAGGAAGAGGGGGTTTCAGATAAAAACACACATGGGAAAATGGGAAAATACCATTTTTTTCAAAATTGGGAAGGCTGCAGGGTTAGTCCACAGAGTATGTCAGAATATGCAGTAACTGTGCAGTCTCTAATGCTAAGGGGTGAAAAGACATACATTTACCTGCTACTTACCACACAGTCGTGAAAAGTCCATGTAGTACGTTCTGTCCGAACCCAACCCACCACACGATTATTCCAAATCTTCTGCACGGGCATGCGCTAACCATTCACGTGACCTTTTTAAGAAAAAAACTCAAAATTCAAACTAGAAATCAAGTAAGAACCCATGGATAAGATCTAGGACAAGGATAGAAGTCAAGAACCATCCAAAGACTCACACCGGTCACACCTGATTCCTGATAAAATAACCAAAAACAGAACTGAACCGATACCAGGGACAAATTTAAAAACCTAGGGTGTGACAATTCTCCCCATTATAAAGCTTTCCACCCCCAGAAATCCCAAAAGAGGCTTAACAGGTAGAATGAAAACTTCAAGCAATAGAGACCTCCAAATAATGAAACATGAAAGATATAACAAAACTCCTTCATAAGAACAAGAGATAACAAAGAGGAATCGAGACACCGGAATGAAATTCCCACTATGTGCCACCCACCCCATGGTTTCAATGCCTCTAGTTGACCGATTCAAGTAAAACTAAATCCTCACGACAAAAAATCCATCCTCAAAGTGAGAACACCTCAAAAACCCTTAAGCGGGACCCAAACTACCCACTAAAATTACTTGTTGATGTACCACTTCAAACCAAACCTAGAAAAGAACTACCACAAATCCTACATATGGAATACATTGGGAGTAATACAACCCAACATTTACTCAAGATAGACACGTGGGATTAGGTAGTTCTGAATGAGACCACTTCTCACCAAGAAAAAACCACAATGAAACTGAGATACGATTACGGGGAGGCCCAAACAGACTCCCAACCATAAAAAACGACCTTCCATTGTAATGACCCGAAATTTTGAATAATTTTTGTTTCCTAACTTTGTGTGTTATTTTATTTTATACTCAATAAAACTAATTCATTTAATAAAATGAGTATAATTAAAATGAGACTGTCTGGTTTTGACTGTTATATGACCGTTGGACAATATGACCGTTGGTCAATATGACCGTTGGTAAATATGACCGTTGGAAACTAAATGTTGAGATTATAGTCTATAAATACAAGTGATCATGATTAATTAATATAGAAAGAAGATTTGATGGCCCCATCCAGTAGTCTCGGGCCGATTGAAGCCCATCTGACGGAACTCAAGAAGGAGGTAGCAGCTTTGGGCTTTGCTCTAGACCAAACCCAAGCCGAACTGCATCATGTGAAGCTAGAACGGAATTGACTTCACGAGAATTTCAAGCTGATAGAAATCACTACTCGGGGAAATTTGGCCAAGCCGCCCCAAGATTCTATCACCCTAGCACACCTTACTCTTAGGTCCCATGCTGGTGTTATAAGGGGATATGTAACGAGACCATAACTACCCTATGTGATCCTTTGATTTAAATAAAAATTGTGTTGTCTTCTTATGGTGAAGATTTTGAATTTTCAAATGTCCGGATAAATATAGTTTGCATATCATTGATGAATTCTATAAAAAATATATTTTAAAATATTTATGTAAACCTTAAATAATTAATAATGTGTAATTATTTTCAAAAAATTTTCTTCTACAGCTATGTTCAGTATGAAATTTAGAGTCTAATAAGATAAACATAATTTTTGGTGAATAATATATTGTGAATAGTGATTTTATGCTTATGAATTGTAATGTGACCAAATGGATTAAGTAACTTCACTTAAGAAAGTATTAATATAATTTAGGCACAATGATTAAGTAATGTGATTCAATGAAATAGGTAAATAAACATTTCAGAAACTATTGGTTCAGTATTAGTTTTTTTTGGGTGAATAGTGTTTTTTATTCAAAAATTAAAATTAAAATATTTAAAAAATTATTTTCATAAAATGGAGTTCATTTTTGAAATCAGAGCATCGATATTTGGTTAAGGTGAATTTTTGAGATTTTTTTGAAACCGTTGAATTTTCAATAAATACTGTTTTTATTTAAAAATTAAATTAAAAATATTTAGAAAATTATTTTCATAAAATGGAGTTAATTTTTGAAAATAGAGCATCAATATTTGTTTAAGGTGAATTTTTTGTATTTTTCTGAGAAAGTTTAATTTTCAGTGAATAGTGAAAATACAGTTTTGAGTTTCGGGTGTTTAATGACATCATTAAGGATGTAATAATTATGAAATAATTCTGGTAGACTTATGAATAGTAAGATAATGTATGAGGTGTCCCAATTGGCCAATACCATGGGAAAATACCATGGGCAAGCCCATGGTTTTTCCAATACCACTGATGAGGTGTCCCTTGGCCATTAATGACATGTCCCCTCACTTCCCCTATAAATACCAAGTCATTCCCTCATTAATTTCATTTCCAAGCCCTCCCAAATGAAGTTCTGGTCTCTTTACCTCCCAAGGTTCCATCACACCTCATAAGGTCCCGACCTTCAATCTTTCGAAGTTACTCTTCAATGTAAGGGATCCTTTCACCCTCCTCTTTTAAGTCACGACTTCTTTTATGTTGTGTCTTCTAATTTCCATATATTTATGTTGAGGGTATATTCTTATATGTTCTCATTATATCCATTTCATGTCTAATTTTTGAGAGACCTTTCCGCTCTCATCAATTTATTTTCTGAAATTTTAAGTGCCGTTAGGATGTCGAATTTTTCTTAAAAGAAACCACATCTTCTCTTTTCTTTCATGTTTCATTTTCATGTGGTATGTCATGAAAATATCCATACCCTGATATTATTCAGTAACCATAATGTGTTATGAATTATTTATGAGTGGGTTACCCTTGTCCCGTCTCTTTTAAATGATTTCTAAAACCATGTTATATAGTCGTTATGCTGTAGAAATTTCATCTCAAAATTTCTATCCTTTCTCTCAAGAAATTATATTTTTTATTTATGTGAATACCTAGACTTATTTCATTTCTCGGGGTGTTCATAAATATATAAATATCATATATTTGATTCTGTAATTGACACACATATAACCCTCACTCCCTTTCCATGTGTTATAAATGACATAATGATCTTGTTTTGAAGCTCTTTTTAAACGTCATGATTTTGACATGAAACCCATTTCTTTGATTCCATTTGGGTTATTTATGAATTGTTTGATTATGATCTATGCCGCTCACATGAAATTAAAGACATATTAAGGGTTCACCCTGATAGCGCTCTAATTCATTGCGTAAAGAATTAATCTCTAGAGATGACAAGTTTTAGGATACCTTGGTGAATAAACTTGGAAATTTTTATGACACCTTGGGGATGTACCTTGGTGATATGTTCATGAATGTCTAAATGAAATGTTGTATCCACATATTTAACTTATAATTCAAGTCATTTTAATTATGATATGCCTATTATTTCATTGCTCATGTCTTTATGTTTTTATTCAAGTTCTTATTGATATCACAAGTACATTGACTCCCTTGTTTACCCTTACTGGGTCTTCTGCTCACCCTTTCCTTTGATGTCTGTTTCCGAGATATGAAATGAAGTAAATGTACATAGGATGAACCTATTAGGAATCCTTACAAGTGGTTTAGAAGAATGTTTTATTTTGTTCTCAGGTTTCATTTTCCTGATTTCCAAGACACTAGACTTTAAAGATCCTCTGTTTGTAAAATGTAATGAAATGTTATGTAATAAAAAGGCAGGATGCCATAGTTAGTATCAAAGGATATTTTGGTTATTTATGGATATTAGGATATGAAAGCTTTAGGAATAACCCTATATAAAAGTTTAAAAATAGGAAATCTTCTTGGTATTTTGGTGAGTATTGAGTAAGTGGTTTATCAAGGAAATACATCCCTATCTAGATACGAGCAGGTAGAGGTGGCTTTGGAACAGATGTACATGGGGGTAAACCCCAAAAAAACTGCTTTGAGCTAGACTCGAATGGGGAATGGTACACAAAAATGGGCCTTGCTGCACTCTCAGTTACGACACTCCTGGGGGATATGTTTGGTTAATCGCAATCTTTTTATGAATCATTATGATGGAATTATAGAAAAATGTAATTGACTAAGCATGAAGTTTTAAGACATAAAATCATTTTTAGTTAAAAGATTTGTAAATGAAATATGTTTCTCATGAAGGATTTATTCTTTCAGAAAATGTCCCCATCGTCTAGGAATACATTAACGTATTTCCTTAGGAGTTACATAGACCTCCCCCAGAGAGAGAGGTAGAGTTCTCCATTGAACTCGTACCTAGATCTCATCCGATATCAAAGACCCCGTATAGGATGGAAAATGTGGAGCTAGATTAATTAAAGAAAAAACTTGAAGATATTTTGGAGAAGGGGTTTGTTCAACCAAGTGTGTCTCCTTGGGGAGCACCAGTTCTCTTTGTGAAGAAGAAAGATGGATCGATGCAGCTATGAATTGATTATAGAGAACTGAATGAGATCACAATGAAGAAAAAAATACCCTCTTTCAAAAATTGATGACTTGTTTGACCAACTTCGTGGGGCTCAATTCTTCTCTAAGATTGATCTTCGATATTGTTATCATTAATTGAGGTTGAAGAAAGAAGATATTCTAAAAACTTCCTTCTGATCAAGATATGGGAAATATGATTTTGTTGTTATGCCCTTCAGACGAACTAATGCACCAACTATTTTTATGGATCAAGAATAAGTTGATTTTGGAAAATTATGTTTTATCAAATAGATATCATTTTATAGGAAAATGATTTGGTGATTAAATGATAAAGTATATTTTGGATGATGTTTTCTCTTTTGGAGTACTATATGCCTAAGGGAAATAAAATACTACAGGATTTAAATTGTGGAAGAATGGTTGAATTTTTTTTGTAAGAATCTATGTCTTTATTGTGGACATATGGTGATTTGGGTTATTTCTTGAAAATGATGAACCTAGCATAGTGAATATGTGAATAGGTTAATTACACTTTAGTATGAGACTTTAATAGTAGTCTATGTTATTTGGAGATAAATGTTAAGATTTATTGGGGAAGAATATGTGATTAAATCCTTCTGAGTTATGGGTTCTAATCTTAGTTTAGATTATTATAAAGAATTTTAAGGATGATTGTGTATTGAATGGTCATTCTGGATCTTTGGGAACTTTTGTTGAATTTTGGAGATTAATAGTTATATTTCTTTTCATAAAGGATTATCCTTTTTGGGGATTATATGATCTCATACTAACCATTTTCTTTTTAGTTGATGACTAAATACAAGGGAAACATATAGTTATTCTTTTGTGTATTATGTGATTCTCTAGAAGATGATTCTTGTTCTTTTGAAGAGGCCAAGTATTTTTGAATGCTCATTATTTGGAGAAAATATTAGCCTTGGTGGAAACATATTAAGGGATGAAACTCTACTTAAAGGTAAATATATTTACTTATGTTTTTATTCTATGTTGAAAATGAATTCCTCAAAATTATGAAAAGGAACGTAAAACAAAAACGTTGTTGGTTTACGTTTCCTACTAGGTAATAAAAGACCGTTTAACACATTATAAGTTTGTGATCATCTTATGGTTAACTTTCTCCTAATCATGTTTTCTATCACACTCCATCTGAACTTGACCCTTTTTTTCTCTTCCATATCCACGTTTTCCTACATGGAATCCTAATATGGGTTAACTCGGGTTACCTCTGTACTTCCCATTCATTATTTTAAAGTAATAGTTTTACTAACTCTTTTTTCGATGTGAGACTTTCAACGAAATTTCCAAGCCCAATTTTAAAATTTCAAGGATGCAATTTTTTAAGGGGGGAAGAATGAAACGACCTGAAATTTTGAATAAATTTTGTTTCATAACATTGTGTGTTACTTTTTTTATACTAAACAAAACTACTTTATTTAATAAAATGAGTATAATTAAAATAATACCGTTGGGTTTTGACTGTTATACGACCATTGGAAACTAAATGTTGTGAATATAGTCAATAAATACAAGTGATCTTGATTAATTAAAATAGAAAAAAGATTTTATGGCTCCATCCAGTAGTCTTAGGCCGATCGAAGCCCATCTGACAGAACTCTGGGAGGAGGTAGCACTTTTGGGCTTTGCTCTGGACCAAACCCAAGCCGAACTTTATCCTGTGAAGCTAGAACAGAATCTACATCGGGAGAAGTTCAAGCTGATAGAAATCACTACATAGGCAATGTTGGCTGATCCGTCCCAAGATTCTATCACCATAACACTACTACAAATTTGGTCTATAGCCACGGACCTATAGCCACAATTTTATAGGTCCGTGGCTATAGGTTTCATACTGCCCTGGATTTTTTTCCAATCCGCGGCTAAATCAATGATTCTGTTTTTTCCCCAATCCATCGGGCTTCCTCCATGCCTCGTGTTTCCTCCTCCCCGAGCCCTCCTCCTCACCGCGCCCTCCTCCTACACGACGCCTCCACGCCGCGCCCTCCTCCTCCCCGACGTCTCCTCGCCGCGCCCTCCTCCCTGACACCTCCTCGCCATGACCCTCCTTCCCAACGCTACCCTCACCAGCAGCACCTCTCCAGCGATTCCCCATGGAGGACAGCCTCCCCTCCCTTGTGCTCCCTCGCCAGCCGCAGCCTCCACTCCCTGCGCGCACGCCTCCGGCGCCCCACCTCCCTGCGCGCACGCCTCCTGCACACCTCCTTGTTGGTCGGTCCACCTCCGGTGACCGGACCCCTCCTGGTCGAGCCCTATTAGCACCGCCACACCTACTCCACCTTGGGTAGACCCTCCATCTTTACTAGGTCTTTGACCATTATTATTTTGGGAGATCCAAACGATGGTGCCCAGTCCCATCCTCCGTCTCCCCCACTTCCTCCTCCTGCTCTCCCCGCTGTTCTTCACACACCTCGTCGCTCCGTACTCGCATTCTATCATCGACCACATTCCTAGATTCGAAGGCCCCCTTCCCTTTTATCTCGAAATCGGGTCAGTCACCAACACACCCACTATTCGCTTCCATTCCTCTCTATCTACTGTGAAATACATGTGGAGTGGGTGAGGGAGCTTGCAAGTACATTGCTTTGGGTGAATCCGAAGACGTGCATCTCTTCTACTACTTCGTCAGATCTCAGAATGAACCAAAGAATGACCCGCTCATGCTTTGGCTCACAGGGGCCCCTGACTACTCATCCTTCACTGCCCTAGCTTACCAAATCGGTAGGCTTCGACTCCCCTTCCCTTCACAGCTCTGTGCTTGTTTCGTCTGAAACCAGAGAAGGTGAAGCAATTACTCTGTATGCGTGGAAAATGCAGGTCCAGTCTCTTTTAAGGTGGAGTGCAGTGGAGTTCTACCCACTTTGTTTTTCAATCCAAATACATGGACAATGGTATTATTAATTTGTTATACTCTGCTGATCAAAGAAAGAAGTGACCTATATTGTTATTTTTCTTTAAATTCAGGTATCAAGTATCATATTTATAGATTTGCAAGTTGGTACTGGATTTTCATATCCAACAACTCTCGCAGCTGCGTATTCCAGTGACTCTTTTGCAGCAAGCCAACTCAACAAATTCTCAAGGAAGGTGCAATGGACATTTCCCTGTTCAATTCAGTCTTATTTTCTGCCGTATAATTACACAACCATTGAGATGGGTGGCCTTTTTATAAATGTTGCAGTGGTTGAAAGATCACCCAGAGTTCATCTTAAATACCTTCTATGTCGGTGGAGACTCTTATTCTGGCATCATTGTTCCGCCAACCTTCTTGAAGATATTAGAAGGCAAAACAACCTCAATTAATTGTGCTATCTTTTTCTTGCTGGTTTCTCTAAGAGCCAAACTTGAATGAATCCTGTTCCTACTTTTTTTCCTTCCATTTTCCTAGATAATGATTTTTCATGTATTTTAAGATGAAAAATACTTTGCCTTCACATGGGTGATTCAGGAAATGATGAGGGTATGCAACCCACTGTCAATCTCGAGGTTTGTCACAAAAAAAATTCATGCAATCATTCTATAAAAGCTTTTCATAATTTTAATTTTTTGATTTGGGGTAATGTAAAAATTATATAAGCAAAATTCTTGATTTCAGGGATATTTACTCGGCAACCCTATAACGGATCGGTTCATTGAAGGCAATTATGCAATTCCATTTTCTCATGGAGTGGCGCTTATTTCTGATGAGCTCTATGAGGTAACCATTTATAGAGTTTGATCAATACTCAATTGATATTATTGAATTTTAATGTTCAAACCAATTTTCAATTTCAGTCAATGAGGAGAAATTGCAAGGAAAACTATGTCAACATAGATCCCAATAATAAACTTCGTTTGGAAGATATGAAGAGGTTCAACACGGTTTCTGATTTCCACTTAATTTCTATATATACCATAACAATTTTCATCGTTAAAACAGAGCCCTTTCTTGGTATTTACAGTGTATTGAAGGGATTGCTACGTATCAAATTTTGGAATCAACTTGCCTGACGCGACCCTCCTTCCCTACGCTACCCTCACCAGCAGCACCTCTCCGACGATTCCCCAAGGAGGACAGCCTCCCCTCCCTTGTGCTCCCTCACCAGCCGTGGCCTCCCCTCCCCGTGTGCATGCCTTCGGTGCCCCACCTCCCTGCGCGCACGCCTCCGGCGCCCCACCTCCCTAGGCGCACGCCTCCGGCACACCTCCTTGTTGGCCAGTCCACCTCCGGTGACCGGACCCCTCCTGGTCGAGCCCTCTTAGCACCACCACACCCTCTCCACCTTGGGTAGACCCTCTATATTTGCTAGGTTTTTTATCCTTTTCTCACATAAAAATACATTTCTAGAATATTCCACCCATTTCACTAAGTAGGTACGCCTAGAACACAAATTCATTATTAATTATTACCTTAAATATCAAAGGTTCGAGATGGGCCTGAGGTATTAAATTTAGTTGATTTTTATTATCTTATGCCTTCTAGACTTCTTGGACGAGGTCATAAATGGTTATTGGTGATATTTTCTTATCTTGTAAAATTTTGTTAAGTGGAGCTTCGATTTCTATAGTTGTTACCTAGGGTGTCTTCTTAATAAGAAATTAAATTCTAGGATGTTCATTTTTTATGAGGACCAGTTTTAGGGGCCTCATTATGAAAATAATAGGTTATTTTCAATCCTTGTATAAGGCCTGGTCATTCGAATCCTAGATAAATGGAAACCCAGAACATGTTACCATTGTGGAAAAATTGGTCATCTCAAGAATTTTTGCAAAAAAACTGTCCTTATGCAGTAAGGTTGGATCCACACTCACCATGTTTTTTCCCATTCATTTTGATTCTTCTAATGGTTTTAGATCTTAACATAAGTCCAAATGGTATGTTTATGTGTCCAAGAGTGATGAGGGGGATCTAATACTGAATTTATTTATATTGTAGAGTATGCACTAAAAGAATCTATACCATGTCCAGCTACTATAAAGGTATGGTGTTTATTTTTTATCTCTATGTTGTTAGAGTTAATTGGTATTGAAGTTAATCATTCTTTTATATCATCAATTTTAGTTGAAATGTAGTTCTTAAATCCAAATACTATATAATTCTTGTTGGATCCATACATTCCTTTAGTAAAGAGGTCCATGTAATGTTTTAAATTTCATGTGTGTTATATGATGGTTTCCAACTTTGAAGTGGTGTGGGATCTCTTAGTGCATGATCTGGAGGTATTTGACATTATTATTTGAATAGATAGAATGATCGGTGTTATGTACTAGATTGAATTTTCTCATTTTGAGTTCAGTTTCAATCTCTTTTTGGGGTATCTCTTGTCTTTTAGGGTAAGTAGGATTCTAGATTTGGGATAGTAGGGGGGTGTCCAGATGGGGGAGGGGTGTATAGATAGGGGGGAGGTGTGTCCAGACAGGGGGGAGGTGTCCAGACAGGGGGGGTGTCCAGACAGGGGGGTGTCCATACATGGGGGGTGTCCAGCAAGGGGGGTGTCCAGACAGGGGGGAGGGGGTGTCCAGACAGGGAGGGTGTCCAGATGGGGGGGGGGGCTGTGTCCAGATAGGGGGGGGGGGTGTCCAGACAGGGTGGTGTCCAGACAAGGGGGGTGTCCAGACAGGGGGGAGGTGTGTCCAGATAGGGGGGGGGGGGTGTCCAGACAGAGGGGGTGTCCAGACAGGGGGGTGTCCAGACATGGGGGAGGGGCACTTCTAGAATTTAGAGCTATGGCTATGAAGATATACCCACGAACAAAAGGAAACGTGGATATATCCTGCTTATAGCCATGGAAATTTCGCTGTCCGTGGCAATTAACCCACCCACTCCTCAATTTACTGTAACCCTCTCGTGCCCCTCCTCCTCGAGACTCTTCTCCCCGACGTTCTGCGATCCTCCTCCTCCGATGGGCCACCCAACCTTTCCATGATCATCCTCCTCCAGCGCGACCACTCCAATTCCCCACTGTCGCTGCTCGGACACGGACTCCCCACCTCCTCTGGCGACGTGCCTCCGATGCGGTCACCCCACTTCACCGCGATTCTCCTTCTCGGAAGCTGCCCCGACACGGCTTCGATGCTGCCCCGACCGGCTCAGACGCGACCACTCCACCTCTCAGGATCCTCCTTCCACGCGTCCACCCCCGATTCTCCTCCTCCGACACAACGGCCCCACTTTTCCGATTTCTCAGTCGAACCAAGTCCTACCTTGGCATCCTCCTCCCGTGATTTTTCACTGACCCCACTCAGGGGACCCTAGCGAAATCCACCCTTCTTCAATTTCTCATGTGAAATCCCTACCTACTGCACTCCTTGCCTCACCAGGTATTTTCTGAATTTCGGATCCAACGTGGTATTTAGGTCTCATGTTTTCCCTTCTCTAGATCGGTGGATCAATTGATTCTAATCTTGGGTTTCATGGAACTGACATCCAAGAGGAATGGTAATTTTTTTAATTAGGCATGTGATCCTAGTTCAGTTGTGACGTGACTTCTGGAGCTGTGAGATGGGTTGCAACTGGGTGGTACAAGAGCATACACCTATTGAATTTGACATAAGTTGAGTAAGCACAAACAATTCATTCATGGAAGTTGTGTATTTTTTAATCAGTGTTAGATGACAGAGGGTAGAGAATCGATGGAAATTTTAGCGAGATTCTCATAGGTGAGGTATCTCATAGCTTCAAATGAAACAGAGGAAGTGCCCTATGAAAAAGGGCTCTTTGGAAATATATTGTGTATGGTTATACCAGATATTGGTTAAGGAAAAGTGTTTCCTAGGGTGATTTGATAATGGCTTGAAAGAAGTGGTATATAGATTTAGATTTGGAATATCATATTCACTCTCTTAATTTAAGATGTTTACCAGCTTTCTTTTTCATTTGATCATTGAAACGTCAGTCACAACCAATTTCAGGGCCAGCTTCCTGATATGTTTCGAAATCTTTTTGTCCTTTCCAAACTGTAAGGATTTTTTCACTGTCTTTCTCATTTGAATAACCCCTTCAGTGATGTCAGCATGTCGATGATTACCTAATTGGTTCCATAATTGACAGGGACAGTTAGTAATTATTTTTTGTCACTTGCTATTGTTTTTTTTCTTATGCTAGATTCTGTTTAATATTCATCCATTGAAGTTAAGGCATTATCTCTTATAATATATGTTTTTCTTGATTGAAAATGGCAATATTGTACGGATTTCCTTGAATTACTTTATTTCATGTATTCCTTTCTCTCAATCTATAAAAGTCTTTGTCTCAACTTGAGGTAAGGAGATTTCATCTTCTACATGGTATCAGTGGGTGCTCTTTAAACTAAACCCTCCCTCTTTTTTTCTCTCCCATCTAGGGTTGCCAGAAAATCTTGCCGATTCTCGGTTCTATCCAGCCCCCACTCCCAGCAGCCTCCCAGCTACGGATGGCCCCTGCTCGACACCACCCTTCCTCTTCCCTACGGCCTCCAGCCTCCGGCCTCCCAGCCTACGTGGTGCCTCTCCAGGTCTCCGAACCACCCTTCTCAGTAGAGTTTTCTCTCTTCCAACATCGATGTTGTCATAGGTGTAACTCTGAAAAACTTCATGTGAGAGACAAAAAGACCATCACTCTAGACTTTGAGTATCTCTGGAAGATCCTACCCTCAAAGAGAACATTATATGCTCTAAGACACTGCTCTAGTGTTCCAGGTTTAGTCTTCTCAAATTTCAGGCGACACCACAAGCAGATCTTTCAAAACTCCCACTTCTTTTAAACTCTAAACCTCACAGATCCAGACTTCAAGAATCTCTACCATATCTCTCCTTCAATTTCATTTACTATTCACTGCACATGAGATAGATATTTTAAAATCATATAATGCCCCCTTTATGAACTATATGTCGATTTATTTTAATCTGTGCATAATTATCAATGCCCAAGTCCCCTACCATGGGCTCAACTACAAAATTCTATAACTTTACATGTCTTGGCATCATGATATTAAAATGAACAACTACCATCAATGGCTATAAGTTAAGATATAGCCTCAATTTTTTTTAAACTGTGGCTTTAGAGTAGAAAAACCCACGGTACCGACCTCCTCTCGTTTTATTCGTGGGTTTAGAAACCCTCCCTCCATCGCGACTCATCTCCATTCCCTCCCTCCATCGCGAGAATAATGGCCAATACATTTTTTGTCACAATAATATACTAGAAGACATATTCGATTGAAGCATTGAAATATTCTGAATGTATCCCTCCATTTTCTACCAGGATATGCTAATGGTATTCTTGTGAAGTGGTGGGGATATGTGCATAATCCCTATTTGCTTCTGGAATATATTGGTAAACTTGCAATATTAGCTCATTCCCTATGATCGACAACTCTCTATTCCTAGAAAGATTTCCAAAGGGCCCTAATTTCAGAGTTTAGGGTGACAACCTATAGCGCGACACCCTCAATAGTAGACTGAGGGGTAGTAATTGTATTTCCCTTTGATCAACAACTCTCTATTCCTACAAAGAATGTTTGAATAATAGGTTCTTGGGAAGACCATGACATAGACAATGTTTCCATGAGGTTATAGAACTTTTAGAGATTATCATAAAAAAGATTTTCCAAGAAAATTAGCTTAGAAAAATTGAAATTAAAAATGGGTTATATGATCTAGATATGACATGAATCACTTTTTAAAGCATGTATAAACTTGGTTAATGTTTTAAAACCATCCAACACACCCATTAGTTTTAAAGATTCTTGAAAAAAGAATCATATTTCAGTATTCTACATCACATTTTGACACTTTAGCATGTAGTGGTAGGTCCATAGAAGCTTCATACACCTGTTAAGCATGTTATACTTTTTACATTTTTAAACCCATGTTTTTATGCTCTTTGCAATGGTTGGTGCATCACCTGATAATATTCTTTTGTTGAGCATGAGATTAAAAGAGAGATAAGGCATGCTTACAAGTTAACGAGGATGAATTGTTTCTATTCACAAGCATAAGAATGAGGATATGCTTACATGAGTGTAGATTATTAGATGATTTCAGCCACCTATGTTCAATATATGAGTAGTCATTCAATTTGACATTACCGTTTATCTGCTTATAGGGTGCTTCTTCTGGTGCAAGATCCCAAACAACTGACTCAGGTACTATATCAATGTCATCATTGTACCTAACGGTATGTAATAACTTATTCCATCATGCTTTTTGTTTTATGTACTCTGAATTCTTTATTCAAATTACAAAATTGTAAATGTGCTTTTCAAAATATTCTCTTAATGAAAAATATAATTTTATCTTATGCAATTTAATTTCTCCATGCATCCAAATCTAACATATCATTCTTTATACATTGAACATAAACTATTATCTATAATTTCAAGGGAGTTATATGATTATTAGCTGCTTTATTGTATTTATTACTCATCTCGATTGTATTATTATCACATGATCATCAGTAGTAGCATTTTTTTTGTGCTCCAACTCTTGTGTATGTAGATTCATATCATATTCTTTCAACTTTTCTACTACTGGGTATGTTATACCTGAATCGTCTGATCATAGGGTGTCTACTTAGCGTACAATTTTATTGGACCATCCGATGATCCTCCATTGCATATTGTATTCTCACAACGCATATTCTTTCCTCTGATTGCAGTGTACTCCATCCGATGATCAATCCGATATTCTCACTCTGCCCATTCATGTCATTTCACGACCCCTTCATTTGGTTGTTTTACATTAAAATTCTCATATTGTGTCTGGTTATCTTGAACCATTTCATCTATGATTATAACCTTCTGATAGTTACTGCATGCGGAAGTATTGCTAGATCGCCTCTATCCGAGCAATGGAGTCTTGGTTTATCCGAGCATCTCGGTTGGTGTATTTATGTCTGAACATCCCCCCTGCCCGCAACACCCCCCCTTCCACCTTCGAATCAGCCCACACCATCTCCCCAACACCTGTAACCAGCCCCTTTCAACCAGCATTCCAGCCTCCTCCTGCTCCCTTAGCTCCTGGTCTGAAGATGTTGCCCCGCGGATGTCACTGGATTGGGCCAACAAGCTGCGGTCACGCTGCGGTCATGCCGCGGTCACGCCACCGTCCCTCCGCGGTCACGCCGCGGTCACGCCACCGTCACGCCGCCGTCACGCCACGGTCACGTCGCGGTCACGCCGCGGTCACGCCGCAGTCACGCCATGATTTGGCCCTACTCTAGCCACATCCAGCCCACACCAGCCCCCTTCCACCTTTATTTCAGCCCGCTGCCACCAGCATTCCAGCCCGCAACAGCCCCCCCCCCCCCCACCACCTTCGAATCAGCACGCACCATCCCCCCAACACCTGCAACCAGCCACCTTCCACCCGCATTCCAGCCTCCTCCCGCTCCCTTCGCTCCTGGCTGGAAGATACTGCCCTGCGGATGTCGCTAGATCGGGCCAACACGCTGCGGTCACGCCGCAGTCACGCCGTGATTTGGCCCTGTTCTAGCCACATCCAGCCCACACCATCCCCCTTCCACCTTCATTTCAGCCCGCTGCCACCAGCATTCCAGCCTGCAACAGCCCCCCCACCTTCGAATTAGCCCGCACCATCCCCCTAACACCTGCAACCAGCCCCCTTCCACCCGCATTCTAGCATCCTCCCGCTCCCTTCACTCCTGGCCGGAAGATGCTGCCCCGCGGATGTCGCTGGATCGGGCCAACACGCTGCGGTCACGCTGCGATCACGCCGCGGTCACGCCGCGGTCACGCCGCGGTCACTCCGCGGTCACGCCACGGTCACGCCGCAGTCACGCTGTGATTTGGCCCTGCTCCAGCCACATCCAGCCTACACCAGCCCCCTTCCACCTTCATTTCAGCCTGCTGCCACCAACATTACAGCCCGCAACAGCCCCCCCCCACCACCTTCGAATCAGCCTGCATCATCCCCCCAACACCTGCAACCAGCCCCCTTCCACCCGCATTCCAGCCTCCTCCCTCTCCCTTCGCTCCTGGCTGGAAGATGTTGCCCCACGAATGTCGCTGAATCGGGCCAACACACTGCGGTCACGCCGCGGTCACGCCGCGGTCACGCCGCGGTCACGCCGTGGTCACGCCGCGGTCATGCCGCAGTCACGCCGTAGTCATGCCGTGATTTGGCCCTGCACCAGCCACATCCAGCCCACACCAGCCCCCTTCCACCTTCATTTCAGCCCGCTGCCATCGGCATTCCAGCCCGCAACAGCCCCCCTGCCACCTTCGAATCTTCCCACACCATCCCCCCAACACATGCAACCAGCCCCCTTCCACCAGCATTCCAGCCTCCTCCCGCTTCCTTCGCTCCTAGCCAGAAGATGCTGCCTCGCAGATGTCACTGGATCGGGTCAACACACTGTGGTCACGCCGCGGTCACGCTGTGGTCACGCCGAGGCCACGCCGTGGTATTAATATTTTTCCCTTTCAGAGTATCTTTCAACGAAGTATTAATAGAGGATGGCTTGCAGAATTTCTGTACAATTTTGTACTTATCAGTGGCATGGCCTATCATCCTGCAATGCTCATTGTACTTTGGTATTTTTTCTAATACAAAACATACCTCAATAAGATGATCATTTATATCAATAGAAACACATTCCAGGGGGTGTATAAAGGGGAAGGGGGAGGGGTGTCCGGCAGGGGGGGTGTCCAGTAGGGGGAGGGGTGTCCAGGGGGTGCAGGGGGTGTCCAGTGGGGCTGTCCAGTTGGGGCATGGGGGCTGTCTAGCAGGGTGTAGGGGGCAGGGTGCAGGGGGCAGGGGTGTCCAGTAGGGGGAGGGGTGTCCAGCAGGGGGAGGGGCTGTCCAAGCAGGGGGGAGGGGTGTCCGGTAGGGGGGGAGGCCTGTCCAGGGGGTGTCCAGTGGGGCTGTCCAGTTAGGGCATGGGGGCTGTCCAGTGGGGTGCAGGGGGGAATGGGGGACTGAGGGGGGCATGGGGGTGCAGGGGGGTGTTCAAGCGGGCTGTCCAGGGGGTGCAAGAGGGCTGTCCAGGAACCTAAGCCCATGCAGGTTATGAATGTCTCTATAGAGAAAATGCAGTGCTATCCAGATCTAGAAAATATCATAAAAAATCCCACAGATACTTCACAGGCACCAGGTATAACTATTTCACCACATTTAGATAGTGACCACGGTGCTATAAAATCTGGTAACTCAATTTCAAATCATAATTCCAATGTTTTGTTTAATTCAGTACTACATGAAATCTGATGATTTATGTTGATGACATGATTACAATTTTTAAGAACATGAGCCTCATAATTATTGTAAAATCACAAAATAATGGTATGTTTGAAGTGAAAGACTTAGGCATAGCTAATAAAACCTTAGGCATTGAAATTTTTAGAGATAGACCAAATAAATTTTCTTACTTATCTCAAAATGGTTAAATAATAAATATTAAAAATAGACACATGTTTGAATCTCTCAAAATTTCCTATGTACTCCTAGTAAAACACTTTAAATTTTCTTTAACACAAAAACCCATTGCTGATGATGATATTCAATTTAGGTGTAAAATCCATTATGATAATATTTTTGGTAGCATTATGTACTCTGGTTTCCATGGGACCTGATATTGCCTATGAAATCTACATTCATAGCAGATTTATGACCACACCTGGGATGCCATATTTTCATGCCCGTAAGTGGATTCTTTGATACCCATCATGTAACACTAATCTGTCTTTGTGTTATGGTAAAGATCTCAACAATTATGAAATTGTGGGTGGATATGTAGATGCAGACTATGAATGTAATATTTACACTAGAAAATCCTTGAATGGTCATGTGTTCACTTCCTATGGTGGCCTCATTTATTTTAAATGTAACATGCAGTCGATGTTTTCTATTTCAACCATGGAATATATGTATATTTCCTTTATTGAGGATGTGAAATAATCCATATGGACGAAAGGTTCATCTTCTAAACGTATCCTTTTCAATTCTGTTATAAATGTTTATTCTAATAGTCAATCAACCCTTTATTTTTCCAATATTTTAGTTTTTCATGGTAAACTAAAACACATAGACATTAGGGGGGACAGGTGCAGGTGTGCTGGGGTAGTAGGGGGGCTGGGGAGGGGGGACAGGTGCAGGTGGGCTGGCGTAGTAGGGGGCTGGGCTGGTGCAGCTGGGGCTGGGGTTGGGGGCTGGTGCAGGTGGGCTGCGGGGGGGGGGGGGGACTGGTGCTGGTGGGCTGGGGGTGGCAGGGGGCTGGGGGGGGGGGGGGAGGGCTGGTGCAGCTAGGGGTTGGGGTTTGGGGCTGGTGCAGGTGGGCTGCGAGGGGGGGGGGGGTGGAGGTGGGCTGGGGGGTGGTAGGGGGGCTGGGGAGGGGGACAGGTGCATGTGGGCTGGGGTAGCAGGGGGCTGGTGCAGCTGGGGGCTGGGGTTGGGGGCTGGTGCAGGTGGGCTGCGGGGGGGGGGGGGGGGGGGACTGGTGCTGGTGGGCTGGTGCAGCTAGGGGTTGGGGTTGGGGGCTGGTGCAGGTGGGCTGCGGGGGGGGGGGGGGGGGGTGGTGGAGGTGGGCTGGGGGGTGGCAGGGAGGCTGGGGGTAGCAGGTGGCTGGGGGGGGGGGGGCTAGTGTAGGGGGATGGGGTTGGGGGTTGGTGCAGGTGGGCTGCGGGGGGGGGGGGGGGGGCTGGGGTAGCAGGGGGGCTGGGGAGGGGGGACAGGTGCAGGTTGGCTGGGGTAGCAGGGGGCTGGGGGGGGGGGGGGCTGGTGCAGCTGGGGGCTGGGGTTGGGGGCTGGTGTAGGTGGGCTGGGGGGGGGGGCAGGGGGTGGCGGGGGGGGGGGGGGGGCTGGGGGTGGCTGGGGGGGGGGGGTGGTGCAACTAGGGGTTGGGGTTGGGGGCTGGTGCAGGTGGGCTGCGGGGGGGGGGGGGGGTGGAGGTGGGCTGGGGGGTGGCAGGGGGGCTGGGGTAGCAGGGGGGCTGGGGAGGGGGGACAGGTGCAGGTGGGCTGGGGTAGTAGGGGGATGGGGGGGGGGCTGGTGCAAGAGTGATGAGGGGGAGCTAATACTGAATTTCTTTATATTGTAGAGTATGCACTAAAAGAATCTATACCATGTCCAGCTACTATAAAGGTATGGTGTTTATTTTTTATCTCTATGTTGTTAGAGTAAATTGGTATTGAAGTTACTCATTCTTTTATATCATCAATTTTAGTTGAAATGTAGTTCTTAAATCCAAATACTATATAATTCTTGTTGGATCCATACATGCCTTTAGTAAAGAGGTCCATGTAATGTTTTAAATTTCATGTGTGTTATGTGATGGCTTCCAACTTTGAAGTAGTGTGGGATCTCTTAGTGCATGATCTGGAGGTATTTGACATTATTATTTGAATAGATAGAATGATCGGTGTTATGTACTAGATTTAATTTTCTCATTTTTGAGTTCAGTTTAAATCTCTTTTTGGGGTCTCTCTTGTCTTTTAGGGTAAGTGGGATTTTAGATTTGGGATAGTAGGGGGGGTGTCCAGACGGGGGAGGGGGTGTCCAGATAAGGGGGAGGTGTGTCCAGACAGGGGGGATGTCGCTGGACCGGGCCAACACGTTGTGGTCATGCCGCGGTCATGCCGTGGTCACGCTGCGGTCACGCCGCGGTCACGCCACGATCACGCCGTGATTTGGCCCTGCTCCAGGACGACACCCTGCGGCGGTTACTCCTCCTTAGAGAAACATTGAATGGTTATCTCTATAATTTTTCGTATTTCCCCATTCCTAAACTATATCTCCTCTCAGCGCTGCCTCTCATCCATCTTTCCACAAAACGTGCATAACATGTGGTACAAAGGCTCAATTCAACTGAAAACATTGGTTTGGAATTGTCTGGCATATTTTATTGTACATTTATCACATAATATTTGAATGGTTAGCTCTAAAATTGTTGGATGCTGCCACTTGTAATGAGGTACTTAATTTCCTCTCCCACTTTCTTCCATTAAATATTAGACAGATCCTATGTAAAAAAATCATTCTCCACCTCTGGGGAAGGAACTCTCAGCTACCGTTCTTCTGTTCTTCTTCCTGCTGATGAATAAAATTCCCCAAGTATATTGGGAAAATTTTATTCATTTTTCTTCATTTACCACTTCTTACTTACTGCTGATTTCATCAGCCGGATTCGATCTTTTAGTAATATCCCATGACATCCATCCGTTGTCTAGGGGGTCCAGTGGGGGGGGGGTCTGTCCTGGGTCTGGGGGGCTGGCAGGGGGACTTGCAGGGGGGACTGGCAGGGGGTGGCAGGGGGGACTGGCAGGGGGGCTGGCTGGCAGGGGGAAGCAGGGGGTGGAAGGGGGAGAACTAGCAGGGGCAGGGGGGCTGGCAGGGGGGGACTAGCATGGGGAAGGGGGGAAAGGCAGGGGACAAGCAGGGGTCCTGGTTGGCAGGGGGCAAGCAGGGGGTGGCAGGGGGGGGGGAACTAGCAGGGGGCTGGGGGAAGGGGGGGATGGCAGGGGGTGGTAGGGGGGACTAGCATGGGGTAGGGGGGGAAAGGCAGGGGGACAAGCAGGGGGGTGGCAGGGGGGGCTGGCTGGCAGGGGGGAAAGTAGGGGGTGGCAGGGGGGGAACTAGCAGGGGGCAGGGGGTGTCCAGTGGAAGGTGTCCAAGGGTGGGGGTGTCCAGTGGAAGGTGTACAGGGGGGTCTAGGGGGTGTCCAGGGGGTCTAGGGGGTGTCCAGGGGGTCTAGTGGGTGTCATAGGGAACAACAATGTGAGATTTTTTACTTTTACATCACTTCACACCAAGATTTCACTTATTTGCAGTTTACTGTGCTAGTTCTGTTTTATCTTGTTTCACCCCCTAATGTGTAACATGAATATGTAGATCGGAAGTGGTAAGACTTGCACAATGTTGGGAGACATTGAGAGAGGCAGTAAGAGATACAATGTACTAGAAAAATTATGGTCACAGTGTGCTAGTTCTGTTTTCCTTTGCATATCTTTTCCTTTGTCTCTAGTTTTGACCAAGGAAATTCTAGGAGGAAAAGTAGCATGGCTGGGAGTTTATGATATCCCCTATGTCACTGCATAGTTATTTTTTGTTATTTGGTTAAGTAGAGTTTTGGTTTTTATCTCCATGGAGTTCCAGGCCAGAACATGGAAATTTTTGAGGTTTCCATACTCTTCATGGTTAAGGTGCATGGTTTGAAGAAAATAGTATGACCTCCCTTCGTGAGGATAATTTTAAGTTCATTTTGAATTGCACACAATTTTTTAGTATGAGTTGTGCATAGCCAAGTCTAAACCATGTATCCCCTTGGTGAAACAATGTAGGATCCTTGGGCCAGTGCAGGGGGCTGGGGAGGGGGGACAGGTGCAGGTGGGCTGGGGTAGCAGGGGGCTGGGGGGGGGGCTGGTGCAGCTGGGGGCTGGGGTTTGGGGCTGGTGCAGGTGGGCTACGGGGGGGGGGGGGGGGACTGGTGCTGGTGGGCTGGGGGGTGGCAGGGCGCTGGGGGGGGGGGGGCTGGGGCAGCTAGGGGTTGGGGTTGGGGGCTGGTGCAGGTGGGCTGCGGGGGGGGGGGGGGGGTGGAGGTGGGCTGGGGGGGGATGGGGGTAGCAGGTGGCTGGGTGGTGGTGCAGGGGGCTGGGGAGGGTGGGGGAGACTGGTGCAGCTGGCCTGTGGGTGGACTAGTGCAGCTGGGGGCTGGGGGCTGGGGTTGGGGGCTGGTGCAGATGGGCTGCGAGGGGGTGGGGGCTGCTGCAGGTGGGCTGGGGGGTTGCAGGGGGAAGGGGGGGACTGGCAGGGGGTGGCAGGGGGGACTAGCAGGGGGCTGGGGGGGGGGGCAGGGGGGACTGGCAGGGGGCAAGGGGGTGGGCTGGCATGGGGACAACCAGGGGGGGCTGGCAGGGGGGGTGGCAGGGGGCAGGGGGTAGGGGGGGGGGACAAGCAGGGGAGTGGCAGGGTGGACTAGCAGGGGCAGGGGGCAGGGGGGGCTGTCAGGGGGAGGAAGGGGGGACTAGCAAGGGGAAGGGGGGGGGGGGCACTAGTAGGGGCATGAGGGCTGGTAGGGGGACAAGTAGGCCTGTGGTAGGGGGCAGGGGGGACTGGCAGGAGGGTGGCAGAGGGGGACTAGCAGGGGGTGTGGCAGGCGGGATTGGCAGGGGGCAGGGGGACAAGCAGGGGGCAGGGGGCATGGGGGACTGGCAGGGGGGTGTCTGCAAGGCAGTGGGGAGGAGGGCGGGGGGGGGGGGGGGGGGGGGGGGTCTGCAGGCATAGTGGAGGGGTGGAGGAGGTGTTCAGGGGGGTGTCTAGGGGGTGTCCAGGGGGTGTCTAGGGGGGTGTCCAGGGGGTGTCCAGGGGGTGTCCAGGGGGTGTCCAGGGGGGTGTCTAGGGGGTGTCAGGGGGGTGTCCAGGGGGTGTCCCGGGGGTGTCCAGGGGGTTGGGGGGGTATTTTTTTATGTATGTGCACACCCTATATCCACGGTTTTAAATCGTGGCTATTTGTTTATTGCCACGGTTTTTAACCTTGGCTATAGACCTAACTCCACGGTTTCCAACCGTGGCTATAAAGCCTGTCCGACGTCTAATATAGCTACGGTTGAAACCATGGCATTAAGTATACAGCCACGGTTTGAACCGTGGCTATAAACCTATAGCCACAGTTTGGAACCGTGGCTATAGGTCTGGGCCTATATCCATGCCAAACTAAGCCACGGTTCCTCAAACCGTGGCTATAGCCCGAATTTCCAGTAGTGTAGCACACCTTACTCTTAGGTCCGATGCTGGTGTTATAAGGGGATATGTAACGAGACCGTAACTGCCTTGTGTAAACCTTTGATTTAAATAAAAATTGTGATGTCTTCTTATGGTGAAGATTGTGAATTTTCAAATGTCCGGATAATTATAGTATTCATATTATTGATGAATTCTAGAAAAATAATATTTTAAAATATTTATGTAAACCTTAAATAATTAATAATGTGTAATGATTTTCAAAAAAATGGTCTTCTACAGCTGTTTTTAGTATAAAATTTAGAGTCTAATAAGATCAACTTACTTTTTGGTGAATAATAAATAATGAATAGTGATTTTATGCTTATGATTAGTAATATGACCAAATGGATTAAGTAAATTCACTTAAGAAAGTATTAATATAATTTAGGCACCTTGATTAAGTAATGTGATTCAATAAAAAAGGTAAATAACCATTTCAGAAATTATTGGTCAAGTATTAGTTTTTTTGGGTGAATGGTGTTATTTATTTAAAAATTAAATTAAAAATATTTTGGAAATTTTTCTCATAAAATGGAGTTCATTTTTGAAATCAGAGCATCGATATTTGGTTCAGGTGAATTTTTGGGATTTTTTGAAATAGTTGAATTTTCAGTGGATAGAGTTTTTATTTAAAACTTAAATTAAAAATATTTAGAAAATTATTTTCATAAAATGGATTTTATTTTTAAAATCATAGAATCGATTTTTGGTTAAGGTGAAATTTTGGGATTTTTCTGAGAAAGTTGAATTTTTGGTGAATAGTGAAAATACAGTTTTGAGTTTCGGGTGTTTAATGACATCATTAAGGATGTAATAATTATGAAATAATTATGGTCGACTTATGAATATTAAGATATGGTATGAGGTGTCCCATGTGGCCAATACCATGGTCAACCCCATGATTTTTCCAATACCACAGATGAGTTGTCCCTTGGCCATTAATGACTTGTACCTTCACTTCCCCTATAAATACCAATTCATTACCTCATTTATTTCATTTACAAATCATCCCAAATGATGTTATAGTCTCTTTACCTCCCAAGTAGTCCTCAAAAGGTTCCCTCAAGCCTCCCAAGGTCCCAAACTTCAATCTTTCGAAGTTACTCTTCAATGTAAGGGATCCTTTCACCCTCCTCTTTTAAGTCACGACTTCTTTTATGTTATGTCTTCTAATTTCCATATATTTATGTTGAGGGTATGTTATTATATGTTCTCATTTATATCCATTTCATGTTTAATTTTTGAGAGACCTTTCTTCTCTCATCAATTTATTTTCTGAATTTTTAAGTGATGCCGTTAGGATGCCGAATTTTTCTTAAAAGAAACCGCATCTCCTCTTTTCTTTCATGTTTCCTTTTCATGTGGTATGTCATGAAAATATCCACACCCTGATATTATTCAGTACCCATAATGTGTTATGAATTATTTATGAGTGGTTGACCCTTGTCCCTTCTCTTTTCAATATTTTCTAAAACCATGTTATATAGCCGTTATGCTGTAGAAATTTCATCTCAAAACTTCTATCTCTTTCTCTCAAAAAATTATATTGTTTATTTATGTGAATACCCAGACTTATTTCGTTTCCTTGGGTGTCAATAAATATATAAAGATGATATATTTGATTCCGGAATTGACACACATATAACCCTCAGTCCCTTTCCATGGGTTATAAATGACATAATGATCTTATTTTTAAGCTCGTTTTAAACGTCACGATTTTGACATGAAACCCATTTCTTTGATTCCATTTGGGTTATTTATGAAATGTTTTATTATGATATATGTGGATCACATGAAAGTAAATACATATTAAGGGTTCACCCTAATAGCACTCCAATTCATTAGGTAAATAATTAATATCTAGAGATGACAAGTTTTACGATACCTTGGTGAATAACCTTGGTAATTTTTATAACACCTTGGGGTTGGACCTTGGTGATATGTTCATGAATGTCTAAATAAAATGTTGTAGCCACATATTCAAGTTATTATTAAAGTAATTTTCATTATGATATGACTATTCTTTAATTTCTCATGTCTTTATGTTTTTATTCAAGTTCTTATTGATATCACAAGTACATTGACTCCCTTGTTTTCCCTTACTAGGCCTTCTTCTCACTCTTTAATTTGATGTCTATCTCCAAGATATGAGATGCAATAAATGTACATAGGATGAACCTATGATGAATCCTTACAAGTGGTTTAGAATAATTTTTTATGTTGTTCTCATGTTTTATTTTCCTGATTTCTAAGACACTAGACTTTAAAGATCGTCTGTTTGTAAAATGTAATGAAATGTTATGTAATAAAAAGGCAGGATGCCATAGTTGGTACCAAAGGATAGTTTAGTTATTTATGGATATTAGGATATGAAAAATTTAGGAATAACCCTATAGAAAATTTTAAATATAGGAAATCTTCCTGGTATTTTGGTGAGTATTTAGTAAGTGGTTTATCAAACAAATACATCCCTGTCTGGATAAGAGCTGGTAGAGGTGGCTCTGGTACAGATGTACATATGTGTAAAACCCGAAAAAACCACTTTGATCTAGAATCGAACGGGGAATGGTACATAAAAACGGGCCTTGCTTCACTCTTTGTTACGACACTCCTAGGGGATATGTTTGGTCAATCAGAATCTTTTTATGAATCATTATGAAGGAATTATAGAAAAATGTAATTTTATAAGTATGAAGTTTTAAGACATAAAATCCTTTTTAGTTAAAAGATTCGTAAATGAAATAAGTTTCTCATGAAGGATTTATTCATTTAGAAAATTTCCCCATTATCTAGGAATATATTGACGTATTTTTTAAGGAGTTACACGAACCTCCCCTAGAGAGAGAGGTATAGTTCCCCATTGAACTCGTACCTGGATCTCATCCGATATCAAAGACCCCGTATAGGATGGAAAATTTGGAGTTGGAGGAATTAAAGAAAAAACTCGAAGATCTTTTGGAGATGGGGTTTATCTGACCAAGTGTGTCTCCTTGGGGAGCACTAGTTCTCTTTGTGAAGAGGAAAGATGGATCGATGCAGCTTTGCATTGATTATAGAGAACTGAATGGGATCATAGTGAAGAACAAATACCCTCTTCCAAGAATTGATGACTTATTTGACCAACTTTGTGGGGCTTAATTATTCTCCAAGATTGATCTTTGATCAGGTTATCATCAATTGAGGGTGAATAAAGAAGATATTCTAAAAAATGCCTTCCGATCAAGATATGGGAAATATGAGTTTGTTGTTATGCCCTTCAAACTGACTAATAGACCAGCTACTTTTATGGATCAGGAATAAGTTGATTTTGGAAACTTATGTTTTATCAAATGGATATCCTTCGTATAAGAAAATGATTTGGTGATTAAATGATAAAGGTTATTTTGGATGATGTTTTCTCTTTTGGAGTACTATATGCCTAAGAGAAATAAAATACTACAGGATTTAAATTGTGGATGAATGGCTGAATTTTTTTGTAAGAATTTATGTATTTATAATGGACATATGGTGATTTGGGTTATTTATGGAAAATGATGAACCAAGCATAGTGAATATGTGAATAAGTTAATTACACTTTAGTGTGAGACTTTAATAGTATTTTATGTTATTTAGAGATAAATGTTAAGATTTATTGGGGAACACTATGTGATTAAATCAATCTGAGTTCTAGGTTCCAATCGTAGTTTGGATTATTCTGAAAAATTTTAAGGATGATTGTGTATTGAATGGTCTTTCTGAATCTTTGAGAACTTTTGTTGAATTTTGGAGATTAATAGTCATATTTTTTTTATAAAGGATTATACTTTTTAGCGATTATATGATCTCTTACTAACCATTTTAGTTCTAGTTGATGACTAAAGACAAGGGGAAAATATAGTTATTCTTTTTTGGATTATGTGATTCTCTAGAAGATGATTATTGTGCTTTTTATGAGACCAAGTATTTTTGAATTCTCATTGTTTGGGGAAAGTATTATCCTTGGTGGAAACCTATTAAGGGATGAAACTCTACTTGAAGGTAAGTATATTTCCTTATGTTTTTATTCTATGTAGTAAATGAATTTCTCATAATTATGAAAAGGAACGTAAAACAAAAACGTTGTTGTTTTATGTTTCCTACTAGGTAATCAAAGACTATTTAACACATCATAAGTTTGTGATCTTTTTATGGATAACTTTATCCTAATCATGTTTTTTGTCACTCTCCATCAGAACTTGATCCTTTGTTTTCTCTTCCATATCCATGTTTTCCTACATGGAATCATAGTATGGGTTAACTCGGGTGACCTTTGTAATTCCCATTAATTATTTTAATGTAATAGTTTTACTGAATCTTTTTCTGATGTAGAACTTTCAACAAAATTTGTAAGCCCAATTTTAAAATTGTGAGGATTAAATTTCTTAAGGGGGGAAGAATGTAATGACCTGAAATTTTGAATAAATTTTGTTTCCTAACTTTGTGTGTTATTTTATTTTATACTCAGCAAAATAATTTCATTTAATAAAATTAGTATAATTAAAATAAGACCGTTGGGTTTTTACTATTATATGACCATTGGTCAATATGACCATTGGAATCTAAATGTTGCGATTATAGTATATAAATACAAGTGATGTTGTTTAATTAATATAGAAACAAGATTTGATGGCCCCATCTAGTAGTCTCGGGCCGATCGAAGCCCATCTGGTGGAACTCAAGAAGGAGGTAGCACTATTGGGATTTTCTCTAGACCAAACCTAAGCCGGAATTCATCGTGTGAAGTTGGAATGGAATCTCCTTTGCGAGAAGTCCAGTTTATAAGAATCACTACTCAGGCAATGTTGGCCGAGCCACCCCAAAATTCTATCACCCTAGCACACCTTACTCTTAGGTCCTATGCTAGTGTTATAAGGGGCTATGTAACGAGACCGTGACTGCCTTGTGTGATCCTCTGATTTAAATAAAAATTGTGATGTCTTCTTATGGTGAAGATTGTGAATTTTTAAATGTCCAGATTAATATAGTATGCATATTATTGATGAATTCTAGAAAAAGGAAATTTTATAATATTTATGAAAACCAGAAATAATTAATAACGTGTAATGATTACCAAAAGATGGTCTTCTACAGCTGTGTTCAATATGAAATTTAGAGTCTAATAAGATCAAAAAGATTTTTGGTGAATAGAAAATTATGAAAAGTGATTTTATGCTTATTATTAGTAATGTGAACAAATGGATTAAGTAAGTTCACTTGAGAAAGTATTAATATAATTTAGGCACCCTGATTAAGTAATGTGATTCAATAAAATAGGTAAATAACCATTTCAGAAATTATTGGTTAAGTATTAGTTTTTTTTGGCGAATAGTGTTTTTTATTTATAAATTAAATTAAAAATATTAAGAAAATTATTTTCATAAAATGGAGTTCATTTTTGAAATCAGAGCATCAATATTTTGTTAAGGTGAATTTTTGGGATTTTTCTAATATAGTTGAATTTTCAATGAATAGTGTTTTTATTTAAAAATTAAATTAAAAATATTTAGAAAATTATTTTCATAAAATATATTTAATTTTTGAAATCAAAGCATCAATATTTGGTTAAGGTGAAATTTTTGGATTGTTCTGAGAAAGTTGATTTTTCAGTGAATAGTTAAAATACAGTTTTGAGTTTCAGGTGTTTAATGAAATCATTAAGGATGTAATAATTATGAAATAATTATGGTCGACTTATGAATAGTAAGATAAGGTATTAGGTGTCCCAAGTGACCAATAACATGGGAAAATACCATGTGAAAGCCCATGGTTTTTCCAATACCACCGATGAGGTGTCCCTAGGCCATTAATGACTTGTCCCCTCACTTCCCCTATAAATACCAAGTAATTTACTCTTTCATTTCATTTCCAAATCCTCCCCAACGAAGTTCTTGTCTCTTTACTTCCCAATAAGTACTCCCAAGGTTCCCTCAAGCCTCCCAAGGTCCCGACCATCAAGCTTTCGAAGTTACTTTTCAAGGTAAGGGATCCTTTAACCCTCTTATTTTAAGTCACGACTTCCTTTATGTTGTGTCTTCTAATTTCCATATATTTATGTTGAGGGTTTGTTCTTATATGTTATCATTTATTTCCATTTCATGTCTAACTATTGAGAGACCCTTTCTGCTCTCATCAATTTATTTTCTGAATTTTTAAGTGACGCTGTTAGGCTGCAGAATTTTTAGTAAAAGAAATCACATCTTCTCTTTTATTTCTTGTTTCTTTTTCATGTGGTATGTCATAAAAATATCCATACCATGATTTTATTCATTACCCATACTGTATTATGAATTATTTATGAGTGGGTGAACCTTGTCCCTTCTCTTTTCAATGCTTTCTAAAACCATGTTATATAGCCGTTATGCTGCAGAAATTTCATCTCAAAACTTCTATTTCTTTATCTCAAGAAATTCTATTGTCCAGTTATGTGAATACCCAGACTTATTTAGTTTCCTTGGGTGTTCATAAATATATAAATATGATATATTTGATTCTATAATTGACACACATATAACCCTCACTCCCTTTCCAAGGGTTATAAAGGACATAATGATCTAGTTTTTAAGCTCTTTTAAACGTCACTATTTTGACATGAAACCCATTTCTTTGATTCCATTTGTGTTATTTATTAAATGTATGATTATTATATTTGTGGCTCACATGAAAGTAAAGACATATTAAGGGTGTGCCCTGATAGTTCTCCAATGCATTGGGTAAATATTTACACTATAGAGATGAGAAGTTTTATGATACCTTGGTGAATAACCTTGGTTATTTTTATGAAACCTTGAGGATGGACCTTGGTGATATGTTCATGAATTTATAAATGAAATGTTGTAGCCACATATTCAAGTTATGATTAAAGTAATTTTAATTATGATATGCCTATTCTTTCATTTCTCATTTCTTTATGTTTTTATTCAAGTTCTTATTGATATCACAAGTACATTGACTTCTTTGTTTACCCTTACTGGGCCTTCTGCTCACCCTTTACTTTGATGTATGTCTCTAGGATATGAGATGTAGTAAATGTACATAGGATGAACCTATGATGAAGCCTTACAAGTGGTTTAGAATAATGTTTTATGTTGTTCTCATGTTTTATGATCCTGATTTCCAAAACACTAGACTTTAAAGATCCTCTGTTTGTAAAATGTAATGAAATGTTAAGTAATAAAAAGGCGGGATGCCATATAAATAGCTTTACTCCTAAGAAAAAAATCAACAGGACACACGGTGGGTCTCCCCACCATGAAAAATGACCAGACTGACAATTTCATGATCTTCCCACATGAACTAGGGAAACCCCACCATTAGGGTAGGGGAGGGGGCCCATCTATTGGACCATCAACCCCACAGTAGGAAAACATCAACTTCCCAACAAACCCAGACAACCACCAACAAACCAAATTCAACATGAAAAAAATAATGAAAGGGCCATATAAATGAGGCTCACCGTCAATGGAACACAACCCCTATGATCTTAAAAAAATGACATGGCCACACAAGAGACTTAAACTACCTCCAATTCCCATATAGAGAATATAACTTCTACCCAAGACTTTCAACACCATTGGAGTTCCTCTGACTACATAGTAGCATCACTCTAAGTCCTATGGCTAGATAACTGATGATGGAAGTATCTTTTTCCTCGTATTCAGGCATCATAAACCCCCCAATAGAACACATAGATCCAAAATTAACAAAACACACTTCCATTGAAATAGGATTCTCAAAGGGCTCAATAACATCCATGCTTACAATTGAAGAGGAAGGGACACCACAAAATGCCACCAGACAAAACTATTACACCCAAAGGTAATTAAAATGAATGGGATGAAAAAATAACCCTAAAAAATTCCCTAACCTTGAATATGGGATGGGGTTTCCTTTGAAGAGTTAGATCTGGATTTACAATGTTTCTTAGAAATACCGCTACAAAACTGCTTCTAGTGACCCAAGCATCCGTAGGTATGGCAGGTTTTTGGAGAACTCAATAACAAGGGTCTCGTATGACCAGTCTTGCCACATTGGTGACATGTCACACCATTATAGCCAAAATAGGTTGATGATAAGACTGAAGGCCTCTTAATCCCTCTACCATCAATTCCAACATCAAGCTGCTTCCCACTCTCCTTACCAGAATCCCCATCGCCATTTCTAGAGGCTGAAGGAAGAACATTCATCTCAAACCCTCCAGCTATCCTATTTTCGGCTAGAAAGGCTTTGTTTCACTACATCAGAGAAGGTGGTTAGGTTGCAGTATTCCACCTTCAACAACAGCTCATGATGAAGCCCATGCTCGAAATATCGAGCTTTCATAGGATCGTTTTCAACACACCTTTGTTCATATATATCCAGGTCTATGAAGCGATGAAATAACTCCAATACTAATCCAAAACCTTGCTGAAGACCACACAACTCCATCCTCTTCCTCATTTTCTTCATCTCAGAGAAGTAATGTTAGATGAATGAAGACTTGGAGAGGTCCTAGGAATGATCCCTTAGAGGCTTCCTTCTAGATAATGACTTCCACCGTTTCGAATCTAGACCATCGATCATGAAGGTGGAAATTCAATGTCTCTGGAATATCAAGAAAACTGAAGTCACTCTCAGTCCTCTGTAGCCAATCCTATACCTAGAGAGGATTATCTTGACAATATAAAAGAGGAGGATTTAACTTCTAGAACTCAAGAACATAATCGTTAGGTTGATCAACTGGATCATTCACCAGAGATACACCACCCAAATCTACATCTTGGGTATCCATCAGACCTTTTTGGGGGCATGCACTTGGAAAGAGGAAAAACAAGGAGCTCGATAAAAACCATTCCAATAACATGGAACCATCGTGTCAAAAACCACTAAAGAAACACCATTTCAAAAAATAAAAGAGACAAGGAACCCCGCTACAAGTTAAAACACTTTTTAAAATAAAACAAGGATGAACGAATTATAAACCCACCAACGGTTTCATATGGACCTCACCCATGCACATCCCCATGATATACTGGGAACCCAAACATTTTCTCATAAATATCCATGCATGTGGTCACTCATGGAAGCACCATTGGTAAAACATTTAATTCACCCTTCCATTAAAATCCCATAATTCCCTTTTCAAAAACCTCCATCCCTGAAAATTTGAAATCCCATAAAGATTTCACAAATTATTTTCCAAGAAACACCAATAATTCATTTAAAAACCCATTTTCTAGCCTTACACCTCAAATCTAAAACATTTCATCCATTTCAAAAATATTAGAAAACTTCCCAAAAATTCACCAACCACCCAATCAAAAATATTTTCATTTAACCCAAAAATCCATTTCATAGAACCCAATTTTCCACTTGTTAAAACAAGGTCATTTTTTTTAAATTCATATTTTCACAAAAAACAAGGATTTCTAAAAAAATTTCTAGAATTAAGAAAAATCCAAAAAATTAACCAAGGAAAACTAGTGTCAAGGGGTGACTCAGCCATATGGTTGGTGACCACATGCCAGTAATTCCACTATCACATAGAGCATTCTAGGGTAATCTCTCTAACTCCACTTAGATTTCCAGGCCTTGTGATCTCACAGAGACCACTTACCAACTACATTTTCATTTACCAGTACAAAACAACCCACAAGATCCAAAAACACCAACCACATAGACATCCCTTGGTAGCCTGAGGTTCAGAACGAGTAAGAGCTCTTGACGCTCTTCCTGCACCTACACCTCGAGCCCAAAAATACTACTCCTTCTACCACAACAACCCCAAATAACAATGGGAACTCTAAATGAAAGGTCCACAAAATAGGAGATCGGTTTTGATACAATTTTGTCATGAACCGACCCTAATTAACCATAAACCAGTCACGAGAGCCGATCTGTGGAAAGTCCCGAGTGGTGTTCTTGATCCTTTAGGGCTGGAAACAAGAACCAAGTTCACCAAAAGAGTATAAGGAGGGAATGATTTCACCCAAATAAACATACAAGGACATCAGAAAAAAATAAAAGAACAACTCAACCTCAAACTGATTTCCAAAAAACTTTAAACATTTACATTAATAAAATGAAGATACAAAAAAATTGAATAATAAACAAAACCAAAACATCCAAGCTGAATGTGACCCAAATAGAACTCCTTGTGACTTTAAGGGTCACCCTCCAACCAAACACCAACCATAACCTGAGGTGACTGGACCACATTGGAACCTGCAAGAGAAGATAAAATCAAGAAAACACTATCGGTACAAGTATTAAAACTTAGTAGGTAGGCCCAACTAATCTATTCCCAATGCTTATCCTTCAATGAAGTAAACAATGAATTTCATGTTGGAAATAAAAACTATAAAAATAGGTTTTCCATAGTTTACATTTCAAAATAAACAAATCACAACTCATAGCCCTTTCATTTTAAAACAAGGCATGTTCATGGAGACAAATTATGTTCATAGGGGAGAAGGATAAAGGGATCCAAATAAGAAAAAAACATTTTCATGAAAATTACTTCAAAAAAAACTTTCTTGAAACCTTTTTACAAAAACAACCATTCATGATTTACCAAGAATATTCCAAAACCAAGAATAAGAGAGGATTTCTTACAATGAGGGAAATGGATAATGAGTCGAGTGTCAGTTCATCAAAAGAATACCTAAGAACTCAGAGGAAGACTAGAACATACTATAAATGTGACTCATCCCTAAGGAATTAATTATATGATGATGTCATAACACCTCGATGATCGACCATCGCCCTACCAAGCCGAGTCAAGGGGCCCAACCCAATAGCAATAAACCCAAGCAGCCACCTACTACGGGCCACTAGATAGTACAATTACCTAGACTAGTGAAGCAAATGTTCTTAGTAAACCTCTTTTCTATGTTATGTTCCCATGATATGTTTGTAAGAGGTTGTTCTAATCAAATAAAACAATGATTCACACAGATATATATATACACGACCACACATCACCATAAGTAGCACCATCTCAACCTCCTCAAGGAGCATCCCATGCATTAAACCAAATATTACATGGGTGGAGTCCCATGATGAGAAAAAATCCACCCCTCATCAACCAAATAGGAAAGGTTCCCTCCTAGATGGGTTTTTTTCAAAGAAACCAATTTTAGATTCTAAACAGAACTTTCATCAATTTTATAAAAACAATTCCTTTAACAAATACTATATACAACCCTTTTTTTATTATCCAATCCCCAATTTCAAACAAACAAATTTGAAAATCCCAAGAAGCATAATATCAAGAATTTAATGTGAAAACACCATTTGAAACCTAATTCACCGTTTTGAATATCGAATAAATGTTTACAAAAAACCAAACCATACCATTATAAATCATGAACCAATTTAAAGTGCCAAACATACCACTTTCAAAGTACTTGGCATGCGAAATCCATTCCAACAATTTCAAAAAATTACAAAACAAATAGAAATATCATAATATCACTTGATGAAATTTATTTAACAACAATTAATGACTATTTAGAAACTAAAGAATGCGAGAACACCAATAAATCAAAGTAAACCTAATTTAAGGGCATATACATTGGGGTTACTACCTCAAAGATAGAAAAACTTTTGGAAATCTGGAGTGAAACTTTATTCGCACCACCACTGCACCCAAAGAAGACTTATACCAATGTAAAAAAAACATCGAACAAAAAATTTAAGTATCTAACCCTAAATTTTGGAACCCTAGACAAGGGGGAGAATAAACCCCCCCAAAAAATAGAAGGAAAACTAATGGAAAGAGAGAAACCAAGCAGAAGAAGATGTACAAGAGGATTCCTTAAAGAATGGGAATAAAAAATCCAGAAAAAAAGAGATTCTAAGTAGAAAAGAGAGGAAGAGGGTGCTCGAAGGTCAGATGAACCCGAGTGGGGAATGAAGAGGGGTTTTTGGAAAATCCCATTTTTTTTAAAACTGGGTAGGCCATACGGTCTATCAGACCATACGGTAACTATACAGTCTCTTCTACCAAGGGATGGATAGCCACGAGAGTACCAGATACTTACTGCATGACCATGTAGCGGCCATGTGGTAGGTTCATTCCGAACCCAGCTTACCGCAAAGTTACTCATAAGCTATCACATGACTATGGGCTACCCATGACTAGGCCCTTTTTAAGCAAAAAAACTCCAAATTTTACCTGAAACTCATGGAAGAACCCAAGAAGAAGATCTAGGACAAGGATAAAAGGAAATAACCTTCAAAAAACTCACACCTATCACTCCCGGTTCTTGAGAAAAAACCAAAAACTAAAAAAAACTGGAACCAGGGATGAATTTAAAAACCCAGGATGTGACAAATGAGGGAATCTGTTGAGGGGGAGAAATCCCAAGGTTTTTCCAGCCCAAAATATGTTCATAGGCATGAATATTCTACCACAACTAAGGATGGAGCTGCATCCAAGGGAGATCCATCTCCGAGTTAGAATTTACATGGAATTTCTTCCCCTAAGTTAGTTGAAGATGGTGATAATGGTGATTATAGAAGTCCACCAGAGCATGGTGGACCTACTATCTCAGTTTCTAGAATATATACTAAGTGATATCAGATTTAAATAATTGATAAAGAAGGGTAGCTACAATAATTTACTTATAATGTAACTTTAGTTGATCCAGAGTATGAAGACACTGCTCAATATCTTCCAGAGAAGGTTTCTTCTTATACTCCTTCACCTTTTTCAGCTTCAGACTATATTTCTAGAGATAATTTAAAATCATTCAGTGAAAGGATTCTTTCTAATTTTAGTGGAGCTCTTAGATCTCAGGATCCTATAGTTACTCAACTCAGTGAACCTGATACAAGGAATATTTTTGTGCTAGTCATATTACATATTCATCCAAAGAGGATTTTTAATAATAAAGAAGTTGATATTGAGAATAGAAGATTAGATAATGAGATGAAAGCTATGGAATATATTATAGAGAATGTAAGTACAAATTTTTATGCTAGCCATACATGTATTTTGGATAGGTTAATGACCTTACCCCATGATGCTGATTCTATATCCTCTAATCCACCTCATACACCCTCTATTTATAGTGAGAGGATTAAAGTTATAGTCATAGAAGAGTTTCATGCCATCATGGGTGATATCATTGCATCTCATCTGGGGGAACTTTGAAAAATCAGACATCATGGTGAGAACATATATATATATATATATATAAACTGGTTAGGGAGTGTTTGAATGAAGCCATAAGTGATAGAGAAACTATTATTAAGGAAATAAAATAAAACCTGTATTGAGTTTATACCAAGAATGTGTTTAATTATCATTTTATGTTTCTTAATGATAACTTAAGGATACCTCTTATGAACAGGGCCTTCAAGGAATAAGTGAACAAGACTAAAGTCTTATCCCCTCTACTCAAGCAATTTACAGAAGAGAAGAAAGACATGTTCACTATGATGGAGTGAGGTGGGATCATCATCATGGATTTTATGAACCTAGTGAATCCCTTTTTGTATATATATTTCATAGAAATGGTGGCACTTGAGGTTATTACTATGTCTTTCCTCACCTCTGTATCATCCTCTACACCCTTTACTCCTTAGTTTTAGCTGTTTTTCCTGTCACCAACTGAAGCAATTTGGCATCTCTAGATAGTGGTGATCTGTGAGCTTCCTCAGACTACATATTCTCTGTCAACTTTAACCTTTATGCATCCAATCAATAGAAAAGGAAAAGATCCTATTGATCCATCACCCCACCGAGTTGAGAGTAATTATAACTTGGATTATTCTTGTTAGTGATTGTTTTCCCTTATATTACTCTTTTTGGGATGTAATTTTTTGACTGATATATTTAATAGAGTTTATCTTTTCTGTCTTTTCATAAATTTAATTTTATTACCTTTTTGATAATCCAAAAGGGGGAGAAATTATATTGATAGAGTTTAACATTAGTCTTTGTAAATTAGATTTAATTTTTTTACTTCTATTTTTAAATTTAAACTCAATATCTCACTTTAGTAATTTGACCTTTTAAATATAGCATTACTTTTCAAATTTGTATAATTATTCATATAGTTGTTTTTACATGTGGTTATAACATGCCATGATTTTTGATACTAAAAAGGAAGAGATTATTAGAACCTTATTATTTTAATGCTCACAAATTATGATTATTATGTTTCTAATGATATTATTGTTTTAAGATAGTATATCATTTTGTGAATAAATTTGGATAAGTATAGATCTACCATCAGTTCAAGGGACCAACCATTGGCAGTGATGATCCACCATTAGTTAAAAATGATCTACTATAGGTTCTATTGCTTTACCATTAATACATATGATATTTTAATGAATTGATCTACCAAAGAAATTATGATAATTATTTATGTGCTACCTCCAGATATACTACCTCCAGATGTGATACTGCCAGATGTGATACCGCTAGAGCTATGCTACCACTGGTCTAGTGCTACTACCAGATATGTTATCACTAGAGATATGATACCACCAGAATCATGCTACAATTGGAATTTTTCTACCACTAGGGAATCTACCTACATCCATAATATCTACCATTAGACCATGGTACTATTAATCTAATCTACCATTGGTTTATTCTACTTCTAGTATTTTTCCTTTGTTATTTTGTCCTTAATTCAAATTTAATTCCTCCAATGGATAATTTACATAATTAAATATAGATATCTTCACATGGATTTATTAATAATTATTTTTAAACCATTTCATGGATACATTGAATAAAAGGTTTGTGGTTTCCTATTCTAATTCTTAGTATGAAGATTCATGATATCTTTATTGTTATTCTTCAATGGATATTTGGTTCAGCAAAGCTATAGATTCTAAAGATCTCCCCCATGATCATGGTTTCTTACATACATGAATAAAGATACATATATGTGAGTGTGAAATTGTAGAATATATAGAAGATATAAAAACCATTTATACACTGAATTAAGATATCTATATGGAAGTCTTTCAAAACATCTACACACATAAAATGAAAATCTATAACACTTTGTTTTCCTGCACTTTTAGAGAAACTTGATCAAGATCCTCACCAATTCAAATATGAGGAACTTTTATCATTAAAATCTATTTAGAATGATCATAAACATTTACTTCAATCTTTTATTATTTTATATCTATATTATATTCTTTACTTTTGAGCAGTGTTTCGTAATAATCTATTTTATTTGTACACACTATCTCCTGCACATAAACTGGAGTGTGTTAGAAAAACTCTTTAAAATATCTTTATCTGTATACCCATGAAAACTATGGAATAAGTCCTACATGGATTGTATTATTTTTTCTTCCCATGTATAAATGTGGAATATTCTTTGATCCTAGAAAACATGTTTTCTGTTGTTTGTAGAAACCCGATCTAAGTTTTGGATCTGATTATTGTTATAATAATATTCTTAGTAGTAGGGTATTTCTAAGTGGAGGGGATTAAGTCTCATCATGAGAATGAACCCATTTTTTATTCCACTATGTGTTGTCATTTTTGTTTTTCTATATTTCAATACTAAAACAAAATTTTTTTATTTCAATCTTTAAAGAAAACCTTACATTGATGTTAGTCTTAAACTGTGTTTATATAAAGTGTTTGATTAAGTAATTTGATTTCTAAAGTTAAAATAATTTCAAATATTGTTTTCAATAAGACCTAATCCTGCTTTTAGAAACATTATTAAAGATCAAACTTATATAATTATACTTTTTTGATTAACTAGAAATTTTTAATTAACTTGGGGTATTTAATTTTTAACTCTTTTTATTAGAATTTTTTTATTGGGAACACAATTCACCCCTCTCGAGTTACTTACTCTGACCAATAGTTTTTAATTTGGATATTTATATTATACAAGATGATAAAGTGAATTCATGTAAGTCTAGAGTAAAGTTAATAGTTTCTCATCTTAATTTACCTTCACTATAATAAGTTCTATGCTAATGACATATTTTATTTTATATGGTTTATATAATAACCCTTGGATTTATTTTATCATAATTCTCATTTAATTCATGGGATTTAAAAATTCACCTGATGCTATCTCTTTCATAGGATTTTTATTTAAAAGTATAAATGTTTTAAGAGTTTCTCTCCAAATCATTCTTTTTTTTTATTTGTGATTATTAATACCTAGGAATCCATTGGGAGAATTTGGGATGAAATTTCCATATAAATACCCATTATTTTTTTCACTAATTATTATGTTAGTTAATTAAATTTCTCTTAACCATCTCCAAACTCAGTGATTCATTATTTATAAAAAATTACATTTTTAATGGGAATTGCATTTATCTTTTCTTTATAGTTGAGAATATTTTTCCTATATGTCCATATTATTTATATTGTATCATGAATTTTAATCTCTCTAATTAAAATATTGAACAAGTCCACCTTATATTGACTTTGACTTATTTACATAGTTGTAAGGAATATTGTTTATCTCCCTTATATTATATTTCTCTCTTAGTAATTTTATCATACCATTTTCATTGATTTTTATCACGAATCATACTTTTAAAGTTTTTATGATCCATAAAAGTAATTTTTATTCATTATATGTGAGGGTTGATCATAGATGTATATAGCCCTAAAATACATTGGGTAAATGATATATCTCATGAGATGATATGTTATGAGATATTATAGGTTATATTAGTCCACTATGTTATGTGATTCTTCCCAATATGTGGTGATGGTCTTGGAAATGATCCTAGATATAAGATATGATTTTATATTTTTATATATGGGAAATTGTTTTATGTCATTCAAAATTCAATTTACTAATTTATTATATTACACTAAAGTATTTATTTTATGATTCATGTTGATTTTTTAATTTTCACATTCTATTGGGTATGATTTCATTATTTAATGATTATATTCCTTTATTATGTTCTCAAACCCGCATATTCATATTATTCTCACATGTGATCTATATTATTATCTTTTATGGTGTTCCATTTGATATCAATTATGTTTTACTCTTATCATATGTTTTATCTCATTGATTTATTATATTTCAATTCCCAAAGTTATAAAGAAGAATATAATATATGATATGTGTAAAAGGGAGTTATGTGTAATGAAATTATAGAATAAGAGTATACTAGGTTATAAAAGAAGTCATTTATATTGATAATCCCCAGAGAAAATAATAATTTAAGTTATTTGAGTTTGACGTCTTATTATTTACAATGTATGATCAAGTATAATGTTGAATTATGTTGGTATTTTATGGTTGGGTAGTCATAGTTAGTATCAGAGTGAGGTTAAATTATTTTTGGGGACTATGATATGAAAAATAAGAGGATAAAAACAAAACAAAACAGGGTTAAATCAAGAGTACATGTCATATATTTTATAAAATGTGATATATGATGAACTAGAAATTTCAATGGTTGAAATTCATGTGTCATAAAGATATATTATGATTATTTTTTATTTTTGTATGTTTTTTAATATAGATATTATTATTTATTTCCCACATTGAACTCTTTAGTTTTAGTAAATGATTAGAAATTGAATCAAATAGAGATATGTACATTTCTTATCCATTTATAAACATAAAAAATATTACTTAATTATATTTTTACATAATTCTATCGATTATGCATGTTTTTTATGTGAATTAATTCACCTCCCTAGTGATTAGATATAGAATTATCAGTGAAAACTGTTATTCGTGTGTTGATTTCAGTCCAAGTCTAAAAATATCCTTCGATAATGGTTTATAAGAATATGCTTTCTAAAAATATGACTATTCTACCTTTGGTATAATATTATATGATTTTATACATGGATTGGTTCTCTCTACATAGATCTCATATTAATTTTTGGGATGTGGAAATAATATTTCATATGCCAAATTAAACCATGATCATCTATTAGTTCAAGAATGACTATGAAATCCCTATAAACATTACACCCATTTTATGGATCCGGGTATAAAATAATGAGGGTGTATTTAGACAAAATGTCTAGGAAAAAACTTAACATTTAAAAAAATACCAATTTTTAATGAATTTATTGATGCATTTCCTGACGATTTTCATAGTATTCCCCAAGATCATGAGGTTAAATTTACAATAAAACTTATACTTAGTTCTATACCTATATTTAAAATTCCTTATAGAGTGGAACTTATTGAATTATTGGAATTAAATATGCATATAAAAAAATATAGATAAGGGTTTTATATTTAGAAGTGCTTTACTATTGGGTGTACATATCTTATTATTTTAAAAGAATGATGTATTAAATCATATTTTTATTGATTATGATAAACATAAAAAGTTAATGATAAATAAAGTATCATCTACCTCATATTGATGAATTTTTTAATCAATTACATGGGTATAAATACTTATTAAAGATTTTCCTTTAGTATATATATCATCAACTATGGGTAAAAATAGAGTATATACCTAAGAAAACCTTTCTTTTAAAATACAAACACTATAAATTCTTAATTATTATATTTGGACTTTCAAATTTTCTCATAATATTCATGAATTTAATGAATATAGTCTTTATAACTTATCTACCTCAATTTGTGGAAGTATTTATATAGGAAATTATCATATATCCCAAGATAAATTAAGAAAATTAAGAATATTTGAGGATTGTTGTGGAGACCTTAAAAAGGATAAAATGTATTAAAAAATATAGAAAGTATGAATTCCTTCTTTAGAAAGTATCAGTATTACATTATGTAATCATAAGTAAGTGTATATCTGTTTGATCCTTTGAAGATAAATGTGATTGAAAAATGGAAAAGTCTGACCACGGTAATAAAAATCCATAGTTTTCTTATGTTATTTTCGAACCATCAATGATTTATCCAAAATGTCCTAGGATTTTCTTATCCAATAACCAAGTTAACTTGTAAGGGAGTTAAGTTACTCAATATATATGAATTCCAAGATATTTTCAAGGATATAAAGATGAGTTTGGTCACTGTGTATGTACTCATACTATCCTTTAGTGGAGAAGAGGTTTTGATATACAATAATACATTAATAAAGATATTGTGGTGTGTTATTATTCAAAATAAAAAGGTCATATCTTATTCCTCATGTCAATTAAAGGTTTATGAGAAAAATTACCTAATACATAATAAAGAGATAACAACAATATTTTTTATATTAAATATATGGATACATTATCTCTATAGTGAAAAGTGTGATGTATATTGATCACAAGATATTAAATTATATGTTTACATAGGATTTGAACATGTAAAAAATGATTTGGTTGGAGTTGATCATGGATTTTAACTTTTAATAAATTATCACTGTAGGATGGAGAACATGGTGATTGATGCTTTGAGAAGGAAGGATCATGATACCTTATTCATGTTATGGATTAAAAGAGACCCAATACTCATGGATTTGAAAAGGATGGACCTAAAAATACTAAGGGAGGGGGAAATCCTATCTTACCTAAATTAATTCTAAACTCTAATTACATGTAAAGGTCAAGCAGTCATAGAAGGATGATATATATAGAATAATGTAGGAATTAATATATTTTTCAACCTTGATAAGGATGTAATTATTAGATTAGGTAAATGAACATGTGTCACCTCAATACTAGAATTGAAAAAGGAGTTTTTGGACGATTTATATAACTCACCATTCCCAATATCTCTCAGAATAACAAAGATATATAGAAATATCAATATTATTTCTAATGGTGAAACATAAATAAATAGATGTCAGAGTAAATATATCAGTTATTGGTTTACTAAACATTTAAGGACGAATGCATGAAATTTAATGGGATGGTCAAACTATTATCCATACCTGTATGAAAATGGGTGAGCATCAATGAATATTTAATTATAGTTTTTATAAGTCCTTTAATGGAAATAATTCCATTTGGTTTGTGGTTGATTACATTATAAAGTTAGTATATTTAATTTTTATTCAATAATATATGTTTCTAGATTAATTTGAAAAGATATAAATAAAAGAATAGGTGAGTATGTATAGAATACCAATTTAATTTGTATCTGATATTGATCCATGGTTTACCTCAATGTTCTAGATAAGTATTAAGTAATTATGGGATAAAAAATTAATCTTTCATACTATTTATCATCCTTAAACAAATCGTAAATATGAAAGGTCTGTTTAAACTCTATAAGGAATGGTGATATCCTATTTAATGGATTTTAAAGGAGGTTAGGATCACCATATTCCTTTTATAGAGTTATCAAAAAACCATATTTTCTATTATAGAATTCAAATTTCACCATATGAGGCTCTATATGAGAATAGGTATATAAATTAAACATGTTGGGATGTAGTCAAAGATAGGATGCTTTTGTGACTAAATAATTCTCAAGAAATGTAAGAGAATATTCAAACAATTCATCAACATATTAAAGTAACATAAATCAATAGAAGTGTTATATTGATAATCATCAGTGATATTTAGATATTTAATTTGGAAACAAGTTATTCCTTTGAATATCTCCATGTAAGGGGGTTATGATATTTATGAATAATGTAATGATAAGCCTTAGATAGATTATACCCTTAAAGATTCTTGTTCAAATGGAGACTATAGCTTATCAACTTGTGCTTCCACTAAAACTCTCACAAGTACTTATTGTGTTCCAAATATCACATTCTAGGAAGTATATATCACATTCATGATATGTGCTAAAATCAGAGATTATAAAAATATAACATGATATCTCTTATGATGAATAACAATTTGAGGTCTTGTATTATAGTGATGAAGCACTATTAAACCAATCCACTCACCCAATCAAAGTTCTCTAGAGAAATAATAAGTTTGAGAAAGAAATGTGGGTACTAGAATATGTAATGAGGGAAAAGTACCCACATCTATTTTCATCTATGTAATTAAATTCAAGGTAGAAAATTTTTATAGGGTGGTATAATCTTACAAACCACATTATTATTCCTTGTCTATGTTGAATAACTTATTTCACATGCAACACCAAATGAAAATGAAAGAAATTTGTTAAAGGAATATTATTATAATATAATGAAAATTTGTATATTAATATAAATGAATATAAAATATCGTTATGAAAATTACAAGAGGAATAAAACTACAAGTAAATAAAAAGACTAAAAAATTGATATCATCATCCTCGTTCTTTTCCTTGATGATTATAAATCTGATTGTAACTTTGGAAAGAAAGAAAAATATTAGGAATATCATAGATATTTAGAGATATAAATTAAATAGTAGAATGAATGAAATTAAGTGAAGTATTTAAAGATATATATATGAGTGAAAATGGGTTATATAACCATTTGAAAAACATATTATTGTTGGGAACACATATACCAAGGGGTATATTGAAAATAAGATAATGGAAACATAAAACTATTTAGAAAATAATTTTTTTAATAAATAATATATTCAACATGAATAAAAATAATTTTAAATTTATTAAGTAAATGAGATTTTAAAATAAAAAAAAATATAATTTTTTATTACGTAATTATTTTTTTATTGAATAAAAATTACTTTTAAAAAATATTTGTTATTTTTATTTAAAAGTTAAATTTAAAATATTTATAGATTGAAATTTTTTAAAAAGAATTTATATTTTGGAATCAGTTAATATAAATTATTTAATAGGGTAAATTTTATTTTTAATTACAAAATTTGTTACCTGGGTGAATGGTGAATTATGTATAAAAACTATAAAAATGATAAAATATAGTATATAGTAAAATGATGTATAAAAGTTATAAAAATATATATAAATGTTGATAATGAATTTAATATTATAATGATTTTGTTTTTCCACTTTTCATGCACTTTTCATGTTAAAATGACATTCTTTAACCATTAAAGAATGAAAAATTTAAAATATAACACTAAAAATCATATATAAAAGAACCACTCCTCTATCCATACAAAAATAACATGTAGCCTTAGGTTTCCTATTGAATCCCTATAGTATTTTCCTCCCTAAGATCCATCTCTCATGTTGGTTATTTTCTGGTCCCAAGAAGGATTCCTTAATACATCCTTATTAAGGAACCTTATAGGAGAAGGGGAAAATACACCAAAGTAAGAATTTAATTATTTTATATCTTTTTAATAGTCTTATCATACACAATATTCTTAATACCCGTACACCACTATAATAATTTTCAATTAACATCATCATACATTAGTAAAAATTATATTACTATAATATAAATATACACTCTCACTCATTTCTTAGTATAGGTTTAACCACCTACATGAATGATTCTATACTATCATCAAAATTTCAATAATATACAATAATAAAGATAAAACAAATGGAAATATTTTCTATTAATTAGTAATTAATGTTATGAATAAGGTTCTTAAGGGTTCTAACTAAAATGAATTATCATTATAAATTTTTTGTTACTATTAATAAGATTTCCTAAAACATACATGCTGTGAATTCTATTTTTGAATATTATACCCATATCTTTTAATAAATGAACATTATAATATATAAATAATTAAAATACTATGATTACAATGCCATGAATAATATAGTGACGATGAACTTGTTATCAAATAACATGGATCTACATCGCTATACCAAAACAAGTATGATAAAATCAAAGCTAATTGCATCCAATGATGAAAAAAAAACTATTATATATGTAATAAATTATTATAATTTAAGGGTAAAAAGTTAATTCATATGAATAATGTTTGAAAACAATTTATTAGTATAAATATTTTTATTATATATGATTTTGGAGTGCATTCCTGGAGTTTATGAGTAAAAATAGGGGGTTCACATCTCAATTTCACTTTAATAAAAAATGTTATATATCCACCACTTATTCTATTTCATGTGTTTTATATACCTACCATTTGATTTATTATATCTTAATTTTTATTTAATAGATTATATTTTCAAATAAATATCATTTTCTATCTTTCATGAATTTTTGATTCAAACATTATCCAAATCATAATAGTTTCTCTCCCAATAATTATTTTTTACATGATATTATCATAACCTGATATTTTATTGGGATATTTTTATAATACTATCAATTTTTCATCCCCATTACTGTCTCCACATTTTTTATGTTTGATAATTACTTTACTTTTCACCATCACCCCACTCTTTGATTCACAACTCATCAAAAATGACACAGGTAAGTGGAATTTTCTTTTCATTATTTTTATTCTATATAATTTAACTATTGTTCAAGGTTAGTTAATATGAACTTTAGATTGCTTTAAATTGTGTAAAAGTTACCCCTTTATCCCTCTTCCATTATCTTTCTCACATGGTTGTTTTCTCCCACCAATTTCATTTATTTGCTTCTTAAAGCTCACTTTTCAAGTTTTCATGATTCATTAAAGTAATTTTTATTCACTTTTTCATTTTTATAACCCATTTATTCATGCATTATTCCTTTTTAAAAGATTTAAAAATAGAAGGGATATTTTTCTTAATTTCAAAAAAAAATTTCTAATGTTCTTATAAAAAAATTTTCATCTATGTCAATACCCTTTAATGTTTTTTATGATTCACTAGGTATATGTTTAAATGGAATTATCCTAATTTATTTCTATTTATTATGAATTTTTATGTGTAGTGATAATTTTTATGAAACCCATTTCATTTTCATGGTTTAATCATTCTTGGATGGATTTAAAAATGTTTTCATGTTCATGTAGTACATGTATGTATGATTCATCATTATGTAATAAGTCGGACAAAAATCATATATTCCTTTAATAAATTAGGTAAATATTACATCTATTGAGATGATATGTTATAGGACACGGGAGGTTATCCTAGTCTACTATGTTATGGAACAAGTTTTTCCAATATGTGATGGTGGTCTTGGTTGTGTTCCAAAACATAAGATATGATTATATATTATTATGAATATTCCACATTTCTATGTCATTACAAATTACCATTACTCATTATTTCATGTTATATATTTATGTTATGATTCATATTTATGTTTTTTTTCATATTCCATTGGGTATTATTTCATTACATAATGGTCATATAACTTGATTATGTTCACATACCAACATGTTTATCTCATGCTTACATATAATCTTTTTTATGGTATATTATGTTATTAAAATTGACATCTCTTATATTTTACCCATATTAATCATCCAAGATCGCCCCTTTCTTATGTTTCTATTCCCTAGTTCATAAAGAAGAATATAAAATAAGATATATATATAAGGGATTTAAGTGTAATTAAATTATGGACGAAGTTTACACTGGGTCATAAAATGATTATTTTATGTCTTTAATATCTAAATATACTAAAACTTTTATTTCTAGGTGTGTGATATTATAAAAACCCAAGATTTTAAAATAATAACATTATGTTCAATAGCGTATACGATATGCATCACTCAACTTAAACGACCCATTTAATATATTATTTAAATATGAAAACTGTAACTTAGTCATTGAATTCTTGGGTATGAATTAGATTAAAAAATTAAAAAATTAAAAAATTAAAAAATAATTTAATCAATAAAAATTTATTGATAAATTATTGGTAAATAACCATTTAATTTTTAGTAAATTCAATTTTTCTTTAAAAATAAGTTTCATTTTTAAAATGGATTTTATTTATTTTTATGAGAAAATATTAAAATTAATGTTTGGAAATTTTAGAAATTTTATATTATAAAAAGGTTATTATTTTTTTAAATAATCATTTAAAAAATATTTTATAGTGAATTTTTTGAATTTACTAAAAAGATTAATTTTTTCAATGAATAGTTTAAAATACTGAATTTTATTATAAATTATATTTCCATTTATGGAGTTTAAAATGTTAAATTTTGTTTTAAAATGGTTTCAGAAGTAAAATTAGTTCAACTATATTATTATTAATCCATTTTATGTCATTATAAGTAGTTTATTTTGAATGTTGATATAAAAATGCTTTATACTTAAGAAAAAAATTCTTTAGAAACTAACTTTTCATTATATTTAAGGGTTTAATCTTAAATTAAATTATACCACTTATATGAATTGAATTAGATAAAATATAATAAATATTTATAACAATAATAACTAATATTAGGTAATAATTTCAACTTATATTTTCATCATAATGAATAGTAAACACACCAAAAAATCTATTACCACAGCTATGGTTAAAACAAGTTTACCAGGGGTTAAACTATAGAATTATGGGTTAAAATGCCATAAAAACTTTTATAATTTCTATTTTATTGAAATATTTAAACCTTATATAATATAAGGTTATTTAACGGTCCATTGATGGACCTTTTTATTAAGAAACTGACAAAATCTTATTTAAAAACATTGAAAAAATTTAAGTGTTCCCCTCACCTCAATTATAAAAGGGAACCCCATCTCCTTAACTCCCCACACTTCAAGATCATTTTAGTTCATAAAAAGCTCATAAAAATCCCTAAATTAATTTTCTAACTATGACTTAGAGTCCCAGATTTGATCATAAGACCATCCTAGGAAGGATTTAGGTATAAACCTAAAGAGGTTATCTAAAGTAGTGGCATCATTATTAATAGTGCATTTTTATTTTATTTCTTCTTCTACCTCATTAAAATATTATTCCACCATTATTATATAATAAAATAAGTATCTAAAATATAATTAGGATTTTTTATGTTAATGTAATACCCTATACCCATATCCTCTTCCATTAAATGGGAATAAAAATATCTATTCATGTGTGTGACAGACTACCTCCTCACAAACTGATGTAATTCATTTTCCATCACCACCACCCATGAATAATTTTAATGATTGATTTAATATATATATAAATTATAGTCATTAAATATTTATCATTATTTAAAGATAATATATCATATAATTTCTTACCTTTCCATTCATTTAAAAATGATAACATCGTTTGCTCGTACGTGTGGATTACCACCTCTATGAAGAAATGTGATTCATTTTTCAAAACCAAATCACATGACTTATACATATAAGTATATTTAAAGAAATAATATGATATATATGTTATAATTATAATTATGTAAAGATAAAATATTACTTATGTTCTTTCCATCATGATAATTGAAAAATGGAAGTATTACTCATGCATATGTATGAATTACCATCTCCATAATTGTAAAGTAGTTCATTTTTCGTAACTAAATTTCATGGTTGGGTTAAAAAGTATAATCGATATATAAAAATTATAATTATTTCATGAATATTATTCTATAGATGATGAAATAATTACCACTTTTAGCATAGTCAAACTACTAAAGTCATTTGAGATATACGATTAGAATATCACCCAGACGCTTAACATGAACTTCATTAATTAAGTAATTAAATATAACATGGTATTAAATAAAATAAAAGTATAAATAAACATGATTTTTTATTAATAAATTAAATAATTAACATATGTTTATTATTATGGAAGATAAAGAACATATGTGATTAGCCAGACCTGAGGTAAGGGGTTTCATAAATCAATTCTTTTTATTGGGCTATCTTACTTCTTCATTGTCTTTGATATTATAAGATAATTTTTTTAATGAATTATTAGTATTTTATGTTGTATTTAATTTTTTTATGAATATTTACATTTTATACAAATGAACAATAAATTTATTAATTCTCACTTCAATGATATGATCTTTGTAAGAGGTTTCGTCTCAATTTCCACACTATTGAGACATATTTGGTATTATGAAACAATTTATTTGTATGTGGAGTATATAATGGACATTTTATATGTTATATGACGAATTTATTTTTATTCATGTTATTTTATGTTTCATTTAAATTTATTTCTTCCATGGGGGTTATGATATAAAAGTTACCAAAGTTGTAAGGGTTTATTTCACAATCAGGATATTATTCAGGATTATTTATGTTTAGGTCTCCACTTGAGTAATTATATGATATTTATATATTAAACCTAATATATTTTATTATAATTTAGTTATTTCAATAAATTTAAACTTTTCCTTTTATTTCCCTCTCTTTAAGCACGCAAGATACTGAAATTATAATTTTAAGGAAAACTAACCTTGTTCTTCTACTCGGCCAAGAAACATTCTTTTACATGATAATATTTTCATTAAAATGTCAGAATTTATGTTTTTAAAAATATAAAATGATCAATTAAATAAATTTTTACCCATTTTTTAGTTTTTTTATTTTTTTAAAAAGGAATATTCTTGTCATTTTCTAAATATGGTTCTTTTTTGACCTTTTTACAAAATTGTGAAAGAAATATTTTTTAAGTCATATGACATGAAAAGAATTTACTAAAATCATAAAAAATAATTGATTTGAAGATTAATTTACATTTTTAAAAGGTTATTTTTCAGAGAATTTCTTTTCTTAATATTTGGTTATTATTCAGATTTTAAATAAGTGTTTTCAAAGTGAAAAAGGGTATTTTCACCATGAAATTTTCTAATTATATTTTGAAAATATTTTAATCTATGTCAACATCCTTTGTTGAATATTTTTATTTACCGAGGTTATAATCTTATGATTCCATAATCCATATTTATCTTGATGTTTTTAGATTAACTTGACTGGGAAATGTATTGATATTTCAAATTTTAGTTCTTCCAATACAAATAATAATTGATTTTAAGGCATGTTGATTACATTTTTTTGTTAATTCACATGATGAATGTATTGGACTTATTCAGTGGTGGGTGGTGCCCAAAATTACATAGCCACTCTATTTATAGGTAGGAATATTGAGATAAACTATATTGGTTATTTTCGTAAGTCTTTACCCATTTATGTAAGATGTCTTGGAATGAGGCTTCAACGGTAAGTTTCAGATCTATAACATTATGAATTCCATCATTATGATATCAATTATTGATATCAATGTGATTAATTAAATAGTTATGATTCCGATGGATAAGTTTAATGATCTTATTATTATTTATATGGAATTATTTCACTATCATTTATTCTTTCCATATTATTCGTTCCCTATTAGGTTTTATTGTATGCATACCCTTACTAAGAATTTGAGCTCACCCATTTATTATGTTTCCTTTACCTAGGATTCTAGGAAGTATATTATCATTGATATGTATGGATATTATAAAGGGAATAATAGTATTCTAAAATAATATACTTTTTTGTAATTTATTATTTTCAAATGTAATTTTTGATTCAAGAATTTATCTAGTTTACTAATAATACTAAACTATTTGGTCCTTTTGGATGAGATTGCTTGTATCAAGTTCTAAGGTAATAATGTAACCACCCAAACTAAACTACTATGGTAGGGGTCTTTATAATTAGTATTAGAGAAATTCTGGTAGAAACCTTGGGAACGAGATTTATGAAAATATATATTAGATAAAATAACCCTATATATGAATTTGAGGATAAGTCAAGATATGGGATAATATCCTAAAATCTTGTTAAAGTATAGATTATGTGGATTTCCGAGAAATACTCCCCTGTATAGATACTACTAGTAGATGAGGTTTTGTAATAGATTAATCCATGAGTAATAACTTCAAAAATATTTGGCTAAGAATATATTGACCATCATTATGGTGCACGATGAGTGTTTCCTTTCGAAACTCATAGTTTGACACTCTTGGGGGATATTCTTAGGTTAATTCACATTTTTTATATGAACCATCATGATGAATTAGAGAATTGAACTTATAGAAAACTATGATATTCCATAGAGATATGGGATAAACCTAAAGTGTATTGGTTTGATAATTATATGGTCAATCATAAGTTTAAATGCATAGATACCCCTTTTTTAGGTTTTATGTTATGAGAGATTAACATGATTAAATATACTTTGGGATAAATTGATGGGAATACAACATTTTGGTTTAGTATATGTTTTAGTGAAAAGGTTTTTTAGGTGTAATGCATTTATATTTTTTGTACGTAAATTAAAAGTTATTGATAACCTTTAGGGTTAATTTTATCATTAATTTTAAAGTAAAAATAGTTAATTAATATTATGTGATTATGTTGAAAGAAATGATATTTATAGAAGAATTTATTGGTTAGTACCTGATTTGATTATTATTGTTACTTTGAGTATGTTCATCTTATTTTAGGGAATGTTATAGTAATTATATTAAAATATTTTTAGAAAAATGACAAGCCAAATGTTAGGTAATAACCCGTCACATTCGGTGAGGCCGCGAGACTTGAACTCACAACTGAAGAATGACAAGGGTGAAATACATAACACTGGACTATGTGATGTATTAGTTAATATGAAAGTTTTTTACTCCAAATATTCGAAAGATAAATATTATGTTCATCTTGGGAATCATATTATAAGATCAAATATTTTAAAAATTTTGTGATTTTGAGGTGATTAATCATATGTTGGGAGATTTTTTATTGGGCTGAGATATATATAACAATTAGGCTTAATCTAAAGGATTATTTTGGAAGGATGTTATAACATATTTTTAGGTGTTATCTGAAAGGTATGGGATAACATTTGAGGTTAAAACATTATTTAATTTTGAGGTTATTGAGGTTAATTGGAATGCAAGGTCACTTATTTATGGAATGATCTATATCAAACCTTTGGGTTTATTATTGAGTTTTAGATGTTAATGTATTATTTCTTCATATGAATATTTATTCATTTGTGTATTATATTAATTTTTTGAACCATTTTGGTTTCATTAAATATCATAGTAATAACTTGTTATTATTTTTTGGATTATATGATCCAGTAAAAGTTAATTTTAGCACATTATAAATAAAAAAATCATCATGAATATTTGATTCATTGAGTAAAAAAATGAAGTTTAAATTGATCGAAGCACAACTATAGGATGAAATTTTGATTATGAATTAAAAATATATAAAGTAAGTATATTTTATGGTGTTATATATATTTATAGTAAAAGAATCTGTATACTTTATGAGCTCTTGAGATAAAAATTTTATACATTAACCTCCATTTTTGACGAATCAATGGTCTTTTTACCCATCATAGATTTATAGTTTTTTTGTTAACGTTCTCATGACCATGTTATATATTACCCTATATTAGTTCTTGGTAATTATTTTCTCATCCATGCCCATATTTTCACTTCCCATTAATGTAATTATATTTGGAAATATATTTTTGTGTTATTCTATATGACCTTCATATTTCCATTTCCCTTTATTTAAGAGGAAGTATTATTAACCCTTTTATGATATAGGTTTTCCATAATGTAATTTTCAAAGGTCAAACCCTTGATTTACAAGAACAAGTTAAAATTGTTAGGATACAATTTATCAAATTTGGGGAGAATGTAACACCACATTATTTTAAAATACAATTATTATGTTTGATAGAGTATACGGTATGAAACACCAATCTTAAAAGACTGGAAAAATATATTATTTAAAAATGATTATTAAAACTTAAACATTTAATTGGATGATATAATTAGAATTAATTTTTTTAAATATATATACAAGTACTATTCAGTAAAAATTCATTGGTAAATTCGTAGTAAATAACCACTGAATTTTTAGTAAATTTAAAGTTTTCTTTAAAAATATGTTATCTTCAAAAATGGATTTTATTACTTTTAGTGAAAAGATATTATAATTAAATTCTATAAATTTTAGAAATTTTATTTTTTAAAAATTATTTCATTTTTAAAATCACCATTTCCCAAAAAAGTACTGTACATTTTTGAGATTTTTCTGAAAATATTAATTTTTCAATGAATAGTAAAACATTTTGTATTTTATTAAATATTTTCTTTTCATTTAAGGAAATTAAAAATTTTATTTTTTTAAATTATTTTAAATGTTAAATTATTTCATTTATATTATTATTAATCCAATTTATTTCATTATAATCAATTTCATGATGAATTTTGATACAAAAACTTATTACACTTAAGAAAATTTTTTCTTTAGAAACCCACTTTTCATCATGTTTACGAGTTTAATTTTAAATTAAACTCTTGCACTTATATAAATTTAACTCGATAAAATATGTTAAATATTTTTAATAATTATAATTAATATTTGTAATAAGGTAAACTTAATTTTTTTTCATAATTAATAGTAAAAACAATAAAAAACATGTTACCATAGTTTAGGTTAAAATAAGTTTACCCAGGGTGAAACTAAATAGATAAGGTTTAAAAAATCCTATTTTTTTTCCAATTTATATTTAATGTACTTATTTTTAACATAAAACATACATGGTTTAGTAATTTTCCAATTTTTATCCTTTTTATGAAGAAAGTGACATTACATTATTTGAATACATTGATAAATTACATGTATTCCACTCACCTCAATTATAAAATGGAACCCCCCACTACTCTCTTATAGAAAATTAAAGATAATTTTTGGTCAAAAAATACCTATCAAAATAAATTCCTTGATTCCCTCCATATGAACTAGATTTTTTGTTTTGATCAGAAAACCATCCCAGAAAGGCTTTAGGTATAAACCTAAAAAGGTTGTCTGAAGAAGAGGTATCGCTCTTAACCGAGCATTTTTGTTTTATTTTTTATTCCAAATAATGAAAATATTTTTCAAATAGGATTATATAAACACATAAATATCTACCATATAATTATATTTTTTTTATTTTAATGTAATACCCTATATCCATCTCAACTTCCATCAAATGGGAAACCGAATCTTCATCCGTTTGTACGATGTACTATTGCCTCGTGAACTGATGTAATTTGTTTTCCATCAACATCACTCATGTATTATTTTAATGATTTATTTACTATATATAAATATTTATGTTATATTTGTTAATTTTTTATCTTTATATAATTATAATGTATCATATAATTTCTTACCTTTCCATTCATTTAAAAATTATAATGTCACTTGTTCGTATATGTGGATTACCACCTCCACAAAGAAATATGATTATTATTTTTGTAATGAAATCACACAAACCATATATATAAGTATATTTAAATAAATAATATTATATTTATATTATAATTTTAATTCATTAATTATAAAATAATATTTATGTTCTTTCCATTATGATCAATGAAAAATGGAAACGTTACTTATGCGTATGTACTACTTACCGTCTCCAAGATTGTAACATAGTTCAATTTTCATAACCATTTTCATGATTTTTTTAAAATGAATATTTTATGTATAAAAATTATAATTATTTCATTATTATCATTCTATACATTATGGATCAATTACATTCTTTTACCATAGTCAAACTACTGAAGTGATTTTGGATATATGAATGGAATACCATCGAAACATTCGATGTGAACTTAATTGATTAAGTAATTAAATATAACATGGTATTAAATAAAATAAAAGGAATAATAAAAATATTTTTTTAATAAATTAAATAATTAACAAATTTTAATTATTTAGGAATATAAAGAACTTACTTGAGGAGTTAGACCCGAGGTAAGGGGTTTCATAACTCAATTTCTTTTCATTGGGTTATACTACTTCTCTATTGTATTTGATATTCCATGATTATGTGAGTAAATACTTTTGGTTATTTTATATTTTATTTAAAATTTATTTATATGTATTTCCATTTGATATTAAAAATCAATTCATTGATTAATTCTCATTTTTACAGCATGATCTTTGTGAGAGATTTCGTCTCAATTTCCCCTTCATTGAAACATATTTTGTATTATGAACCTATTTGATTTTATGAGGTCTATCTACCACCCATTTGATATTTTATGTAATGAATATATTTATATTAATTGTATTTAGTATTTTATTTGAAGTTATTTCTTAAATGTGGGTTATGATTCAAAAGTTACCAAAGTGGTAAGGGTTTATTTCACAATATCATTATTACTCGAGATTATTTATGTTTAAGTATCTGCTGGAAGAATTATTTGATATTTATATATTAAAACCAATATATTTTCTAAATATATAGTTATTTATACAAATTATATGTTTTCCTTTCATTTTCCTCTATTTATGTACTCAAGATACCTAAGTAATATTTTTAAGGAAATCCGACCTTGTTTTTCTTCTTGGTCAAGAATCCTTCTCTTATATGACTACATTTTCTTAAAATATTTTAAAAAATGTTTTAAGAATTATAAAATTATTTATTCAAAACATTTTTAAATTTTTAAATTTTTTTTAAAAGGAATCTTCTTATCATTTTCCTAATAATGTACTTTTTGACCATTTTAAAAAAGTGTGAAAGGAATATTTTTTTATCTTATACGGTCTGAAAAAAATTTACCACCATCATGAAAAATAATTGATTTGAAGATTAAATTACCATTTCATAAGTTTATTTTTAAAGAAAAGTTTTTCCTTAATATTTAGAAAATTTTATATTTTAAATAAGTTATTTCTAAGTGAAAAAGGGTATTTCGCCAAGAAAATTTCCAGTGATATTTTAAAAATATTTTCATCTATGTCAACATCCTTTGTTGAGTCTTATAGTTTTTTGAGGTTATAAAATTATGATACCATACAATATATTTATTTAGATGGTTTATGATTAACTTCAAATGGGAATGTAATGATATTCCATATTCTAGTCCATCAAATATAAACATTTATTAATTTTAGGGCATATTGATTAAGTTGTTTTTTTATTCAGATGGTTAAAGAATCAGACTTATTAAGTGATAGGTGGGGACTAGAATTACATAGATACTAAATGCATCAGTAAGTCTCATGAGACAAACTATATTGGGTATTTGGTCAAAGCCTTACCCAATAATGTAGGATGTCTTGGTACGAGGCCTTGATACTAAATTTCAGATGTCTGACATTATGTATTACATCATTATGAAATATGTTATTGATATACATGTGATTATTTTAATAGTTATGGTATCCATGTATAAGATATAATATCATGTGATTAATTAATTTACATTATTTGACTATCATTTATTCTTAGCATATTATCCATACCTTATTAGATTATTCTGTACCCAGACTATTACTAAGCATCTAAGCTCACCCCTTTGTTATGTTTCCTTCTCTAGGATTATAGGGAGTATATTATGATTGATATATAGAGATATTCTAAAGGTAATAACTATTTTCTCAAAAAATATTATATTATATTTTATATATTTCAAATTTTATCTGGGATTCAATCATGTATCTAAATTACCAATACTAGTAAACTATTTAGTCCTTTGGGATATGATTTCTATATCTAGTAGAAATGTATTAAAGTAACCGCCAGATATAGGCTACTAGGTTTAGGGTATTTATAGATATATTTTGATATTTAATGTATAATCATGTATAATTATGTAATATTATTGGAACCAAAGGTGTTTTTGGCGTTGGAATTTTTATCAATCAATACAATCAGGAAATAATTAGTGAATTATTGAAATAAGTGTGGATAATAATTTATTGGTTAGATTTTTTTGACAATTTTGGGAAGTGTGGAATGAGGATACATGTTAATTTGGATAAATTAATGAATAATATATTGGTAACCTTATACATGAAAACCAAATTTAGAAGTTATAGAGGATTCATGTCATAAAAATTCATAGTGTTACACATTGACGATAATCTTTTCAAATTTAAAAATGACTATTGGGTGATTCATAAAGACAAAATAATATTTTAATAGATCCATAAAGTATTTAAGAGTGATCTATAAGGTGTTTTAGAGAATCATTAATCTAGAGATGTTATGATGGAATTAGGATTAATAATCATAAGTTGTTGAATATTTAGAAGCTTGGTAGTCAGATTTCTAAAAGATAATTCCAAAAGCTAATTGGAATTGGAGAATCAATGGTTGATATTTTTTAAATATGACTCAAAATAGTTAGAGTTTTTTCTAAAAGACTATAAGTCACTTTTTGAAGGAATTCTGGAGGAATCTGGTTTTGAGTAGATTTTTGAGAATTTAAAATAGTACTATATTTAAAGGTAATATATTCAAGCATGTTTAAAATGTGTCAATGTTGTATATGAGTCTTCTTATATATGTATGAGTCAAGTAGGATGAACTATTTCAATTGTTAAAATCTTGAAGCACTTTCCATATTCATTTAAAATTAAAACTCTAGATGAGAAAGAAAATGAAAATTATGGAAAACACCCTATATAAGTTTTATTAACCTCTTAAATACATAAAGATAATAGTTTGGTGTTCACTAAAAAATCATAAACTTCTTGAAGAAGAATATATTTATATGTAATAGTGACCATTGTTGAGCTGGTTTGGGATTTAGAAAAGTCCCATGATATGGAAGAGTGAGCATCTGAAAACCTCAATGTAGCATTTCTAGGCTTAGTGAAAAATGAAAAAAAGTCAAGAGAAGTTCCTTATATACATGAGATTAAACTTTTTAAGTGGTAAATAAAATTAATAAAGGAATATATATCTTCATATAGATATTAGAGTCACCTAAATGATACATGAAAATAATACTTATAGGATATTATAAAAATGACCAAGTCTGGGATTACACATGAGTCATTGTATATATCATAAGAGTCATTTCAACCAAAAGATGAAAATGCTGAAAATGTTGAATGTAAATAAGAGTAATCATTTTTGGAATGTAAGAATAATTTTTTAGAAGATAATTTTTTAGAGGTAGGTAAAATGTAGGGTGTAACATCCTGGTTCTGGGTGCCGCCCAGAGGTGCCCTGTACCCAGTTGGTCATATGGCCTCAAGTGCATTTACTCGAACGCCAAATGCTACAAAATAGTAGTGAGGGCCTTGGGTGTGATAGTGGGGAAAATATTCCCTCATTGGAAGAGTAACACAGTGGAAAAAAAGATAATATTAGTGGAAGTAGTAATAAAATACAATAAGTAAACAACGGAATAATGAAAGTAAATAAACTATTGGAGCACATATATAAATGATAAATGTCACATATGTCTAGGAAAGCAACCAAATAAGTCACAATGCTATAATTCAGTACTAAAATAGAGTACAATGAAAACAAATAAACTCCTGCAGCATCACAAGCCTCAACTTAATCCCATGCTCTCTAGCTCCACAATAATCAAGTACCTGAAGTAGAATGGATCTTACCCTTATCTATAACTGCAACAATATAATCTATTTGGTCCCAAAAGAATTACCCAAATATGTGTGAGAGGAATAGCAGTATGAAACTACTAAAATATCTATGCCTAACTATCAATGAATATATATAGAAGGAAAATATGAAAAATGAGGCAATAAACAAGGAAGTACTCAAAGTAAACAATAAAATAGTTTCAACTAAATTCATTTAAATTTACCAATTATTCAACAAAAAAATAAAAGAAACCCATTGGGAAGTTCTCACAGTCTAACCCCTCTAGTTTATCTTAGAAAAAGACTCTCTAATGAAGCACTTACCATCAATTCCCCTTGTGGTCTCGTAACGGTAAACTACAGACTCTCTAAGGAATCCCTCAACATCCAATTCCCCTTGTGGTATAGCAACGTGGAACTAAAAAAATATAAGGGATAACTCATGTCCATCCCCACTATGGTCTCGCAACATGAAAAGTATAACAAACACTCTGGGGAAGCCCTCAAAGTCCATTCCCCCTATGGTCTCACTACACCATTTTGCCACAGCCCTGTGTTATACAATCATGCACAAATGATATCCAACAGCCAAAGTGAATCTCAAAAATACTACTTGGATAAACATCTAAAATTCATATCAAAATCATTTCATATAAATAATCACTCCATCCTAACATAACTAGGCATGAAAATAAAACAATTTCCTAACATAAAATTCTAGACCCAACGACCAATTTTAAACAAACATGGGAAACCACATCCATAGTAAGGTCATAAACCCTATTCACAATAAAACACCTCTACAAAAGAAAACAAAGCATAGAAGTCATTAATAGGGTTAAATTTACTAAACACGCAACACCCCAAATTGGGGTATTGGGCACATTTTTTCCATATAACTCAATGAAATCTACGAAACGGTACAAACCACCAACCATCATGTTGTATGATCGGTATAGTTGAAACTCATCTATTGAATCGACCTAGAATGTGGTAGATCTAAAACAAACATCATGAATTATCAACCAAAAATATCTCATGAAAGAGGAGAAATCAAGAGATGTGGATCTAGATAAAGTAAGAATTCACCGATGTGATTCCCATGTAATTGACGAAGTTTGATTCGGAGCACAGACGGTCGATTAGTGGCTCGGAGAAGAATTTTCACTCTCGGTCACTTCTAGATGAGACGATGCTAGAAGAACGAGGTTATTCCAATTATATGAGACCCTGATTTGATATAAAAAATAAAAATAAAAATACACGGTGTGTTCCATGAGGATTCACATTATGTATAGGCCTTTACCGGGCCCCTCTTTAGGCTGTCTCTAGGTCACCTCACATGACCATGTACTCGGCCTCTACACAGCCAGTACCCAGTTACCCATGGAAACCAGGAACTCGACATGTACTCCTCTGTACATGGCCTGTACTCCTTAAATTTCCAGAAACTCCTCTTTTTCTCTAAAACACCAAAAATCAAGATCCATACCTGAAATGACGATTTGGGTTCATAAAAACTTCCCCCGTAAAGAAATTTGTCCCTTAATTTCTTTAACAAGGTAGTTAAGAAGAAGAAGAATCCTCGAATAGCTCCAGCCACTGTGATCACACATCGGCCTACCTATCCCAAGTCTCATCTTGTACTCGCTCGTACTGCCATAGCACCCATACTATAGGAATAAACTGACCATGGAGAACCTTCATGCGGTGATCAAAAAGCCATATAAGATGCTCCTCGAACAATGTGTCCACCTCCAACTCAACCTCCTCGGTTTAAAAAACATGAGATAATTATGAGAAGTAATACCGTAATTGAGAAACATAGAAGACATCATTCATAGCATGATACCCCTGAAGTAACTGAAAATGACAGGCAACTGGACCGACTCTCTCCAAAACCTCCAATAGCCCCACATATCTCAGTGAAATCATTACCTATCTCCTAATCCTACTATGTCCCAAACTCAGTGTGACACGTAAGAAAACCTGATCTATGAACTTGAACTCTAGAGGTTCTCTCCAATGATCAACACAAGACTTCTATCGTGACTGTATAGTAGCCATTATCTTCCGAATCAACTCTATCTACTCTGTGGTCTCCTGTACATGATGAGGTACCATCATAGCTTCCTCTCCTGCCTCCATCCAACATAGGGGTGATCAGCATGGACTACCATACAAAGGCTCGTAAGGTTCCATCTGAATAGTCACCTGGAAACTATTACTGTAGGATAAATCCACTAGAGGTATGCTCTTCTCCCACGAATCTCCAAAATCTTGGATGCATGCTCATTGCATGTCCTCCGGTACCTAAATCATACACTTAGACTGGCCTTCTGTCTGGGGATGGAAAGTTATACTCTTAAATACTTGTGTACCCAAAGCCCTCTGTAGTCCCTGTAAGACACAAGAATTAAAATGGGTTTCCCTGTCTGAAATCATGGAGTGCAAAACCCCATGTAAACGTACAATCTCCCAGTCGTACAACCTTCCCAGTTCATCTACATTGAAGGTCTCCTTGATCGGTAAGAAGTGTGAAACCTTCATGATTCTGTCAATGAAAACCCAAACTACATCGTTCCATTGAGGCAACCTTGATAATCCTATCACTAAGTCCATTGTGACAACATTCCAATTCCACTCGGTAATGGGTAACTGTTGCAAAATCCCTACTAGTCGCTGATGATCTGCCTTCACCTACTGATAGGTAGAACATCTCATAAAAAACTTGCAACATCTCTCTACATTCCTGGCCACCAATACTAAAGGTGTAGATCTTGATACATCTTGGTTACACTGGGATGAACTTCCCAAACTGAAAAATGAAAATCCTGCATCGTTTCTCCATGTATGTTTTGTGACACCCATATGTGCCCATGAAAATGCAGGATCTCATCCTCACCTATGGTCCATTCAGGAATTGGGTCCTCTACTGACACACTCCCCCTTAGAAATTGGACTTCAACATCTGATAGCTTCCTCATTCGCACTCGATCAAGAAGAGTAGGGGTAACAACTAAAGAAAAACAAACATCTGCCCCTGTCTATCATGAACCTCCAAATGCATCTTAGAGAATAGATCCATAAGATTCCACTCATTACTAGTCTTCTGAATTTCCTGTATTTGAGTCCTCCTGCTTAACGCATCAGCCACTACATTGCCTTTTAGAAGGCATGTAGGCAAGCTCAAAGTCAAAGGACTGAAGGCACTCAACCCACCTTCACTGTCTCAAATTCAGATCGTGTTGAGTGAAGATATACTTGAGACATTTTTGGTCAGTGAAAACCAAAAAATTCTCTCCCAGAAAATAATGTCTCCAAAAATGTAAAGCATGAACAACTGTAGCCAAATCAAGATCGTCCGCCAGGTAATTCTTATCATGCGGCCTCAACTTCCCTGACCTGGACACAACAAATCCTCCCCCTACATAATAACTACTCCAGGATTGATACCAGATGCATCACAGTAACTGGTGTAACAATTTCCCAGCTCTACAAAAACTAGTATCAGTGCTGAAGTCAACCTCCTGTTCAGCTCTAGAAAGTCTGAGTCACAAGAATCTATCCACAGTTACTTCACACCCTTCTTAGTCAGGCCTGTCAGTGGTACTGATAAGCATGAAAATTTTTATATGAAATGTCTGTAGTAACCAGCTATCCCTAGAAAACTTCATACCTCAAAGACATTCTTCAGCTGCTCCTAGGAAACTACTGCTCTATCTTTCTCTAGGTTTACTGATACCCCTTTTCTCTATGATAACATGACTCAAGAAGTGTATCTAGTCCATCCAAAAGTGAAATTTCAAGAGCTTATCCTATAACTGATGCTCTCTCAGTGTACTCAAAATGATATCAAGATGTGAGGCATAGTCATGTCAAGTGTGGGAGTACACACAGATATCATCCACAGAAAAATACGAAGGATTATAAGTATGGATGAGACACTCAGTTCATCAGTGCCATGAAAACTGGAAGCACGTTCGTGAGACCGAATGACATAATGATAACCAGACTTCAATTCAATTGTCAAGAACACCCAGGATACTTAAAGATGATCAAAGAGATCATCAATCTTAAGCAAGGGATATCAGGTCTTGACCGTCGACTAGTTTAGCTTCCAATAATCAACACAAAGTCTGAGGGTACAATCCACCTTCTTCACAAAAAGGAAAGGCGAACCCCAAGGAGAATTACTGGGTCAGATGAAAGCCTTTTCTTGAAACCCCACCAATTGCTTCTTGAGATCTTATAACTCTTGTGTATCCACCCTATAAGGAGGAATGGACACTAGTTCTGCTCTTGGCATAAGATCAATAGAGAAATCTACTTCTTGTTCCATAGGAAAACCAGAAAAGTCCTATGGAAAGACATCCCTAAAATGATCCAATATAGGAGGAAAGTCCATTTGTGTAAATCCCTAGTCATCAAGATATAGACTAGAAATATGGGCTGTAACTCGTCCCAACCCATGATGCTCGGGTCCCGCTCTAATCGCATAGACATTCTATTCACCCCTATGTAGAAACGAACTGTCCTCTGGTGACCTGAAACTCACCCTATGTAGACAGAAATTGATAACAACAAGGGAACCAACCAATCCATTTAGAGAATGACGTCATAACCCATCATCTCTAATACATAATGGTCCCATAAAAAGTGACACCCAACAACCTCAAGAGGGAACTCGTTGCATTGACGTACACTTTCCATTCTAGTCCCCAACAGAGTGTCTAGCATTAATATATCAAAAAAGGTAAATATATAGAGCCCAAGACTCTCCACAACAGCCATAGATATAAATCCTTGGGAAGCCCCTTTATTGAAAAGTGCAGAAGCTAAAACCGAGGTATCCAGAATTTTACCTCTAACTGTAGAGGGTCCTATATTCTGATCCTGCTGGGCCTGTTCTATCGCAAAACCCCGACCCGTGCTACAGACCTATGAAGATGTCAGTGATCCCTAAGTTGATTCATCCTGAAGCTGTCAAAAACCCTACGTCTGACCAATGCATCCACGACCTCCACCTCAACCTGAATATCCTATTGAACTCCAGTTCCCTGACTGATGTGGGACTAGTGGTCCTGCTTCAGTATGAGGAGTCAAAACAGAACCCCTATCACCAGCTTCTAGTGAGAAAATATGACAGAAACCCTGAAGATGACCCATCTTGCCGCAAGATCGGCAGTCAACCAGGTCTCTCAGGAAATGTCACCTCATTTTCCTACTCTTCAAGCCCTAATAGAATACCACACAGCTACATGAAGATGTATTCCTCATAGTCGGATATTTTCATGTAGAATCCATACGGCGCTTCCTGCTATCAATCAGAGGGGTACCAACTCCAGATGCAGAGCCGCCCAGGCTCATAACCCCAGAATCCCTTAAGTTGCGCTCTATGATCAGTTCCTGGTTAACTATAGAAGTTATGGAAATCAACCTAAATATGTTCACTTGAGATTGGATTTCAAGCCTAATTCCATCCTCAATCTTCCTTTCCATGACTAACACATCACCCCCTAGGATGGGTGTGAAGCGATGTAGCACTGTTAAGCGAGAAGAATACTCCATTACTAAAAGATTACCCTGCTTCAAACTCCTGAAGTCTTGGGATCGGTCAGCCCTCAAAGTCTCTGGGTAGATGTAATCCTAAAAGGCATGCTAGAACTCATCCCAAGACATACCCTCCTGGCACCCTACCTGTGATATCACATCCCAGCATTTCTTGGAGGAATCCCGAAGCATGTACGTAGTGAGTTTCACCCTCCTATATGGATGTGTCTCCATGTGATCAAAGATAGACAACTTATCTTCTAACCATGACTCTGCAACCTAAGGTCCTCCATCCCCTGAGTAGGTGGGAGGATGTTGTTGCTAAAAAACCTGCTTCAACTCTTCCATATACAGGGTAGGATGTGGTGCTCCCCTGAAGGTCTGCATAAACCTCATGAATCCTTATCAGAACAGTGCATTGGAAACTATATCTAGAATGATGGATGGTGCCAAGACCGGCCCAACAAGAGTATCTTCTAGTATTCCCTAAACTACCATGTCCGGTGTCTGATCGTTTCCCTGTATCTGGTGTACAACTGAAGGAAGTCTTGCTGGCATGACTCTGCAAGGTCAAGTGCACATGTCAGTTCAATATTATCAAGGAATGAAACTTAGAAGTGAAATAAAGGAACATAAGGAATAAAAAATCCAATTTCTTCAAAACATGGATATACAACATGTATCACCCTTACATGGCATGTTCCCTTAAGCCTCTATATGGTTGTGTACTTCAGCCAACACTGGTTGTGTAACAACCCATACACACAACATGTTCTCCCTTAACACGGTTTGTGCTCGAATCATTTCCCCCTACCTGATTTCCTCTACATGGATAAACCACATGGTTCTCTCCGAACAAGACTAGACGGCGTGTTTGTGCCAAACACGACATGTACTAGAAGAAATACACTAACTTGTGTTGTTAGTCACATTTCCGGTTACACGGTCGACTCCACACGGCATGTTCAATATAGACACGACGTGTACTACATGATTTTTCACCCACCCATGTTGTTAGTCACATGACCGGATACATATTCTCTAGAACAAGACGTGTACATCTCGTACATGGCATGTTCCACAAAAGATTTCCCAACCCCATGTCCTTTCCCACATAGGCAGTCACATGGTAAATGATTAAATGGTGTGTACATATAGTACATGACATTTTCTTGAGAAAAATCGTTCCTTCCCAAAAAGTTGGATACATGGCATGTATTCATCCTTACACACCATGTATTTTGGATCTTTCCAGACAGTAAGCCTTAGAAACTACTCTGGAAGCCCATGAATCACTAAAAAAAATGATTAAAGTTCCAAAGACTGGTCCATGAGGTCCCATACTCCTCGCATATCAAATATTGGCATCTTATACATGCACATCACAAGGAATAACAATGAAATCAATCACATGATCCACCAAATTTGGATCCATGAGGGCCCATAACACCTCAGGTACCAAAGTTTGGTGAATATTCAAACACAAACTTAAATAATTAGCAATACCCTATCAAATAAGAGGAATTATATAAATGCATCTATCACAAAAACTTCCATATCTAGCACAACATCTATCATAACAACATGAAATCAGTAATGCACCCTAAATGGCATGACAAGAATGCATGGAATGTGATCTATAGCAGGTGCCTATATGATACATGAGATGAAATACCATCATCTAATTGTGTTTCAATAGTAATAGAACCTCAATAACATCAATGATAACAACACAAAACATGAGAACCGCCCAACAGTGAAATCAAATCAGCTGTAGTAATTGGAAAACCAGAAAAATTGAAATATTTGAGGGATATGGGCTTTTCCCTATACACGGGTTAGCTACTACCAAGAACAACTTATTACTAACTACCTATTCCTTCATATCCCTATCTATAGGATTAAAATAGTAAGTCAAGAAGAAAATAATGCCTTTGACACAACTTCGTAACATCCTGGTTCTGGGTACTGCCCATAGGTTCCCCATACCCGGTTAGTCACATGGCCTCAAGTGCATTTCCCCAAATTCCAGAGGCTGCAGAGTAGTAGCGAGGGCTTTAGGTGTGATAGTGGGGAAACTATTCCCTCAATGGTAGATTAACACAGTGGAAACAAATAGATAACAGTAGTGGAATTAGTAATACCATACAATAAGTAATCATGGGAAGAATGAAAGTAAATAAACAATTGGAGCACATATATAAATGATGCATGTCACATATTTTTTGGAAAGCAGCCAAACAAGTCACCATGCTGGAATAAAGTACTAAACCAGAGTACAAGAAGAACAAATAATATCATGTAGCAACATAAGACTCAGCTTGGTCTCATGCTCTCCTGCTCCACAGAAATCAAGTACCTGATGTAGATAGTCTCTTTGCCTTATCTATAACTGCAACAACATAATCTGTTTGGGCCCAAAATAATTACGCAAACAAGTTTGAGACGAATCCCAGTAGGCAACTTCCAAAATAACTATGCCTAACTGTCAGTGAATATATATAATAGGAAAATATGAAAAATGATATAATAATCCATGAATTACTCATAGTAAACAATCCTATAGTTTCAACTACATCCATTTACATTTACAAATTATTAAAAAAACATAATAAACCCTCTGAGAATTTCTCACAGTCAAACCCCATTAATTTAGGTTAGAAAAAGACACTCTGAGGAAGCACTCACCGTCAATTCCCCATGTGGTCTCATAATGGTAAACTACATAATCTCTGAGGAAGCACTCAACACCCAATTACCCCTATGGACTTGCAACTTGGAACTATAGACACTTTAAGGGAGCACTCATGTCTATCCCTCCTATGGTCTTGCAATGTGAAAAGTATAATAGAAACTCTGGGAATCCCTCATCAACCATTCCCCCTATGGTCCCACTACACCAGGTTCTCACAGACCTGTGTAAGACAATCGTTCACAAATGATATCCAGTAGCCAAAGTGAATCTCAAAAATACTACTTGGCTGAACAACTACAATGCATATCACAAGCATGTAATATAAATAATCACTCCATCCTAACAACACTAGGCATGGAAAGAAAACAATATCCTAACATGCAATTCTAGACCCAACGACCAATATCAAGAAAACATGGGCAAACACATCCAAAACAAGGTAATAAAACCTATTCACAATCAAACAACCCTACTCAATAAAACAAAGCATATCAAAATTAATAGGGTTAAATTCCATAATCACACAATTCCCTAAACAAGGATATTGGGAAATTTTTGCACATATAACTCAGATACATTTACAAAAACGCACAAACCACCTACCTTGACATTGTACGATCGATATAGTTGATCCTAAACCTTTGAATAGACCTAGAATGTGGTAGATCTAAAAAAACGTCAAGAATGATCAACCAAGGATATCCCACGAAAAAGAAGAAATCAAGAGAAGTGGATATAGAAGAAGGAAGAACTTACCGATGCGATTTTCACACAATCGATGGAGTTTGATTTGGAGCACGAGTGGTTGATCGGTGTCTCAAAGAAGAGTCATGACTCCCAGTCACTTCTAGACAGGACAACACTAGAAGGAGGTTCAACCAATTAGACGCGACCCCGATCCAATATAACAAATAAAAATTAAAATACACGACATGTTACCTGAGGATACAAGACATGTATAGGACTTTATTGGGCCTAGATTTATGCAGTCTCTAGGTCACCTCACATGACCATGTACTCGGCCGCTACACGACCAATACATGACTTCTCGCAAAAACCATGTACATGACGTGTACTCCTTAAATTTCCATAAACTCCTCCTTTTTTTTTCAAAAATAGTAGAAATCATGATCCATTTCGGAAATGAAGATTCATGTTCTTACATAGGGATCATCAACTAGATATGTAATAGAAATTTTCACAACTCAGACGGAATGCATTTGATTCATTTTAATGGCCCATAAGAAATACATATGAGTCAATTTCATGGATGAGAAAATATGTATGAGTAATTTTCAAATCATAGATGTGAAGTGTAAGTGTCATATAATTTTTCATTTGAGATGAATATTGGCTAGTAGTAGTAGATTAAAATATGTTTTACTAATCATAAAATATTATTAATATTTTTTTCAATCATGATGATGTAAATTATATCAAGAGTGAAAAATTATATTGTAAGAACTCGGTTTTTCACTCAAGTATAAAAATCCATTAATTTTAAGTATAAATATTTACTTTGAACATAATATGGATGCCTAACGAGTTATTAAAGGTTCTGAGGGTGTCTGAGGATTGTTCGGAGCTCAGAACCCATCTTTTTGGAGAAAACAGACTCTACGCACAATTTTGAGTAAACAGTTCAGGATTTCCGCACGGTTTTCCAAACCATGTGGATGGTGTTTTTCAAACAGATCCACCTTGAACGATTAGCACACAACCATGTGGCCTAACCGTGTGAGCACCGCTTTTTCCCACGAATTCATTTAGGGTTTGCACACAATTTGATAAATCATTTGGACCAAAACATTCGGGCAGAGCCAACATGTATGGTTTGTGCACGGTTTGACAAACCATGCGAATGCTATTTTTCTGGGTAAATTTCCAGTTTTCCCCTAATGATCTAATTAAGCCACCCCTTACCCCCTAATCCAAGTTCATGTGGGATTTACCTATTTCTCTCTCATGTTGGGGATTTTTGAAGATCTAAACTTGGAATCAAGAGTTCTCCATCATCTGACATCTAATCGAGCTTCTTTTTTTCACATTGGATGCGCAATAGTAATTACTTGAGTCCTCTTTATCTGTTCTTCTTATCTTTCTCTCTCGAACTAGATATCGCATATGGGAATTTTCAACTTTTCTTAGATCTACTCTGATCCATGGAAAATAAAGGGAAGATACCAGAGGATAAGGATCGTACAACCCAAACGTGGGTGGTCTATAACTCATCCCTACAGTTTGTTGAATTTGGAATGTTTGTGTGGCCCCCACCAGTTTCATTTAAAACTATTGCTTAAATTTACATTCCATGATTATATTTAATAGAATAGCATGGTTATACTCTTTCCAAATATGTAATTAGTTTTTAGTGGTTACACCCAAAACCCAATCGGCCTCATGTCAAAGGTTATGACATAATTGAGTTTTAGTGTTTCAGCATGTTTGAGCCACCGTTTGGGTGTGCCTTTGATTGAACATTCTAAAGGTGAGACTCCTTATAATAAATGGCTTGTTATTAATGATAATTTCATAATGGAATGTAACATATTTTAACACAACTTGACATGCCTATGGTAATTGCTTACAAATGATTATTAAATGTGAAATATGAAATGTGGAATGGCAAGTATACTAAATATATAACATGGAATTATCAAATTAGACTGAATAAAGTTTAGATGTCTGTAGCATTCCTTGCCCAGCTAATGGAAGGTAGCAGAGTGAACCTCTCTAATTGATATGCCTTAATGGTGAATTAAGACTTGATTAAATGGTTGCAATGCTACATGGCCTATCCACACTAATGGAAGACAAATATTGGGCCAATAAGTAAATGGTTTCAACTCTACTTGACCTATCAACACAAATGGAAGGCAAGACATGAACCAAATGAATTACTACATGATTAAAATATCAAATAAAAATGGATTGACTCATGATCAACTTGGATTCTAAGAGGAGAATACCTTGGGTATCAGGAACCCCATTTCGATTCCAGGATGTCGTTTTCTTAGGTTGATACCCACTTAGAATCCGGTTCTTGTCTATTTCTCGAATTCCCAGTATACTACCGTAATATCCATTTCACTGTTATAGGATACCTGGGATACACTTCTTGGATAAAACATTGACTAGAAGGTTAGATGGTGAAATCACATAGGGCCCTATATTTTCTTATCCTTGTTTTACCTTGGTCGATCACCTTAGACACGGTAGGCGCCTTATTGTGGAATGCCTTGGATTACACTCCATGGATTAAAATCTTACCCCTTAGCTAGATTTAGATACTACTGAGTTATAATTCCATGAGATTTATGTAACCTTGGTTATTACCCTGGAACTCCCTCACAAAATATCTTTGTTAGGTTGCCTTGTTACATCTTGGGACCATCACTCCTTATACTATCTAGAGCTAATGTTAGTGCTGGCTATGCCTCATGTGACCTATTAACATTATATGATAATTGATTAATTAATGAACTAGTTACATTTTCAGATACCAATCGAGGGATAAAGAAGATACTTGGGTATTTATTTATATTGTACTACTTTCTTTACTTATATATGCATGCCTGCACACTGCTATATTCCATTACATGGTCCGGATGTTATATCCACCATTGGTGGTAGCCCACTGAGATTTATCTCACACCCTCTGCAGGCACCATTTGGTGCCTAGAGTAGATTACATGGTTGCATGTATTGACAAAGGGAAGCATACGTCTTCTAACACTTGATTTCATGCTAATTAGGATGAATCCTGATAGTAGATGATCGAGTTGGATCTCAAGATGCTTAGAGTAGTATTTGATTTTTTACCTTGTGTAACATTTCATGAATATTGTTTTGTATCCATGTTTTCCAATTTTCTAGTGAAATGACATTACATCATCATTATTTTAGTTGATATAGATATTGTTATTCATGTTTATCTATTACATCAGTTTTCTTCCTCTATTTATTTATGTAATTTATATTGATTCCCTAGTTTAATATTCATTTATATTACTTCAACCATGATAAAATCTTCTAATTAGGGAATAGTCTTCCCATAAACACACCATAGGCCCTTGCTGCTAGTCAGCAACCTCAATCATTTGGGAAGATGCGCTTGAGGCCATGTGGCCCACTGGGCTCAGGGCACCCGTTAAGTGGCATCTGGGTCTGGGTCGCCACAAAGTTATATCAAAGGTGGTTTATTTTCTTGATTTACTATTTGGATAAAATATATTGGAGGATAGAAAGACTTTGTACTTGGTCATAATCTATCCTTGGGCATTGTGAACCCATGTTCAGGGTAAAATCCAAGTTACCCATAATTAAATTGTTGTTCTATTTTTCCTATTACTGTTGATATTATTTAACCATTGGGTGACACACATGTTGTGGGGTGTTGTTTATTATTACCCCATTTCAGAATTTATCTCATCCTTATCCCAATGATATGAGGGCAAGGATCCTTGATACGTGCATCATTATAGGCACATAGAATTCACATGTCATGCATATTTCCATGCCATATAGGTGCATTTCACTACTTTTCATTGCTTGATATGCTTATAATTATTGAGTGATGTTGTGATAGTTTAATTGTCCTTCTAATAATTTAGATTTTATTGAGTGATTGTATGCCTCAATTCATGAGGTGTATGGGCCCTCATGGGCCGGGATGAGTAATTTACTAAGTCGAGCCATTTTTTTATAAGTATGTGGGTGTTGTTTCTGGTGATAGGTGTATGGGCGTTGATTCATCAGAAATGAATATTCCTTTTAAAGAGAATCTTGAAAACTAAAACGAATTGTTTTCACATCCTTATCCTACCTTGTCATGTTTTTAAAAGGTAAAGGAGTGAACCTGGAAATTAACTGCCAAATGACATGAAAATTATACTTGAGAACTTACCAATACCTAGCCGTCTAGGCAAGTAGTTTGGGTAGTTTTCCTTGGGTCATGAGTTTTCTCTAGTTTAGTTTCTGTTAGTGATGTTATCTTATGATTTTATTCTTGTTATGAGGCGTGTTCTTGGAATTTCTAGACCAATTCCTCCACAACATCCTTGTGTCGTTCTATAGGAAAGTAGTGATGACCATACTTCATACATGGTGGGCCCTAAGCTCCCAGTCTTACTTCCAGGAGTGAAACTTGAGGAACCGCCTATTTTACATGATCCGATAACTGATTCCCAAGTCCATGATAGTTTCCTACATCTGATGTAGTCCATGAAATGTGTTGTACGAGTTACTCCTATGATGGCTGATCTTACCCGCAAGTTCGAGCAGCAACCACCTCCTACTTTTTCAGGGGATGGTGGTTCGTAGTCTATTGAGTCTTGGCTAGAGGTCATGATTTCTATCTTTGCACATTTTTAATTTCCTCCAGAGTGTAGAGTCATGATTTCTAAATAAAATATTTGGGGTTCGGCCAAGCATTGGTGGGATGTGGTTACCCAGGCCGGTCATCATCAAGGAATGTTATGGGTTTACTTCTAGACTACCTTCTAAGATCAGTTATTTTCTCAGGCACTGAGAGATGATAGAGCCAGAGAGTTCATGCATCTCTAGTAAGGTTCTATGTCAGTTATGGAATATTCATCACATTTCACTGATAGACAATGCTTTTCACCGCTTCTAACTTGCGATGAGGTTTCACGTGCTAGACGTTTTGAGGATGGTCTCTAGTATGCCATCAGAACTTAGGTGAATGTCTTTTGCCATCCTACCTTTTCTGCAATAGTTTATCAGGACCTTATCACTGAGCATAACATGAGGGATGACATGAGTATCGGGTTCAAAGGGTCGATGCTGTTGGCGGCCAATAGTTCTTCTAGTTGCAGGAAACGTTCCCTTGAGGTTTTTTATCAGGGTAGTGGTAGCCAAAGTATCCAGTTTGATAGATTTGTAGTGTGTCATCAATGTGGAATATCAAGGCATAAGAATCCCCAATCTGATAGAGACCCTATAGAGTTCTGAGCTTTCGGTCGTATGTGTCATATTTAACACTTTTTAGGACATTTTCACTAGATTCGAGTGGAAAATGATCAGCTTCAACTGCACCTTCAAGAGCGTGGTCTTTTGTGCCACGTTAGGCAGGAAGTTGGAATAGCACTGGCAGGTCTGGCCTAGGAGGAGGTCGTGGCCATGGTAGTTTGATCCCTGATCACCAGCAGCGCTAGCAGAGTAGTCATGATCATTGTAGTCCATCCATTTCACAGGGCCATAGATCATCTCAGTTGCATGCTTTACATCCAATACATGAGGATCAGGCAACGAGACCATATATAGTACAAGGTACTATTCTAGTAGCCTCTACTATTGTCTCTGCTTTCTTTGATACAGGTTCTTAAAAATCTTTCATTTATGTATCTATCATAGAATGTCTTGGATTAGAGATACAATATCACTATGGTGTAATGACCCTCGATACACCATTGGGAATACAGACAGATGGAATATGCCAGTGCAGAGACTATCCCCTAGAAGTTGGTAGTTACCCTTTCTTGTAGAATCTCTTTTTTTTCTCGAGATGATGGGCTGCAATGTCATTCTCAGGATAGACTGGTTAGTCTACTATCATGCCTTTTAATACTTCTATCAATATAGGGGTTCTTTTATATCACTAGAAGGAAACAATTATTTTTTCAAAGGTGAGTGGGATGTCCAGGAAGGGAGAGATGGACGAAAGCATCATGGGATAGGTGAAGTGACCGCCCATATTTTCTAATCTTTTTCATAGAGGATCAGTGTTTGCTTCCAACTGATTTCCCTCTAGTAGTTGATCATTTCAGGGAAGTCTTTATAGATGAATTCTCTAGCTTACTTCCTAAGAGATAGGTAGACTTTAAAATTGATCTTGTTTTGGGAGCATCTCAAGTGTCCATTCCTCTGTACATGATGGCACCTACTGAGCATCAGGAACTTAAGTGACATATTGAGGACCAAGAGGCTAAAGACTTTATATGACCTAGTATATCCTCTTAGGGATCACCTAGGATTTTTTCTAAGAAGGAAGATGTAACTATTCATTTATGTGTAAATTAAAAAAGGTTAAACCAGCTTATAGTCAAGAAACGGTATCCACTTCCTTGAATAGATGATCTCTTTGACCAGCACCAAGGAGAAAAGTTGTTTTCTAAGATCAACCTGTGATTGGGTTATCATTAGGTGCGATTCAGACCATTAGACATACCCCATACAACTTTCCGTAGTAGGTATAGTCTACATGAGTTTCTTGTTATGCTATTAGGTCTTATGAACATGCCTGTAGTTTTCATGGATTTGATGAATAGGGGTTCCCACCTCTATTTGGACTCTTTTTTCATGGTCTTTGTGTATGACATCTTGGTGTACTCTCCCACTCGTAACAACCATGCCAAACATCTTGAGATCATTCTGAGTACACTAATAGAGCATCAAATTTATTCTAAGGTTTCTCAATGCGACTTCTAGATAGACAAGATCCACTTCCTAGGTCATATAATTTTAGAACCAGGAGCATATTTTGACCATGAAAATGTTAGTGCAGTAGTCTCCTTAGAGCAGCACAAAAAAAATGTTTGATATCAGAAGTTTCATAAGGCACATTTGGTATTACAAGAGTTTCATACCAGAGTTCTCACATCTTGATTCACCTATTAACAGACTTAAAAATAAGGTTGTTATGTTTATGTGGTTAGAATAATGTGATAAATCATTTCAGGAGCCGAAGGGGAGGCTTGTCTCGACACCGATTCTGATTCTTCCATAACCTTATAAAGGTTATAACGTATTCTGTGATGCATCAGGAATTGTCCTAGAAGCAGTGTTGATGCATGAAGACAAAGTTGTTGCGTACGGATCTCGGTTGTTGAGGCCTCACAAGAGAAATTACCCGACAAATGACCTCGATCTATAAATAGTTTTCCTTACATTAAATTGTTTGATACATTATCTGTTGGGTGAGAACTTTGTGGTGTATACATATCACAAGAGTCTCAAGTATATCTTTTTTCAGTGTGACATGAAACTCAGGAATCATATATGGGTTTAATATCTTCAATACTTTGATTTTAAGCTTGTCTATACTCCTATAAAGGGATATGTGGTTTCTGATGCACTAGGTCAGAAAAATCAAACACCTGTCGTATAGAAAACCATTGATGAATTGAAGTTAATGACCCTGTTTTCCCAAATTCATCTAGAGTATCATGATAGTCATGAGTAGTATTACCTCTCAACCTTAATAGTTACCTATTCCATCCTTAAGCAGGTGAAGAGTAGGTAATTTTAAAATCCATATGGTTTGGTTCTCCATCAGAGTATATTAGAAGATTACCCACCTCTAGATTGGTCTGTGGATAGAGACGATATACTGCGTCTATGTGGACATATCTAGGTTCTTGTAGATGTGAGAGAAGAGTTAATGAAAGAGTCACACACTTCTCAGTGGGTAGTTCATCTAGGCATCTCAAAGATGTATTGAGATATGAGATGCCAGTATTGGTGGCTTGGAATAAAATAATAGATGGAAAACATCATCACTAGGTGTTCCACCAGTCATCAGGTGAAGGCAGAGCACCAGAGACCCGCATGCTTGTTATAACTGCTTCCAGTCCCGAAATGGAAATGGGAAGATGTTTCTATATATTTTTTAGTTTGCTTACATAGGTCTCCGAGTGGTATAGAAGCTATCTAAGTAGTCATTGAATGAATAATGAAATCATCCCACTTCATTCCTATACGTGATACTTTCTCAATTGATAAATTGGGAAGACTGTATATCCGTGAGATCATACGACTACACAGGGTTTTGCATACTATTGTTTCAGATAAGGATGATTTTTTCACTTCACAGTTCTTCATGTGTTTCCATAAAGATATGGGGACTCATGTGCTTCTAAGCAAAACTTTTTACCCTCAAACCGATGGACAATCAGAATTGAAAATATAGGTTTTAGAGGATATGCTCTGAGGATGTGTCCCTGATTTCAGAGGTTCTTGGGAGAAGCATTTCCATCTTGTCGATTTTGCTTATAATAATAGTTTTCATGGAACAATTAAGATTGATAATTTTGATTCCTTATATCGTAGGCCATGCTGTTCACCATTATGTTGGCTAGAGGTAGGGGAGGCAGCCCTATTAGGTCCTTGTCTTGTTCAGGAGTCTTTAGAACAAGTCCAGATGATCAGGAATCGTCTAAAAATAGCTCAGTCTAGATAGAAATATTATGTTTATCTCTATTTAAAACCTCTTGAGTTAGACGTTGGGGATCATGTTTTTATTACGGTATCACCCAACCAAGATAATATATAGTTAATAAAGGAGGTAAATCTGTCACCTTGTTAGATTGGGCCGTTTGAAATTATAGAGAGAGTCAGGCCGCTATCCTATCAGTTGCTACTACCTAAGAGGTACCATGCCATGCACGATGTCTTTCATGTCTCACAACTTCAATAATGTAATTCCAACCTTTTTCATACCTTTGATCCCAAGGAATTTGATATAGATGTCGATGCTACTTTTTAGGAGTATATAGTACACATCGTTGACCGAAGCATGAAGGTTCTCTGAGGCATTTATGTCCCTCTCGTATGGGTGCTATGGCAACACAATTGAGTAAAAGATGAGACATGGGAGAGGGAAGTCAATGTATATGCTTAGTGGCCAGAGTTGTTCTCAGACAGTGTTCCTTTACCCTTGGAAGGAGAACTCGGGGGGGGGGGGGGGAGTTCTTTTGAGGGGGAAGACTGTAAGAACCTAATTTTTCACTTATGTATGGATTCATTAATTTTAGTTAAAATCATTACATTGGAACTAATATTGGTTTCTAATGAGTTATTAAATTTTCTGAGGGTGTTTGGGGATTGTTCGGAGCTTGGAATCTATCTTTTTGGAGAAAATAGACTCTGCACATGGTTTAGAGTAAATAGTGTGGGATTTCTGCACAATTTTTCAAGCTGTGCAGATGGTATTTTTCAGACAGATCCACCTATCATAGATGGTGCATAGTTTTGCTACCTAACTGTGTGTGTACCCCTTTTTCCTAGGTATCCATGTAGGCGTTTCACATGGTTTGACAAACCATTTAGACCAAACCATTCTGGTAGAGCCAACCCGCATGGTTTGCGTATGGTTTGACAAACCATGGGGACAAACCATGCATATTCTATTTTTATGGGTAAATTTCTAGTTTTACCATTAATGATATAATTAATCCACCCCTTCCTACCTAATCCACTTTTATGCGTGATTGACCTATTTCCCTCTCATTTTGGGAATTTTTGAATATCTAATCTTGGAATCAAGAGATTTCCATCATCCAAAATCCGATCGAGCTTTTGTTTGTCACATTGGATAAGCAATGGTAAGTACTTGAGTACTCTTTAGCCATTCTTCTTCTCTTTTGATATCAACCAAGATATCTCTATGTGTGCATTTTTCATCTTTTCCTAGATATACTCTGATCCTATCCAATTCAAGGGCTGATACAGAAGGATAAGGAATGTACAACCCGAAAGTGGGTGGTCTATAAGTCATCCATAAAGTTCATTTATTTTGAAATGTTCTCTTGGGGACCACTGGTTTCTTTGGAAATAGTTTCTTAAATTTACATGCCATGATTATACTTGATAGAATCATATGGTTATGCTCTTTCCAAATATGTAATTAGTTGTTATTGGGGACACACAAAACTCAATATGCCTAATGTCCAAGGTTATTCCATAATTGGGTTTTAGTGTTTTGGCACGTTTGATCCACTATTCATGTGTGACTTTGCTTAACCTTTATAAATGTGATACTTCTTATAATAAATTTCTTGTTATTAATGATAATTGCAAAATGGAATGTACCATGTATGCTCACCACTTGACCCGCCTAAGGTGAGTTCTTACAAATGATTATTAAACGTGAAATATGAAATATGGATTGTCAATTATACTAAGTATATAACTTGGCCTTATCATATGAGACTCAATAAAGGCTACGTGTCCGTAGCACCCCTTTTCATGCAAATGGAAGGTAGCAGAGTGAACTTCTCTAATTGATATGCATTAATGGTCAATTAAGACTTGATTAGATGGTCGCAATTCTACTTAGACTATCCACACTAATGGAAGACAAGGCTTGGACTAATAAGTTAATGTTTTCAACTCTACTTAACCTACCCACACTAATGGAAGGAAATACTTGAACCAAATGAATTACTACATGATTATTATATCAAATAGGAATGGACTAACTCGATCTCGACTTGGATTCTGAGACGAGGATACCTTGGGTCCCGGGAACCCCATTCCGATTCAAGGATGCAGTTTGATTAGGTTGATACCCACATAGACTCCAATTCTTTTCTATTCCTCATATTTCGAATATACTACCGTAGGATACTTTTCAATATTAAAGGATACCTTGAATACACTCCTTGGATCCTGTAATGACTAGTAGGTTCCATGGTGAAAGCTTATAGGGCCCTATCTTTTCAAAGCCTTGTTTTACCTTGGTTGATCACCTTGGACTGAATAGGCACCTTATTGTGGAATTCCTTGGATTACGCTCCTTGGATTAAATTATTACCCCTTAGATAGACTTAGATACTATTGGGTTAGCATTCTGTGAGATTTTCCTTACGTTGGTTATTACCCTGGAACTCCCTCATTGGATATATTTGTCAAGTTTCCTTGTTACGTCTTGGGACCTTCACTATTTATACTATCAAGAGGAGATTTCAGTTATGGATATGTCTCACTTGACCAATTAACATTAATGGGTAATTTCTTAATTAATGAACTAGTTACATGTTCAGACACCATCCTAGGGTTGAAGCAGGTAGTTGGGTATTTAGTTATATTTTACTACATTATTTTCTTATACATGCATGACTGCAGACTGCTATATTCCATTACATAGGTTGGATGTTACAAACACCATTGGTGGCGGTTCACTAAGATTTATCTCACACCCTCTCAAAGTGCTGTTTAGTACAAGGAGTAGATTACATGGTTGTAGGTATTGACAAAGGGAAGCATACAAAATCCAACACATGATTGCTTGCTGATTAGGATGGAGCTTGATAGCAGATAACCAAGTCGGATCTCAGGATGCTTAGAGTATTCTTTGTTTTCTTTACCTTATGGAACATGTCATGACTATTTTTTTGTATCCATGTTTTCTAGTTTTCTAGTGACATGAAATTATATCATCATTGTTTCAGTTGATATAGATATTTTTATTCTTGTTTATCTATTGCATCAGTTTTCTTCTATTATTTATTTATATCATTTATATTTCTTCCACTTTTTTTATTCATTTATATTCCTTCCGCTATGCTATACTCTACTAATGAGGGCATAGTCTTCCCATGGAAACACCCTAGGCCCTCGCTACTAGTCGGTAACCACTGGCATTTGGGAAGATGCTCTTGAGGCCATGTGGCCCACTAGGATCTGGGTAGCCATTAAATGGAATCCGAGTTAGGGTTATTACATATATGATTCTATAAATATGTAGAGAAAATTAATATGCCTGTGGGTTTTTCAGAAGTTTGAGGAGAGGTAATCCCATGTATTTTGAAAAAATGGTGAAATAATTAACTTTGATTAAATAAGAATTATGAAGTGGATAATGAAGTTACCAAAGGTGTTTGGTTGTATTGTTTATCAATTTGTCTTATGATCAATAAAATGGTTAATGAAATTAATAAAAAGCCCATATCTTGGATGATGAAGTGATTATCCTTCCAATGGAAGTGGAAGCTGCTACTACCTATGATGATTTACTTGGAATTCCTATAGGTAGTGGCCCAACATAAAATTATAGTATGAGTTTATTTGTATAGATATAAAACATGTTACAAAAAATAGAGAATCACTATATTCAACAATTTAAGGAAGTGGAAGAGGTGAAGGATGTGGATTAACTAGGAGTTTATGGAAATCTTGTAAAACAATAGATATAAAGTATACAATAGGTTCAACATTGAGGAGAAACTAGCCTAAAATGTGGAGAACCCATCTTGGAAGTAAACAACATATTATTTTCAAAAACTAGTGTCTATATACTCTTGTATGAATGTTGGGTAATCACAAACATTATTTGATATGGGATAGGATTGATTTAAATCAAATAAAGAAATGTTTTAAGTATACTATAATTTCAGTATAGAAAATTAGAAAATTGTATAAGTATAGAATCTAGCATATGTGTCATCAGGACACAAAGTTTGTGTCACCTTGGTATACATAGGCATGTTTTCTCTTATATTTATGTGTGACACCAAATATTGTTATACAAGATCCTTTAAAAAATTTGATGAATTTAGAAAATGGATGTTAGTGTACATGTGAATTCAAAGTATTATAAGTGTCATTGATCAAAAATCTTGTATAAAACTTACCATCATAGGTGTTATCCAATAAATACTATGTATGATCACCAATAGAGATTGAAAATTGGAAAAGGTATTTGTGTGTATGTGTTTTTCATGCTCATCGTATCAGTTATCCTACTTAGTGTATGTGTGGAGTTCCTAGATCATGTTTTATTATTGTCTTCATAAGTTTCATGAAACACTTAAAAAAGTATGAGGTTCTTTTAGATAAAAAAACAAGTTTATAGATTTGAATTTGATGAAGGTGGATTAAATTTTTTATGATGTAAGTGATATTCTACCATGATCTAAACATCACAAACACTAGGAAATGTGTGTGATCTATTCATGTGATAATAAAGAGTATTTGATCTTCATTTAGGGAAAGGTAATATCAAAGCTAGTTGAAAAGGGAGTTTCCAAAATTATTTAATTCTATTGGAAGTAAAATATTAACATTCTTGTATAATTATTTCTAGTCTAGAACATAATAAATCTTATAGACCAAAATATCTAAGATTAGAGTTTGAATAAGAGAAACTACAATAGATTCATGTTAGAGAAAATTTATTTATCAGAATTTCAAAAATAATGTAGATATTTTTGAATAAAATATATTTTTTTATTAATGAATTAAGGAATTTATAAGGTAGGTTATTTTGAGAAAAAAACAAATAAAAACATCTTATTTAAATATGCATTGATGAAGAAATTGAATTTAATCAGTTTTCAAGAATAATGCACATGAAGAATCATCAAAGATCAAGATGTCAAAAAATGTATTAAATTGGTTTAAACTAAGATAAATGGATGATATTGATGATCTTACTAGTTGATTAAAATGATATCAATGTAATTGATATGTAAAGTTGAGAATTTTCCCAAGATAGATTTGAGAATACTTACGAGTTTCTTGAAATATGGACATTCAAATGGGAATAATGTCGAGGATGTTGATAGGACTTGTATAAATATTTATCCAAGAAGAAATGAGGATAATAGGAAAGAGGTTGAGATACTTCTATAGTGGAAATACTCAAACTAATATCTGTATGAGATATCTTATTCAGTCTCCCACACTATAAAAGGAATTATCCATACTAAAAAATTTGTAATATATGATTTTCATATAGCTATGAGGATTTTATGTGTGGATTTTTTGGAATAATTTTAAGGAAGATATATATAATCCTAGAGAATAATAACTAAATTGTATATTTAGATGAGTTCAAAAAATAAAGATCACTAAATTAAGGGTATTCATGGAATAATTTTTATTTGAAAAACTGTGCATAAAGAATCATGGGATCCCAAAAGGGTATTCTATTATGGTGTTTTTGGCTAGGAGTAAGAAAATACCATTTTTATAACATTTAAAGCTATTGAAAATGAAATAAAAAATTTAATGTTTCCACTAATTCATGATATAAGATTGATTAGATCGAGGATAAAGAAATGAAAGGAAGAGATACTACTAAAGTGCGTGAAGCATAGCTTTGTTATATGAGAGAAACAAGAGCTCCTGAGGAAGAAAAAAAAGTCGAAACTATATGATCTAGTGATTAAGAAGAAGAGTGAACTGAGCCTATGCTACACTAATAAAGTATTCTCAATTTCAAAGAATAAGAAGAGGTCGATCTGTACTTCTAGACATTAATATTATATGATGAGGAAAAAAGGAACGTGTTTTAAGACAGGTTTTTTTTGTGTTTTGATTATTTTATTAACCTGGTATTAGAGTGTTGAGTTTGAGAGAAGATGATAAATAGATATGAAAAGGGTTCTTCAAGCACCGAGTTTTTCAAAGGATGAGTTAAATAAAAAATATTTAAATATCTTAATGAAATGGGAAACATTATTATTGGGGAATAATATGTGGTTTATGGGGGAAAGAAACATACATTGGAAATAGTGTGATTTATTTAAGGATAAGGAATGAAAATCAAGAATAACTAGTGGGATTCTAGTGTAAAGAAGCTGTAAGATATATCAAATTGTTTTCATGAATAATGTTGAAAACCCACACCAATGTAATATGGTGTAAATGGGTTTGGATAAAAATACCCCACAACCCCACTTATAATTGATAACGGGATTTTAGTGGAGAATCCATGGATTGGATATAATAAGAACAAAGAGGGGTAGGGTTCCCTAGAGGGAACCAACATTATAAAAATACTCCTGTCACATTACTATATGTATTCTGATTTCATTTGATGTTTTCTAGTTTTAACTGAAAAAAGATCCATTTACTTTAACCAAAATTAGTGTTCAAGTCCAAGGGGTTATAAAGAAATTGGAATTTGGAAAAAATTATCCCACACATGAATTAACTAACTCTCAGGTGTATCTTAATGATCCAATGAGACTTACAATTGGTATCAAAGTTTATGTTACTTTTATTGGGAATAAAGATGTTGTTTTAATAATTTCTTATTAAGTTAAAAATTATTTGGAAAATCACAAATATGATCATAGTTTTTACTAATTTTTCTATTTGAGTACATTTTAGGTTTATATTTATTTCAATTTTTATTTTATTTTTCCTGGAATTATTGAATCATATGTTTGATAATAATAATTTATTTCAAGGAATACATATCCTTCAAATTATATTGATAATTTTGAACAAATATGAAATCAATATTCAAAAATTGATTTTGAAACCTAATGTTGGTATCCAAACCTATGTTTGGAACCCCATGTTTAAGCTGAGCACTATGTTTGGGAACCTAACTTTTGATAAGGAATGTTTTGTTTAGAACCTCATGTTTGTGCTAAAAATTATGTTTGAGAATCTAAATTTTGATAAGTTATTTCACATTTGAGTACCTATAATTATGTTTGAAACCTGAAATTTGTGTTTAACGTCTTGTTTAACTTTTATTAAGGAACATCACATTTAATTACAAAATGTTTAGTATGTACCTAATGTGATTAACCTAACATTAGTATTATACTCAAAATTTTATAATTGTATGTTTAATATAAACTCTATGTTTTCACTCATACTTTTTGATTTATTATAATATTGATCAACCCTATATTGAATCAATCATCTATGGATTTTGAATTTTGAATTATTTATAATATTTATTCTATTATTTCATTGGAGTAAATATCTCGATAAAGATATTAAAATTCCATTTCAAAAAGTATTCGAAAATAGATAATTTTTTCTGTTTTCTAAAGGAATTTATGATTTTTAGTTGCTCATTAAATTAAAATTTCAAAAACACTGATCATTTTGAAGATCAAAATTCATCTGAAAGCTTTTTCAGATCCATCTGACTATAATTAAATTTACCAACTTATTTAATTATCAAATAAATATATCTTTGTAAGTGATTTAATCATTTTTTTCTAATAATCTACTTTCTCTAATGCTTAATGATCTGAATCTCTTTTTTTGAATCTACGTAAGATCTTTCTTGTTATAGAAGATATTATCCTTTATACTATAACATCTATTGTTCTTATCTATGAATTATCTGCTTTAGTTTTATAATTTTTTTAGGACTACACTTTTGAGATACACACATTTTAGCTTTTATGGTGTGTTTGTCCTACTTCTATGAAGATTCAATTATTTTCTTCTATTGTGTTATCTAAATATATTTTCTAAACAATTCTTGGAGATTCTTCATAAGTATAGGGCTCTAAATTTATTTATATATTCCTCAGAATATTTATTCAACTATCAGTTTCATTGTTTGAATCTGAATTATTGTAAAGATAATTTCTCTAACCCAATACAATCTCTTTTGTTTTAGAATAATCAGGTGATCAGGTGTTTTGAGGACAGTTTATTATTCTATATAAAGCCTTTTAATTTTTTTACAAGTTTTAGTTGATTTAAATCGACTATCTAGATCCCTTGTAAAAGGATCCAATAGTGAAAATTAACATGCTCATGGAGATCTTGATATTGGAGTGGAATAACGTATTTTTATGCCCTGAAACACTATTAAAATTATTGTATCTCTTTCTCTTATTTCTCACTGCATAATCAGTTTAATGAAAAATTAACGACATCACTTTTCCATGTTAAAAAGGGTGATTTTTTTAAATTATTCCAACATTTTTATAAGGACATAATTCAACCCACTCTTGTGTCTTTATAACCATTCCTAAATAAAAATTGGTATCATATAATTTCTATATTGATGATTTGTATTAGAAGTAGAAATATTTAGTTAAATATCAAAATGAAGAAATATGTCAATAGACAACCTTAAATAAGGAACTTCTATGATCAAATATTCATATATAAATTGTGAAAATTATGGATTCTTGAAAGATTTAATGGTTATAGATTTGAATAATCATGATTTGAATGTTTATTTGAAATCTATCAAGCCATATGAAATTCCCAAGGATGAACCAAAAAGATGGGATGCTACCAAATATGGTGAATATGATATAAATTCTAGATATATTAATGTTATTATTTAATGAATTAGGCCAATGATTTTAATAGTTTCTATGAATGTGTTACTATATATGAAATGTGGAAAATAATAATTGTTTCTTATTAAGGGACTAAAAATATTAATAAATTGAGATAAAATATTACTAAATTGATGTTTGATAATTTTAGGATATATGAAGGTGAAATTATTAATCCGATGAAGGTAAGATTAATAAAAATAGTTTATGGTGTTTCTACTCTTAGAACAGATATGCATGATCCATATCAACATTTGATAGTTCCTAGAGTTTTAATTACCATGTGGAATGGTATTTCAATAAATATTAGAAAATAAAATCCTAATAAATAATTAATGATGAAGGAATTTATTGGTTTTCTCATGTTGAATAAATATGAGATGCAATACAAGGATGATTATTATAGAATGAAAAAAAAGGAATATTCATCTCTCAAATATTTTATTCAAAAATGTGAAAGGAAGTCAAAAGTGGATGATATATTATCTTATGATTCAAGTTGTTAAAATTTAGAAAAGGAACATATTCAAATAGATGTATGGTTCAACATGTTTTATAAAATGATGAAAGAGTTTTAGAAACCTTTAAATGACTTCAAGAAAAGTTATTGAGGTCTAAAAGAAGTCATATGTTATGAATTCATGTAGCAACCTATTACACATAGCTGAAGTAAAGGATAAAAATGGAAGAGAAGAAAAAGAAACATCAAATAAATATGACATTGAGTGAAAAGGTAAGACGGATATAAAGTCTACCGGAAGTGTGTTATAAAATTAAAACAATTATTTAAGTTCTAAATCCAAGCAAGAAAAATAATATCATAATGAAAATATGTTTTTTATGTCTAAATAAGATGAGTTACATTCTTACCACTATTTTGTTTATGATTCTAATTCTAAAAACTTCATAAATGATAAACTCATTGAATATTTTTCTATGCTCGAACAAATATGAATCTATAAAGAAAAATCATAAATATCTAATTAATATTTACAATGTTATCTTAAGTGAGAAAGATACAATGTTAACACAATATATAAAATTAAAATAGAAATTATGAAAATCTATTTCATGATTTACCGAGCATGTAAATAAAATTAAAGAGTTACTTACTAAAGTAGAATATTTGAAAGTGATTCTAGTGCATTTAATAAGGGAGAAGAGTCTTTAAATAATATTCTTGTAAATAATGTGTATTATAAAGAATGATATTACATTGGTAGTAATAGTGAAAATCCCAATCTATATAGAAATTATTTTTTTATAATTCAAATAATCACAACATGTTAAGAGTTACCTATTTTTTTATAGAATTACATGACAGTATGCTAATGATTTTTTAAGTAATCGTTATATTTTTAGTGTCTAGAAATATAATGTTTCCAGATAATTATCTAAATCTATTTCTCATATAGTTAAATATATTTGGTTGCCCAGATCATTTCTCATCGACACTATAGGACCAAAGATCACTTGGTTATCAAAATAAGTTTTTGTTTGATTTTTTTTATAAATGAAAAGACATAAAGATTAAAAAGAAATATGGTATATGGACAGTGGATGTTAAATACACATGAGTGGATACTTCACCAATTTCTATGAACAATCAAAAATTTATGGATGTTTTGTTTCCTTTGGTGAAAATTCTAAAGGAAAGATCATTATAGTTGGATTAGTTCTAGCATATATAATTATAAATAAATTTAACTATGTTCATGTGTTTAAGAAAAATATTAGAAGTATATATCAACACTATGATGATGGATTTACAATTGATTTTTATAATAATATTTGTTATGTATTTAAGGGTAAAATACTTATGTTTATAGAATCTAGAACTGAAAATGTTTATACATTGGATCTCCGTTCCGTCTGAGCAGTTGTCAAGCAAAAAAAACAGCGTGTACGATAAAATCAATGTCATCATATTCCTCTGGATCTCAGTTCCTTATGTGAACAGAATGTGAATAGTTTAAGTAACGATAAAAGTTAATCCTAGATATGGAATAAGAGACTTAGTTAATGAAATATATTTTATTTATCTAAGGTATATAAAAAAATTAGTTTATATTCTTCCTATTCTTATGTTTGATGATAAAAGATATCGTGATACATGAAAAATTAATTGGTAGCATATATCATCTTTTAAATCAATTAACAATGTTTATACATCTAAACCTTTAGAAATTATGAACATAGATTTTTTTGAACATCTTGATTACAAATATTTTCTAGAATATTTTTTGTCTTTGTGTTTTTTGATTATTTTTCTGTATTTACTTGTTAAATTTTTTAAAGTTTAAAATTTACGATTGATCAATTTTTATGATTTTTTAAGTGTCTTCAAACGGAAAAATATTTCAAAATAATTTTATTAAGATGTGATCATGGAGGAGAATTTTATAATCAAAAATTTAATTCTTTTTTCTCAAATATATGCATTAAACATTATTTTTTTCTCAAATAACACCTCAAAAAATAGAATTATAGAAAGAAGAAATAGAACTTTTCTAGAAATGGTTATAAATATAATGAATGAATATAGTTTACCTACCTATTTTTGGGTGAATATATTAATATATATTTCTATATTATGAGTAGAGTTTTGATAAAACCTTTTCTTAAAAATACACATTATGAGTGATACAATAATAGAAAACCTAAAGTTTGATACTTTAAATTTTTTGGATTCAAGGTGGATATCTTGAATACTAAGGAAAATCATGATAAGTTTAATAAAAATTAAAATGATGGAATATTTCATGGGTATTTTATTACTTCGAATGATTTTATATTGTTTAATAAAGTGTCATTTATAGTTGAATAATATATTCTTGTGAATTTTGATGAAAGTGATCCATTTAATCACAACAAAATTCAAATATATGAAGCTATTGATTTTTTGAATACCTTGAGGCTTGACTCTTATAATTATAAGTTTGAAAGTAAAACAGAACATGATCAAGAACAATATAGTTTTGAAGAACATGAAATTGAGGATCCAAAAAGTGTTTTACCAATACAAAATATAACATTAAGGATCGAATTTTAGTGACTTTTATAGAAGATCTACATGAAGTAATTAGAACTAGGAGAAATGTTAAGAACCTAGTTGAGTTCTATGACTTTATATATCACTTTCAACCTATGTTTGTAGAATAATCCTTATATAATTAGTGTTGGATAATGGCTATGTATGAACATCTATAACATTTTAATAAATTTTTTTTGACATTAGTTGAAAGACATTAAAATTATCCTATAATATGAATTAAATGGATTTTTAGGAATAATCATGACGATAAAGGTACAATTATAAGGAATATGACTAGGCTGGTATCTAAGGGATATAATCAAGAATAAGGAATAGATTATGAGGAAAAATTCACTTATATTTTTAGTCTTGAATCCATTAGGATTATTTTATCCTACAAAACTAATTTAAATTATAAATTAATGTACATGGATTTAATATATGATTTTATAAATATTTATTTAATGGATTATGTTTATATTGAATAACCCCTAGATTTTGAAATTCCTCACATTCGAAATTATAATTTTAAACTTACTAAATCTCTTTATGGTTTTAAACAATCTCCAAGGGCTTGGTATGATAGGTTGGGTTCTTTTATTTTAGAAAATGGGTTTTCTGTAGGTTTAGATGATACTACTATTTTTAAGAAAAATTATTCTTCTGATATTATATTTTTTTCAAATTTATATAGATGATATTATTTTTGGTTTACAAAATAAAAATACTTTCAATGATTTTTCAAATCATATACAAAAATATTTTGAAATGAGTACGATGAGAGAATTAAATTTATTTATTGAAATTAAATTAATTCAAAATGATTTTTGAATTTTTTTAAATTGAAGTAAATTTATTATTTATCTATTGAAAATGTTTAGTCCTAAAAATAGTAAGAAAAACACAACTCTTATTTGTACTAATATAATACTTGATTTGGATAAAGATGGTAAACTAATTGCAAAAAAATTGTCTAGAGGAATGATTGATAGTTTATTATTTGTTACTGTTAATGGACCATATATTATGTTTTATTTTTTTCATTGTGAAATATTTAAATTGAATCAAAAAATTTCTCATTTAATTTCTTTTAAAAGGTTTTTGAGATATTTAAAAGGAACTATTTCTCTACATGTAGTCAATCCAAAATAATTTGGTTTTCATTTAATTTCATATTTTGATGCTTATTTTGGAGGCTTCACATTTGATAGAATAAGAACATTAGGAACCTATCACTTTTTAGGGAAATCCATAGTTTCATTGTCTATTAATAAGAAACATTTAGTTTCATTCTCAAGTGATGATGTAGAATACATATCTGCTAGTTGTTATAGGGCACAAGTGTTGTATATGAAAGAAAAACATCCAAAATTTGGATTTAATTTTTATCATGTTTGTATTTTATGCGATAATACTTATGAGAAAAATATTTCAAAAAATACAGTGAGTCATTATAGGACTAAGCAGATTTATATTTGACATCACATTCTAATAGATCATGTTCATAAAGGGGATATTTCTTTACAATTTTTTAATAATGAATATTATCTTGATGATATTATTACAAAATAAGTTCCCATGGATAGTTTTAATTTTATTAAGGGGGGGGGTTAGGTTTATTTTATTATAATTAATGTATTTATATTTTTTAATATTCATTTAGTCTAACATTTTTTTTGTTTTTAATGATTTATTTAATATATTATTTATTCATTTTTAAATTGTTTTATTTCATTTTAATATTTTATTTTCCAAAAATATATTTTCATTATCAGAAATAAGAATAATTAAACTGAATAATATTCTTGAGAAATAGAACCATCGACTAAAACCACTATAGTTAATCCTTATCTCTCTATAATTGTCAAACTCAGGAACTTTTGATCTCTCAAAATTTCAGTCCCTCAAAGCCTAGTTTTTCTGGAACATAAACATTATATCAATTATTATAATGTACAAACAAAGTGGATAGATGAGTATGGACCTAGTGGTGTGAAGAGAAAAAATATCTTCTAGTTCATATCAGAAGGTTCTATGGATAAAGGTCATGGAATTTGAATGGATGTTTAAAACACATTGGTTGTTGAAAAATAATTAAAACTTTAAGGACCACAATTCATGTTTGATGGAGTGAATTTTGAGTATGTTTTCAAAAAAGTAGGAAAATAATTTTATGAAAACACATCGTATATATTTGGTAAAATTTAAGACATATTCTCTTAAAAAATTAATGGGAAAATATTTTTAGACCTCATCTGTGAAAATGAATTAATTATTTCAGTTTCCTCAGGAATAGAATTTCTATTTCAATATTAGATCAATTAGATATAGAGTTCAAAAGTTTGAGGAAAATATGCCCTTTATTTTTGGGAAATCTAAAGTCATGAATATTTTAGTCATAGATTTGTAAGCTAACTAGAAGGTGTTGGTTATGTTTATTTAGGCAATGGTAGTCTTAAAGATTAATGAGTATGAGATTTTTTTTGACATGTATATGATATTCCTCGTACTAAGAAACATCTAATTAAATATAATTCTCTAAATGAACCATTATTTTGAAAAGTATTATTGTATTCCTTTTTATCCCAATGGAAGAGTTGTGTATTTTATTCTTTATAAGAGTGGGACGATTTCAGACATTAGGATAGGTTTATGATGTCATCATAGTAATATTTTTCTATGAGAACTTTAATGAAATTTAGATTCTTCAAGAGTGTGATAAGAGGAAATTTATTCAAGTTGGGGATGAAGAGGATGATCCATATAGTTCTCATGATGAGAGGGAGAATATGTGATTAAAGTAAACTGGATCTACAATGATTGGTGTAGAGGTGGTTAGAGAATCTCAAGTAGAGCGAGTATCTAGTATGGAAAAGGTGGATGGAGGATTATAATATTCTTTTATTGGTGGTGAATATGTTCTTTCCAACACCATACAGAGACAAGTGTTGGAATAAAACATTCATAATAGGATTGAAGGAATCCTTATGTTTCCCAAATATTGCTAAAAATATTTTTCCAATGAAGATAGTGGTACTATGCTTCTTAAAATTCCTCAAAGCAGTGATGAGCCTTCACCAATAGATAATGTTTTTGATCATACTACTATAGAGGTTCTGAAGATGGATCCTATACTGAAAAAATATGTGAACATTTTGTTCAATGAATAGGAAAACTAGTATGGGAATCTTCTAATTCTCAAGGATCTCAAAGAACAGGAAAAATTGTTTATAATGATAAAAAACATTTTGAGAAAGTTGTTTTTTCCCTAGTGTTTCAAATGATAGAAGAATCTCATTATACTGAGAAATTGATTACTCCTATAACTTTTATAACTAAATTAATTAAGAATCAATTTGGTTATTTTGTTGATAAGTCCTTGCATAGGACTATATAAGAAATTTCTATGGTCACAGAAGTTCCTAGAGACATATATGCTCTAGCTGGTGAAGACATGGAAGCTGAATCAATTAAATTAGTTAATGTTAGAGAAACATTGAAAGGTTTGAGTAATCACACTTTGAATTTAAGGATTATTCTAGTTTTGAAACTTATTTTCAATATTTTATTGAAATCAGTTTCTTAAGATTTGATCTGCTGAAAGATTAAGTCATAAAGCTTCTGATATAACTTAAGAGTTCTTGGAAGGCTATTAAGGACTTGAGAAATCCTTCTCTTTCCAAATATGAGTATGAATTTCTCTATATTTTGTGTTATAATTTGAAGGAAAATTCAATCTCTAAGAAAGATATTGATTCTTTTAGAAGGCATGTAGTGGACCATGTTGGAAATATTAGATGAGAAATGGTTTCTAAATCAAATTTTAGTGATCTGAGCTCATATATAAGTGTAAATGGATTATGTACTAGTTAGTGGAGAGAAACCAAATCTATCGGATAAGGTTATAGAGATGTGTTGAAAAGGGTAGAGATTTTATTAATAGATATTTATTCTACATACGAAAGGATTTAGATTTTTTAGTGTGATAGTATTCCCCTACACACTCTACTAGAAAATCAAAATGAGTTGGTTTAATGGTTGAATTCTACAGAATCATGAGTCAGTTTTTTTTAAATTAGTTTTAAGAAATGATCGATATATATTATTGGTCTTCCAAGATCATTCGTAATTTCCTATATGAGAATCTATTAGAAATGATGAAGATGATTCAAGAATCAAGGATTCTGATAAAGGAGTGGATAGGCCTAATGAATCCAAATATCAAGGATTTTAAGGTGGAAGTTAAGGCTATGCAAAAAATGCTCAATTATTCCTTAACTTATTAATCCTCTCCTTATGAAGAACCTATAAACATTACTTCTTGTCACCCAAAAACTTAATCTGTTTATCGTTTACCCAATGTATATTGTAATACAGGATGATTTATAAAAGGAAGTTTTTTTGTTATTTTCTAATATCTTTATTTTCTTCGTGCTATTTTTTTAGGTTTCTATGCTTATAAGTTTCATTATAATATTATATTTGGATTGTATAACATTTAATTAAATTTATGCTCTAAATTAATCATGTTTTAATCCATTTTATACTTTATTTTTGATTTCATAATAGGGGGATAAATATAGATGAACACAAAATTCTAACTCTTGTGACACTATATTAATAATTTTTTAATGTTTATATGGGATTTTTTATCATAAAAAATGAGGATATTTTTGACCATATGGCTATTGATAAAAAAATTACTCATTAAGTTATCATTGGGTTTTATTCTCACAAATACCATTATTTATTTTACTAATGAAGTCACTTTGAATGGATTTCATTTTAATATTAATTTTTATTTTTATTTTATTTTACCCAAAATTATAGAAGTTTGTGTTCTGCTATAATTTTTTATTTGAAAGAAATGTTAGTCTACAAAGTATTATATAACTTTTTAATGAAATATGGAATCACTGTTCAAGAAGTGAAGTTATAACCAAATTTTGTTATCCAACCCTACATTTAGAACCCCATGATTAAGCTTAAAATCATGTTCAAGAGCCTAACTTGTGATAAGAATTATCACATTGGGAACCTCATGTTTGTGATAAACGTTTTTCTTGGGAACCTAAATTTTGAAAAGGAATGTCCTGTTTGAGTACCTAATTCCATGTTTAGAACCTCATGATTGTTTTGAATGTTTTGGTTGGGAACCTAAATTTTTTTAATGAACCTCACGTTTGATTACATAACATCTGGTATACATATAATGTAAGTAACCTAATGTTAGTATCATAATCCATGATATAGATTTGTATGTTTAGTATAAACCATAAATTTCAACTATACTTATGGAGTTATACTCACACAGATCAACCCCATGTTGAATCATTCATCTATGTATTTTGAATTATTTTTGAGATTTCTTCTATGACTTCACTAGAGTAAATATCTTGATAAATCTATTAAAAGTTTGTATCAGAAAACATTTGACAATGGATTTATTTTTTCCTATATTAAATTATTATTTGTAGTTGTTGTTTAAATTATAATTTTAAATACACTATGTATTTTGAATATCACGATTTACCTTGATATTTTTCTGATCTATTTGACTAGAATTAAATTAGGATGCCTATTTAATTCTCAAACAGATATATGTACCAAAGAGAGTCAACATTTTCCTCTAATAATAAATTTTGATCTAAATATTGATGATTTTAATATCTTACTTTGAATCTATGTTAGATATTTCTTGTTACAAAATAGATTATCATTTCTACTACAACTATGTTGTTCTTATTAGTGACTTATTAACTTCTTTTCATTAAATCTCTTCAAGACTACACATTATAAGTATTCATTTTTAGCTACAACTATGTGTTTTACTACAACTATGAAGATTAAATTATTTTATACTACTGTGTTATATGAATATATTCTCTAAAAGAATTTTTGATATTTTTTATAAGGAAAATTATTTGAAGTTGTTCATATATTCCTATGAAGAACTCTTTATCTATCAGTTGCATCATTTACATCTGAATTTTTCCAAAGAAAATTCCTCCAAGTAAATAAAATATCTTTTATTTTAGAACACTCACGTGATTGAGTGTTTTTATGGATATTGATTATATTTTTCTAAATACTTTTAAAATCTATTTCATCAAGTTGTAGTTTCTTGTACCAAACTATCAAGATTCCTTAGAAAAGTAAATTCTAGTGAAAATCACCAAGATCATGGAGATACTATTAGCTAATTACAATGGAGGATATTTTTTCCCCAAACCACGATAAAAATGACTGTGTATATTTATCTTATTTTCCACTAAATAATATTTTAAAGAAAGGGAAAAACCAATTTATAATTTCCTTTGGGGTAATGATTTTAAATTATTCACTTGTTTTTAAAAGGACATAATTTACCCCCTCTAATGTATTTATCACCATTCCAATATAACACCCATTGATTAGATCTATTTTTCCATAAAAACTGATGTTATAGAAATAGAAATATTGTTTATTTTGAAAATTTTTCATAATTATTTTATCTAATATACATGAGGTTTTGATTTTAGATGTTCGTAGAAGTGCCTCAGATGGAAGAATTTATCATCATCCCCGTCAGGGAAGATATAGAGTTCTCAACAAAGATCTTGAGAAATATGAAAAATAAAGATGAAAAGAAGAAAATTAAACTCTCAAATAATAAGGAGAAAACTTTAGTTGAAGGTAATCATAATGGTGATAATCCATTAGTTAAATTTATTGAATATTACTCCACTAGTGAATATAATTTAAGAAATTGTAGTGATTTAATTGAGTTTGTAAAATACCTCTACCTTTTGGTTAATAACTACTTGAAGAATGTTCCCATTAGAGTTTTATCATACAAATTTTCATATATCAAGGGAATAATTTACAAAAATTCATAGTTGTAGTTGGTAGATGATGTAATTGAAGATGCATTAGAAAAAAAGTTGACTTCATGAAACACTCTCGAAAATATTTTAAAATTAAAAGAATAAATTATTTTCTATTTTAATGAAATATTATCTCAATATGAAGAACAATTTCAAAGTTATTTATGCGATAATGAAGTTTTTTTAAAAGGGTTTAAAGGAATTGATCTCTGTATTGGAAAAGTTACATCAATTCTCTTTGAATGTCAATGATGCTCAATTAGAGGTTAAAATAAAAACGATCAAAAGAATTAAATAATTCTCTATTTATGACAAGAAAAATGCATGAGGATAAAATTCATAAATTGAGTAATTATTGGGAAGGTAGTATGAGATCATTGGAGGATGATAAGTACACCCTTAACATGAAGTTCCTCAAGTTAGATGTCAAGTTGAAAAATTTAGAAATAACACTAGTTAAAAGTTCCAAATATTATTAAAATTAGAAATATGATTCCACATAGAATATATATTAGTGTTTAAATTCCAAAGGGACTCTAAATTAAGGAAAAAATAGTAGTATATTAGTTAGAGAACCATCCACCTCTAATTCGTAAAAAATGGTAACCCATAACTTAGTTAAATCTGTTAGAGATAAATCATTTTCAACTATATATGCATATTTGAATTTAAAAATTGAATAAATATGGAGGGATAAAAGTTATACAAAACCCTAAAATAGGTTAAGTGTGGATGTGAGTAATCCTATGAAAAACATTACCCAAATTGATCCAAAAAGGTGATGAAACAATCCAAATAAAGAAAGGATGAAAATTTCAACAAATTACATTCACTAGAAAGAGAAAAAGGTTAATGAGTATATGTTGGTGTTTCTAGAGGTTTGGAAATAGGATAATTTATTGCTAGAATAATATGTTAATTTAAGAATGTTCAATAAGAGATGAAGGAAGGGGGAGAAAATATACATAAAGATGGAAGATTTATAGAGTGAAATAGACAACATATGAAAGGAAAAATCTATCCATGAAGAACATATTTTAATCACTTGGATATTTCTTTAAGTTGTACAGGATTTATGGAAAATATTATGATAAATGTTTATACAATCATTCCGGGTATAAAAAAACCATGGAATAGAAGATAGAACCACCATAGACTGAGAAGTAGGAAATGAAATAAGATAATTCTACCTCAGAATATAACCAAAAGAAAAGAGTGAATAGGAATACACCAAAAAAGGAAATGTAGAAAGTTGATCAGGATGTTCATCCCACTAGGAAGATTTGATTCTACCATATAAAGAAATTTCACATCATAAACCATTGAAAAATTGCCATGAATTTCAAAGTAAATGAGAGAAAGTTGGAATCCAAATTGAAATATTAAATCTAGGAAAGTGATAGTTAGATTTGAATGGTGGGTTACATGAATTATCATGATCTGAACCTAATCGGGGCTTAAGACGCCGCTACCCCAAGACGTCCATAGTCTAGGGGGTGGTGACCATTATTGAAATGAAAATCTTAAATGAGAGTCCCTTTACTAATGTATCTATACACACACACACTTGACCGTATCAATACAGAAGTGTAGAGGAATAAATATAAAAATATGCAATAGATTCAAATTAAACAAACCATGAAAAACCTCTAGGGTGTACAAGAGTAAGACTATGAAGACAAAAAAGTAAAACGGAAAAAATATAGGACCAACTAAAAAATTGTCCCAACCTGAAAAAAAAACTGGAATGTTAACTGCTGAGAGTGCCCAATTCCTTATCTCCAAGCTAAGAAAAATGTATGCGGTCCAGAACACCCAATATCGCTAAGATACTTTGAATTCATCAGTGATGTATCATTCATCTTCACAATACACAACATGTGTGGGAAAATCCCATTTAGGGGTGAGTATAGACATACCTAGTTGGATTCCCGGAATGTTGAAGGGGGAGTAGTAAGAGATACAAAAGGAATAATAAGATAGTAGATAGTAAATAGGATACAGGTCAACCTTTACAAGATAAAGAGTATCCTCATCCAAGCACAAGGGGATCAACGCAGTGAGTAGATGAACTACACGTCAAGTATTTCCCACTCATAGTAGGAGAGTAAAATTTTCAAACCATGATAAGTTAAACACAAAAAGAACGTGGTATACCCATAATTTATTTTCATCTCATGCTAAGAGATTAACTAAATCCAAAGGTATGAATACAAGTGTATATATATATTCTCGGTAAAAAGAAACCCAAAAATAGAGAAATTAGATCTCCATCTCATATTTCGGTACAATAAGAAGAGTCACCAAAAGTTCCAAAAGTCCATCAATGGTGCCTGTAATCTCAGATGTCTACCTAGAAGTAATCATCCAAGTCATTCCACACCTCTTCAATATGACACACCATTTAGGGACCACAATCTCTTGGTAGAGAAGTCATGCCCTGGTACAAAAGGTGGGTTCCACTCAGTGGTAGAGGATCCTTGCCCAACATAGTTGGAGGGTTCCACTCTAGAAGCATGTAGAGGACCCATTACCTATGATAATAGAAGGGTTCCACTATAAGTGTATGTATAGAAACCAAGCCCATACTAGCAGGAGGGTTCCACTCTAATAGTATATGGAAGAACTATGCCCTACCCAATAGTAGGGTTCCCCTCCAGTCATCAAGGACCCATGCCCAACCCAGCTAGAGGGTTCCACTCAGAAGTAGGTAGAGGACTCATGCCCTTCCTAGTAGGATGGTTCCACTCTAGGATTATGTATGGGACTCATGCCCTACCCAATAGGAGGGTTCCACTCCAAAAGTCATCTAGGACTCATGTCCTGCTCAACTAGGGGATTTCCCTCATGATGCCTCTGATGATCCCGCATGATAACTACGATTGTAGATTGTAGCCAAACAAATCACATTGTTCAGAATATAACACATTATATCCTAAAATTATCAACTGATGGAACTGATGTGTTCTATGTGAAAAAACACTCAAGATAGGCTACTCATGATCCAAAATATATGTCCAAATAAAGGATATACAAGAGATTGATGTTTCCACAAAATGGAACCAAGGGGTAAAAAAACATGTGAGGGGACCCAAAAGGTATGTGGTCCCACTCCATAACCTAGCTATGTCTCTATGGGAACATAGATCACCAACCATGTAGGGATACACAGTTTTTAGGTGATATACACGGTGTGCTCATGCCACTCTCGGTCCCACCCACATGCTTTAATGTTTCAGTGTATCTAAGCTATGTCTATTTACTCAAGAAGTGCACAACATGTAAGGGATCTACATGAAGTGTGTCCTCATGCATTCATCTGGCCGTGTCCTCGCTAGCACATGGGTTTTTGGCCATATAGTATTACACGATGTGTCTCGACCAAAAATACTGATGAATGCATGAGGCTCATCTTCAGTCCAAATGAGAATAATTTAATTCCACTAATATGCCTCTATAAATAGCCTTAGATAGGCAAATGGATCACAACATTGTTATTGTCATGGAAAAAAACTCAAGGTAGGATATTCACTTTCTCAAATCGGAAACCTTGTGAAAAAGTAACATTTCACCATATAATGCACGAACGATGCTTCATGCGCTCGATATATGAGTCCAAATTAATTATTTTATAATGGACTTGAAATATTCACCTCAATATAAGGGTTACAATGATGAAAAATATTCTTCATTCTGGCACAGTATGAAGAAGATATGTAAAATAATAGATTCTATAATAATAATAATAATAATATTATTATTATTATTGGGTGATCTATGGACTTGATCAATTAACCCAAAAAAAGTATCCAAAATTGGTATTAAAATTACCATTTCTATACCAGGGTCATGCTGTCACTGATAGTTCATCAATCCAATAGAGTATGAAGAAGTTACCACTAGATTATGGTCTTTCCAACAACAATAATAATAATTTTTTATATTGTTATTATTATTGTTAATCTTTTTATTAATCCTTATTCATTATGGAAACCCACACATAATTTTCCCCCACCCATTTAATGATTTCTCTAGTCCCCATTCCGATTTAATAATAATAACAATATGTATATTATTATTATTATATTAAAAAATAAAAAAACCAAGGAGGATAATACTTCCCACCCCCCACGGTGAGTTGTTTAAACCACATGCACCCCCATTTCATCTATTCATTAGTATTAGTATCAATAATAATAATGATCATAATTCACTTAATATAATTCAATATTATTTCCATTAATAATCAAACACCTATATTTAATTTAACCACTCACTCATTTTGTCTAACATTATTATTATTATTACAAATAATAATAACGCACACTGTATTTAACACATTTGACCACCTCATTAGAGATCCATGCAAGACTACCATCACATCTATTCCAAATCTCATCCGGGAAAATAGGGATCACCAATCAGATCCTGAATCACCTCCGATAACCCATCATTCTCACCGCACCCCGATTTCATCCTCAATGGAAAACCCACACCCAGGGTTTTGATCTAATCCATTAGAAAAACACCAAGCCTCTCATTTCATCAACCCATTAAAAAACAATCGATCTATGTGTGATTCATGCTACCAAAAAGAATCTAAGGGTTTGATTATGCTCGAACCCGCCCTGAAAAGGTCTAATCATGACCTTGTGGTCCAATGATGAATAACGAGAAGAACCATAGGGAGAAATCACCAATAAAAAAGGTGATAAAAATCACTAGCCAAACAATCTTGGACAATGATTTCATACCAAGGAAACAGGGGAGAGAAACATGTCCTAGAAAAGATATAAATTGAATGAATAATTTATTTCGATACACAGGCTCAAGTGAAGGTTCATTTAAATGCAGATCAAGGAAAAAGATTTAATCATGCTCAATATTATAATCATAGGGTTGGAAACCAAAAATTATGAGTCCAAAATTGATTACAGATCAATCATTGGTAAAGAACACATATGCTAATGATGAATGTCATCCATTACATCTATTACCTTTAGATTCACCTCGATCTGATCATCGATAATCATCTAATCTCAATCCACTAACGAAGAATGCTCTCCTCCTCCTCTTAGATATAGAAAGGGTAATGAGGATAACCCTTGAAAATCCATTACAAGAGGGTATTTATAGAGGGTTTAATTAATTCATTTAATAAAACGAATAAATAGTTTATTTATTTATTTTAATTAAACATACCCTCTAACAGCTGCCTCATCCGAATTAATGTGCTAACCAACTTTAGGTCCCACATTGGGTAAATCCCATATTATAGATTCAACCTTAGTCACATATTTCCAATCTGAGACACTAATTAAGAGATATTACAATTTTTTAGGAACACCACATGTGTGTGATATAAAATATATTTAATAGTTTTATAAAAAAATAATTTTGGGCTCACTGGGCCTTGAAATTGCGTACAGTCTCAATGACTAGATCTAGAAATATTCTAAAAAATATTCCAAAGCCTTACACAAAAAAACTGTTGTCCCTAAATTATTCCCTTATTTAAATCCTCTCAACCTCAAAAAGTAAAAATTAAGGGGAAAGGTGGGGATACTGAGCTCGCATTTGAATATCCCACTCCCTACACTGGCATGTACAACCAAACGAGAAGTGTTAATCTCCATGATCACATCCTCCCATAATGTGGAATGAACTAATGTCTATTTAATGAAGAAGTATGATGTGATCCACCTCTTCAGATAATTCATAAGGAATGTATACAATTTATATCTGATCTCACAATATATTCCAATTGATATACCTAATTCGTGCCTCCATAACTCATTGAGGAAGAGGAGGGGCAACAACCATTGACTAGAGATACACTGTACCATCCTCACCCACAAGGATCAATTGTAAAGAGTTTAACTGCTTCATCATCCCGCTCAACAATAGTGGATGGAAAACCTCACTGTGAGCATCTACGACGATGACCACACCCTGGGTTGCCCTCAAGATCATGTTGCTTCAACCTTTATAGGGTCCACTGTCCCTCATATTTCTAAGAATTCATATCCCAAATAGTGTATCTTTGTATCTAGAACTAACTCCATTAGATATTCCATATGACTACAACTCCTAAAGAATATCTAGCACTGTCCTTTGGTCTCTCTCATGCTCCAACAATGACACCAATGAAATGAGAGTACTATCATAGAAAACTACCAAAAAATGATCCAATTGAGGTTAAAGATCCTTATCATAATTATTTAACACTCTTATATGTTGTTAATCACACCAAAGGGTATCACTAAGAACTCAAAGCAACTGTAGGGAATCTAGGAAGACACAATTGGTACATCCAATTCTTGAACACGGAGATGGTGATAAAAAAATTTGTGGTCAAACTTTGAGATCCAAATTTCCTCCATCCACTAGGTGATGAGGTCATTGATTCTTGGGGGTGGATACTCCTCCCAGAAATTCACCTAGCTTAGTTGATTTCAATCCACATTCGAACTCAAGATATCATTTGCCCCTTTGGTGAAAAACATAGGGCTATCCAGGAATACAGAATTGGTCTTATGAATCCAATACTATGTAGACTCCTATGACCTCACCTCTAGATCTCATAGCTACACGAGGTCATATGATATGCTAGCACATATATCAAGTTTTCCTGGTGAAAATCCATGTAGAAACCCAACTCTTTATTGTGAGGTAACCCCAAAACATACTCAATATTGATTCCCTCATACTCCTCCACCAACACAAGAAACTGAAATCTCCAAATATTTGCTACTGTATGGGTAATAATATCCAATTGATAAGGAAGTGGTTGTAACCACCTATGAATGAGCTCATCCTACCCTACTTGGGGATCACTTCTTATCAACAAAGGAAAAACTATATCCCAAATAACCTTAATAATTTCCACACTTAATGGTATAAATCATATAAGCATGGATCGTAAATGACCAACACATACTAATGAAATAATCATAGGGTCCCACTACCTTAATGTAAAGATTTATTGTGAGTCTCTCTCTCTATATCTCCTTACAGAGTGAAGTCACACTATCGATAGAAATGAGTGATCACCAATACTCTATATAGGAGGCTATAGAACAATGTTCAAAAAAAGGGACTCCACTGGTATCACTAGGTATTGAACATTGGATATTTAAAGGGAAATTTGTTTTTCAACTCTATGATAACAACTACATCAAGATTAGTATAGAAAGAGGTTGTACCCCAAACCACACTCGATCCTCCAGACTAGAAGTCCCATTTGTAGAGAGCTCATCCTTTCCCTTTACTACCTATTATCCTTAAACAAAGAATGCTCCAACACATTCCCATCAAAATGAACTCAAAAATACAAGTCAAAAGAACTCATCCACCACACTTTGATACTATCCGCTTTGGGAAAACACCGACTCACCCACATGGTTTTTGATCACACCATAAGAATGAATCTCGGTGGGGGAAGTGTCCCTCTTTCTTGAATGTTTCAATCCACACTAAACATCACAACATAGGTATAGCGACCCAGCCTTTTATTACATTAATATTAAATCATTTTAAAGATAAAAAATGTAATAGTATTACACATAGAGGATCCAATGGTTTAGTGTCTTGGGAAAACTATGACCGTACATAACAATTACAAAATCAAGTATAAAAATTTATTTAATTTCTTCTTCTCTAGCTTCTTATTGGAACTTCTCCTATCTTTAGTACATGTAGCCCACCTAAGGATATACATAAAAATGGGTGAGCTAAAAGGCCAGTAATTGGATAGATAAGAATAATATAGCATGCAGTGAGAATAATCATAACATGGGAAAAAGATCATGAACATGAGAGGAAACATATATATAAGACTTGAAATGTGGCAATGCATAAAAATGAAACATCATGTCTTAGTGGTTAAATTCCACACATACTTGCAAACCAAGATAGAATCTTTTTCACACATCATTTCACATTTACACATGAGATTCATCACTTTACCCAATACATTGGAGCTCTGTATAATTCCGGGTGCACCCATCACAATCAAACATTCATATGGCGCTCTATAATTCTGGGCGCACCCGTCACATCATAGCATTATCATTATCATTCTTGCCACAAAGAACATAGATTAAAAGTGAACATAACTAAACCATGGAAGGGAATGGGTTACATCTCATAATAATAGATTCATAAACTTTGGGTTCATAAAAGAAAGAGGGAATAACATACATGTTACAAGAACTGTCCACTTTGGGAGAGAAGTAAAAGGTGTGTTCTTAAAAGAAGAGTTCTTTTGGAAAGGATTTTTTTGACATAAAAACCAGTGATAAACATGTATCCCAGAAAAGGGATGAAAATTATGAACAAATTATCTATAAGGAGTAACCATATCAAAAAGGGAGTGAAGGAGGGAGAACCTGGAGGATGAAAGTTGGGTTCAAGAATTTCCCCTTCCCTTGTATCTGAATGCTTACTTCTCTTTAATGTCCTGCATAATGACATTATGTTCATTAATTATAAATATATAACCTTTTGTACATTAATATGGTTCATTATGGTTTTATTAAGTGATTTTATGTTCCTTTGGATGAGTTATAGAGTTTAAAAAACATTGTTCGCGAATGTTTGTTTTTATGGTTTTCTTGAGTGGTTCACTTGTATTCTTAAATTGATGTTTGGGTAAAACATGGGTAAACCTACAGAAATGATATTACATGTTATTAATGATATTACAGGAGTTTTAATGATATTATAATTAATCTTATTATATCCATGTGGATGAATCATTAGATAACAGTTAAATGATGATTGTTTGGGTTAATTTAAACGGTTTTTTGATTATAAAGAACTTGTTTTATTTTATCACTAGTAATATGGACATAAGTTACAACCAGAAATTTAAATAGGAAATAATACATATAAAAAATTATGGTTCAACCATAAAAATAGTTTCATGACCAGATCTGAAGGTAGAAATGGAAGAAGAAATCATGTCGTTCTTGAAAGTGATAAATTAACACCTCACGAACAACGTTCTCTTTAATAAAATAAAAGGAAGAGGTAAAAGGGTTTGGATTATATAATATCCCATTAGAATCATAAAATTACAGTATATGTATAATAATGGAGTTACAATACCATTTGGTTGAAGATAGGTGGGGAGGGGTCAAGAAATGAACTTGAACTTGAAAGGAAATTAATGATGGGGGAGAGAAATTACCTCCTAAATCCTCCTCTCGAGATCCTCCTTAAGGAAGCTAGGATTGGTCTTTTTATGAGACCAGTAGCTCTTGGAAGTGGGAGAGGGGATAGGGAAGATGTTTGGGTAGAGTTTAGATAAATCTTGGAGCTTAAGAAGTGTGAGGAAATGAGGGTGTGAAGGGTGGATTTTATAGTGTAGGGGAGAGGAGTTTCCTTAATAAAAAATTCATTAGTTTATTAATTTCCCAGAAGACAAGGAATAGAGAGTATTGAATGACCAATAATAGTAATTCTATCATGTGATCCTAAAACAAGTGGGCTTACATCAGCAGAACATCACACATGACTCTATAATTAGCTTATTTAGCATATTTTTGTAAATTACGGTATTTCACTATTCAAAAAAATTCAAGTATTTCAGAAAAATCCCAAAAAATTACCCCAACCATTTTTCAATGTTTAGAATCCAAAAATGAAGTACATTTTTCAAAAATAATTTTCTAAATATGATTAATTTAATATTTAATTAAAATCATGGTTTATTACTAAAAAACAGTTTTAAAACATTCATTTACTTATTCTAAAATATTGGTACATCATAATTTCACTAGAATATTATATTTATAATATCATAGGTAAGGTTACTATAAATTAGGGTATATCACTATTTATAAGGGTATGTTACTATCCATAAGGGTAGGTTACTATTCACCAAAAATTATTTTTTTGTTTTATTAGACTCCAAAAATCATCTTGAACACAACCATGTATTTCAGATTTTCAAAATTCCAAACACACAAGTGACAAAATTATTATTACAGGTCACTTATCACTTAGTAGTTCATTATGTTGTGTTTTCATGTTATTTTATGACATAATTATAAGAAGGGAATCTCCATTGAAAAAATTTGGGTCCTTACATTCTTCCCCCCTTGAGAAATTTCGCCCTCGAAATTTCATTTTATATAAACAAGTGAGGGTACTTATCCTTCATCGCCTCTTCAGGTTCCCAAGTTGCTTCCTCAAACGTATGGTTCCTACATAACACTTTTACAATATTGGTTGTCTTGTTTCTTAAAACCTTATATCTCTGATCCAGAATCTTTACTGGCTGCTCCTTATAAGAGAGATCATCTTCCAGTTGCACCACCTCTGAGTTTAGTACATGTGATGGATTAGGTATGTACTTCCTCAAGAGTGATACGTGAAAAAAATCATGAACTTTAGCCATATTCGGAGGAAGTTCTAGCTGATAGGCCATGGCTCCTATGCAGTCAAGGATATCAAAGGCGCCAACGTACCTTAGGCTTAGCTTCCATTTCTTTCCAAACCTCATGACTCTCTTCCATGGTGATTTTCACAAGAAGACTTTATCTCCAACGTCAAACTCCAAGTCCCTTCGATGGTTGTTAGCATAGCTCTTTTGTCGAATTTGCATAGCTTTGATGCGTTTTTGGATGACTTGAACCTTCTCTTCCATCTCTGGCACAAGATCGGGTCCATGGTGCTTTCTTTCTCCAACTTTATCCCCATAGGTTGTAGTTCTACATCACTTTCCATACATAGATTCATATGGAGCTATCTGAATACTTGAGTGGAAGGTATTGTTGTATGAGAACTCAACCAATGGGATATGCTGATCTCAACCACCTTTGAATTCAAGAGAGCAGGCTCTAAGCATATCTTCAAGCGTCTGAATAGCCCTTTCAGATTGGCCATCAGTTTGGCGGTGATAGGCCGTGCTAAAATTTAATTTAGTACTCAAAGCATGTTGAAGGCTCCTCCAGAATTTAGATGTGAAACTTGGATCACGGTTAGAGACAATCGAGAGTGGAACTCCATGGAGTCTCACCACTTACTTCACATATATCTTTGCAAGTTGTTCAAGCGAGAGATCTTCCCAAATAGTGATAAAATGGGAAGTCTTGGTGAGTTGATCAACCACAACCCATATCACATTATTTCCCTTCGACATATTCAAGAGACCCATGACAATGTCCATAGTAACATTTTCCCATTTCTACAAGGGTATAGGCAATGGATGCATCATACCTTTGAACTTTTGTTGGTCAGATTTAACTTGATGACATACCAAGAACCTTGATATGTATTCTACTATCTTATTCTTCATGTTATCCCACCAGAAGTGTTCTCAGAGATCACGGTACATCATGGTACTCCAAGGATGCATCGAGATCGTTGAGCTATGTGCCTTGTCCAATAGATCCTTCTTTATCTCGCATGATTAATGCACACAAAGCCACATTCCAAATTGAATCACACCATCTTCGTCGATATGGAACTCTTATAGCTTACCTTTCTTTACTGCATTCACCATCTTTTATATCTCCACGTCATCCCTTTGCACTTCCTTAATCTTCTCCTCGATGGATGGTTGCACAACCATTTGGGTATGGTTGGATGTATCCTCTACCCTTATGATTTCCAAATCCATCCTTTGCATATCTAAGAAGATATGGTCTTTCTCAATCTGTAACATGGATAGAGTAGCGAGTTCTTTGCTACGTAGAGCATCAGCTACCTTGTTCGCCTTTCTAGGATGGTAGTGAATAGAGAAATCATAATCCTTGATTAGCTCTAACCATCTCCTTTGACAGATGTTGAGATCCTTTTGTGTGAATATATACATTAGGATCTTGTGGTCAGTGTATATGTCACACATCTCACAATAATGGTAGTGCCACGAGATTTTCAAGGCAAAAATCACGGATTCCAGCTCTAGATCTTGCGTCATGTAGTTCTACTCATGGATCTTCAACTGTCATGAGGCATAGGCTATCACATTGTCATTTTTCATGCATACACAACCCAAGTCTTTCTTTGAAGCATTATTGTATATCACATAAATTTCTCCACTTTTCAGTAGTGTGAGTACAGGTGCAGTGATCATCCTTCTCTTTAGCTCCTTGAAGCTTCCCTCACATTCTTCCGTCCAGACATACTTTACCCCTTTCCTTGTAAACTTAGTTAGTGGGCTTGACAATTATGAGAATTTTATCACAAAACGTCGGTAGTTCCCAGTTAATCCAAGAAAACAACGTATTTCTATGACACTAGAGGGCCTAGGCCATTCCCCAATCACCTTGGTTTTTGAAGGATCCGTAGGAATTCCATCACTTGTGATTACATGTCCCAAGAACATGACTTTCTTCATCCAAAAGTCACACTTGATGAACTTGGAATACAAGTTCTCCTTTCTCAATGTCGCCAACACAAGTCTTAGATGTTTTTCATGTTCCTCCTTACTCTTGGAGTGGATGAGAATATCATCAATAAACACTACCACAAATTTTTCGAGGTAATTCTCTAAAGACTCTATTCATCTAATCCATGAAGATTACAGGGGTATTAGTATGTCCGAAGGGAATCACCAAAAACTCATAGTGCCCATACCTTGTACAGAAGGTATTTTTTTGAATATCTTCCTTCTTCACCATTACCTGATGATATCTAGAATGAAGATCCAACTTTGAGAAGTATTGAGCTCTTCTTAATTGGTCGAACAAGTCATTAATCCTTAGTAGAGGATACATATTCTTTATGGTGATCTTGTTGAGTTCCCGATAATTGATACCCAACCACATTGTTCCATCCTTCTTCTTCCCAAAGAGCACTGGCGCATCCCAAGGTGATATAGTAGGGCGTATGAACCCTTTGTCCAGATGCTCTTGCAGCTTCTTGTTTAACTCCTCCAGTTCTATAGGAGCCATCCTACAGGGACACTTTGAGTTAGGAGTATCTCTAGGTATTAGTTCCATTGAGAACTCTACCTCATGATACGAGGGAATTCTGTGTAACTCTTCCGGAAATACATCACCGTATACTCTCATGATGGGCATTTCCCCAAGGTTGGAACTTTCCTTAAACTCAACCATTTGAGTGAGGTATGCTTCTTCATAGGGAATCAACACCCACACCATTGAATGATTTTTCAAAGGAGATTCATGGTCTTCCATGCATTTGTAGAGGAGCATGGGATGGTTCAGAATATGAAAAGATATTTTTTTTCCTAACAGTTGATATGTGCACTATATAACGAGATCTAATAAATTCCCATTATTGCATCAAATTCCACCAAGGGAAGTATGATGAGATTTTTCGGAAGAATCTTCCCACGTACTCCAATAGGAGAAGAGTCAAACACTTGGGATGTAATGATTGCACCACATGGGTTTTTTATAGATATCTCTACATCAAGGTTTCAAGGTTTTGATTCTATGGCTCAAGAAAACATGCAGGATATAAAAAAATGCTTAGAACCAGAATCAAATAAGACCTTTTCCATTCTTGAGTGAATAGGAAGTGTACCTTGTATGACTTCGTTATCATGCTCCACCTCCACAGTAGTGATGGAATAGTCCTTACCTTGTTCCTTTGGATTTGGTGGTTGCTGACGTTGATTACCCTCGAGAACTCAAGGTTTAGTGCACTGACTTACATAGTGCCCTAACTCCCTACAGTTGTAGCATTCAACCACGAGTGGTTCTCTCCTTTATTATGCCACATTATCCTTTCTTTTCATGTATTTTCGACACTCTTGAGCAGGGTGTACTTATTTCCCATACTTAAAGAACTTCCCCGTCCCTTTGAGGCAGTTCCCATGGTGCAACTTCCCGTATTTTTGGCATGTGGGTCCTTGAGTTTTCTTCTCACTTTTGTCATTAGATCCTCCAGCTTGAAACTCCATCTTTCATTTCTTATCCCCATAGCCATGGGACCATTCTCCAAACTCCATATCCACTTTTAGAGCACATCAAATAACTTCTTCATAACTCCCATAGTCTCTAATTGCAAGATCCTTTCGAAGGTGTGGTTTTAATCCACTAAAGAATCTATCAATTTTTATATCATTGTTGATAAAGAAACCCAAAGCGTACCTTGAAAGCCTTGTGAAATTCGCTTCATAGGTTGTGACAGATTCTCCTTCTTTTTTCTTGAGCTCTATGAATTCTCTCTCCATCTTTTTAAAATGAGTTCATGGGAAATACTTATTAAGAAACATTGTATTAAAGTCTTCCCACTCAATCTCTTTAATTTACTCCCTTGGATTGGTGTTCTTAATCAAATACCACATTGATTGGCTTCTCCATATAATTGATAAATGGATAGGGTCCCCTTCTGCATCTCAAAATAGTAAAGAATAGAAATGATCTTCTACATGGAGTTGACCCACTATTCTGCAACTAGTGGATCAGAAGATCCACTAAATGTTGGTGGTCATTGCCACATAAAATATTCAATAGCCAGTTTCTCCCTCTTTAGTGAAGGAGGACATTACCCATTATTATGGTTATTGTTCATAACTTGAGATAATTAGTTAATCATCACCATTAAGTTCTGAAATCCACCTCCCAAATCATTGGGGATGTCATTTGGGCAATCGTTGCATTGGCCCTCGCACGAGTTGTTGGCCTGATTTCTCTTGGTTCCAACCATTTTCTATAATAGAAAAGGTTAGAACAAAACATTAGAAAACAAGTCATGAATAATTTATTCATTTAAAAAATTTATACCAAAGAAATAACATATGGGATCCCTATGTAAATATTATTGTTTGCATATTTGTACTTAGTCTAATGCTAAAGGTTTTCTCTAGGTTTCACTAATCCTAATACCCAAATTAACTAAACCTTTCCTCTGATACCAACTATAGTGACCCGACCTTTTATTAAATTACTATTAAATTAGTTTAAAGATAAAAAAAATAATTTTATTACACATAGAGGATCCAAAGGTTTAGTTTCTTGGGAAAACTAGGACCGTACATAACAATTACAACATCAAGCACACACATTTATTTAATTTCTTCTTCTCTAGATTCTTATTGGAACTTTTCCTCTCCTTAGTACATGTAGCCACCTGAAGATATACATAAAAAAGGGTGAGCTAAAATCCCAATAGGAGGATAGATAAGAATAATATAGCATGGGGTGAGCATAATCCTAACATGGGAAAAAGATCATGAACATGAGAGGAAGCTTAAATATAAGACTTGAAATGTGACAATGCATAAAAATGAAATATCATGTCTTAGTGTTTAACTACCACACATACTTGAAAACCAAGATAAAATCTTATTAACACATAATTTCACATTTATTCATGAGATTCATCACTTTACCCAATGCATTGGAGTGCTGTATAATTCCGGGTGCACCCATCACATTCAAACATTCAGATTGCACTATATAATTCTGGGCGCACCAGTCACATAGTAACATTATAATTATAATTATTTCCATATAGAACATAGATTAAAAGTGAACATAACTAACCCATGTAATGGAATGGGTTACATATCATAATAACACATTCATAAACTTTGGGTTCCCAAAAGAAAGAGGGAATAACATACATGTTACAAGAACCGTCCACTTTGAGAGAGAAGTAAAAGGTGTGTTCTTAAAAGAAGAGTTCTTTTGGAAAGGATTTGTTTGACATAAAAACTAGTTAAAAACATTTATATCAAAGAAAAGGAAATAAAATGATAAAAAAATTATCTTTAATGAGTAAACATATCAAAAATATAGTGAAATAGGAAGAACCTGAAGGATTAAAGTTGGGTTCAAGAATTTCCCCTTACCTTGTATCTGAATGCTTCCTTATCTTTAATGTCCTGTATAATGAAATTATATTCATTAATTAGAAATAAAGAACCTTTTTTACATTAATATGACTCATTATGGTTTTATTAAGTGATTTTATGTGCCTTTGGATGCGTTATATAGTTTAAAAAACATTGTTCAGAAATGTTTGTTTTTATGGTTTTCTTGAGTGGTTCACCTGTATTCTTAAATTGATGTTTGTGTAGAACATTGGTAAACATCCAGAAATGATATTACATGTTATTAATTATATTAAAGGAGTTTTAATTATATTATAATGAATCATATTATATCCATGTGGATGAATCATTAGATAAGAATTAAATGATGATTGGTTGGGTTAATTTGAACGATTTTTCGATCATAAAGTACTTGTTTTATTTTATCACTAGTAATATGGCCATAAGTTATTTCTAGAGCTTTAAATATTAAGTAATACATATAACAAATTCTAGTTCAACCATAAAAATGGTTTCATGACAAGATCTGAAGGTAGAAATGGAAGAAGAAAACATGTCATTCTTGAAGGTGATAAATTAACACCCCACGAACAATGTTCTCTTTAATAAAATAAAAGGGAGTGGTAAAAGGGGTTGGATGATATAATATCCCATTAGCATCATAAAATTCCATTATATTTATAATAATGGATTTACAATACCCTTTGGATGAAGATAGTTTGGGAGATATCAAGAAATGAACTTGAACATTAAAGGAAATTAGAGGAGATGAGGGAGAGAAATTACCTCTTAAATCCTCCTCTTGAGATCCTCCTTAAGGAAGCCAGGATTAGTCTTTTTATGAGACCAGAGGCTCTTTGAAGTGGGAGAGGGGATAGGTAAGATGTTTGGGTAGATTTTAGATAAGGCTTGGAGCTTGAGAGGTGTGAGGAAATAAGGCTGTGAAGGGTGGATTTTATAGTGGAAGGGAGAGGGGTTTCCTTAGTATAAAATTCATTAGTTTATTAATTTCCCCTAAGATAAGGAATAGTGAGTCTTGAATGAACAAGAATAGTAATTGTATCATGTGATACTGAATTAAGTGGGATTAAATCAACAGAACATCTCAATTGAATCTATAATTATCTTATTTAGCTTATTTCTGTAAATTACGGTATTTCATTATTCATAAAAAAATCAAGTATTTCAGAAAAATCCCAAAAATTTACCCCATCCATTTTTTGATGTGTAGAATCCAAAAATGAAGTCCATTTTTCAAAAATAATTTACAAAATATGATTAATTTAGTATTTAATTAAAATCATGGTTTATTACTAAAAAGCAGTTTTAAAATATTCATTTACTTATTCTAAAATATAGGTACATCATTCTTTCACTTGAATATTATTTTTATACTATCATAGGTAAGGTTACTACTAATTAGGGTATATCACTATTCATAAGGGTATGTTACTATTTATAAGGGTAGGTTACTATTCACCACAAATTATTTTTTGTTTTATTAGACTCCAAAAATCATATTGAACACAACCGTGTATATCAGATTTTCAAAATTCCAAACATAGAAGTGACAAATTTATGTTTAAAGGTCACTTATCACTTAGTAGTTCATTATGTTGTGTTTTCATGTTATTCTATGACATAATTATAAGAAGGGAATTTCCATTGAAAAACTTTGGTTCGTTACAATAGGGATCCAACGATAGCCAATGTCACCCTGGAAAAGTGTCACCGCAATGACCACCATAAAAAGGGGTCCCATTCGAGAAGGATGTCCAAACCATAGGATCGGGCCTGAAATCAACCACTTGAGAAGGGATTCTGTCTCAACATGAACCTTGGGTGATATAATTCTCAAGAACCTAAAATGCACACACAACATGGGTGTGTCATCTTCTTGCACTATTAAAACCAACTGATTCTCTACGAAGAACACCTATTATGAGTGCAAAAATTCCATATTTCGGGTTCCACACAAGTTTAAAAACATAGATCACCAACTCCGGCCAATCCCTTGCTGTTTGGAGATATATCTCATCGCAGAACCTTAGCTTCCTCTAGAATTGGAACTTATGGAGTGTGATAAGTCGGTGTGTATCCACATCTTGCTATGTTGGTAATATATTCTACTCGACCAGTGTGAGTTCTATTACCTACCTTCTTAGAGGAAAAGATCTTATGGGATGGACCCTAAATAGAGGTGTCATCGCTCATCAGATCTTCATCATGATTTTAAAATAAATAACCTGGATGGATGCCTTTACAAAGGTATCTCAAAATTTATCAAGACATACCACAATCAAATGAGAATATATATATATATATATATATTCAAAATGGGGAGATAACTAAAGAAGGATAGTCAAAGACTCAATAATATGTGATATATATATAATTGATCCATAAAACCAATGTATCAATATGAAAAAATGATAAACATGTAGTCAAGTTCCTAGTGAATGGATAACTCGGTAGCCAGTACCAAAACTAGGTTCCCTAGTCTAAGAGCCACACTCAAGACACTTACGCACTTGAGACACTTTGACACTATTGAACTAATCCCAACCAAATACCCATAAAGGGAATATTCTAAAAAATGTCCTAAGGAATGAACTTCTTTGATACCAATCTATCACGAACTGACCCTAACTAGGGATCGAGATACAACTACCCTAAGCACACCTCCATAGGCCATGGGGTGGTTGCAAGCACTGAAAGGAATATTCTAAATGGGAGGCCTTTTTCTAATGTACATGTACGCACACACTCAAACATCTCAATGTGGAAGTGAAAATGAATAAATATAAAAACTTGTAATAGATATAATGTAAAAAAAAGAAATAAAAACATCTAGGGTGTACAAGAGTATGATATTGCAAACTGAAATGTAAAAGGTTAAAATACATGACAACTAATTAATATGCCCCAAAATGAAAAACCTGAAATTTAAATACCAAGGGAGCCCAGCTCATGATCTCCAAGATGAAACCACCGTAAGCAGTCAAAACCAGCAGGTATCCTTAATCTCCTCATAAGTCACTACGGACCGATCCATCATCTGTATAAGATAAGACACGTGCATATAAAGCCTATGTAGGGGTGAGTATATACATACCCAATAAGACACCCCGAAAGATGAAGGGGGAGTAATAAGAGACACAACATGAATAGAAAGACTGTAGATAATAAAGAAGATACAACTCTAGCCAAGGAAGAGAATGAGTAATCTCATCCATGCATAGGAGGCTCAACATGGTGAGTAGATGAACTACACATGGAGTCTTCACCACCCATATAAGGATATTAAAATCATCAAACCATGAGAAGATAAAAAAGAAAAAGAACATGGAATACCCAACACATCTTCCCATATCTTGGAAAGAGTTTAAAAAAGTACAATGTTATGGATATAGGTGTATATATATATGTTTGGTCAAAAGAAACCCAAACAAGAGAGAAATGGGATCTCCATCTCATAACTCATCACAAGAAGAAGAGTCACCAACAATTCCAAAAGTCCATCAATGATGCCCAAAATCTTATGTTTCTACCCACAAGTGACCATATTAGTCAATCCACTATTCATCATTGTGCCAAATAGTTGAGGGACCACAATCTATAGGTATAGGACTCATTACCTTGTACAAATGAAGAAATACACTTAGTTGTAGAGGACCCATGCCCATCCCAATTATTTGATTCAACTATAGAATCCTATACAAGAACCATGCCCTATTAAAACATGATGGTTCCGCTCTAGTAGTCTACATAAGACCCATTTTCTAACCATAAGGAGGGTTCCAATCTAAAAGTTGATGGAGGACCCATGCCCTTCCCAGTAGGAGGGTTCCACTCTAGTCTTCGAGGATCCATGCCTAGCCCAGCTGGAGGGTTTCACTCAGAAGTTGATAGAGGAACCATGCCATGCCCATTTGGAGGGTTCCACTCTAGCATTTTATAGAGGTACCATTCCTTGCCCGATAGGCAGATTTCTATTAAATAGTACTCAAAGACCCATTCCCATCCTAGCTAGAGGGTTCCACTTGAGATGCCTCTGATGATCCTGTATGATCACCACCATCGTCGAGTGTTTCCTGACCAATAATTCTACTCATAACATCTCACATCATATCCCAAAAGACACAATAAAGGGAACCAATGCATTGTACATGAAAAAACACTCAGGTTAGGCTATTCCCAAGCCAAAATCTATGTCCAAACCGAGGAGATATGAGAGATTATAGTTTCCTCAAAAAGAACCAAGGGGTAAATGACATGTGAGGGGACCCACATGGCATGTGGTACTACTATATCACCATGAAATATCCATGGAGGTACATAGCTCACCAAAAATGTAGATATACATGATATATAGGGGATATACATGGCATGAACATGACACTCAGGGTCCCACCTATGTGCCTGGACGAGTTCGGGTATCCAAGCCATGTCTGTGTATTGAAGAAGTACACTGCATGTAAGGTGTCCACGTGGAATGTGGCCCTGCAGTTCTGTCTGCTCGTGTCCTCTCTAGCACATGGATTGTTTGACATGTATTACTACACAATGTGTAATGGTACTACAAGAAAAGTATCGACCAAAAGACTAAAAAAATGAAAGAGCCTTATCATCAGTGTGAAGGGAATATAATTCCGCTAGTGATGAAGGTGATCCGCTACGTCTACTACCTTTCCATTTATCTTAATCTGATCACATGACATCGTCCAATATTGATCCACCAATGAAGAATTATCACCTCATACTCCTAGATCAAGAAAAGGTTATGAGGATAACAATTGAAAATCCATCATAAGATGGTATTTATAGAGGGTTTAATTAGGTATTTTAATAAAAAAAGTAAATAAATAATTTATTTATTTTAATTAAATGTAGCTTCCTATAGGTGCTTCATCTAAAAATTCCATGCTGACTGACTTTATGTGTCACTTCGGGTAAATAATGCTTTCCTGATTCAACCATGGTCTCAATTTTTTGATCCGAGACTCTTTTTTGGATATATTACACTTTTTTATGAAAAACACACATGTTTGATATAAAATATATTTAATATTTTTTTAAAATACTTTCTGGCTCACCAAGCCACAAAATCACATGTTGTCTTACTATCCGGTTCAATAAATATTTATTAGAATATTCCAGCGTCTTATTTGGAAAAATCAGATTCTCTGTATCACTAATAAAGAATATAGTAGGCTACTGAAAAAGGATAACTTGAAGACTAAAGAATACGTGTGTTTAAGGTTCAACCAGGAAGGAAACTAAGCTATCATTTGTATAACTATTTTTCCTAGAAAAATGTAAAACCAAGGAAAAGCAACAATTACTCGATGTTATAATAAATCTCCCATTAAAGATATATTAATCACTAGTCCCGGTAAAATAAATTAAGATGAAAATAATTAAAATGATTTTGTTTCTAAAGTAAATAATCCAATTATAGCTAACATGAATGTTTAATGTGAAGAGAAATCCATGATACTGAAATGTAAATAGATTCTTAAAATTAAAATGGGAGCTTTAATAAAGAGATCTATACATTTTAAACCCTCAAGAAATCGAATTTCAAGGTTAAGAAATCCATCTTAGCCCTATTTATTAATATGAGGAGATGTTGTATGATCTACCTTATTACCATATAAGATTCATTACACTTAAAGCATGGTAATTAAAAGCGAAGAAGTATAGAGAGCATCCCTTTAGGGCATAAATTAAAAATGAGAATGATTCTAAATATTCATAAAAATCCATTGAATTTGGAATTCCAGAAAATCTATTAAAAATAAAAAGGATAAGGTGTGATTTCATTCTACTATAAATATTTTAACACATATGAATTATATTTATATATGGGGAGTGATTATATAATATAATGGGGAAGAAAAAATTTCACTTGAATTTTTTTAATGTGTGTATTCAAGTGAGTGTAGGTTCATAAGTGTTATTTAATTGTTTTTACAAGATGCCCCCAATATTTGAAAGACCAATGATGGAATCACATAAATATTTATTTATAGGAAAACATGTTATATAAAATTTACTATATTATTTTCCACAAATTGATAACACAAATATACTTATAGTTGATTAGTTGATGGTACATTTATACGGGAAATGTGATGTCACCCAATTATAGTTGACACTTTGCTATTTTGAAGTCTATATTATCACTTACAATTAGTGAGAAGCAATTCTTGCAAATTTCCTTCTCTTATTGAATGAAAGAAGAGATGATTATTTGTGGTGATAATTATGACGATATTAATCCCATAATATCAATTAGGGGGATAATCATAAAATCCATACTATGTAGAAAAGGGAGAGAATACACTTTCCTATTTCTTTTATTGTCAATTAAGGGGAGAAGTATTATACAAAACAAATGAAGTTTAATTTGGAATTGAAAAAAAATGGGTTTTATTGATGTTCCTAAAGTTGTTTGTTTGTATTTTTTCAATTAGGATTATGCTAAATAATATTGTTAATATAATTAATGAAAATGAGGTGTAATAACATGATGTTTATAAATTTTATTTGTTCCTTAAAATACATGTGTGTTATATTATATTATATAGTATTACACACATAAAAAACATAAATAAAACGAAAAAAAATTATTTCATTAATAAATATTGGTACATTAGTCTGCAATTAACACCATTAAATACCAAATATTACAATAGGAAAAATATAAATTAAGAAAAGTAGAATGGGAAAATATGGATAGCCTCAATATTCTAGAATTATCACCGCTATGACCAAAAGTATAGAAAATAAACATAATATTAGTAAACCAATTGAAATTATAAAAGATTTAAATATATAACCTCGATAGGAATTGATGTGAATACTGAATAAAGGAACAAATAGTATTTATAGGAGGAAATGTGAATGTTGGAATTGTAACCTGACCGTTGGAATAGTAAATTGAACACAAAATAATAAAATTTAATATAAATAATATTTTTATGACTAATTTAAGTAAATATAAACATGTTAATATATATCAAGGCTAAATAATCAAAGAATATATTAGCGCATTTTAAATAAACTGCATTTTAAGGTATTTCATAAAAATATTTATTTTTTATATTAAAAATTAAAATAAACTATATTATAAAATTAATTTGATAAAATTATTTTAATTTTTTAAATTATGACATCTGAATTGTCCATGGGTGATTTTGTATCATTTTCTAAAAAACATCAATTTTCAAGTGAATAGTAAAAATACAGCTTTTCAAAACTAGTGTATTTTTATATTAAATCATTGATTATATAATAATGGTATAATATTTTTTGAACATAAGGATCAACCAAAAAACATTTAATTTTATAAATTAGTCATTAAAATAAAATAAACATGTTTTACAATTCTAAAATTTATTTCAAAGTCAAGAGTCAAAAGTATTCTTTTGAAAATTGATTTTTTTTCATTCTTACACTTTCTTTTTTAATAAACTATTTAATTATAACTATAAATGGGTGTAAAGAAATAAGTCATTATTTTATATTGATATATGATTAATTATCCAAAAATATCAGTATTACAATGTTTATATTGGATATAGTATTTTATTCAATATTTTATTCAAAAAATAAACCTCTCTGCAAGTATAAATAACCCCTCTCCCTCCCCTTTAAAAACCACCTATCTCTCACTTATCAAAGAAAACCCTCCAAAAATTACTCTACCACAAGCCTATTATAATACATAGGGACATTATGAAGTAAAAAACTCCATTCATCAAGGAATTATAATGTTGTACAAGAGAATCAACACCGAGAAAAGAGTAAGTTTTCATTAACTATTCTCTTGTTTTCTTCCTCTCTTAAATTTTACCTAATTTAGTTGAAAATACAATATTATAAGATTAATTAAGAAGTATGTTAAAATTATATTAATTATGTTAAACTACTATAAAAATTATATTTTGAAGTATTTATATTTTATACCTCTCTTTCTCCTCAGTTGGACAACATTCCCGATAACGATATATTAACAGCCAATGAGGATGTTTCCAATTATTTCCTTATAACCAACCTTATGGATGGTTATAATAAATTATTTATGAAATATAAATTTATAAATATATTTATTATGATATTTTTTAATTAATTATACTTATGTATAAATTATCTTGACCAAAATATTGAAATCGAATCGAAATATTTTTTTTAAAGAAAATATGATATCAATGCGCTTAAACATCAAAAACATTAATTGATAAGTATAATATAATTGTTATAATTGATAAATATTGATAAAAATTATCATAATTAACTTCAGTTTCAATTTTTTAATAAACTTATGTTTTTTATTCATGATAAGGAAAATCAATTAAATAAAGAGAGATTTAAGGTAAGAGGACTCTCAAACCCAATCTCTTTCATTGGGGTTATATCTATTTTCAAATTGATATAAGTATGGATATTCCCATAATATCATAAAATTTTATTTTCAAAATCCTTTCCTTTTTGTCTTTTGGATATACATATTCTTAATATATCAATATGATTTTTATGCCAATATCAATGCTTTTTCAAAAATAAATGATGTTTTCTTATATTTTGAAAACACGCCTTTGACATCTCTTGTGTTTTTTATAATCTAAAGAAAAATATAATTTTGTTACAAATTATGATATCCATTTTTTCATTTGTGAATCCCAATTTTTATTCCATGTTTTATTATATATTAAATTCTTTATGGAACCAATTCCTTTCTATGGGTTTATTTCATGATAATGATTATTATACGTTCCATTTTGTATACATGATTGTGATCATTTTATGATGTGACAGGTGGGCCTTGGATTATATATATCATCAAATGTATTAGTAAATGTGATGCTTCTTATTAGATAATGTGTATTATGTATGAACATAATTCTGTCTTTTTTCAATATTATGATGTTATGATTTATTCACATATATTATGTGTGAACATGATTCTATCTTTATTCACAACTATGTCTAGTATTTGACCACTATGTTATGATTGTTCATTATTATAAATATTACACATTACATTACTTTATAAAATGTTTCCCTTATTATTTTAATGATTATATTATTCTTATGATATGATGATTTTGATTATTCTCTCCTATGTACTATTGATTCATGTCCCTTTTCCTCCCATTACTAGGCTTTTAGCAGAACACATTATTTGATTTATATTTCCAGGTGTCTATATGTACTAAGGATATAATGAGATATTTATAAAGATAAATAATAAGAATTTAAATAATGTTTATGTTTTATTATTTATAATTTATGTATGATACTAATTTTCCCATGACACCAAAAATTTGGATCCTGGTTTAGTATCGTAATTATTTTGTTTATCTTGAAAATGATGTAATTTTTATGTAAAGAAAATGTGAGTCACTAAAATTGGTATTAGAGAATAATTTTATTAATTTGGTAATTAAGAGTATAAAATGATAGTCAAAGGCAGAAGTATAAGCCTACATATAGGTAAACATAGTAGAAGTATCATTTAAGAAAAAGTCTAAACTTAGGGATCCCATAATATATTCCTATACTGTTAATTTATGCATAATAATAAATTATTTATTCATATTTAGTTGAATTATTATTTGTTCAAACATTTTATATTTTAGGAAATGGTGGGAACTAGGAGAAACCAGTCCAACAAACCATGTGAGGGACAATGAAATGATTATCTAAATAATATTCCTAATGCGATGAGATAGAGAGATCAAGACATCATGATGATGCTTACATAGCTATCTCAAAATTTGAATAATTTCCTAAACCATAAATAATGTCCATATTCACCCAAGATGGAGTAATTAGTCACTTAGTTCTTTATGTGGCAATGAACACCAACATTTAGTAGGTCTCCTGATCCACTTGTTGTAAAATAGTGGGTTAACTCAGTGGAGAATATATTTTCTATTTTTCGCTATTTTAATAAAGAGAAGGTGAATATGGATGTATTTCATTTGGATAGAGAAGATGATAAATGTTTAGAATTGATAAAGAACGCCAATATGAAGGATAAAATGGAAGATATGGGGTAGGAATGATTTTAAAATATATTTATTAACAAGTATTACACTAAAAATATCTGTACAATGATAGAGAGATAATTATTAGAGATGAAGAAAAAGGAAGGTGAATCTATCATGGTTTACGAGGGAAAATTAACAAGGCTTGCAAGATATTCATTGGGTTTTATTATAAAGTAATATAGTATAATATATATATTCCTTAGTGGTTTAAAACTACACATCAGAAAGGATCTTGTTATCTGATACTTCATGAGATATGAAGAAGTAGATTGATGTGCTCTTAAATTAGAGATAGAGTTTGGATAATGGTCCCATGTTCATGGAGATAAGATGATAAAAATGTAGTTTCAATCTAGTCGGTCAAATAGAAAATGAGGAAAGAATATCCAACCACCCACACGTTAAAAATGTTGGAAAAATCAACATGGGAATTACCTCAAAGGGATGGGGAAATATTTCATGTGTGGGAGAGAAGTTCATCAAACTAAGGAAGGTAAAATAGATATAGAGAATCTGGACAACATGATGGAGGAAATAAAGGCACGTCCCAATGAACCACCCATGGTTTAATTATTTGAATATAGGTAGAAAGGGTTCTATACAATCCAATATACTAAATGACACATCATTGAGGTTAATTTTCATTAGCAACCACCAAAAATATGGTGAAAGTTAAATCTCAGGCCATCACTACTACTAAAGTGGAGCATGAAAGTGAATTAATACAAGGTATAATTCCTATTCCCTCAAGAATGGAAAAGTTTTTTTTTCTAGTTCTATGCATTCTTTTCTATCCTACAAGTTTTACAGAACTATTGAATCAAAGCCTGAAAACCTTGAAGTAGGTAAATTTGTAAAAACACGTAGTGGTGAGATCATTACAACCCAAATGTTAGACTCTTCTAATATTAGTGTTTGTGGGAAGATTCAACCAGTGAAACTCATAATCTTTCCATCGGTGGAATTCGATGCTACACTAGGCATAGAATGGATCTTGTTATATATAGAACACATAAACTATCAAAAAATGTAAATATCTTTATATATTACGAAACTTTGCATGATATTATAAAGATGAAAGTAATGTCATCAATCACATTTGGAAAATCCGTCAACAGCGTGGGTGTTGATACCCAGTAAATAAGAACAACTTTCCAAAATGGCTGGATCAAAGGAAAGTATCAACCTTGAGGATATGCCTATTGTTAGTGAATAAACTAATGTATTTCCCAAATGTTTTCCCAAACTTTCACTATATTGAGATGTAGAGTTCTCAATAGAGATTATACACAAAGCCACTCCTATCTCTAAATGGTCATATAGGATGGCCCCGATTGAACTCGAGTATTTAAAGAAGAAACTACTAGATCACTTGGAAAAAAGGTAAATATTCCCTAGTGCATCATATTGGGGTGTTCCAATGATATTAGTAAAGAAAAAGGTTGGATTAATAGTTTGTGTGTCGATTATAAGGAGATAAACATGATCACCTATCAAGGATTGATGAATTTTCTTATCAAATAAGAGGAGATCAGTAATTATCAAGAATGGATCTTCATTACAGATATCATCAGATGAATATGAAGAAGGAAGATAATACAAAGGCAGATTTTTGAACAAGGTATGGACCCTATGAGTTGATAGTTATTCCCATCGGACTTACTAATTAACCAACAATCTTTATGGATTAGATGAATGTAGTCTTTAGAGACTACCTTAGAAATTTTTTGATAGTGTTTATTGATGATATTATCATCAACTCCAATAGTAAGGAGGAACATGAAGAGCATATAAGGATTGGTTTGGTGATATTAAGAATTTATAAAATGTATACTAAGTATAGAAAGTGTAAATTTTGGATGTAAAAAGTCGCATTATTGGGGAACATGATCATAAGTGAGGGAATTTATATGGACTCTTTAATGAAAAATTCAATTGAGGAATGACCTAGAACACTAGTGTCACATAAATTAGTATTTTTATTGGGTTAATAAGGTACTACTGATTTTTTGTGTTAAATTTCTCCTGATATTTTATCGTGCTAATTAAGTTAACATGAAAAGGGGTAAAGAATGTCTGGATAGAATATTATGTGGAAATATTTAAGGAGTTTAAGAAGATGATAACCACTATGTCTGTACTCATAATACCATCAAGTGGAGAAGGTTTTGTGATATAAAGTGATTCTTTAAGGAAAGGCTTCGGTTTTACAATCATGAATAATGAAAATGTGATGGCCAAGGCCTCAAGAAAACTAAATATCTATGAGAAAAACTACATGACACATGAACTAGAGTTAACATATATGATATTCACCTTGAGTATTTGGATGAAATACATCTATGGAGAGAATTGTGACACATATACTGATAATAACAGTCTATAGTATATATTAAAATAAAAGTAGACAATTATGAATAAAAGAACATAGTTAGAGCTAATCAAGAACTAGTATTTCTCTATTTACTATTATCCTGGAATAGAGAACAAGGTAGCTGATGATTTTAACAAAAAATAACCTGCTACTCTATCCATGATGTAGATTGAGAAAGACCCTATCTTCATGGATATAAAAAATATGGTTTTGTAAATCATAATGAAATGGAATAAATCCTACCTTGTGAAAATGACTTCCCAACCATCTTTCTAAGATAAGATTAAGGAGGAACAAATGGATGATCTGGAGCCGCAAAAAAGGGTGAATATAGTAAAAGAAGGGAAGATTAAATAATTATATATTGATGAAGATGGTTTCATTCAGTTTGGAACAAGAATCTGTGTTCCTTAATCACATTAGATAAAGAACAAGGTATTAGATAATTCTCATATATCATATTTATATATCTATCTTGGAAGACCCAAGAAGTACCATGATCTTCAAGAACACTTCTGGTGGGACCACATGAAGAGGGAGATTTCTGAGTACACCTAAAAGTTCTTGGTATATCATCAAGTTAATGTAGAATGATATAAGTCCAAGGGGATAAACCAACTATTTCCCATACCTGTAAATGGAATAATATCTCCATGGAATTTGTCACTAGTCTTCTTAAGACCTCGAAAATAAACAATGTGATATGGGTTATGGTGGATCAACTCACCATGACTACCCACTTCATGACAATTCAAGAAGATTTATCACTAGAAAAACTTGGTAATATATACATAAAAGAAGTGGTGAGACTGCACGAGGTTCCACTTTTATTCACCTTTGATCATGATGCAATGGTCACTTATAAATTATAGAGAAGTATTTAACATTCTTTGAATATTGAAATGAATTTCAGCATGACCTATCGCCCATAAACTGATTTCCAATCTGAAAGGAATATTCAAAGACTCAAGGACATGTTTAGAGACTAATTAGTGGAATTTAAATAAGGATATGATCAACATCTATTTTTAGTTGAGTTCTCACACAATAACAACTTCTAATCAAGTATTCAAATAGATCCATATAAATCTCTATAAGGGATCCAATGTAGAACTCCTACTTTTTTGGATGAATTTGGTGAATTATAGATACATAGACATGATAATATAAAAGATATAAAAAAGAAAGTTCAATCTATCAAAAAATATATAAACTACCTAGAGTCTGCAGAAGGGTTATGCCAATAATTGATGAAGGGACTTAGAGTTTGAAGATGGAGAAAAAGTTTTCCTTTGAATATAACCCTGAAAGAGTGTCCTATAGTTTTTAAATAAAGGGAATATTATCCCTAGATACATTGGACCCTTTAAGATCCTTGATTTCAATGTAGAAGTGGTATATCATCTTTCACTTCCACACAATATGATTGATGTTCATGATGTGTTCCTTGAATCCCTCATAAGGACCCAAATCCTCACATTTACTAAATCTGGTGGTGGTACAATTGGATAATGAACTCTCATATATAGACCATTCATTAAAGATCTTGGAATGTCAAGACAATGTTTTACACAAAAAGATAACTCACCTTTTCAAGGTACTGTGGAAGAATCATAAATATGAAGAGGCAATGTGGGAACTAGAGGAAACAAAGAAAAAAAGTACCCTCATTCATTCCCAATTGATAATATGAGTTGAAATTTTAGGGATAAAATTTCTCTACACTGGGATATTGTAACAACCCAAATATTACAAATGATATTTGTTTCTTAAAACAAATGCAGGTTACATTATATTATATAGTAACAAACACATATAACACATAAAGAAACCCAAAAAAATTTATTTCATTGATAAATATCATACATTAATTAGTAATTAAACCCATTGAAATTAGAAATATAGTAATGGTATAAAAAATATAAATTAAGAGAATTATAATGAGAAAATATGGATCATCTAAATCTACTAGAATCATCACCCCCATGACTAACACTATTGAAAAGAAACAAAATATTAGTAAAATAATCAACATTATATAAAAATTATACATAGAAAACTAAGATGAATTAATGTAAATAATTAATAAATAAATGCATTAGTATGTATAGGAGGAAATGTGATCATTAGAATAGTATTTTGACCACAAAAATAGTAACCTAACCATTGAAAATAGTAACTTTGTCGTTGGAATAGTAATTTGACCTAAACATAATAAAATATAATATAAATAACATTTATCATGAGTAATTTAAGTAAATATAAATATTATAACAAATATTGTGACTAAAAACTCAAAGAAAATATAAAAATATTTTTTAAAAATTGAATTTTAAAGTATTTTGTATAAATCACTCCTTTTATATTAAAAAAATTAAAATAACCTATTTTATAAAATTATTCTAATAAAATTAATTTCATTTTTTAAATAATAATTTATGAATTTTCCAAGGGTTATTTTTTATTAATTTTATAAAATACTTCTATTTTCAGGTGAAGAGTAAAAATAAAAGCTTTTTCAAATCCAATATATTTTAAATTACGTCATTCATGATGTAATAATGACCTAATAATTTGTAGAAATTGATTCTAGAAAAAAAAATATTTAATTTGAGAAATGTGTCATTAAAATACAACAAACTTGTTTTCCAAACATAAAAATTACTTTCCCAAGCCTAATCTCAAAATTATTTCTTAATAAACTATTTTTTCATTTATACACTTTCCTCTTTAATAAATTAGTGAATTCAAATTATAAAGGGGTTTAAAGTCCTAAAAAATTATTTTATATTTATATATGAATCATTATGTCAAAAACATCACTTTTAAAAGTTATAGTTTGTATTTAATATTTTATTCAATATTTTATTCTAAAATACCTCTTTCTTTAATTATAAACAACCCCTCTCCCTCCACTAAGAAAACCACTCATCCATCACATATCAAAGATAATCATCTACCAAAGTTCTCTCTTTTAAGAATCTTATAATTCATAGGGATATTATTGGGCAAAACAAATCCATTCATAAGGGAACTCTTGTGTTGTACAAGAGAAGCAACATTGAGTAAATATTATGTTTTTATCAACTCTTCTCTTGTTTTCCTCCTTTATTATCATTTTTCCAAATTTATTTTAAAAAAATATTATAAAATTAATTAATAAGTATATTAAAATTATATTAATGATATTAAAATTATTTAAAAATTATATATTTTATGTATTTATATTTTATACACCTCTTTCTTCTCTTTTGGACAATGTTCTCGATAATAATTTGTTAGCCACCAATAAAAAAATTTCCAATTATTTCCTTATCCAAAAACTTATGTGTGGTTATAATAAATTATTTATGACATGTAAATAGAAAAATATATATTATAATCTTATCTAATTAATTTTACTCATGTACAAATTATATTAAACAAAGTAACGAAATCGAAGAAAGTTATAATTTTTTTGAATGAAAATGTGATAACAAAATGCTTCAACTTCAACAACTGAAATTAAGAAATAAAAAAAATTATAGTTAATAATTAGTGACATAATTAACATAATTAACTTCTATTTCAATTCTTTAATAAACCTATTTTTATTATTTAGGATATGGAAAAGTAATTAAATAAAGAGGAATTTCATCTAAGGGGATTCTCAAACCCAAACTCTTTCTTTTGATTTGTCTCCCTTTTCACATTGAATTCAGTATGAATATTACACTAATATCTTAAAAATGTATTTTAAAAGTACTATACCTTTTCTTTTTTGAGTATATACATGTTCTTACCTTATCAAAATGATTTCTAAGCTAATCTCAATTATTCATAAAAGATTTTTTTTTATTTTTCAAAAAACACACCTTTGACTCCTCTTGTATTATTTATCCTACAAGGAAAAGTGATTTTTTATTAAATATTATGATATCCTTTTTTTCATTTTGGAATGAAAAATTTTATTCCCTTTTTTATGATATAATAAATCCTTTATCAAACCAATCAATTTCCGTGGTGTTATTTCATTACTACGATTGTTATACATTCCATGTGGAATGCATGATTATGAGAATTCTATGATCTGATGGGGGGGGTCCATAATTATATAGCTATCCAATTCATTGGGTAATGTGATATTTCTCATGGGAAAATGTGTATTATTCAAGAACATGATGTTATCTTTTTCACAACGATGATATTATGATTTATTCACATATGCTATGTGTGAACGTGATGCTAGACTTGTTCAAAACTATGTGAGGTATTCGACCACTATGTTATGATATTTTATTATTATGTATATGATACTTTACATTCCTTTATAAAATGTTTCCCTCGTGATGTTGATTATGACATTTTTATAATGATATGATGATGTTTATTATGATCACCCATGTAATGTTGATTTCTGTACCTTTTTCCACACCTTACCCGACATTTAGCTCACCCCTTTCTTTGATGAATATCCCTAGGTGACTACATATACTAAGGTGATAATGAAATAATTATATGGATGAATAATAATAATTTAAATAAATTTTATGTTTTTTAATTTAAAATTGGTGTATGATCCTTATATTCCTAAGACACTAAACCTTGAATCCTAGATTTCTATCACTATTATGTTTTTTATGTTAAAAATGATATAATAGTTATGTAATGATAAGTTAGAGGAGGAATATTGGGTGATGAAATGAGTATCCAGTCAAAGGAATTGGAAGATACTACTGCCTATGAAGATATATCTAGACAAATTCTACGAAGTAGCTCAACATAATATCATTGTCTGAGCTAGTTTCTATGGTTATATATTGTTCTAAATAAGTGGAATAATAACTATCATCAATTATGGTGTAATTAGTAGAGGTTAAGGAGATAGATAAACGGTAACCTTATGTTTAGCTTGTATATATAAAAATAAAAATCATAAAACATGTTCAATGTTGAGGAGAAGCAAGCCTAAGATGTGGAAATTCAATCTTTGAGGTACATAGAATATTGGTTTCTAAATATAGTGTTTATAGACTCTTAGATTAATATTTAAGAAGGAATAAATTGGTTTTTGATAACTCGTGATTTATTTGAATCAATTATGAAATTGTTTCTCGTATACTGTAATTTAAGTATAGAAAATTACAAATTTAAATAAATCTTGAATACATTATATGTGTAATCTATTCTCAACATTTATGTCACCCTAATCTATATAGGTGTGTTTTCCCTTTTTCATATGTGTGAAACTAGATATGTGTACATGTGACCCAAATTAGTTTTGTTGAATTTAGAAAAGGTATATTTGCATACGTGTGAATTCAGAGTAGCATATATGTCATTTATCTGAACATATGATTGAAACTAGATATTGTAAGAGTAATTTAATCTAGTGTATGAGTGATCACCATATAATACTAAAAATTAGAAATGTAATTTATCTGTATGTGTTCTTTGTTCTCAACATAGTTTCCATGTTACATAGAATAAATTTAATGTTCCCAAATTATGTTTCATTGTTGTTTTTGTATGTTTCGTGCAGTGCTTATAAAATTTCGGGGTTCCAATTGAGAAAAAAACAATTTACCAGAATTAAGTCTGATTAAGATATAATCAATTGTGGGTGATGTAAGAACTATTTTTCCATGATCCAAAAATAAAAAACACCAGGAAATGTGTTTGATCTGAGCATGATAAAATAAAGAGGAGTTAATATCTATACATGTAAATGGAAGATCAAATCTAGATGGAAATAAAGTTTCTATAATTATCAAATCCCAACAATATTAAAATATTAATAGTCTTGTCTTTTTATTTATATTTAAAAACATCATTAAGTTTAATAAAAACATTATCTAAGATGATAATTTTCAGAAAAAAAAAATCAATAGTTTCATGATGTAGAAAATGGATTTATTAGATTTTAAATAATAATAAAAGTATTGTTGTGTTGAATATTCTTTATTCATCAGTTCCTTAGGTAATTTTGAAGTAAGATGTTTTTTTAAAGAACAAATAAATAAATCCATTGTATATATTTCTTAATGTATAAATTGAACTTACTAGGTTTTTAATAATAATTCAAATGAAGAACCATCAAATCTCATGCTACCCAAAAAGTGTTAAATAATTTTGAACTAATATAGATGATAATTTTAATAATATTAGTGGGTCATTAAAAAGAGACCAACATAAATGAGATTGAAAGATAATAATTTTCCCAAGATTGATATGAGAAGTCTTTAAGATTTTTTGAATCCTTGAGATGAAAATGGGAAACATATTGTGGATTCTATAAGAAATACTTATATACATATTCAGATAAGAATGAGTGAGGTGAAAATAGAAGAGATTGATTTTCTACAGTAGTATATATAATCAAACAAATATATGAAAAAGATAACTTGATCAATCTATCTCACCATTCAAGGATTAATCCACACCATAAGATATGTGCAATATGATTTAAAAAAAACAATAATGATTTGAAGTGTGTATATTTTGGAATAATTTTAAGGAAGATGGATTCAATTATAGAGAAGAATAAGTGAATATTTTATTCATCTAATTATAAAAAATGAGGAGTATTAAATAAAGGGTATTCATGGAATATTCATTAACTTGAAAAATAAGTGCATTAGAAAACATGGGAAACTAAAAATTGTTATTCTATTATGGCGATTTTGACTAGAAGTATGAAAGTCCCTTTTATATACCATTTATGATCATTGAAAATGAATGAACACATTTAAGGATTACACCCATGAATGTGATAACATCGAGTAGATCATGTAGAAATAAAATAAAGTAAGAGTTTATTCTATGTGTTTAGTGTATTTGTGTAAGATGAGAGATATCGAAGATCCTTTGAAAGAAATAAGAATATGATGCTACCTTTTTTAGTGAGGAAGAAGAAGAGATAAATGATCCTATACTGTACTGAGAATGTATGTTGTGTTTCAAATATGAATAAGAGGCTAATATATACCACTAGTTAGTAGTAGTCAAGGAAGAGGTAAATGTGAGAGTGTTTGAATATGAGGTTGGGTGTGTTTTGCTTATTTTTTGTACCAAAGATTACAATTCTATGTTCAAGAAAAGAGGAGAAGAAAAATAGAAAAGGACTCTGTGAGAAGTGATTTGTTTAAAGGATGAGTTTCATAGGTTGTGTTTGAAGATCTTAAGGAAGATCAATCCACTATGATTGTGAAAGAAGGTCTAATTTGTGTGTTTAAGAGATATCCCTAGATAGTAGTGTGATCTACTTCAAGGGGAGGAAAAAATCATTAAAAACTTGTGGTATTACAATTAAAGGACTGTATGTGATGTATTAAATGGTTTTAATTAATAATATTGAAAAATAAAACCGATGAAATATGTTGTGTGTGGGATAGGATAAAAACATTGCAATAATTTACTTATAATTCATTATAAAAATTTAGTCAAGAATTGTTGACTTGGACATACCAATCACGACAATGATTATTATTTCTGTGATGGGCCAAACATTGTAAAAATACCCATGCCCCATTAATTTCAATATTTTAATTTAATTGTGTATTTAATAGGTTAAAATAAAAAAATATCCATATAATTTAACAAGAATTATATGTATAAGTCCAAAGTATTATAATAGAATTGTAATTTGGAAAAATAATTCTAAACTTTATTAACCCCTCCTCTCAGGTCTGTTGAAATGGTCTATTGGGAGTTACATATATTCTGCCATAAATCAAGGAATAATTCCATGTTCAAATATAATATTTTTCAGGCTGAAATCGTGGAATTAAATGATAAACTTTGACACTGGTTTAAATAAGGATATATCACTATGATATTTATAGAATTTTCATATTCGAAGATCTTTAAATATCTCACATGATTATTTTGTTAATTTATAAGAACATAAGATGAAAAATAGGCATATGGAACTAACACTATCTAAAAATATCTATTTATATAATAAATAGGGTAGAAAGAAACATAAAAGAATATATGATTTTATTCTGAGAAGAATGAATAAATAACCAACATAGTACTTAATATTAGGTGTTTATACAAAATAATTTTTGAACACATTGAAATATTCAAGTAAAAAATATGAAGAGGATAAGGGAGACATTTAGTGTTACCATTGATCAGTTTTAGAAGGAATAAATCATGATTGTATAAGTACAACACTATCGTATCTGGAAGTTGAAGAATAACTGAGATAAGATAATTATAGTGAGGTATTATCTTTATAATGAACCATGTAATTATGGGTTAGAAATTCCTAAGGAAATTCTAACTTTCCTTCTGGTGGATGGCTCTTTTTGAGAACTGGGACTTTGGATCAGAATTTTAGGGGTTGAGTTTTTTAAAATTAGGTTTGAGGTTCAATGGATTCCTAGGGTGTTCGAGGGAGTGTCAAAGGAAGGCTTGAGGTGGAGGGGTGGTTGGATTTCAATAGAACCAGTCCATTGGCTAGCTAGTGAGATAGTCAGTGGCCTAACACACTACCTGGAAACACCAGCTTGCCAATGATCCTTGACATATAAGTCATTTATCCATTGGATATCTAGTGAGAAACAGTGACTAGTTGGTGGTCCCTTTTGAGTGGTGTTTTTATTGGGGGAAGACCATATTTTTTATATTAGGGGACATCATGTTTTGAGAGGAAATATGGCTCTCAAGAGGCCATTTATTGGATGAATATCTACCCCCTTTTCCTATTTTTCAGTCCTACATAAGGGGTATTAATTATGGGGTGTTGAAACAATGATTCAATGTATTATTATCTTTTTTATTCCATATTTAGTCCTCCCTCCATCACCCTATGATTTTATATGATTCCATTTTGGTAAGAAGTGTTGATTCCATGAGAGCATAGTGGGACCAACTGATATTGATGGGGGGGGGTACCCTATATGTATATAGTACATCCTAGGAATCTACATTCCCACCATCCATTATTATTTCTATAGTGGTAAATATCTACGATAAATTATTTTAATGTTTTGGTAAAATTTTATGAAATTGATGAATAACAAGGTGTTGAGAAATATGAAGTTTCCTTAGGATGATGCCAATGATGTTCCATGAGCCTTTCAGGTGTGGTTGGTTGAGGTTCCAATTAAGTAATGATGCTTGATATCTGGGAGTGTGGATGGGCTTGGATAAGGACACACTAAGCTTGGGTGAGGTTCAATAGATATTAGTGAGGATGGTAACTACATTTAATGTATTTTACCCTTATGATATAAAACCATTTGTATTTTTATGAATGTGTGTGTGCATGATGTATGAGTCTGGGTCGAGAATCTAAGGATCAAGAGAAACTTAGGAATTATTATGACCATGTCATTGAGTCCTCGACCTGGGGTAAGTCCTTGTATGAACTTCAGATGTTTGGATTCTTCTAGAGTTTATGTCTCTAAAGGGAAATAGTGTAAGTTGTGATAGTGAGAGATCTCAGCGAGATCTTAAGAGGTGATTTTTGAGTACCCTTTTCTTTACTAAGGTAGAAAACCTTTTAAATTTGGTTTAATTTCAGAGTTTTGACCTAATATGAATGTCTAGTAAGGATATAGAGGAAATAAGGGTGTCTAAGGATTATTTAAATCCTAGAACCCTAATGTTTAGAGGAAGTATCTAGGCCACAAATTTAGTAGAAATCATGAATCCTAGTCCGCATTTTTAGATAAATAGTGAATGGTACTATAGGTCTCCACAATGGGGAGCACATAGGCTGTGCATAGTTGGTCTAACCATGCATTGTAACTAGTGTTGGGTGTGTTCCATGGGAAGAGGGGGATGCACGAGTAGAGAATGGTTTTAGAAACCGTTCTCCCCAACTGCACGAGATACTGTAGTTGGATAGTATCTAGTACATGGTTGGAACAAGATTTGTCCAACCGTGGAGCAAAACCATACACCCCTTTAAATTTGAGAGATTTTACACTTTTACACCTTTCTCATTATAACTCACCACACATATATTTTCCTTCTTCTTCCAGCTAGAGTAACCCCTATCCCACTCTCATTGGAAGCTCCCACCTCCCTTCATGTTATGTTTTGAAGCTGTTTCTTCATCTGATCTTCGATTTAACTTCCGTTCACCACATTGGATCCCCCTTGGTAGGAGATTCAATCTGCTTCCTTAATTCATTCATTTATACTCATATTGATGACATAATATTAGTATAAGCTCATATTCCATATTTTTAGGTAGTTCATATATTATTATATTTCCTTCCAATCTAGGATAAAGTTAGGACAAATATTGGACGAGGCATCTACTATAAGAATAAGGTAGGTGGTCTTTGAGTTTTCCCTCAAAGTCTGTCCATTTGTAATTTTTTCCATTGTACGAATGTCAGTTTCACCATGAATTTCTCTTTAAATTCATATAATTATGTTTTAATCATCTATGATGTAATTTAAATCCCTATTTAGACATTTGACATTGTTGGATATTGAGACCTCAATGCCAAATACCCTTTTATGGTTTAGTCCTTGACATATTTTCATTGACCAATTCCATGACTACTCGTAACACCGTTTGGGTGTGCTTGACTAGAAAATTAATATGGTAAGTCATTTTATAATTAAATTAATCATAATTATTAAATGAAAATTATATAATCATAGATATCACTTGGACTTGATAAATTATAATTGAAATGGATGTTTGTTGCATGTCCATATTAACCTTGTCACATATGATGAAAGGTAATTGAATGGACCTAAGGAATTTTTTTTGTGAGTAATACATATACTATGATGAATTATATATATATTAATTAAATGAATATATGGTTCCTATTTCATATGCAAAAATTTTCATATTTATAGGAATATTAAAACATGATCCATCCTTGGATTCCTAAGTGAATGTCTTGAGCACTTAGAGGACTCCATTTTGATTTATTGATATGGATTCCAATGGAGATAACCATCTTGGAACCTACTCTTTGTCTATTAAAGAATTACAGACTTTAATTCTTAGGATTAATTCAATTTCTCTCTGAAAATTAGAATGCGTAATATAAACTCATTGGATTCACCATGACATCTCTGGACATGTTACACCTTGGATCATTCTCCTTGGGTCCAGTCATGCTTAGCCTGTGTTTTAAAATAGACATTATCCATGGAAATAGTTAGAAAATATTCTTATCTAATTCCTTCATTTTCCCCTTGGATTACACTTTTCCCTTATTATAGGTTTCTTAGTTGTATACCTTGGGCTATCTCAAACTTCTTTAGTCAAGGATTCCTTAGTTTTACCTTGTATCCTCTATTATCATTATTATCTTTTACAGTAGTATAAACACATTTATATGATCTCCATGTTAAAAATGTGAGATACAATTAACTATTTAAATGATTGAATTTTTAGAGATAATAGTTGAGGATAAAGAAGGTATTGGTTATTTTATATTGAACTGTTTTACTTTTGATATACCTGCACACTATTAAAATTTTTATTCATAGACTAGATTTTTATAAACAACATTATAGGTGGCCTAATGAGATTTATCTCACACCCTATCCAAGCCTCAACTGACACCCAAGAATATTATATGATTGGAGTTATGGACAGTCAGAATCATCCCACTTTGGACACCTGACTTCTTTGTTTAGGGTGGTAGATTGTTAGAAGGTGACTGAGCTGGTTCTCAAGATACTTGGATAGTTTTTCCCCTTTTTATCCTTTTGTATATCATGTATTGTATTGTTTTTTCTACCATGTATACCTATTTTCTCATATTTTATAGACATGTCATCATATTTTTTATATGATATACTGGACAATTTTTTATGATTATTTATTTCATTAATGATTATCCTTTTTTATGCTTCCTTATTATTATGAATTTCTATGCTTTAGTTGTCTATTATCCATTTTCACCATCGTGTTACTCTTTGAATTAAGGGAATAGTCTCCCCATGGGCACACCCTAGTCCCTCAATGCTAGTCGATAGACTCCGGTGTACAGGGGTGTGCTTGAGGCCATTTGGCCAACCACGTTCAATTACTCATGAGTGAACAAGGTATGTCAAATCTCAAAGTGGCATCAGAGAAGTTTCTTTCCTTGAATTATTGTTTTGTAAAAATAGAAAAGAGATTAGAAATGTGTTGAGACATGGTCTTAAACCATGTCTGGGAGTAACTACCCCACATTTGGGGTAAACACAATATTACTTGGGAATGGGAAATTTTTGTTATATATTCATCCTATTACAGTTGACATATTTTCACTATTGGGTGATGAACATGAATTGTGGAATTTGATATATTTAATGGATATTCCACCTTTTCTTTTTATAACAAAGAGCATTGTTACATGAATCATTATAGGAACCTAGTCTTTACATTCTATACCTATCCCATGCCATATAGGTGCATTTCATTGATTTCATTGCATGTGTTTCTTGTTATTATTGAGTGTTCTTTGGATGGGAAATATTCTTCTACCACTAACTTCTTCTGTAGAAATGAGAAATTGGTTTTGAAAATGTCAACATCAATCTAAATGGTGTTTTAATATATAGTTTGATGGTGGAAACCTAAATATCCAATTTCGATCTATGTAATCCGTGTAACCCTAGTTACATGAGTTGATATTTGGATATGATTATATGAGTTAAAATTGTAATTTATATAGATTACACACATTTTTAAATTGGAATGAGTAATTCATCAAATTGATGCATAATATTTTTACTCGTTACATTCTATGACCAAATATTGGGCAGGAGGGTTCTAATTACATGGGTGTCGATCTCAATTTATAAAGTGTACGAGACTTTAAAAACTAGGGATTGAAATCCATTTAATTAAGAATTTTAATATTTATATATGTATATACTAACATAAAATTTGAAATTTGAGTTATAAATAAAATGGTCGCCTGTAAATGGGAAGGGAATGTGAGACATAGGGAGTTTTCCTCTGTAACTTCCAATTGAACCTCCATATACTAGAACCCCTAGAAATAATAACCTGAACACTTACCATTGAAATGACATTCGATGTGGGTAATTGGGGTAGTATGTTGCTATATGAGCCTTTTTATTTTGTTATTATTCCATTACAAATCCTATTCGATTTGGTATATTGTTCTGAGGTATGTGCTTGTAATTTTTAGAGCTATTCCACCAAAACGTCTTCAATTCATATGATTAGAGGGTGGTGACAACCATGATCTAGAGATGGTGATCAGTGAGCCATTGATGTTACCTCCAGTAGTCCCCCCAATGGAACCACCTACTATTCCAGAACTGGGAACTAAAGATTATCTTCAACATAATTTCTTCTACTTTATGCAGTCTAAACATGGTGCTCCATGACCTTCACCTATAATGTCTAATATTACTCATGAGTTCCAACATCAATATCCTCCCATATTCTAGAGGGATGGTGGTCCTTGGAATAGTGATTCATTGATAAAATCCATTTTATATATCTTCAATCATCTAGATACACATACAGAGAGGAGGTTTATGATTAACATCTATATAATATGTGATTATACCAAGAACTAGTGGGATGTGATTCCCCAGGATGTTTGTCATCAGAGCATGGCTTGGAAAAAATTATAGAATTCATTCTAAAATTACCTTTTCCATGATACACTAAGATATAATTAATCTAGGGAGTTCATGCACATGGATTTGGGTACCATGACCATTATGAAATATTTAGGGTTATTCTTCATGATTTAACTCTTTACACCACTTCTTGCCAATGATGAGTTTTTGAAAGCGATATTCTTTGAGGAGGGGATCAGGTAGGCCATAGACTCTCAGGTGAATTCCTTTTTCCTGTCTACCATTAATGAGATTGTGAACCAAGCCCTTATCACCATGTGAAACTTGAGGGAATCTGTTATTATAGGGAATAGAGTGTGAGTTCATAGATAGGGTAATAGTTCATCTAGTTTTCTAATTAGAATAGTGGTGTCTAGAGTACCCATACTGGTATCTCTATTGTATGACATCAGTGTGGAAGATAGGGGTATGTGAAGCCACAATGCGGTCGAAACCTAATAGAGTACGATGTATACAGATGGATGGGTTATATTCAGAAGTTTTTCTAGAACATTATATATATTTTTATTAGAAGAAGACCTGATACATCTATACCTTTAGGATAACAATCAGTGACTCAATTTTAGGTAGGAAGATTAAGTAACACTGGCTGAATAGGATAAGGAGGAGCTTGTGGCCAGGGTATCTAGACTTATAATATTCAGTGCCATTGGAGTGGACCTGTTCAGGGTAGTCCAACTATAGATTATGGACATGGATCAAGTCATCTACATGCATTATAGAAGATAATCAAGTAGCAGTGTACAAGACCTTCTAATATATGAGGTTCTATTCTAGTATCCTCTACTATCATATCTACTTTGTTTGATGCAAGTTCCTCACACTCTTTTATCTCAGTATCAATCATGGAATGTATTGGTCTTGAAATTATATACTTTTGTCAGGTGATGAACTTGGACACACCATTGGGTGTACAGTCATAGGGTATATTCCAATGCATTGACCTTCCTCTTGAGATTGGTAGTTATCACTTCTTAGGGAATTTACTTATCCTTAAGATGATAGGGTTTGATGTCATACATGGGATGGATTATATCATACCTTATGATGCCCACATTGACTGTTATCTCTAAAGGGTGACTTTCACATCACATAGGGGTGGTAAATATGTACATAAGGGTGAATTGGATGTCTAAGATGGTTGATCTAGACCTGAGCATTGTGGAATGGAAGAAGTTACATACCATATTTCCAACCTTTTCTTGGATGATCTGACAATGAGTTGGACATATTTTTATCCCATGGTTGATCATTTTAAAGATTTTTTCCCAGATGAATTATATGGAAGACCTGATAATAGATTGGTACAGTTTATAATCGATCTAATTTTAGGAGAATCTCTAGAAACTTTTACTCAATATAGGATGGAACAAAATGAGCTCTAGTAGCTCAAAAAATAGTTGGTGGATTTAGAATCTATGGATTTTATCCAACCCAATACATCTCTTTAGGGTTTTCCTATATATTTCTCCAAGAAGGTGGATGGAAACCTCTAATTTTACATGGATTATCAATAGATGAATCCAATTATGATTAAGAAACCATATCCTTTTCCTTGAATAAATGATATATTCAACTAGATCCGGGGAGATAGAGTGTTCTCAAATATAGACCTTGGGTCAAGCTATAATCAGGTTCGATTCCAACTTTCATACATACCAAATATGACATTCCAAAGTCAGTACAATTTATAGGAGTACCTAGTTATTCCTTTAAATCTTATGAAAACACCTTCTACTTTCATAGACTTAATAAATTGGGTTTTCCGCCCCTACATGGATGCATTAATTATGGGTTTTGAACAATATCTTGGTGTATTATCGTACTCAATGTGACCATTCCCAACATCTTGACATCATTCTAAATACACTAAGAGAGAATCATATATATGATAAGATCATAAAGTGACACTTCTAGATTGAATAGGATCACTTCTTGGGTCATATTATATCATAATCAAGAGTATTAGTTGACCTAGAGAAGGTCAATATAGTATTTTTATGGGAGAATACCATGAATGTGTTTGATATACAGAGTTTCTTAGGGATGAATGTATATTAAAAGAATTTCATATAGGTATTATCATGAATTGTAGGACCTCTTACTGGTCTAACTAAAAAGGGTGTGAAGTTCTTGTAGTCTGAAACATGTGATAAAGTCTTTTAGGAGTTTAAAGAAAGGCTTACTTTAGAACAATCTTGATTCTTCTAGAGATTGAAATAGGTTATTTTTTCTCTTTAATACATCAAGAATTAGGATGGTTATAAATATAATGAAGGTGATTGATTTGTTATGTATGGGTCTCACCCTTTGATACCTCATGAGCATAGATACTTGGATTATGAACTTTAACTAGAAGTAGTTTTCCATGTCTTATGTTTTTAGAGACATTATTTTCTAGAAGATCACTTTATGGTGTTTACAGAACGTAAGAGCCTAAAATATATCTTTTCAAGAATGAATTGAATCTTAGAATATATATTTTGGTCAAGTACCATAATTATTTTGACTTTGATCTTGTCTATATGCCTAGAAATGGAAATAAAGTTACTGATGCTCGGAGTCAGAAGACTCAGACATAAGATGTTCATGAAGCGAATAGTGAATTTAGATTAATGGATCTTCTTTATAAGATGAATCATGAGGATTATGAGAGTTTCAAGAGGACTTTTATTATATAATTGGGAGTAAACTCATCACTTTTGGATAGAGTGAAAAGAAGGTATTTTTCAGATCCTGAATTCTTGGTCCAGAGGGAGAGTATATAAGGTATATACACACCACTAGGTTGGTCATTCAATAGAGAAGAAATCCTATATATACATGCGTGTATCTAGATTTCTACAGATATGTGATATGAGATGATGTAAGAATATCATGTTTCCCAATAGAAAGTTCACCATGGTGTCTCAAGATATATCATGATACTTGATTCCAATAGTGGTGGCCTAGGATGAAACGCGAGACCAGAGGTTTTATCACTAGGTGTTCCACCTGTCTGCTGGTGAAGGTGGAACACTAGCACCACGTTGGCTTGTTACATATGTTACCAGTTTCACATTGGAAATGGGATGAAATCATGATGGGTTTTTGTGACTATTTTACTAAGGTTACCTTGAGGTAGTGATACAATTTGGGAAATTTTTGACAGGATGATGAAGGTAGACCGCTTCCTTCCTTTTAGAAGGATCTTCTTAGTGGATGAACTTGGATGATTGTATGTCTATTAGATCATCTTCTTATATGGGGTACATTATTCTATTATTTCTGATAGGGATGATCATTTCACATTTAGGTTATGAAAAGGATTATAGAAATATTTGGGTACCAAGTGTTTATGAGTATAGATTTTCACACTCAGATCAATGGACAATTAGAACAAACTATATAGTTGTTGGAAGACAACCAATGAGCATGCATCCATGATTTTGGGGGTTCTTGAGAGAAACATATACCCATCATATAATTTACCTATAATAATATCATTTAGGAAACAATTCAGATGGATCTGTATATTTCCTTATATGGTAGGTGTTTCCATTCACCTCTGTGTAGTCTAGAGGTAGGGTAGGAAACACTACTAGGTCCTAGTCTCATATATGAGAATTTGAAGCAAGTGAATTTGATTAGAAAATGGATGGATACTACTTAGTCTAGATTGAAATCATATGTCGATCACCATCGATGACCTCTAGGGTTTGAGGTTAGGGATCATGTTTTCTTCTGAGTATCACCCAATCTTGGGTATAGACGGATACAAAGGCAAGGAAAGATCTTGCCTCATTTTTAGGCATTTTGAAAACTCAAATAGAGTCATTCCGGTAGCCTATATATGGATTTTACCTCATAGGTACAATTACAAGATTGATGTCTTCTATGTTTCAAATATTTTGTATTACCATGCTGAACAGTCTCATGATTTTGATCATGAGTATGATGAATTGAATGTCAATGCTTCTTTTGAGGAGTATGATATCTGTATTATCAATTAGAGCATGAAGGATCTACATGGAAGGTCTTTCCCATTAGTACATATGCTATGGAAGTATGGAAATGTACATGATAAGGCATAATAGTGGGAGGCCAATGTAAATGCCAAGTGGTTGTGTTTATTCTCAGTTTTTTTTAAAACCCTTAGAAGGGAAAATCTAAGATGAGTTCATTTAAGGGGAAACACTCTACAAACCTGGATTTTCCATGAGGTACAAAAACATTTAATTTCAGTTTAATTCTAGGTTTTTGACCTAGTATGAATTCCTAGTATGGAAATAGAATAAAGGACGATGTATAGGGCTTGTTCAGAACCCTGAGCCCTGATGTTTAGAGGAATTATATAGTCCTCATGGTTAGTAGAAACCATGCATCCCAGTCTGCATAGTCAAATAAACCATACATGGGGTTATTGGGATCCATAAAATAGAGCACATAGACTGCATGGAATTAGTCTAACCTTACACTACATCCTGTACAGTGTGTATTCCTTGAGCAGAGGGGGATATATGGGAAGAGAACAGTTATCCAAACTGTGCTCCCCAACCGTACAAGCCATTATCATTGGAAAATATCTGCTGTATGATTGGTTAATGGTTTGGAAAAATATGTGTCTATACCATGTGACACTTTAATATTGATTTATTTTACACGTTTCCCCATTTCTCTTTATAACTCACCCTCCTCTTTTTATTTCATCATCTAAAAACAATTCCCCACTCCCTCCCTCATTGGAATATCCCACCTCCCTTCATGTTAGTATTTGAATATATTTCTTTGTACGCTGTCTAATTTTACATCCATTCATCTCATTGGATCCCTCTTTGTAACATATTCAATTAGCTTCATTCTTTCTTTCATTTATCTTCATATCGATGATGCTATTTTATTGTGATCTCATATGCCCTATTTTTAGGTTGTTCATTTATTATTCTATTTTCTTATGATCAAGGCCAAACCAAGGGATGATACTATATGATACATCTATTATTGGTATAAGGTATATGGTTTATGAATTTTCCCTCAAAGTCTCACCAATTGTTGTGCACATTCTTGTTTCACCGAGTGTTGATCCTTAAATTTTTCTTATTAAGTTTTAATCATCTGGGTTGAAATTTAAAACCCTTTTAAGGCCTTTCAACATAATTGGAGGTTGATACCTCAACCCCAACCACCCATTTAGGGTGAATTCCTTGATATGACTTCATTGACCAATGTTGTGACTAATTAGAACACTTTTGGGTGCAATCGACTTGAACTTTACTAATTTAAGTCTGTTTTCCAATTAAATAAATTTTAATTTTTTAATAGAAAGTATATAATCATATATATTACTTTTCGTTGATAAACTATATTTGAAATGAAATTTGGTCTCATGTCTATATTCACCTTGTCATGTATGATGATAGGTAATGGAATGAAAGAAATGAAAATGTTTATGGAATTAGTAATACATGGACTATATGACTTATATTTATATAAATAAAATGAGTATATAGTTCCTATTTCATATAGAATTTTTTATCTTTATTGTAGTAGTCATACTTGATCCAACCATGGATTCCAGAGGGAATTCCTTGAGTAATTAAAGTATTTCTTTTTGATTCATTGATCTAGTATCTAGGGGAGATACCCACCTTGGAACATGGACATTATATATTATCTGATTCCCTAAATGACACTATAAGATCCCTTTAATTTCTAACTGGAATTTAGATTTCCTCAGATACACTTTTTGGATTCTGCTTGATGTACATGTACATGCGACAATTTGGATCATTCATTTTAGGTCCAGTCATGCCTAGCCTAGGATTTACAATGGACATACTCTATAGACTCAGTTAGAAAATATTCTATTGTAATTCCTTGGGTGTACCTCAAAGACTACACTTAGTCCCTTATGCTAGGATTTTTGGTTGTATACCTTGATATATCTTGACCTTTTATAATCAAGGATACATTGGTTTTACCTCAGATCCTTTGTTATCATTATTATATTTTATAGTACTATATACACCTTTATATTATCTTTTTATTATAAATGTGAACTATAATAAACTAATTAAATATTTAAATTTTCAGAGACACTAGATAAGGATGAAGTATTTATATGTTATTTTATATTGATTTTTTTTACTTTTGATATACTTGCACTTTTTTATAGTTTATATTCATAGACTACATTGCTATAGATGCTGTTGGTGGTGACCTTCTGAGATTTATCACACACCTTATCTGGGATTCCATTGGAACTTGAATTGATTATGTAATCACAATTGTGGAAAAAGGGAAGCATCCCACCTTGGACACCTGGATTTTTTCTTTAGGATGGGAGCTTGGTAGCAGATGATTGAGTTGGTGCTCTAGATGCTTGGATAGTTTTTCCCCTTTTGATCCTTTTGTATATCATGTATTATACTGTCTGACTAAAACTATATCTGTCTGTTTCCCCTCTTTTTAGAGACATGCCATCATATTTTGTATATGATAAAGTTTAAAACTTTTGATGATTATTTTTTTCATTAATGATTATTCTAATTTCTATTTCCTAGTTTTTATATATTATTATGATTATATTGTTTATTCATATTTTTTACCACTATGTTCCACTTTTACCTGAGAACATGGTATCTTAATAAGAACACCCTAGGACCTCGCTACTAGTCTGAAGCCTCTAGAATATGAGGATGCACTCTTGTGGCCATGTGTCCAATTGGGTTCAGTTACTCAGGAGTGAACTGGGTCTAGGATGTCATAATGAGAGCTATTTGGGTCATTCTAAGAGGTTTGTGGCCTAGTGTTGATTGGTAACCCTAAAGATACATAAGATGAGCCTTGGTGTGGATCATGGGAATCCATAAGGGATTGGAAATTGGGATTCAAATGGGAGTTTGATAAGATATGGACCCCACCTATTAAGGAAATGGTATAGGTGAGCCTTCAGGCTGTGGTGTTACTATATGGCGATTGATGTAGGTTGTTATGAATAAACTAATAATGAGGAATTTCAAAGATCCCAAGTTAATCCCTTGCTGGGAGAGTTGAGATGTGTTGCAATGTGAGAGGCTAGATTAGGTATATGATTGAATATTCTAAGAAGATGAGCTGTGTGATGGGATAAAACCATTTATATGTGAAGCATTGTTCTGAATACATAGTGGATATCTATCCTAATATGGTTGAGTTAATGATTAAAGTATATGAACTTGTTATGATAGGGTAGCCGATATCCATATTGAGATAGTTTAGTTAGTGTATACATTATAGGAAATTTTTTGGATTACATAGTGGCTATCAATCAATGAGATGACTAAGTTGTGGAATGTTTATATGTATATTGTTTTAATTATACGGTGGCTATCCATGAATGAGATGTTTCATTGATGATATGTTTATATGATCATTGTTTTGATTATATGGTGAATATCTTTTAGTGAGATAGTTGAGTCATGGGATGAATAAGTAACCTTGTTATGATCTATGCAGGCTTTTGTAGGTAGTGTAGTAGACCTACCCTAATTATATGAGTATGGACTATAAATTGGGGACTAATTCAATGGGATATATAGAATAGTGATGAATTAGGTATGGTTTGATTTCAGGGTAACCTAGTAAGAACCCAATGACCCGATGGGTGTGTGTAACTTTTCAAGTGTCAAAATGGTCATGTTAGCACAGAATAACTCAAATATCGTGTTTAATTATGTATTTATATTACCAATACAGACACACAAATGGAAATGTATATTTGGGATTCTTTGTGAGACCCTGCTGAGATTACGTTCACACATTTTATGGACAAATTGATGTATATTTAGACTTTTTGTTTGAATTTTAGGGAATATTATGGGATGTGTAGTGGATCAGGTTACTGTATCTTGATGGGTATTAGGAGACTGGTATTGGAATGAGGCTCAAGTTACTAGATATCCTATTCATATTTTCTTATTTTTTATTTTTTTATATGTGGTCGACATAGTGGGTAATAAATTGCATGTTTTATAGAACATATTAATTTGTTATAACGTTGGGTTTACTATTATTTTTCATACTATGATGTTTATTTTTATATGTTTATTGTTTAGTAATTTCCACTGTTGTTTTAGGATCTTATATGAACTAATAGTCTCTACAATATTATTCTAGGCATTCATTACTAGTCAAAATCCTCTGGTATTTTGGGGGGCACTTGAGGTCATGTGACCCTCTACCCCAGACCTAACGATTCGAGACCGGGGCATAAAAAATTGGTATCAAAGGGTGTGTTTCTATTTTATTATTTATAGGGATGGTAAATAGGTGGTCTAAGAATTTGGCAGATCTTGTGATAGTCCTAGATTGGCGAGTTATGAATACTTTTCTAGTGGGATGTCCAAGTTACCTGGGTGATGGGATTAATATTCTTGGATTTTACTGTTATGACTAAGATATTCATTCAATATGATGTGTTAATAGAGATGTGCTTTTTTTTTGTGGTTTGTAACTTCGACTATTAGAAATATTCTAGTGTTTGGGCATCATACTAGGCTCAAAGGACCCACAAGAAATATACTTACTTTTTTGTGATTTGTTAGATATCATTTTGATGGTAAGTCAGGTGGATCTTATGGTAAGTGGTTATCCAGTGGTGGGAATACAATCCCACTATCAAAGTATGTATGGAGAACCATAGTGGATCAGTCGAAGCATTGATGTTATATTGATGGATATATGAGTTTAGAGATTCTTAGTAGGTTATTAGATTGGGAATGAGTTTCCTTATGGATTTGGAAACCTTAAGGGCATTGACGAAAATCATGAGAGATATGTTTTGGGTTTGGGATTTGAAGCTCTTGGAGAATTTTTAGTATCATGGATGAGGTTCAAGGGTTGGATCAATTGGATTCCTAACCCTATGGTTTTCAAGATTCTATTTTATGTAGCATAATGGGAGCACATGTCATTGTTCATGGCTTGGGAAATGATGCATGTATGATGGGTGATCACATCATAGAATCTTGATATGAGTGAGATGACTCGATTTTGAAGAAGATCGCCGAGGATGCATGAGTTATATGTTACTGACAAGAATGTTGGGGAATGGTTTGTGAGTTGGGTTCATGAGTTTGGGTTATATGGGATGTGATTCATGGGACCATTATTACAATGATGTGCTATTGGGTTATGTGGGAGTATTCATCCATTTTTTTGGGTGATACCAAGTAGGACCAAGAGTGGGAACCTATCAGTAGGTGCTCATATAATCACACTATTTTGGACAAAGAGAGTGAGTTTTGGTGAGGATTTTTGGGAAAAGTATCACTATTTTAGTGAACTTATGCACCAGTTACATGAACTTCCTAGTTGTGTTGTGAATCAGTAAAAATTCCATGTGTATGATTATTGATAATTTTTTATGTAGTGGATAAACTAGAGTGATGATACAATAATATTATGATGGTGTTTTTGGTTTGAGGTTACTCTCTGAGTGAGGTGAACAATTCATTTAGAGATATGTTTACGAGTGTGGTGGCTTGGGGTGTCAAATGGGTATTGGAGTTATCCCTCTACATGAGGAGATGATATTGGAAATGAATCAACATACCATGGAATGAATAGTAAGGGTCAGACCTTGATGAGCTTTTCATGTTTTAGTATAGTGAGAAATCATGGATCAGGAGGAGCAACTCATTTGTGGTGATGTGACCTATTTGGGTTACTGCTTAGGGAGTGGTGTAAGGGAATTCCATATAGTGGGGAGTGGACTATTTACCGATTAGAGGGTGTGTCTCTAATTTGGATGAATTTTGGTGATATTTTGGATAATGTTCCTAGTGATCCATGAATGGTTGGTTGTTTTTTTAGTGTTAACACTATAGTGAGAGTGGGTTTTCTATGACAATTCATTGTGTTTAATAGTAGAATGAGCATGTTTTTTTTGGAGATAAGGTGTTTGGTTTGGTGGGTAATGATAAAGAAATGATGACAGTGGGGAGAATTATGATTATTAAGGGTAAATGAAATTCATATCATAATGGTCATGGAAGAGGTGGAACTGGTCATTTGATGGTCTCGATGACACCAAGGTATCGGTGTGTGGTATGATCCGATGATATCTAGTTCCTTGGAAATTACTATATTAGGGATGCATATTTTGTGTTGCTATGAGTTAGTGAATTAACACCGAGTTTGTGGTGTTTTAGGTGGGATCTAAGGGTGATTAATGAGATGAAGCATGGTCTGTGACATAGTTTAGGTGTTGAAACCCAATTTTTTTTATCAAGGGGGTGAGTCATGTGGAAAATCACTGTGAAGGTGCTAGTTGGTGAAAGAATTTTTGATAAAGATAGGGAATTCAGGGATATTGTTTGTACATAATTTTGGGTTGAGTTGGTGCATTGAATGTTTACCCAAGTTAGTTCAATGCAATTTGATGGTGATTCAGATCAATGGTGCACTGGTTCTTAGTGCTAGAGCATGAGAGATGTAGCTAGAAATTGGGGATCTGATCATGGAATTACACCAATAGTCGGGTCCAGACATCAGTGTGGCTATTATTAGATCATAGGTTTCTTAGGATAATTTAGGCATCATGATCAGGTAGTTAGTGTCTCGTCGATGGGTTTAGTTGAGAATTTTTAGGATAACTCAATCAAAGGAGGTATAACTATTGGTTTTTTGTATAACTGGATGCAGTGAGGTGGAAACTATGTCAGAATCATTATGTAGAATTTTATTATTAGGTCCGTTAACTACTAGAAGTGAGTTTTTAGTGAGTGTAGCCATATGATGGGGAAAACTATAAGCCTTGTGCAGAATAGGTTGTTGGAGCCATGATGTTTTGGGATAGATAGGTGTGGTGAACGCTATCTCAGTGTTCATGTTGGCAAGAAATGAGTGGATCAACTTTTTTTGAATGATTAATTTGGTGTTTGGAGTTGTGACATGGTAGCATGTTTGGCTCTGGTCCTCTCTCTGGTGCTTTGGTTCGACGTGCTCGTGGTGTTTGGTCTCTCCCAGTGGCGGGGACGTGTGGGCTCGTTCTTAATGGAACCCTCATCGTCATATGGCCTCTTCACTCCCTATCCTTTGAGTTGGCTAGGTCTCAAGGTAGAATGATGTTGGTACAGGTTTCGAGTTTCATATGCTGTGGTATGGGGGTCGTTTCTTGGTTTGGTGCTGACTATGAGTGTGTTTTGAGGATTTGGTCTTCATGTACAGCTTTGAAGGTGATGCTGGGATCTACGGTTGACTTGCGGTGAGGTATTTTTCTAGTGAGCTCTGATTTGGGAGGTCATCTCACCAGTGTGGGTTTTTTATTTCTCTTTTCTTTGCGTTTATGGTTGTGTTGCTTCTTGAGTTTCAGTTTTGGGGATCTACATTTTTTGGTTTGGATTTACAGTTTGTGTTGAATTCTAGAAATTGAGAGTGTATTGGTTTTGTGTTTGTTTAAAGATCGTAGAGGAAGTGAAGGTTTGTAGGAGAGAATCGATGTGTGTTTCTCAAACCTCTTGAATGTTGGGTTGTTCTGCAGTAAGTAAGTGGAAAGCAGGACCTGAAAATATTGTGGCTTTGAATGTTAGGGGGTTTGCAAATCAATTTCCCACAGGTCTATTTTTGGTGTTTTTTTATTATTGTGTTGAATTCCTGGTTATGGTGGAACTAGTGGTTAAATGTATAGAATTAGTGTAATGGAACTTTGGTATTGTGAATATAGGGTCTCTGCTAGTTCGAGTTTTGTGGGTCACTACATCTGTCTCTCATAGGGTTTCTCGTGTCGCCAAAATTTACCCAATTTCTAGAGGTTAAGCGGTCGCCTGCAGTGTAGCTTGGGTTGTCGAATCCTCAGAGACCTAAGAAGATCCTTAGACACAAAATATAATGACAAGGATATTTGGATATGAAGTGGCCAACATGGGTTGATTTTATGTGGTTTTAAAAGAGCCCTAATATATCCTTGTGAATTTAAATTATTATAGAATTAATTGATTCTAGGTTATTGTTTGGGGTGGATTGGATGAATTATTTTTTAAAAATTTCAATTTCATTAACTTGAGAAGGATTCATGCAATGAATTCAAACTAACCTCATCACTTAATTAATAAAAACCTTCAAAAAAACATTCTAATCACCTATACACTTTTAGGATAATTTTCACGAGCACTCGAAGGTAAAGGATCTAATTTGCACAAAAAAGTGGGGTGAATAAATTCAATAAGGAAGAGGAAGAGAGAAAATCATTGAATAAAAGAAACTCAAAAATAAAAAATAAAATAATAACATTTAGAGAGTAATAAATAACATCCAATACAGCCCATTTCTACACCCATGGATCAATCTATAAAAGTGTTAGCCCTCCATTGATGACATTTTGTCAACAGAAGTAGGAATTAGACTTACGAGGGTGGAATTGAAGAAGGGAAAACAAAAAATAATGATCACTCCATCGTTGTGTGAAAAAAATCACAAATTTTGGTGTGAAAAATCTCACACAATGAGGAAATGGTATCAAGGTGATATTAAGAAGAACAGAATAAGATAAGAAGAAGAACTTTTATTGAAAACTATGGTGATTCGAACAACTTACATGAGAAGGAACAACGTTACAAATAAAAATTGGAATAATAACATTACAATGAAAATAAACCTACAAGATCCCCCAAATCCTCCACCAATAATTCCTTAAATAGGAATTTAGTAAGGCTTTGGCTAATCCCCCATCTTCCCATCTGCCTTTAATTAGTTATGGTGGGCCTAGGTGGGTGGACTTTTAATGTAGATGAGACTTTTCCACTCTTCCCCTGAAGTGACAGCCAAATTGCATCCACCGAAAAGACACTCCTAAAGGACCTTATATATGTAAGAATTAGAGTGGTTTATATGAGGATAAAATGTATCATCAGAATTCTCCTAATATACTATAAAATGTTGGCCCAAAATAATTTGTGGTTCACGAGATATGATTTAAATGGTGGGATGTTTTTTTGGGCCTCAAAATCTGGATCAGAATTTCATCATCAACTTGGGCCACTTGGAACACTATTAAAACATCCGAATTATCTTGGGACAATGTTATGTTAAATGTTCCCAATAATATAATCTATCTTCATTAAAATTTTCAGAATCATTAGGCCTGAATCCTGTCATATACATTACTTTTTTTTGTCTGATGTCCAGTTCACTTCGCCTAGAACCTTATTGGTTAAAGGCCCACTTTGGTGGTCTTACAATTAGAATATCCAAGTTCTATAAAGGGATGAATTGTTACTTATATAATGGTAGACATGAAAGTAAAATATGAAAATAAAATTAGTACCATTTTGTGTTTTATGAGATGTTCAAGAATGTACTATGTAATAGTGCATTTTAAAAAGGAATTACAATCATAATGTGAAATAATATTCAAAGTGTAAAATGCACTAATAATGGTGTCTATGATTAATAAATCACCTGAATATTATATTATAAAAAGTGAATATTAGCCTCTTTTAGGGGATAATCAGTTGCTCTAGATGGGGTTTAGAGCAGAGGGTTTCTCCTAGTCTTCGCTACCGATTTGAATGTTTGAGAGGGTATGGCTTTTCCATCGGTTCTAGGTCCGCACATTAATGCACGTGACAGTTTTATAGAGTAGGGAGTTGGAGGAAGCTAATATTATTATCTCTGATGCTGGTTAGGGGCTCTTCTATGATGGCTTGGTGTTGTTTGGCCTAATTTTTTTTCCAAAGTGATCTGTTGTATTAAGTCATGAATTCTATATGGTTTCTCATTTTTTCCTCAAAAGTGTTTGAATAACAAAAATTTAATTTTATATTAGTTAGTCAGTAATGGATTGTGTCGTTACAGGTCAGAAATTCCTAAGGAAATTTGAACTTTTCATATGGTTTAGGGTTAATATTGAGAACCAAGACTTTTTTTGGGAATCCTAAGGTTTTAAAATTTTAAAATAAGGGATTTTGGTGGGGTGTGAGGTTTTGTGGATTTATGGGGTGTTTGGGAGAGAATTAGAAGAAGTATTAGGGTGGCTAGAATCCTGGATTTCAGTAGTAGTAGCCCATAGACCAGCTAGTGAGCCACCACATTCAAGTTAGTGATGCACCACTGGATCACAAGTGATATAGGAATTAGTGAAAAACATTTCTTAAAACCACTAGCTAGCTGGTGAGATACCACCATGTGACCAGTGATCCACCGACTAGCCGGTGAGGCCCAATGGCCAGCTAATGGGTCCTTTTGAGGGGTGCTTTCAGTGGAAAAAATACCATGTTTTCTAGGTCATGGGACATCCTATATTAATAGGATATGGTGGGATTAATAGATGACATTTTTTAGCATAATATCCGTCCATTTTCTTCTCTTTCAGTCCTCTTTAAGAGATGCTGAAGTATAGTTTATTGTGACGATGATTCAATGAAATACTTTCCATTTTATTACATTACTAGTATTCCCTTCACAACCCTATAAATTCACATAATTAATATTAAGTATTAGCTGTTGATTACACTAGATCATGGTGAAATTGATTGAGATTGATAGATATTTTACCCAGATTTCATAGAGTAAATCATGATACACTACCTTCCTACCATTTTTCATTATTTCGATTGATTTAGTCCATTGATCAAAATTATTTTATGGTTTTTGGTAAAAATGGAAGTAATTTATGTTTGAAAAGGTGTAAATAAATTGATTTTTTTATCAAATTGGTGTTGAGATACAATGTTTACATTTTGAGTGTGGTTGATTAGGGTTCTAGTGAAGTAGTGATGTTTAGTATCTAGAAGCATGGATGATCTTGTCCAAGGATGTTCAAAGATTGGATGAGGTTCAATAGAGATTATGTAGGATGATAAATCCATTTCAGGTAGGATAACCTTATAATACAAAACCATATGCATATTTATGGATGTATGTGCATGTGTGTATTCATAATCCATGGGTTTATGTAGAGTAATTGAGGACTGATTTTCCCTTAGGCTAGAAGACGAGGGTGAATTTGAATCTAAAACCTCGGATAAGTTTCTAAAAGAACTTGGGATGTTCATATTCATCTGGAGACTATATATAAAAGGGGAAATGGATCTAGTTATGATAGAGATTATCTAAATGAATCATATAAAGGTGATATGGGTTACAAGTATAACATAGGTAGCTTTCCTAGAGTTATTCAGGCAGGCCAAAGTGATTTGTGGCTTAGTGTGAAGTGGTCACCCTGGATAGATGTGATATGATCCATGATAGGGATTGTGGAACTTAGTTAGGGAATTGGAATTGAGATTCCATGGGAAATTAGACAGTATGTGGAATTCAACTACCAAATCCATGGTCATGGTGAACCTACAAGCTATTGTGTCACATAAAGTGATAGATTTAGGTTCTTATCGATGAGATGAGACTAGGGAAGTTTAAAGAGCACTAATAATCACCCTTTTGGATTAGATTAGATTTGATGTGATGTGAGGGGTTATCTTAGGGATAATCCTAGATGTACTGAGATGGTGAGCAATGTGATGAGACATGACCATGTTTATGTGTAATGTTTTTTCTGAATACTTGTTATATATCCATCTTGACATGGTTAAGTTGGTGGGTAAATTATATGAGCATGTTCTGATAGGTATGTGGATATCAATCCTGATATGGTTGATTCGGCAGATAAATTGTTTGTAGCTTGTTTGTATTATATGGTGAATATCCATCAATGACATGGTCAAGTCATGGAATGTTAATATATAACTTTTTCTAATTTTATGCTGGATATACATCAATGAGATGGTTGAGTTATGGGATTTTATATGAACCTTGTTCTATTTATGTGGTGCCTATCCATCAATGATATGGTTGAGCCATAAGTTGAATGTGTAACCTTTTTATAATCAATGATTACATGTGAAGAAAGTATAATGGATCAACCCTGAGTCCTTGGGTATGAAGTAAAACTTATGGAATTAGATGATGGGATATCTGGAATGAAATAAAATTAGGTATGGTTGGGTGTAAAGATGGATTGGTTATCACCTGGTGACCCAATGGGTGTGCATAAATTTTCAAGTATCACAATGGCCTAGTTGGCACATAATGATCTAGTGAGCATGTTTATTTTTTTTATTTTCCTCATGCATAAATATATATATTATAGTTTATATTAAAGGTTCTTGGTGAGAACCTACTTTTTTTATTCCTACACCCTTCATCAGAATCTCAGTGTGTGTGCAGAACTTATGTTTATCTTTTAGGTTAGAGGATGAGAGGTTTAGTGGATTGGTATCAGGTTTCTCAATGGGTTTTTGGAGACTGATATTGGGATAAAGAAAAGATTACAAGAGATCCTTATTGTTTCTTTACAATTAATTTTCTATATGTGGTCTTCCTAATGGGAAACCATTTTTATTTTTTTAGGAAAACACCATTTTTAAAACATTATATTTATGATTATTTTGGGTACATTGATGTGTACTATTGTATGATTATTGTTTAGGTATTCTTGAAATTATTTTAGAATTTGATGTGAGGTAATAGTCTCCCCACTATTATTATGGTCCCCCACAACAATTTGGTATCCTCTATCATAAGGGGAGGCACACTTGAGGTCATGTGACCCTTTAGTCTGAACGTAGTGATTCAATTCGGGGGTGTGGCAATCTTTATTCTAATAAATACTACTACTATTTTTGTGGAATATAGAACATTAAATCTTATACAAAGTACAGAACCCATATGTTATGGATAAGAAGAGTGGAAAAAATAGTGAAACTTAATGAATCATTTATATCTCTTTAATGATGCATATAATCATGCATACTACGATGATCATAGGGTGCCCTCACATTTATAAACTGACAAATCCTTTCACTGAAGTAGAATAAGAGGGAGTGTCCCTAGGATTGTTAATTAATCATTTAAAAATAGTTATAATAACTATATTTAGTAGTATTACCTATTGGTACGTTGATACACTGTAACTATATGCTCCATAGATTATCCCTTAGTGGCGAACCAAGTAAAATAACCTTTTCCTATGCATGATTTGTATTTTTATATTTATCCTTGATATTTAGGGATTTTGTGAGAAAATAAATTAATTGTTAGTTTAAATAATATTAACACTAACATGAATAAAATATTTTGAATATTGAAAATCAATTTATGGTTAACGTTTTGTGATTGGGAAACCCAATAATTCACAACCCTCTCAGGGTGTATTGAGCTACAACAAGTGGTATCTAATCCAATAAGTTCAATTTTTAGTTAAACCTGATATATCTATCTTGTGAAGAGTTGAAGGTTATGAAACATATGGATTCTATAGTGAATTCTCTTTTATTTTATGGAAAATTATTTTCTAATTGGGAGGAGTTCATATCATACATAGTGGTATATATTGAAATCCCTCATAATATAATGTTAATTAGATTTTTTTGATATGTCAGCATAGAATTATGTATGATATTGATCAAATAAATTTATTTATTACTGTTTTTTATAAATATTCCTTAAACTATACTTTTTAAGAAGGTGTGTTCAAGAAAATCGCTCATTGTAAGACTTTAAAGGATATATGGATAAAGTTGGAATATTTCTATGGAAAATAATCGATGTTCAAGAAAAAAAACTATTTTTATTTTATTAGTATAAAATATGAATCTATTGATATTATTAGTATAATTTATGTTCAAGAAGAATTTCATATGTATAGATGTAAGAATAAAATGAATAATAAAATGTAGACTCTTGATTAGATGGACTCTCCAAATATGGTTATTGATTCTAAAATTATTATTAAAGCTATTTCTAACAATATTTTGGTATATTATTTGAAATATAAAAACTCAAAGTCACTCTTGGTGATTGATATATGTGTCGATTGAAATGTTGAAATGAAATATACAACATATTTTTAATTTGGAGAATGATTTTTAGAAATCCAGAGAAGATATGATCCTTGAATGGGCTAGTAGATTGATTTCCGATTATGAATTGAGTTGGATATGATTTCATAGAAGATATTTACATAGAGAATAAAAAATTTAGGAGAGTATATTTGTCCATGAATGTAGAAATAAAAAATATCAATGAAATTATAAAGGTCCAAAATGAAATTCTTTAAGGAATTTCTCAAGAAGTTTGAAAATAATGGGCAGAAAAAAGGAGTTGAAATAAAAAATTATCCCAAAAAAATGGAGCTTAAATAGAGGATAAAATTTGAAAAATAATCTTGTTTAAGTATGCAAGTTTTGGCTTCTCAACTAAATTAGAATAATCTAAAGGGTTAGGTGCTTTAATCAAATCTCAAATCCATCTCGAGAAAGGAGAAACTAGAAATTACCTCCATGGAAGCCTCAATTAGTAGATTATTTAGAATGAAAAATATTGAATCTTTGAATAAAAGTAATATTCTTAAAAAATCTATAATAGATGAATAAAAAAATATATGTGTGTGTCTAGAAGACAAAGTGTATAATTGTAAACAAAATTCTACTGTATTGACTTCTTAACAAAAGATTGTCTACACAAGGTCTGATTTTTATGAGACATGTTTTAATTTTTATAACCTTGTATACATGGAATATTATTGTATTAATATAGGAAAATATAATTATATAGGGGGAAATACCATTCTCATGTTAAGGGGAGGCCTGAATGGAATGAAGAGATATCTAAACCACACGAAATTAGATTTATGGTACTAGATGATTATGAAGTATGAATGAAAATGAATAAGACTAAAGTATGATTGAGGGATGTTTCACACCAATCATCATGGAGAGAAAAGTGGATAGTGAATCAAGCACCGAAGGTGGATAACTCACACCAATCTTCCTAAAAGGAGAGTAGGAAATCATGGAGAGAAAATAATTAAAATATTGATCCCATGATTATAAAAATATATGTAAAAGAAGGACCATCACTATTAATAAAAAATATATTGTTCCCATCAATGGATGTACAAATAAAATCTCATCAAGAATAGAAAAATATGAGGTGGGATTAAAAACCTTCATGCAATATAAAAAATAAATATCTTTTTTTCATTCATCCATTACAAAGTATGAGTGGAATACCAGTGGAATTTTTTGTACATTGAAAAAAATAATGATAAAGAATTAAAAAATGGTGTGTTGATGGAGGAATATTTCATTAGTGAGATGATTATCACAAAGAAGATGTATAAAAAAATGTATAAAAAAGAGAATCCAGATCCAAAAATTTAATGAGAGGTTTTCACTGGTAGTGTTATTCATAGAAAGTATTAAATGAAAGTCAAAATTAAAGGGTTGGTTCACCATGACCAACCAAATTAATCAACTTGAAAATTCCCCAGGCAACCACACTTCCTGACAATTTAAATTATTTTAACTATTGGAAGTGATGTTGGATTAAGTGGTAGATATAATTTTTGGAGTTTCCTAATATGAAAGAAGATATGATTATATTTAAATAACATTTGTTTTCAATGAAAGAAAATACATTAAATATGAAGGGTTAGAGATATTGAAGTTCCAAATTAGACTATCCAAAGTAAAAATTCTAAATTGGTATCCATGCCCTGATATAACTCAATAAGTGGGTCCTATAACCAATTTATATTTTAAAACATATTCTTAAGTATCATAATGCCGTGAAAATGTAAAAACAATTTCAGTCCTCATCTTAAGTTAAAATGGTGTAAAAGTGTAATATTAAATATTAAATGATGATGAGATATCCATGGTATTAAAAAATGACCTAAAGTCATATATCAAGTAGTAAAGGACCACTAAGGAGGAGAATATATAAATTATTTTATTAATCATAAATGATCATAGATTTCATGTTTATTTGTTATTGTACTAGAAAATATGGTCTCAGCTGATTCTTTTTCGAGATACCAGAAAATTGTATGAGGTTAGTTCTATAACCAATAAATGGTTCATCTAATAGAAGACAAACTCAATACATGGAGGAAAGCACTAAAGATATTCGGGGGGATTCAGGGCGAGAAAAATGATTCCTATTTAGCATCATCTAAAAATAATATTCCCTGTATATATTGAAGTATAATAGATATCATGTGGTGCTAATAGTTTTTTACAAATAAGTGGAATAAGGGGGCTGAACATGTGTTATAACTCACAAACTTGGTACTTTATTATTAATTTGGTGATGGTTTGGTTATAGTGTTATTGAGATCATAACAAGAAGTTTTAGAGAAGGTAGATACGCAAGCTGTATGCATTCCATGATGTAAGTGAGTGACAGGGAAAGATTTGATGTTGTTGACTTAAACTATTGTTTATTAAATTTATTTTAAAATTAGTTGGATTATAGATTTTTTTAGTAAACCATTTCTATGTGGTAAGTTCACCTGATAAAAATATTTGAGTTAAATGCTGTTGGAAAAAGGAATTGATTCCTATATTGTAAAAATGAAAATTTGGAATTATGTTTATTCTAAAAGTGGTATAAATAGGTGTAATATATACTAAACTATAAATATATAGTTTCCTTCCAACTAATAGTACTGAAAATCTATAAAATATCTAAATTATTAATCAACAAGTGGTTGAGATTAAATTTGTGAAGGTGGTAAGTGAAATCAAAATCTCAAGAGAAAAGGCATATTTGGATGTGGTTTAATGTAGACCAATGTGTGTGAAGGTGTTTTTAAAATGGTTGAAAAATCCAATATCTTTTTGGATGTCAACTAGTTATATCAAATGGGATGAGGTGGAGTACTTGACAAAGGGGGAATACAATATTTATAATATGAATTCTAAGACTCAATGAATCATCTTACCCAGAAAAAGACATATATAGATAAAGTTATGTATAAATTAAAGGGGAGAAGAGATAATAAAGAATCCAATATGAGATTTTATGAGGAAGGGAGATATAATAAAAATAATTATGTATTATTGGTCCCATTTCACTTTGATGTCAAAGGGGGACAAAAATAAATACCACCCAAATCCATAACCTTGTATTTATTTAATAGAGGATATGGATTTTTGATAATATTGACAAAAAAACTAAACATGAAGAGAATTTTGGAACCAAAGGTATGCTTGTTGTTGGACTTTATATTAATCAATTGAATCATGAAATAAGTAGACTTTTTTTAATTAATTATTGTCAACAAGATGTTATTTGGATTTATTGATAGGTTAATGGAGATTGGAATGAGGAGACTTGGTGTTTTGGGAAATAGAATAAATAATAAGTTCATAATCATAAAAATAAAAACCACATTTGGACTTTTTAGATGATGTATGACTTTAGAATACATGATTTTTTGAGATGATGATAATCATTTAATATTTGAACACTAATTTTGAGAAATTTAGGAGGCATATCTAAAAAAGGTATTTAGGGGAGATTTAGATGCCATTCAAGAGAATCTAGAAGCTGGAGCTGTTATGATTGAACAATACTGGACAATTTAAGGTTGTGTAATATTTGGAATATTAGTAGTTACATATCCCAAAGGTATGTTCAGAAGCTATTTGAAGGAGAATAATTGAAGGAATAAATACTTTTAGGATTCTTATAAATAGATTGATTTTTGTTTGGCCATCCAGAAGATAATTTTTTATGTAATTCTAGAGGAATCTAGTACTAAGTTTATTTTGAGAGTTTAGAAAATTCCCACATGTAATGGTGATATCTTCTAGAATGTTGAAAATGTTGAAAACTCATAGAGCATACTTCATGTATATGTAAGATTCATACAAGATACTATTTAGAATTTAGTGAATTCATAGAGGACTCTCCATTCTCATGTAAAAGAAAAATTATATTTTATATGGAAAAAAGAAAAATACTGGGAGACACCCTATATATGTGTAATTGATCTCTTGAATATAATAAGGTAATAATTTAGATCTCTCTAATAAAACATAATATTCCCAAAGAATAATACTAGTGTATGTAAAAATAACCAGTTCAGAGTTGGTTTGGGATTTGGAAATGTCCTTTGATAAAGAAGAGGGAGTCCCTGAATATACAAAATATTCATTTTAAGATTTAGTATGAAATGTGATAATAGATAAAGAAGTTTATTGTATACATGAGAGGAACTTCTAGAAGTTGAATAGAAATACCGAAAAGGAAGAACAATCACCATGTATACATCATATTTATATAAGAGAAATGTGAAAATAATATTTGTAGGCTGAGTAAAATGACTTCTAAGGAATGGAATTTGTGTGAAACAATTTTCATAAATTAAGTTTTATTTCAACCTATAATTAAAAATGATTCAATAGTAGAACTTATGTAAGAGTAATCAATGTGAAACATAAGATTCATTTCTATCCGAAGATGAAAATGTGGATAAGAAATGGAAATTATAGGGGTTATCAACCTAATATGTAAAATTAATTTTCGATAATAATAAAAATTAGGTATATTACAATTTCATGAATTATAAGGAATAAATAAGAGTTGTTTTCATGATTGAGTAAATTCAGGGGAGACATTTAAAGATAATAGAGGCAAAATAAAAGATTCATACCCTTTTTAAATTTAAGATAAATATTAGATACCCACAGAAGATAAAAATATGTTTTATCAGTCATAAAATATGATTAATAGTTTTTCTAACCATGGAGAATGAAATAATGGCTACTACGTGCCACTTCATAATTCCATGAATATATGGAAAAAATTAAAAGGCCTTCTTATTTTGTGGATATTTGAAGAAATATAGTCTGAAAATGATTGGAAGAATAAATTGTGAAATATTTTATTTGGATTAAATGATAATTATGGAAGTGATATGATTAAATAAATCATGTATGAATTATATATTCAAAAGTCTTATTATTTTTTGGAGATCATGCAATTAAATGATACATTTTCACTTAGGTTTAAATAAGAAAATTCTGATATGATATTTGTGAAGTTTTCATATTATGAAATATAAAAATATATCACATGAATAATTTATAAATTTATATGAAGATAATAGGGAAAAAATTAAGAGGATGATACTTCTATTATCTAAATATTTATATGTTTTGAACAAAGATCAAAGAGATGAATAGAATTGGAGATTTGGTTTTTATGGGAGAAGAAAGAATATAGAGTCTGCACAGTACTGAATATCTATTGTGCTTATATAAGTAGATGTGCTAAACATATTTACATAATCATATAAATAATATGAAAAATAGATGGTATCCAAAATGGGTTACCTTGTTCACATATGATTATAGAAGTAATAAGTTTAATGAGTATGAGTGATATAATTAAATATATAGAAGATAAATAAAGCATGAGAAAAGATAATTATAGTTAGGGGTTATATTTTTTAGGGGAATAATTATACTATTATTATAGAATAAATAATACTAAGATCTCTATAACTATCTTATCCCATATTTTTTGGAGAAGAAGAGTGTAGTAAGTGTGGAAGTCAATAGAGAATTTATCAAGATGTGAAGATGCATAGAATCATCCTTACTACACTGATCATGAAAAAACCCACACATATATAATCTAATTAACCCTTCACTAAAGTAATTCATATAAGAGAATAGGAGGGAGTTTTCTTTAGGATATATAGTGTGTCTTTCCTAAAAAATTTAATAACTACATTGGGTATTATTATATTCTTATAGATCAACACACTATCGAAATCTACTCCATATATTATCCCTTAGTGGTGAGCCAAGTAAAATATATATACCCTATTCATGATTTGTATTTATTAATTTAAACTTAATATCAAGAATGCATTTGTGAGAAAGAAATTAGTCAACAATTCAAACAATATTGAAACTAACATAGAAACAAGATCTAGAAGAGAGATAAATGAGCTAATGTAAAAAAGTTTTAATTATGATACACCTTGATTCAACCCCTCTTAGGGTTTATTAATTTTAAAAAATATTATATATGTTATGGATATGTCGTCTCATCCATAGTCTATATATGATGAGTATTGAGTGTACTATATTAAGGGGATCTTCTTGTTCCATATACGATGAGTGTTGAGTTTTCTATCTGAAGGGGATATTCTAGGGCTATTTGTGATTATTATTGGAGACTATTATTAGTATGGGATATTCTAGCATTCCATGTGATGAGTATTAATCTCTTTATTAGGACGAGGTCTTCAAGGTATATATAAAATGATTATTGAGACAATTTTTTATATGTGATATTCTAGGGATATATGTTATTAGTATTGGATCCCACTATTAGGGGGAATCTTTTGGGGCCATATGTGATGAGTAATGAGTGTTCTATTATGAGGAAATATTTTTGGGATATAAGTTATGAGTAATGATAGAATTATAATGTGGTAATATTATAGGGCCATAGGTGATTATTACTAGACCTTTCTATTTGGATTAATCATTTGGGTATACATGTAACTGATATTAATCTTCCCATCAATAAGAGATATTATTAGGATGCTTGTGAATATTATTTTGACATGTGAATCCGCTATATTTATCTTATAGAATATATTATTTGTATGACGTGAGCATATATTGTGTGATGGTTCTATTTTCACCCATACATTATAATGGTCTGAGCGATATTCTAGCCTAGGATCTAGTATGTGATCAAACCATGGGAAACCTCATCACATTATCAAAACGTATTGAAGTAGATAGAATCTCAAATCTAGGTGGATTTTTTAGTGTTTTATGAAACAATACATATTTTTTATTGTTTTACATATTATACAATGTATATACCCATATATATAATATATTATATCAGGGACACCATTGGGGGTGGCCTATTGAGTTTTTTACTCAAACCTTATAAGTGCACCTTGATGGATTTAGCTTGTTTGGAATGAAAATAAAAAATTATAGAGATAATGAAGTCATTGGTTGTAGCGAGTATTTTTATATTATTCTTTTATATTAGTGTTATATATAATCATCCCATCCAGTGAAAGTGTATCATTATAAATGACTATATGAAATTTCTTTTGGGTTCATATTTTATTATAGAAAGTGATAATTTTTATGGCTGTGTTATCTTTATAAATCAATATTATTTAGTTGTAATGTAGAAATTGTATTTTATTTTTATTTTTAATGTTATATATGGTATTATAATAGAGTGATTAGTCTCTCAAAATTATTTATAGAGCCTCACCACTAGTTAGTATCATTTGGTTTATGGGGAGGTGTACTCAAGGTTACATACCTCTACAACACTTCACTTATCATGTTGGCTGGGCCAAGGACTTTGTAAAGTGGAATCCAAGATTGTTTTGATTTGTTTTACTATATAGGAATTGATATATTGATATATTATAGTAAAAAACTTTGGATGAACCATTTTATTATGCCTGGATAAATATTTTATCGCAAAATTCTAATTTACCAGGTAAAGATATTTTTATTCTTTGTTTTGTGAGTAATGCTATTTTTTGATTTCAATGAATATAGTGTAAGATCTATGTTTTATTATTTTACTCCGGGCCTAGGATGGTAATTTAGTGAGATTTAATGAAAAAATTCATAACATAGGTCTATATATAATGTATATTATTGTATTATATTGATCTCTTGGTTATAAAAAATTTTAGGTTATTTAAGGTGTCAAAAATAAATTATAAATTTTTTCCTAGATAAGATATTATTAGAACACTACTTTACTAAACCTATGGTTATTGATTAATTATATTATTATTACTTGGATATTGATGGTGTGGACCATACATGTATTATGTTTTGAACTCCACGTTTCAAAAAGTTGGGAATTAGGATTCCTTGGGTGTTTAAATACCCATGATTGAGTAGGGTTATGATCTGATCATTGTGGGGAAGGGTTATGTACCATTATATAATATAGGTAATCCAAGAGTGGGTGATACTAGTACATGGATTCCTTGACATGGGTTGAATCCATAGGTAGGTTTTGATAATAATAAATCCCCTGGGCTATAAGATATAAAAGCATCAGGTGTTTCTATTTGAGTATGACCTATAAGGGATATGTGGTCATTGATTATGAAATAATCCTATGGATGATGAAATAAGACCCATAATAACATGATTCAAGTGTGTTAGTAGGATAATATGAAATTTTATTATTCTATTTAAGATATATCCTGGGTTATGATGGTTTCCTAATAGTAAATGGTTAACCTATGAATATAGGTTCCCTAAAAACAAAGAGTATTGGGCACATAATTATGTTATAAGAATGATTCATGGGTGATGTGTAATTGAGGGTAATATTTGGCCTATGAATCTTCTTGGGAATGTATGGGTTGGAAGCATTGGTAGTAATAATGAGAGATCAAATTATAATGGTAAAATTTTAAGATACCTAACGTTTATGATTAGTCATGTGAGACTTAGGCTGTTGTGGTGGGGATTATTATATTTTTATTGAGTTTTTATTGAGCTAATATGAGAATTTCCATTTCTCAAGGGTTAAATTCCATTCATAAAAAGAATGAACCTTAGTTTAAAGGCTTCACCATTGAGGTAAAAACCATATGTTATTGTAATTAAAATATTTTACTTATACTTCATTTATTGGAGTTCATTTTAGTACTATGAAAACTGCCTTTAACATCACTAGAATTAGCCTTTATCATCACTAAAAAAGCACTGATAACTTGAGAAAAATTAAAATACCAATGTTTTTAGTGATATAAAAGAACTGTTAAAGGACCCTTTTAACAATGATAAAAATGTTTTGTTAAATGGGTAGTTTGACAAAAATAATTTTCACTAGTAAAGGCCACAATTAACAGTACTAAAAAAATTGCTGTTAAAGGGGCCTTTAAGAGTGCTAAAAATCACTATTAAAGCCATACTAATAAAGAGTATATTTTTTCCCATTTAACCACCTACCTCTTACAAGAGCTTCCCCCAACATTATCACCTCTTCCCTAACCCCTTTATTATTATTTTTATTTAATCCAACCCTCCCCCATGCACCCTACCTCCAACAAGTTTCGAACCTAAGACCTGCAGCTTATAGACCATCAAAATTTCCACTCCCGTATATGGTTTTGTTTTACATTTAATTATATATCTTTATATTTATATATATATCTTTACATTTTTTATCCATATATTTTTATATATGTTTATATATTAATAAATATATTTTATATGTAATGATGTTTAATTATTTATTTAAAAAATAAAATCTTTATGTGTGAATATATAAAAAATACATATATATTGTTATATATTTGATTATAAATAATAGAAAATTGTAAAAAATTATAAAATTTAAAATCCATAATACTAATATTAATTTAATCCCTTGGAAAAAATTCATTCCCCACTAAAAAAGGGAAAATGCCAGCATAAACAAGGCGGAGAAACCATTGAATGTTAAAACATTAGGGTAACCTGACTAAAAACATAGTTTTAGAGGCCTCATGGGACTTTTTTGGTTTCTAAAAAAATGAAACCAGTCTCCTATCAAGTTATTAGGGTGTAGAGATCATTGCGATATTTGATTTGATATGTTGTTGAGCCCAAACATACACTCAGATCAAAAGTTATATCTGTTTGAAGTTTGAGTTACATTTTCAACTTATTTTGAATCTTTTCTTAATTTTTTGATTTTTTAATATTCAAATTTATATTAAGTGACTATTACTCGGAAATTATAAGATGATAATTAATTAAAAATATATTTTTAATTATTTTATAATCCATTTTCACTAAATATTTTATATATTAAGTTTAAATTTCTATTTACCTTATCTAAAACATATTTTAAAAAATATAAATCATATTTATATCAATACTATATATTTATATATTTTTATCATATTTTAAATGAAATATATATATTTTTTGAAGTATAATTTTATTAGTTCTTGTAAAAAAGTGGTGATAAAACCCCCTTTTATCAGTGCTTTTTATCACTGTTAAAGACCACATGTAAAAGTGTTAATAAATGTTCTGGTAAATACCACCTTTAACCACTCTTTTTTTTGCACTGATAAAGCTAGTATTTAAAAAAAATTATATAGAACAGTAAAATCTTAAGCACTAGATAAACCCAGTTTTGTAATGGTGTTTGGTACCTTATGTGTGTAAATTAAATGTTTTATAATGTTTAGTTTTTATAGAAAAAGTTCCTCTAGTGGGTGGATATTCTATTGTAGGATGATGGGTAAGTGATAGTAAACTATGAAGATTAGATTAGGGGTGATGGTGATATCTACATTGGATGGTGTCCTAGTGTATGTTCATTTCATAGTTATAATTCTACATGTGTTTTAGATATTTAAAATTGGATTTTTGAAAGGTGAAGAAGGGGTGGTTAAGTCCTTACATGCATTGAAAAATCTATTCTACCCAACCATTAGTGGTGGATTGGCATCCCAAGATTCTTTGAGAAGGATCATTAATATCTTAATTACTTTTATAAAAAGAAATAATCTCAGGGAGTTAAATGTAATTTTATAGGTTTCTAAACTTTATTATGAGTCCCTTATATAATGTGTGATTTTAAAGTTAGAAAAGGATGATGGAATACTATATAGGATTGACACTTACTATCTCATCAATGAATGGTTTTTTTATATATATTGAAATAGGAGATGTTTTAAGAGTTTATTGATCTTTAATAGCTTGGGTGATCAATGGCGAAGTATACTATTAAGTTTTAATGGTTATTCTATTTTGTATTACTTTTAAATGAAATTGATTCACCAGAGATGCACCACTCAAATCTACATCTTGGGTATCCATCAGACCTTTTTGGGGGCATGCACTTGAAAAGAAGAAAAACAAGGAGCTCGATAAAAACCATTCCAATAACATGGAACCATCGTGTCAAAAACCACTAAAGAAACACCATTTCGAAAAATAAAAGAGACAAGGAACCCCACCACAAGTTAAAACACTTTTTAAAATAAAACAAGGATGAAAGAATTATAAACCCACCAATGGTTTCATATGGACCTCACCCATGAACATCCCCATGATATACTGGGAACCCAAACATTTTCTCATAAATGTCAATGCATGTGGTCACTCATGGAAGCACCAATGGTAAAACATTTAATTCACCCTTCCATTAAAATCCCATAATTCCCTTTTCAAAAACCTTCATCCCTGAAAATTTGAAATCCCATAAGGATCTCACAAATTATTTTCCAAGAAACACCAATAATTCAATTAAAACCCCATTTTCTAACCTTACACCTCAAATCTAAAATATTTCATCCATTTCAAAAATATTAGAAAACTTCCCAAAAATTCACCAACCACCCAATCAAAAATATTTTCATTTAACCCAAAAATCCATTTCATAGAACCCAATTTTCCACTTGTTAAAACAAGGTTATTTTTTTAAATTCATAATTTCACAAAAAAACAAGGATTTCTAAAAAATTTCTAGAATTAAGAAAAATCCAAAAAATTAACAAAGGAAAACTAGTGTTGATGGGTGACTCATCCATATGGTTGGTGACCACATGCCAGTAATTCCACTGTCACATAGAGCATTCTAGGGTAATGTCTCTAACTCCACTTAGATTTCCAGGCCTTGTGATCTCATTGAGACCACTTACCCACTAACTTTTCATTTACCAGTACAAAACAACCCACAAGATCCAAAAACACCAACCACATAAACATCCCATGGTAACCTGAGGTTCAGAACGAGTAAGAGTTCTTGACGCTCTTCCTGCACCTAAACCTCGAGCCCAAAAATCCTAATCCTTATACCACAACAACCCCAAATAACAATGGGAACTATAAATGAAAGGTCTTCAAAATAGGAGATCGGTTCTGATAGAATTTGATCATGAACCGACCCTAATCAACCATAAATCAGTCACGAGAGCCGATCTGTGGAAAGTTCCGAGAGGTGTTCTTGATCCTTTAGGGATGAAAAGAAGAACCAAGTTCACCAAAAGAGTATAAGGAGGGAGTGATTTCACCCAAATAAACATACAAGGACATCAGAAAAAAATAAAAAAACAACTCAACCTCAAACTGATTTCCAAAAAACTTTAAACATTTACATTCATAAAATGAAGATACAAAAAAATTGAATAATAAACAAAACCAAAACATCCAAGCTGAATGTGACCCAAATAGAACTCATTGTGACTGCAAGGGTCACCATACAACCAAACAACAACCATAACCTGAGGTGACTGGACCACATTGGAACCTGCAAGAGAAGATAAAATCAAGAAAACACTATATGTACGAGTATTAAAACATAGTAGGTAGGCCCAACTAATCTATTCCCAATGCATATCCTTCAAAGATGTAAAAAATGAATTTCATGTTTGAAATAAAAACTATAAAAATAGGTTTTCCATACTTTACATTTCAAAATAAACAAATCAAAACTCATTTCCCTTTCATTTTAAAACAAGGCATGTTCATGGAGGCAAATTAAGTTCATAGGGGAGAAGGATAAAGGGATGCAAATAAGAAACAAAAAATTTCATGAAAATTCTTTCAAAAACAACTTTCTTGAAACCTTTTTACAAAAACAACCATTCATGATTTACCAAGAATATTCCAAAACCAAGAATAAGGGGGGATTTCTCACAATGAGGTAAATGGCTAATGAGTCGAGTGTCAGTTCATCAAAAGAATACCTAAGAACTCATAGGAAGACTAGAACATACTATAAATGTGACTCATCCCTAAGGAATTACTTATATGATGATGTCATAACACCTCGATGCTCGACCATCTCCCTACCAAGCCGAGTCAAGGGGCGCAACCCAATAGCAATAAACCCAAGTATCCACCTGCTACGGGCCATTAGCTAGTACAATTACCTAGACTAGTGAAGCAAATGTTCTCAGTAAACCTCTTTTCTATGTTATGTTCCCATGGTATGTTTGTAAGAGGTTGTTCTAATCAAAGAAAACAATGATTCACACACATATATATATACACGACCACACATCACCACAAGTAGCACCATCTCAACCTCCTCAAGGAGCATCCCATGCATTAAACCAAATATTACATGGGTGGAGTCCCATGTTGAGGAAAAATCCACCCCTCATCAACCAAATAGGAAAGGTTCCCTCCTAGATGGGTTTTTTTCAAGGAAACCAATTTGAGATTCTAAACAGCCCTTTCATCAATTTTATAAAAACAATTCCATTAACAAATACTATATACGACCCTTTTTTTATTATCCAATCCTCAATTTCAAACAAACACATTTGAAAAACCCAAGAAGCATAATATTAAGAATTTAATGTGAAAACACCATTTTAAACCTAATTCACCATTTTGAATATCTAAAAAATGTTTACAAAAAGCCAAACCATACTATTATAAATCATAAACCAATTTAAAGTGCCAAACATACCACTTTCAAAGTACTTGGCATGCAAAATCCATTCCAACAATTCCAAAAAATAACAAAACAAATGGAAATATCATAATATCACTTGATGAAATTTATTTAACGACAATTAATGACTATTTAGAAACTAAAGAACGTGAGAACACCAATAAATCAAAGTAAACCTAATTTAAGGGCATATGCATTGGGGTTACTACCTCAAAGACAGAGAAACGTTTTGAAATCTAGAGTGAAACTTTATTCGCACCACCACTGCACCCAAAGAAGACTTAAAGCAATGTAAAAAAAATATCGAACAAAAAATTTAAGTATCTAACCCTAAATTTTGGAACCCTGTATAAGGGGGAGAATAAACCCCCACCCCCCAAATAGAAGGAAAACTAATGGAAAGAGAGAAACCAAGGAGAACAAGACGTACAAGAGGATTCCTTAAAGAATGGGAATAAAAAATCCAGAAAAAAAGATATTCAAAGTAGAAAAGAGGGGAAGAGGGTGCTCTAAGGTCAGATGAACCCGAGTGGGGAAGGAAGAGGGGTTTTTGGAAAATCCCATTTTTTTCAAAACTGGGTAGGCCATACGGTCTATCAGACCATGCGGTAACTATACAGTCTCTTCTACCAAGGAATGGATAGCCTCGAGAGTACCAGCTACTTTCTGCATAACCATGTAGCGGCCATGCGGTAGGTTCGTTCCGAACCCAGCTTACCGCAAAGTTACTCCTAAGCTACCGCATGACTATGGGCTACCCATGCCTAGGCCCTTTTTAAGAAAAAAACTCCAAATTCCACCGGAATCTCAGGGAAGAACCCAAGAAGAAGATCTAGGACAAGGATAAAAGGAAATAACCTTCAAAAAACTCACACCTATCACTCCTGGTTCTTGAGAAAAAACCAAAAACTAAAACAAACTGGAACCAGGGATGAATTTAAAAACCCAGGATGTGACAAATGAGGGAATCTATTGAAAGGGGAGAAATCCCAAGGTTTTTCCAGCCCAAAATATGTTCATAGGCATGAATCTTCTACCATAACTAAGGATGGAGCTGCATCCAAGGGAGATCCATCTCCCAGTTATAAGTTACACGGAATTTCTTCCCCTAAGTTAGTTGAAGATGGTGATAATGGTGATTTTAGAAGTCCACCAGATCATGGTGGACCTACTATCTCCGTTTCTAGAATATATCCTACGTGATATCATATTTAAATAATTGATAAAGAAGGGTAGCTACAATAATTACCTTATAATGTGACTTTAGTTGATCTAGAGTATGAAGAAACTGCTCAATATCTTCCATAGAAGGTTTCTTCTTATACTCCTTCACCTTTTTCAGCTTCAGACTATATTTCTAGAGCTAATTTAAAATCATTTAGTGAAAGGATTCTTTCTAATTTTAGTGGAGCTCTTATATTTCAGGATCCTAGAGTAACTCAGCTCAGTGAACCTGATACAAGGAATATTTTTGTGCTAGTCATATTACATATTCATCCAAATAGGATTTTTAAGAATAAAGAAGTTGATATTGAGAATAGAAGATTAGATAATGAGATGAAAGCTATGGAATATATTATGGAGAAGGTACGTACAAATTTTTATGCTATCCATACATGTATTTTGGATAGGTTAATGACCTTACCCCATGATGCTGATTCTATATCCTCTAATCCTCCTCATACACCCTCTATTTATGGTGAGAGGATTAAAGTTATAGTCATAGAAGAGTTTCATGCCATTATGGGTGATATCATTGCATTTCATCTGGGGGAACTTTGACAAATCAGACATCATGGTGAGAATATATATATATATATATATAAACTGGTTAGGGAGTGTTTGAATGAATCCATAAGTGATAGAGAAACTATTATTAAGGAAATAAAATAAAACCTTTATTGAGTTTATACCAAGAATGTGTTTAATTATAATTTTATGTTTCATAATGATAACTTAAGGATACCTCCTATAACCAGGGCCTTCAAGGAATAAGTGAACAAGCCTAAAGTCTTATCCCCTCTACTCAAGAAATTTACAGAAGATAAGAAAGACATGTTCACTATGATGGAGTGAGGTGGGATCATCATCATGGATTTTATGAACCTAGTGAATCCCTTTTTGTGTATATATTTCATAGAAATTGTGGCACTTGAGGTTATTACTATGTCTTTCCTCACCTCTGTATCATCCTTTGCACCCTTTCCTCCTTAGTTTTAGCTGTTTATCATGTCACCAACTGAAGCAATTTGGCATCTCTAGATAGTGGTGATCTGTGAGCTTCCTCAGACTATATATTCTCTGTCAACTTTTACCTTATTCATCCAATCTATAGAAAAGGAAAAGACCCTATTGATCCTTCACCCCACCGAGTTGAGAGTGATTATAACTAGGATTATTCTTGATAGTGATTGTTTTCCCATATATTACTCTTTTTCGGATGTAATTTTTTGACTGATATATTTAAAAGAGTTTATATTTTCTGTCTTTTTATAAATTTAATTTTATTACCTTTTTGATAATCCAAAAGGGGGAGAAATTATATTGATAGAGTTTAACATTAGTCTTTGTAAATTAGATTTAATTTTTTACTTCTATTTGTAAATTTAAACTCAATATCTCACTTTAGTAATTTTACCTTTTAAATATACCCTTACTTTTCAAATTTGTATAATTATTCATATAGTTGCTCTTCCACGTGGTTATAACATGACAAGATTTTTGATCACTAAAAAGGAAGAGATTATTAGAACCTTATTATTTTAATGCTCACAAATTATGACTATTATGTTTATAATGATATTATTGTTTTATGACAGTATATCATTTTGTGAATAAATTTTGATAAGTATAGATCTACCATCAGTTCAAGGGACCAACCATTGGCAATGATGATCCACCATTAGTTAAAAATGATCTACTATAGGCTCTATTGCTCTACCATTAGGACATATGATATTTTAATGAATTGATCTACCAAGGAAATTATGATAATTCCTTATGTGATACCTCCAGATTTACTACCTCCAGATGTGATACTGCTAGATGTGATACTGCTAGAGCTATGCTACCACTGGTCTAGTGCTACTAGCAGATATGTTATCACTAGAGATATGCTACCACCAGAATCATGCTACAATTGGAATTGTTCTACCACTAGGGAATCTACCTACATCCATAAGATCTACCATTATACCATGGTACTATTAATCTAATCTACCATTGGTTTATTCTACTTCTAGTATTTTGCCTGTGTTATTTTGTCCTTAATTCAAATTTAATTCCTCCAATGGATAATTTACGTAATTAAATGTAGATATCTTCACATGGATTTATTAATAATTATTTTTAAACCATTTCATGGATACATTGAATAACAAATTTGTGGTTTCCTATTCTAATTATTAGTACGAAGATTCATGATATCTTTATTGTTATTCTTCAATGGATATTTAGTTCAGCAGAGCTATAGATTCTAAAGATCTCCCCCATGATCATGGTTTCATACATGCAGGAATAAAGATACATATATGCGAGTGTGAAATTGTAGAATATATAGAAGATATAGAACCTTTTATACACTGAATTAAGATATCTATATGGAAGTCTTTCAAAACATCTACACACATAAAATGAAAATCTATAACACTTTGTTTTCCTGCACTTTTAGATTAACTTGATCAAGATCCTCACCAAGTCATATATGAGGACCTTTTATCATTAAAATCCATTTAGAATGATCATAAACATTTACTTCAATATTTTATTATTTTATATCTATATTATATTCTTTACTTTTGAGCAGTGTTTCATAATAATCTATTTTATTTGTACACACTATTTCCTGCACATAAACTGGAGTGTGTTAGAAAAACTCTTTAAAAACTCTTTATCTGTATACCCATGAAAACTATGGAATAAGTCCTACATGGATTGTATTATTTTTTCTTCCCATGTATAAATGTGGAATATTCTTTGATCCTAGAAAACATGTTTTCTGTTGTTTGTAAAAATCCGATCAAGGTTTTGGATCTGATTATTGTTATAATAATATTCTTAGTAGTAGGGGATTTCTAAGTGGAGGGGATTAAGTCTCATCATGAGACTGAACCCATTTTTTATTCCCCTATGTGTTATCATTTTTGTTTTTCTAAATTTCAATACTAAAACAAAATTTTTTATTTCAATATTTAAAGAAAACCTTACCTTGATGTTAGTCTTAAACTGTGTTTATATAAAGTGTTTGATTAAGTAATTTGATTTATAAAGTTAAAATAATTTCAAATATTGTTTTCACTGATACCTAATCCCAATTTTAGAAACATTATTAAAGATCAAACTTATATAATTCTACTTTTTTGATTAACTAGAAATTTTTAATTAACTTGGGGTATTTAATTTTTAACTCTTTTTATTAGATTTTTTTATTGGGAACACAATTCACCCCCTCTCGAGTTACTCACTCTGACCAATAGTTTTTAATTTGGATATTTATATTATACAAGATGATAGAGTGCATTCATGTAAGTCTAGAGTAAAGTTAATAGTTTCTCATCTAAATTTACCTTCACTATAATAAGTTCTATGCTAATGACATGTTTTATTTTATATGGTTTATATAATAACCCTTTGATTTATTTTATCATAATTCTAATTTAATTCATGGGATTTAAAAATTCACCTGATGTTATCTCTTTCATAGGATTTTTATTTAAAAGTATAAATGTTTTAAGAGTTTCTCTCCAAATCATTCTTTTTTTATTTGTGATTATTAATACCTAGGAATCCATTGGGAGAATTTGGGATGAAATTTCCATATAAATACCCATTATTTTTTTCACTAATTATTATGTTAGTTAATTAAATGTCTTTTAACCATCTCCAAACTTAGTGATTCATAATTTATAAAAAATTACATTTGTAATGGGAATTGCATTTATCTTTTCTTTATAGTTGGGAATATTTTTCCTATATGTCTATATTATTTATATTGTATCATGAATTTTAATCTCTCTAATTAAAATATTGCACAAGTACACTTTATATTGACTTTAATCTATTTACATAGTTATAAGGAATATTGTTTATCTCCCTTCTATTATATTTCTCTCTTAGTCATTTTATCCTACCATTTTCATTGATTTTCATCACAAATCATACTTTTAAAGTTTTTATGATACGTAAAAGTAATTGTTATTCATTTTATGTGAGGGTTGATCATAGATGTATATAGCCCTAAAATACATTAGGTAAATGATATATCTCATGAGATGATATGTTATGTGATATTATAGGTTATATTAGTCCACTATGTTATGTGATTTTTCCCAATATGTGGCGATGGTCTTAGAAATGATCCTAGATATAAGATATGATTTTATATTCTTATATATGGGAAATTGTTTTATGTCATTCCAAATTCAATTTACTAATTTATTATGTTACACTAAAGTATTTATTTTATGATTCATGTTGATTTTTTAATTTTCACATTCTATTGGGTATGATTTCATTATTTAATGATTATATACATTTATTATGTTCTCAAACCCGCATATTCATATTATTCTCACATGTGATCTATATTATTGTCTTTTATGGTGTTCCATTTGATATCAATTATGTTTTACCATTATCATGTGTTTTAACTCATTGATTTATTATATTTCAATTCCCAAAGTTATAAAGAAGAATATAATATATGATATGTGTAAAAGGGAGTTATGTGTAATGAAATTATTGAATAAGAGTATACTAGGTTATAAAACATGTCATTTATATTGATAATACCCAAAGAAAATAATACTTTATGTTATTTGAGTTTGATGTATTATTATTTAAAATGTATTATCAAGTATAATGTTGAATTATGTTGGTATTTTATGGTTGGGTACTCATAGCTAGTATCAGAGAGAGGTTCAATTATTTTTGGGGACTATTCTATGAAAAATAAGAGGATAAAAACAAAACAAAACAGGGTTAAATCAAGAGTACATGTCATATATTTTATCAAATGTGATATATGATGAACTAAAAATGTCAATGGTTGAAATTAATGTGTCATAAGGATATATTATGATTGTTTTTTATTTTTGTGTGTTTTTTAATGTAGATATTATTATTTATTTCCCACACTGAACTCTTTAGTTTTAGTAAATGATTAGAAATTGAATCAAATAGAGATATGTACGTTTCTTATCCATTTATAAACATAAAAAATATTACTTAATTTTCTTTACAAAAATTATATCGATTATGCATGTTTTTTATGAGAATTAATTCACCTCCCTAGTGATTAGATATAGAATTATCAGTGAAAACTGTTATTAGTGTGTTGATTTCATTCCAAGTCTAAAAATATCCTTCGATAATGGTTTATAAGAATATGCTTTCTAAAAATATGAGTATTCTACCTTTGGTAGAATATTATATGATTTTTTACATGGATTAGTTCTCTATACATAGATCTTATATCAATTTTTGGGATACAGAAATCATATTTCATATCCCAAATTAAACCATGATCATCTATTAGTTCAAGAATGACTATGAAATCCCTATAAACATTACACCCATTTTATGGATCTGGGTATAAAATAATGAGGGAGTATTTAGACAAAATGTCTAGGAAAAAACTTAACATTGAAAAAAATACCAATTTTTAATGAATATATTGATGCATTTTTTGACGATTTTCATAGTATTCCCCTAGATCATGAGGTTAAATTTCCAATCAAACTTATACTTTGTGTTATACCTATATTTAAAATTCTTTATAGAGTTAACCTTATTGAATTATTGGAATTAAATATTCATATAAAAAAATATAGATAAGGGTTTTATATTTAGAAGTGCTTTACTATTGGGTGTACATATCTTATTATTTAAAAAGAATGATGTATTAAATCATATTTTTATTGATTATCATAAACATAAAAAGTTAATGATAAATAAAGTATCATCTACCTCATATTTATGAATTTTTTTATCAATTACAAGGGTATCAATACTTATTAAAGATTTTCCTTTAGTATATATATCATCAACTAAGGGTTAAAATAGAGTATATACCTAAGAAAACCTTTCTTATAAAATATAAACACTATAAATTCTTAATTATTATATTTGGACTTACAAATTCTCTCATAATCGTCATGAATTTAATGAATATAGTCTTTATAACTTATCTTCCTCAATTTGTGGAAGTATTTATATAGGAAATTATCATATATCCCAAGATAAATTAAGAAAATTAAAAATATTTGAGGATTGTTGTGGAGACCTTAAAAAGGATAAAATGTATCAAAAAATTTAGAAAGTATGAATTCTTTCTTTAGAAAGTATAAGTATTACATTATGTAATCATAAGTAAGTGTATATCTGTTTGATCCTTTGAAGATAAAGGTGATTGAAGAATGGAAAAGTCTGACCACTGTAATAAAAATCCATAGTTTTCTTATGTTATTTTCGTACCATCAATTATTTATCCAAAAATGTCCTAGGATTTTATTATCCAATAACCCAGTTAACTTGTAAGGGAGTTAAGTTACTAAATATATATGAATTCCAAGATAGTTTCAAGGATATTAATATGAGTTTGGTCATTGTATATGTACTCATACTATCCTTTAGTGGAGAAGAGTTTTTGATATACAATAATACATTAATAAAGATATTGTGGTGTGTTATTATTCAAAATAAAAAGGTCATATCTTATTCCTCATATCAATTAAAGGTTTATGAGAAAAATTACCTAATACATAATAAAGAGATAACAACAATATTTTTTATATTAAAGATATAGATACATTATCTTTATAGTGAAAAGTGTGATGTTTATTGATCACAAGATATTAAATTATATGTTAACATATGATTTGAACATGTGAAAAATGATTTGGTTGGAGTCGATCATGGATTTTAACTTTTAATACATTATCACTGTAGGATGGAGAACATGGTGATTGATGCTTTGAGAAGGAAGGATCATGATACCTTATTCATGTTATGGATTAAAAGAGACCCAATACTCATGGATTTGAAAAGGATGGAACTAGAAATACTAAGGGAGGGAGAAATCCTATCTTACCTAAATTAATGCTAAACTCTAATTACATGTAAAGGTCAAGCAGTCATAGAAGGATGATATATATATAGAATAATGTTGGAATTATTATATTTTTAAACCTTGATAAGGATGGAATTATTAGATTAGGTAAATGAACATGTGTCACCTCAATACTAGAATTGAAAAAGGAGTTGTTGGATGATTTACATAACTCACCATTCCCAATATCTCTCAAAATAAAAAAGATATATAGAAATATCAAAATTATTTCTAATGGTGAAACATAAATAAATAGATTTCGGAGTAAATATATCAGTTATTGGTTTACTAAACATTTAAGTACGAATGCATGAAATTTAATGGGATGATCAAACTATTATCCATACCTGTATGAAAATGGGTGAGCATCAATGAATATTTAATTATAGTTTTTATATGTCCTTTAATGGAAATGATTCCATTTGGTTTGTGGTTTATTACATTATAAAGTTAGTATATTTAATTTTTATTCAATAATATATGTTTCTAGATTAATTTGAAAAGATATAAATAAAGGAATAGGTTAGGATGTATAGAATACCAAGTTAAATTGTATCTGATCTTGATCCATGGTTTACCTCAATGTTCTAGATAAGTATTCAATAATTATTAGATAAAAAATTAATCTTTCGTACTATTTATCATCCTTAAACAAATCGTAAATATGAAAGGTCTGTTTAAACTCTATAAGTCATGGTGATATACCATTTAATGGATTTGAAAGGAGGTTAGGATCACCATATTCCTTTTATAGAGTTCTCCAAAAACAATATTTTCAATTATAGAATTCAAATTTCACCATACGAGGCTCTATATGGGAATAGTTATATAAATTAAACATGTTGGGATGTAGTCAAAGATAGGATGCTTTTGTGACTAGATAATTCTCAAGAAATGTAAGAGAATATTCAAACAATTAATCAACATATTAAAGTAACATAAATCAATAAAAGTGTTATATTGATAATCATCCGTGATATTTAGATATTGAATTTGGAAACAAGTTATTCATTTGAATATCTCCATGTAAGGGGGTTATGATATTTATGAATAATGTAATGATAAGCCTTAGATAGATTATACCCTTCAATATTCTTGTTCACATGGAGACTATAGCTTATCAAATTGTGCTTCCACTAAAACTCTCACAAGTACTTATTGTGTTCCAAATATCACATTCTAGGAAGTTTATATCACATTCATGATATGTACTAAAATCAGAGATTATAAAAATATAACATGATATCTCTTATGATGAATAACAATTTGAGGTCTTGTATTATAGTGATGAAGCACTATTAATCCAATCCACTCACCCAATCAAAGTTCTCTAGAGAAATAATAAGTTTGAGAAAGAAATGTGGGTACTAGAATATGTAATGAGGTAAAAGTACCCACATTTATTTTCGTCTATGTAATTAAATTCAAGGTAGAAAATTTTTATAGGGTGGTATAATCTTACAAACCACATTATTATTACTTGTCTATGTTGAATAACTTATTTCACATGCAACACCAAATGAAAATGAAAGAAATTTGTTTAAGGAATATTATTATAATATAATAAAAATTTGTATATTAATATAAATGAATATGAAATATCATTATGAAAATTACATGAGGAATAAAACTACAAGTAAATAAAAAGACTAAAAAATTGATATCATCATCCTCGTGCTTTTCCTTGAGGATTATAAATCTGATTGTAACTTTGGAAAGAAAGAAAAATATTAGGAATATCATAGATATTTAGAGATATAAATGAAATAGTAGAATGAATGAAATTATGTGAAGTATGTAAAGATATATATATGAGTGAAAATGGATTATATAACCATTTGAAATAGATATTATTTTTGGGAACACATATATCAAGGGGTATATTGAAAACAAGATAATGGAAACATAAAATTATTTAGAAAATAATTTTTTTTAATAAATACTATATTCAACATGAATAATAATTATTTTAAATTTATTAAGTAAATGAGATTTTAAAATAAAAAAATATAATTTCTTATTACGTAATTATTTTTTTATTGAATAAAAATTAATTTTCAAAAATATTTGTTATTTTTATTTAAAAGTTAAATTTAAAATATTTATAGATTGAAATTTTTTAAAAAGAATTTATATTTTGGAATCAGTTAATATAAATAATTTAATAGGGTAAATTTAATTTTTAATTGCAAAATTTTTTACCTAGGTGAATGGTGAATTATGTATAAAAACTATAAAAATGATAAAATATAGTATATAGTAAAATGATGTATAAAAGCTATAAAAATATATATAAATGTTGATAATGAATTTAATATTGTAATTATTTTGTTTTTCCACTTTTCATGCACTTTTCATGATAAAATGACATTCTTTAACCATTAAAGAATGAAAAATTTAAAATATAACACTAAAAATCATATATAGAAGAACCACTCATCTATCCATACAAAAATAACATGTAGCCTTAGGTTTCCTATTGAATCCCTATAATATTTTCCTCCCTAAGATCCATCTCTCATGTTGGTTATTTTCTGGTCCCTAGAAGGATTCCTTAATCCATCCTTATTAAGGAACCTTATAGGAGAAGGGGAAAATACACCAAAGTAAGCATTTAATTATTTTATATCTTTTTAATAATCTTATCATACACAATATTCTTAATACCCATACACCACTCTAATAATTTTCAATTAACATCATCATACATTAGTAAAAATTATATTACTATAATATAAATATACACTCTCACTCATTTCTTAGTATATGTTTAACCACCTAAATGAATGATTCTATACTATCATCAAAATTTCAATAATATATGATAATAAAGATAAAACAGATGGAAATATTTTCTATTAATTAGTAATTAATGTTATGAATAAGGTTCTTAAGGGTTTTAACTAAAATGAATTATCATTATAAATTTTTTGTTACTATTAATAAGATTTCCTAAAACATACATGCTGTGAATTCTATTTTTGAATACTATACCCATATCTTCCAATAAATGAACATTATAATATATAAATAATTAAAATACTATGATTACAATGCCATGAATAATATAGTGATGATGAACTTGTTATCAAATAACATGGATCTACATCGCCATACCAAAACCAGTATGATAAAATCAAAACTAATTGAATCCAATGATGAAAAAAACTATTATATATGTAATAAATTATTATAATTTAAGGGTAAAAAGTTAATTCATATGAATAATGTTTAAAAAAAATTATTAGTATAAATATTTTTATTATATATGATTTTGGAGTGCATTTCTGGAGTTTATGAGTAAAAATAGGGGGTTCTCATCTCAATTTCACTTTAATAAAAAATGTTATATATCCACCACATATTCTATTTCATGTGTTTTATATAAATACCATTTGATTTATTATATCTTAATTATTATTTAATAAAATATATTTTCAAATAAATATCATTTTCTATCTTTCATGGATTTTTGATTCAAACATTATCCAAATCATAATAGTTTCTCTCCCAATAATTATTTTTTACATGATATTATCATAACCTAAGATTTTATTGGGATATTTTTATAATACTATCAATTTTCCATCCCCATTATTGTCTCCACCTTTTTTATGATTGATAATTACTTTACTTTTCACCATCACCCCACTCTTTGATTCACAACTAATCAAAAATGACACAGGTAAGTGGAATTGTCTTTTTATTATTTTTATTCTATATACATTAACTATTGTTCAAGGTTACTTAATATGAACTTTGGATTTCTTTAAAATGTGTAAAACTAACCCCTTTATCCCTCTTCCATTATCTTTCTCACATGGTTGTTTTCTCCAACCAATTTCATTTATTTTCTTCTTGAAGCTAACTTTTCAAGTTTTCATGATTCATTAAAGTAATTTTTATTCACTTTTTCATTTTTATAACCCATTTATTTATGCATTATTTGTAACACCCCAGGAAAATAGAGAATATGAAATCTTTATATTTATCCATATTTGGGAATAAAATATTAATATTACTTAAATGGGGATGCTATGCTCGATGGCGTACCCAATACGCAACAACGAGTTTATTGGGAATCTTACATTGCACTCTAATAATAAAATAATATTATTTTAAATGGTAGTTAACGCCTAGCTGTTGTAATGGAGGGAATGAACAGAACTAACTAAAAAATGATTATATATGTTTGTCAAATATTTTTACACTTTACAATAAATGTTAGAGGATTAAAAATGCAAATGAATCCAGTTTTTAAGCGTAAACATTCTAATATTCTTTAAAAGGTCGATTAACCGCCTTTTGATGGCGAACCCCTTTTAAATCCACTTTTTAAAACTTTTATAAGCTCTATTTTTAAAAATACACATATTATTTATGATTGGGACATTGAAATTTACCTTGGGTTAATTTTTGGTATTTTTCTGACAATGTTCATTTTTCAATGAATAGTGAAAAATACTGCATTTTACATCAAAACTTCTTTTTCATATAATTTAATTATATGGTTATATTATCTTTTTAATTTTATTTAAAGTGTAATTAGAATATATTTTTACCATGTAATTCAATGATGATCGTTGGGATTAATTTCACTTTGGAATTAGGCATAAACAAGTACCAAACTTTTCATAAATATTGTTTCAAAAATACCCGCTATTTGTTTTGACAACGGGAAGTTTTTTTAAATTATTTATTGCAATTTATGTGTTTGGAATTTGGTAAAATTACATATTTGGAATCAGAAGGTCCAAATTATGTAATTAATACTCTTTTGTTTTTGGACATTACGAATAGTAATGACGGTAATTATCTTTAATTATCTTGATTAATGAGTAATCGGGTAGTTAAAGAAAATAAGATAATATCATAATAATAAAAAATGACCACAAAATGTGTCCTAAGGCTACTGGTTGTCTCATGGCCGACCATGGGATGCCTTTTTCCAAACATGGGGGCCCCATGGAATCACTTTTGTGAGAAAGTGACTTTTTATCTTTTTATTTTTAAGGAATGTTAAATGTAACAAAGAATGTATCACCTAAGTAAAATATTTTTAATTTTGTCTAAATAAATGATAATTTGGACTATAAATATTAATTGGAAAGCTAAAACGATTTCCTACATCATAGTATTTTTTTTGATAATTTTTAGATATTAAATAAATTAAATTATTTATGACATCATGATGATGTAGCGATGACCTCATTATTTAACGATTTAAAAAAAATGGAAAGATAATGTAAACTATAAGACCTACACATGTCAAAAACCTATTGGATGGGTGGATTTCGAACCCTTATCACCTTATAATCGAAACACATCAATGTGGGACCCTTAAAATCCGAAACTCATTTGAAAATAAAGTTACATTTTATACCTTTCCAAGGGTACCCCTTCTCTTCTCTTATAAAAGGCCCCCACCTCTACCTCCTTACCCACACTTCCAAAGCCTTTGGCTCGGCCAAACCCTGCCCATTTTGTCTCTCCACATCCCTCTATAACTCTTTGAAGCCTCACTTTGGGCAGAAGTCTTCCCAAGGAAGCCTTTGATCTCAAACCAAAGCGAGTTACCCGATTTTAAGGTAACGTCTTCACTTGTGTTCTTTTGTTTTATTTTGCTTCTCCAACCCCCTAAACTATTTTTATTCATTTATTTTGTAACAACTCTAGTATCTTAAATATACTAGGATGTTTTTATAAGAAGCATTTGAGCTAAATTTACACACACCTACATCAAATGGTTAAAGAACATACTGTTTCTGTGGATGGTGAATTTCTGCCTCACAAAACGATGATTGTTCAAAACTCATATAACACCTTAAAAGGTGGCCATTAAGATGTCACTATATTTATATATGATATATAATATGTTTCTTTTTCTGTATTTTTCTTTTTTTGGCATACTTTTATGGTTTCCATTGTGGGTAAACACGATAATTTCATTTTAGGAAGTGCGGACTACCGCCCCCTCAAAGTGATTTGATTCGTTAATGCCATATGTGGGTTGTATAAAGGATGGATTTAAAGTTATTATATATGATGTATGTTGCATATAAATGATGAATATAATTCTGGAATTAAAATATACATACCTATCATTTGGTTTTAATTCCATTAATATGACATAGAAATGAAAGTAGCGTTCATGCGTACGTACAGCTTACCGTCTCCATGAACGGTGCATTTCATTTCTTACCTCTAAATGATTATGTAATATTATAAATACATGTATATTCTGGATATATATGATATATATGATATCCAAATCATGAATATAATTCTGGATATAATGAACATTTGACCACACGAACAACATGTAATTGTAAGAAGTCCACTTTCGACTTAAGAACCAAATATCGACAAAACAAACATTATTAACTTAAATGATTACATAATGTTTATAACATGGAAATAAGTGATATAAAAGGAATATTGAACTAGAAAAAGGTTCTTAATAAAGTGGAAATTAACTCAAGTTTATTATTCAGGACATTAAAGAACGATCCAGTCAAGTCGGACCCGAGGTAAGGGATCCTACTCCTCTCTTTCTTTTTAAGTACACTCTTTTATGTCATTCCTTATAAGCTAATATTTCTTGTTATTGGGATGTTATTTTATATTACTCTTACTGTAATTTTTATGTTCATATGATGAAAGACCCTATTCTCTCTCATCAATCCATTTTGGAAGTTTTGAGTGGTGCCGTTAGGCTGCCAAATTTTTGTAAGAGATCTAACCTCTCTCTTTCTCTTTAAGTACTCTCCTTTATGTCACTTATTTTAAGCTCCTCTTTGTTATGATGGGGGATGTTCTTTTATATTCCTATTTCTGTACATTTTATTGTAATGTGATGAGATACCCTATTTGATCTCATCAATCCATTTTTGGAAGTTTTAAGTGGCGCTGTTAGGCTGCCGAGTTTTCGTAAGGGATTTTTCATCTCACTTTTATTCCCGTGAGATTTATGCTACATTTGCCAAAATTTCCTTTGAGTGGTGTATGTACTGACCATTATTTTACTCATTGTGTAATATTATTTAATTTATGAGTATTTACATCAATGTTGGATTGTCCTTCTTTCACGGGGCGTATGTTTCGAAAGATACCCATGTCGGTAAGGGAACCTTTCACCCTCCTATTTTTAAAAGACTTATTTTGTTATGTCTTTTAATTCACATAATATTATTTTGGGATATGTTCTTCTATATCCTTATTGATGTAAATTTAATGTCCAAGTGATGAGATACCCTTTTTATCTCTCATCAACTCTTTTTCTGAATTTTGAAGTGACGCCATTAGGCTGTGAAATTTTTGCAAGGGAACTTCTTAACCCAATTTCGATTCTTTGGGATAAACTTGTACACCTTGAATATGTAGTTCTATGATTATGTGTTAATTTCCTATGATTGTTTTACACTTCATACCCACTTATATTTCGTGTATTCATTTTTCACACATAGTTATGTAACTGATTTATCTTTAATCCAAGGATACCGTCTTTGTATGGGACTTCGTCTCAATCTCCTTTCATTGAGGCATATTTTGTTTTATACATAACTTTCGTTTATACGATGTATAAAACCCTTTGACTTTTACATTTATCCAAAAGGAATATTTTTATACGAAGCGTTTTACTAAACGACAAAAGATAATGTTTTTGTCGTACGTATGCGGCGACAATGACTTCTCCGCCGCCATGACCATTATTTGAGTTTCGGCTTCCTCTACAAGCCATACCTTCTTTTTAAAAGAAAAATAAATACCATGTTTTACTTTTATTTTATTTTGTTATTGAAAATGGTTTTCATAATGTATTTATATCAATGTGTTTTATTGAAATCTTGTTATTGAAAGGTGGAAATGTTATGTTTCCTTTATGCATGTTTTATGTGATAAGATTATGTTATGGTTCTTGGGAATTTTTATGAAGACGGGTGCTTCCGTGATAAACTAAGGGCGGGTGATCCCGATATATCTCTCCAATGCATTAGGTAACGCGAAGGAGTGAAACGTTAATGTTTCTCCAAAAATATTTAGGGAATATATTGTGGTGGGTATTCCAAACGTAACCAAGAGGGTTACTCCCAACGTAAGAATGTTATGAATGCCTCAAGTTACCTTTATGTCTTATGATTTCTATGATTTATTCATGATTTTATGAGGTATGTTAAAGTGCTTATGTTTTATGGGAAAAGCATGATTTCATTCTTATGTATACATGTACTCATGTTTCCTTTCCATATTTTTATATCCCATACTGAGCTTTTTATGCTCATCCCAAGTTTTTGAAATATTTTTCACAGGTCAAGGGAAGGGTACATGATATGATGATAGTGTCAAGGAAGTTTCAAGAAATAATACATGTTTTATTTTAAATATGTTTCCATTGATGGGAAAAATGAATACTATCTTTTATGTAACCACTTTGTTTAAATGTGGAATGTAATGCAAGTTTTATGATCTAATTATATAAAACTCGAAACCTGAAAATATCCTCAATGTGTAATCTTTTAGTAACTCAAGATTAAGTAAGGTTTAAGGCTGGGGCCTTATAGTTGGTATCAGAGGTCGGTTTAGATAACTTTAGAGGTTAGGGTATTCATTAAGCATAAGTGACATTACCATAATGGTTAAGATTTCAGAAAGAGTCCTAGTTTTAGATAAAGTGAATGAGTAAGTATATCTTAGTGTTTATCTTCCTCATTAGTACATGATGGTTTTGTTGATATACTCACACTGACCTTTTTGGTTTTAGTAAATGGTTGGATCTAGCAGGCACCAAAGTAACAGTGGATGTGAAGGAAACTATGACATTTTTTTGAGCAAGCAACTGAATGATATGGGAGCTGTAATGAGAACTCTTGTGATTATCTTCAACTAACTATCTGGAGTCATGATTGACCACCTAAACCTTGGTGATTTCTCTAAGGCATCATATATGCGAGAAACAAATCCCTACGGAACTACAGGTAATAATCATAAAGGTAAGTGTGTTCAAAAACCTATGTGTCAAAAATGTGGAAAGACACACCTAGGAAAATGTTTCAAAGGGACAGAAATATGCTATAGATGAGTAAATGAAGGTCATAAAGAAAGAACCTGCCATGGAAAAAGGAAGCATCTAGTTGACTCGAGGAAAGGGAAATAAGTTCATTCTTGAGGGATCAATTGAATGTTTTAAATGTGGTGTGCATAGTCATTATGCAAACACATGTCCTATGAAGAAGTTTCGTGAATGGGATCACCAAGATCGTACAAATGTTCGTTTACCAATACCTAATGCCATTCCGATTGAGGATGAAGAAACTGAAAATGACCAATCAAAGGTATGGATTATTTTATAACTATTGTTTTCCTATTTTTGAATCTTAGGATATGATTCGTGATTTTGTTTGTAGGAAAGAAGTATTTCAGAATAAGTTGGAAAGGAATGGTTAATGGCTCATGAAGAATGTTGAATGAGTAAGATGTCAACATATAAGGGCTTCAAGATTTATTGTTAAATTCTTAAGAGTATTAAGTCTCTTTTGATGATGGGGTTACATTAGAAGACTTTTTATAGTATGTGTAACCCTGATGTTTAATATATGAAAATTTTATACAAGGAATAGTTATCTGTTCTTTTGTGGACATAGTTATAAAGAACCATTTGGGTTTATATGATCCTTACTTTTGAGGTAATTATGGGTTACTATATGTTATGATGGAAGTGAAAGGCATGAGATAAAATTGAGGTTAAATTATGTTATGGTTATTTTTGATCATTTTATCTCTTTTTGGGGAATGATTTGAGAATTATATAGTTTTGGAAAAAGGGAAACACGCAGACTGTGTGACAACCCGTCACGTCGGACAATGCTACGGGAATCGAACCCACAACCAAAGTGCAACTGGTATTTATCGCCTACCACTGGACTACGTGAAGTTCCTGGTTAGTTTGACTGATTCTTTTTAGTTAGATGATTTTATTAATTAAGAGTAAGTTTATTTTGGGTTATCTATGAATATTTATTAACCTATCATGGAGGATATGTGATTAGGTTAATTACTTTTCAATACGAGACATTAAGAGCAACTGATGTTGTTTGGAGATAAATGTTACGATTTATCTTAGAAGACTATGTGACTAAATCCTTCAAATATGTGGGTTTCAATCTTAGTTTGGTTTAATTTGAAGAATTTTATGGTCAAATTGATTATATAATGGTCCTCGTTGAACTTTGGGTTTTGTTGGACAAATTTTGGAGATTAAGAATAGATTTTCTTTTTATAAAGGGTTATCCTTTTCTGGATTATCTGATCTTGTACTAACCTTTTCGGTTTTGGTTTTGGTTAAGGTCTAAAGACATGGGAAGTATATAGTTTTATTTTGTGGATTAGGTGATTCTCTAGAAGTTGAATATAGTACTCTTAATGTGAACAAGTCTTCCTAAATACTAGTCTTTTGGAGAAAATATGAGTTTGTGTAAGGAATATAATAAAAGTTGAAAGTAAACATGATAAGTGATTATGTTTTCTTTATGAATAAATTACTCAATAAAAAGTAACTTTAAACAAAAATGTTGTCTATTAACTTTTCCTACCGGGAAATCGAATACCATTTAACCCATCATAAGTTTGTGATTTTCTTGTGGTTAACTTTCTCCTAAACATGTTTTCTATCACTCTCCATCAGAACATGACCCTTTGTTTTTTTCCTCCATGTCCATATTTTCATACTTGGAATCCTAGTATGGGTTAACTTGGGTGACCATTGTACTTATCTTTCTTTATTTTAAAGTGATTTTTTTACCGACTCTTATTCCGATGTGGGACGTTCAAGGATGTTTCCAAGCCCAATTTTAAAATTGCGATGACGCAATTCCCAAAAGGGGGGAAGGATGTAACACCTCAGGTAAATAAAGAATATTACATCTTTATATTTATCCATATTTGTGAATAAAATATTAATATTACTTTAAAGGGGATGCTATGCTCGATGGCGTACCCAATACGCAACAGCGAGTTTCTTGGGAATCTTACGTTGTACTCTAATAATAAAATAATATTATTTTAAATGGTAGTTAACGCCTAGCCATTGTAATGGCGAGAATGAACAGAACTAACTACAAAATGATTATATATGTTTGTCAAATATTTTTACACTTTACAATAAATGTTAGAGGATTAAAAATGCAAATGAATCCGGTTTTTAAGCGTAAACATTCAAATATTCTTTAAAAGGTTGATTAACCGCCTTTTGATGGAAAACCCCTTTTAAATCAACTTTTTGACAATTTTATAAGATCTATTTTTCAAAATAAACATATTATATAAGATTGGGACATTGAAATTTACCTTGGGTTAATTTTTGGTATTTTTCTCACAATGTTCATTTTTTAATGAATAGTGAAAAATACTGCATTTTACATCAAAACTGCTTTTTCATATAATTTAATTATATAATTATATTATCTTTTTAATTTGTTTTAAAGTGTAATTATAATATATGTTTAATATGTAATTCAATGATGGTCATTGGGATTAATTTCACTTTGTAATTAGGCATAAACAAGTACCAAACTTTTCATAAATATTGTTTCAAAAAAACCCGCTATTTGTTTTGACAACGGAAAGTTTTTTTAAATTAATTATTGAAATTTATGTGTTTGGAATTTGTTAAAATTAAATATTTGTAATCAGAAGGTCCAAATTATGTAATTAATACTCTTTTGTTTTTTGGACATTATGAATAGTAACGACGGTAATTATCTTTAAATATCTTGATTAATGAGTAATCGGGTAGTTAAAGAAAATAAGATAATATCATAATAATACAAAATAACCACAAAATGTGTCCTAAGGCTACTGGTTGTCTCATGGACGACCATGGGATGCCTTGTGCCAAACTTGGGGGCCCCATGGAATCACTTTTGTGAGAAAGTGACTTTTTATCTTTTTATTTTTAAAGAATGTTAAATGTAACAAAGAATGTATCACCTAAGTAAAATATTTTTAATTTTGTCAACATAAATGATCCTTTAGACTATAAATATTCATTGGAAAGCTAAAATTATTTCCTATATCATAGTATTTTTTCTATAATTTTTAGACATTAAATAAATTAAATTATTTATGACATCATGATGATGCAGCGATGACCTCATTATTTAACGATTTAAATAAAATGGAAAGATAATGTAAAATCTAAGACCTACACATGTCAAAAACCAATTGTATGGGTGGATTTAGAACCCTTATCACCTTATCCTAGAAACACATAAATGTGGGACCATTAAAATCCGAATCTCATTTGAAAATAAAGTTACATTTTATACCTTTCCAAGAGTGCCCCTCCTCTCCTCTTATAAAAGGCCCCCACCTCTACCTCCTTACCCACACTTCCAAAGCCTTTGTCTCGGCCAACCACTGCCCATTTTGTCTCTCCACATCCCTCTATAACTCATTGAAGCCTCACTTTGGGCAGAAGTCTTTCCAAGGAAGCCTTTGAGCACAAACCAAAGAGAGTTACCCTATTTTAAGGTAATGTCTTCACTTGTGTTGTTTTGTTTTATTTTTCTTCTCCAACCCCCTAAACTCTTTTTATTAATTTATTTTGTAAAAAATTAAGTATCTTCAATATACTAGGATGTTTTTATAAGAAGAATTTAAGCTAAACTTACACACACCTACATCAAATGGTTAAAGAACATACTGTTTCTGTGGATGGTGAATTTTTGCCTCACGAAATGATGATTGTTCAACACTCATATAACACCTTAAAAGATGGCCATTAAGATGTCACTATATTTATATATGATATATAATATTTTTATGTTTCTGTATTTTTCTTTTTGTGGCATACCGTTATGGTTTCCATTGTGGGTAAACACGATAATTTCATTTTAGGAAGTGGGGACTACCGCCCCCTCAAACTGATTTGATTCGTTAATGCCATATGTGGGATGTATAAAGGATGGATTTAAAGTTATTATATATGATGTATGTTACATATAAATGATGAATATAATTCTGGATTTAATATATACATACCTCTCATTTGATTTTATTTCCATTAATATGACATAGAAATGAAAGTAGCGTCATGCGTACGTACGACTTACCGTCTCCTTGAACGGTACATTTCATTTTTACCTCTAAATGATTATGTAATATTATAAATACATGTATATTCTGGATATATATGATATATATGATATCCAAATCATTAATATAATTCTGGATATAATGAACATTTGACCACACGAACAACATGTAATTGTAAGAAGTCCACTTTCGACTTAAGAACCAAATATCGACAAAACAAACATTATTAACTTAAATGATTACATCATGTTTATAACATGGAAATAAGTGATATAAAAGGAATAATGAACTAGAAAAAGGTTCTTAATAAAGTGGAAATTAACTCAAGTTTATTATTTAGGACGTTAAAGAACGATCGAGTCAAGTCGGACCCGAGGTAAGGGATCATACTCCTCTCATTCTTTTTAAGTACACTCTTTTATGTCATTCCTTCTAAGCTAATATTTCTTGGTATTGGGATATTATTTTATATTACTCTAACTGTAATTTTTATGTTCATATGATGAGAGACCCTATTCTCTCTCATCAACCCATTTTTGGAAGATTTGAGTGGCGCCGTTAGGCTGCCGAATTTTCGTAAGAGATCTAACCTTTCTCTTTCTCTTTAAGTACCTCCTTTGTGTCACTTCTTTTAAGCTCCTATTTGTTATGATGGGGGATGTTCTTTTGTATTAATATTTCTGTCCATTTTATTTTAATGTGATGAGATACCCTATTTGATCTCATCAATCCATTTTTGGATGTTTTAAGTGGCGCCGTTAGGCTGCCGAGTTTTCGTAAGGGATTTTTCATCTCACTTTTATTCCTGTGAGATTTCAGCTACATTTTCCACAATTTCCTTTGAGTGGTGTATTTACTGACCATTATTTTACTCATTGTGTAATATTCTTTAATTTATGAGTATTTACATCAATGTTTCATTGTCCTTCTTTCACGGGGCGTATGTTTCGAAAGATACCCATGTCGGTAAGGGAACCTTTCACCCTCCTCTTTTTAAAAGACTTATTTTGTTATGTCTTTTAATTCACATAATATTATTTTGGGATATGTTATTATATATCCTTATTGATGTAAATTTTATGTCCAAGTGAAGAGATACCCTTTTTATCTCTCATCAACTCTTTTTCTGAATTTTGAAGTGACGCCGTTAGGGTGTCGAATTTTTGCCAGGGAACTTCTTAACCCAATTTCAATTCTTTGGGATAAACTTGTACACCTAGAATATGTCGTTATATGATTATGTTTGAATGTCCTAGGATTTTTTTTCACTTAATACCCACTTATATTTCGTGTATTATTTTTTCACACATAGTTATGTAACTGATTTATCCTTAATCCAAGGATACCGTCTTTGTATGGGACTTCGTCTCAATATCCTTTCATTGAGGCATATTTTGTTTTATACACAACTTTCTTTAATACGGTGTATAAAACCCTTTTACTTTTACGTTTATCCAAAAGGAATCTTTTTATACAAAGTGTTTTACTAAACGACAAAAGGGAATATTTTTGTCGTACGTATGCGGCGACAACAACTTCTCCGCCACCATGACCATTATTTGAGTTTCGACTTTCTCTACAAGCCATACCTTCTTTTTAAAAGAAAAATAAATACCATGTTTTACTTTTCTTTTATTTTGGTATTGAAAATGGTTTTCATAATGTATTTATATCAATGTGTTGTATTGATATCTTATTATTGAAAGGTGGAAATTTTATGTTTCCTTTATGCATGTTTTATGTGATAAGATTATGTTATGGTTCTTGGGCATTGTTATGAAGACGGGTGGTTCTGGGATAAACTATGGGCGGGTGAGCCCGATATAGCTCTCCAATGAATTGGGTAACGCGAAGGAGTGAACCGTTATGGTTTCTCTGAAGAGATTTAGGGAATATACTGTGGTGGGTATTCCAAACGTAACCAAGAGGGTTACTCCCTACGTAAGAATGTTATGAATGCCTCAAGTTACCTTTATGTCTTATGATTTCTATGATTTATTCATGATTTTATGAGGTATGTTAAAGTGCTTATGTTTTATGGGTAATGTATGATTTCATTCTTATGTATACATGTACTCATGTTTCCTTTCCATATTTTTATATCCCTTACTGAGCTTTTTATGCTCATCCCATGTTTTTGAAATGTTTTTCACAGGTCAAGGGAAGGGTACATGATATGATGATAGTGTCAACGAAGTGTCAAGAAAGAATCCATGTTTTATTTTAAATATGTTTCCATTGATGGGGAAAATGAATACTATCTTTTGTGTAACCACTTTGTTTAAATGTGGAATGTAATGCATGTTTTATGATCTAATTCTCTAAAACTCTAAACCTGAAAAGATCATCAATGTGTAATCTTGTAGTAACTCAAGATTAAGAAAGGTTTAAGTCTGGGGCCTTATATTATTCCTTTTAAAAGATTTAAAAATATAAGGGATATTTTTCTTATTTTATAAAAAAAATTCTAATGTTCTTCTAAATAATTTTTCATCTATGTCAATACCCTTTAATGTTTTTTATGATTCACTAGGTATATGTTTAAATGGAATTATCCGAATTTATTTCTATTTATTATGAATTTTTATGTGTAGTGATAATTTTTATGAAACCCATTTCATTTTCATGGTCTAATCATTCTTGGATGGATTTAAAAATGTTTTCATGTTCATGTAATACACGTATATATGATTCATCATTATGTAATAAGTGGGACCAAAATCATATATTCCTTTAATAACTTACGTAAATATTACATCTATTGAGATGATATGTTATAGGACATGGGAGGTTATCCTAGTCTACTATGTTATAAAACAAGTTTTTCCAATATGTGATGATGGTCTTGGTTGTGTTCCAAAACATAAGATATGATTATATATTATTATGAATATTCCACATTTTTATGTTATTACAAAATACCATTACTCATTATTTCATGTTATATATTTATTTTATGATTCATATTTATGTTTTTTTTCATATTCCATTGGGTATTATTTCATTACATAACGGTCATATACCTTGATTATGTTCACATACCAACATGTTTATCTCATGCTTACATGTAATATTTTTTATGGTATATTATGTTATTAAAATTGACATCTCTTATATTTTACCCCTATTAATCATCCAAGATCACCCCTTTCTTATGTTTCTATTCCCTAGGTCATAAATAAGAATATAAAATAAGATATATATAGAAGGGATTTAAGTGTAATTAAATTATGGACGAAGTGTACACTGGGTCATAAAATGATTATTTTATGTCTTTAATATCTAAATATACTAAAAATTTATTTCGAGGTGTGTGATATTATAACAACCCAAGATTTTAAAATAATAACATTATGTTCAATAGCGTATACGATACGCATCACTCAACATAAACGACCCATTTAATATATTATTTAAATATGAACATTGTAACTTAGTCATTGCATTCGTAGGTATGAATCAGATTAAAAAATTGAAAAATTAAAAACTATTTTAATCAAAAAAAAAATTATTGATAAATTATTGGTAAATAACCATTTAATTTTTAGTAAATTCAATTTTTTCTTTAAAAATAAGTTTCTTTTTTAAAATGGATTTTATTTACTTTTATGAGAAAATATTAAAATTAATGTTTGGAAATTTTCGAAATTTTATTTTATAAAATGGTTATTATTTTTTAAATAATCATTTAAAAATTATTTTGTAGTGAATTTTTTGAATTTACTAAAAAGATTAATTTTTTCAATGAATAGTTTACAGTAATTAATTTTATTATAAATTATATTTCTATTTATGGAGTTTAAAATGTTAAATTTTGATTTAAAATGGTTTCAGAAGTCAAATTAGTTCAACTATATTATTATTAATCCATTTTATGTCATTATAAGTACTTTATTTTGAATTTTTATATAAAAATGCTTTATACTTAAGAAAAAAATTCTTTAGAAACTAAATTTTCATTATATTTAAGTGTTTAATCTTAAATTAAATTATACCACTTATATGAATTGAATTAGATAAAATGGGCTAAATATATATAATAATAATAACTAATATTAGGTAATAATTTCAACTTATATTTTCATCATAATGAATAGTAAACACACTAAAAAATCTGTTACCACGGCTATGGTTAAAACAAGTTTACCAGGGGTTAAACTATAGAATTATGGGTTAAAATGCCATTAAAACTTTTATAATTTCTATTTTATTGAAATATTTAAACCTTATTTAACGGTCCATTGATGGACCTTTTTATTAAGAAACTGTCATAATCTTATTTAAAAACTTTGAAAAAATTTAAGTATTCCCCTCACCTCAATTATAAAAGGGAACCCCATCTCTTTAACTCCCCACACTTAAAGATCATTTTATTTCGTAAAAAGCCCATAAAAATCCCTTAATTAATTTTTTAACTATGACTTAGAGTCCCTGATTTGATCATAAGACCATCTTAGGAAGGATTTAGGTATAAACCTAAAGAGGTTATCTGAAGAAGTGGCATCATTATTAAGAGTGCATTTTTATTTTATTTCTTCTTCTACCTCATTAAAATATTATTCCACCATGATTATATAATAAAATAAGTATCTAAAATATAATTAGGAGTTTTTATGTTAATGTAATACCCTATACCCATCTTCTCTTCCATTAAATGGGAATAAAAATATCTATTCATGTGTATGACAGACTACCTCCTCACGAACTGATGTAATTCGTTTTCCATCTCCACCACCCATGAATAATTTTAATGATTGATTTACTATATATATAAATTATAGTTATTAAATATGTATCATTATTTAAATATAATATATTATATAATTTCTTACCTTTCCATTCATTTAAAAACGATAACATCATTTTCTCGTACGTGTGGATTACCACCTCTATGAAGAAATGTGATTCATTTTTCAAAACCAAATCACATGACTTATACATATAAGTGTATTTAAAGAAATAATATGATATATATGTTATAATTATAATTATGTAAAGATAAAATATTACTTATGTTCTTTCCATCATGATAATTGAAAAATGGAAGTATTACTCATGCATATGTATGACTTACCATCTCCATAATTGTAAAGTAGTTCATTTTTCATAACTAAATTTCATGGTTGGGTTAAAAAGTATAATAGATATATAAAAATTACAATTATTTCATGAATATTGTTCTATAGATGATGAAATAATTACAACTTTTAGCACAGTCAAACTATTAAAGTCATTTTAGATATACGATTAGAATATCGCCCAGACGCTTGACATGAACTTCATTAATTAAGTAATTAAATATAACATGGTATTAAATAAAATAAAAGTATTAATAAACATGATTTTTGTATTAATAAATTAAATAATTAACATATGTTTATTATTATGGAAGATAAATAATATATGTGATTAGCCAGACCTGAGGTAAGGGGTTTCATAAATCAATTCTTTTTATTGGGTTATCTTACTTCTTCATTGTCTTTGATATTATAAGATAATTTTTGTAATGAATAATGATTATTTTATGTTGTATTTAATTCTTTTATGAATATTTACATTTTATACAAATGACCAATAAATTTATTAATTCTCACTTCAATTACATGATCTTTGTAAGAGGTTTCGTCTCAATTTCCACTCTATTGAGACATATTTGGTATTATGAAACATTTTATTTGTATGTGGAGTATATAATGGAAATTTTATATGTTATATAACGAATTTATTTTTATTCATGTTATTTTATGTTTCATTTAAATTTATTTCTTCCATGGAGGTTATGATACAAAAGTTACCAAAGTTGTAAGGGTTTATTTCACAATCAAGTTATTATTCAGGATTATTTATGTTTAGGTCTCCACTTGAGTAATTATATGATATTTATTTATTAAACCTATTATATTTTATTATAATTTAGTTATTTCAATAAATTTAAACTTTTCCTTTTATTTCCCTCTCTTTATGCACTCAAGATACTGAAATTATAATTTTAAGGAAAACTGACCTTGTTCTTCTACTCGGCCAAGTAACTTTCTTTTACATGCTAATATTTTCATTAAAATGTCAGAATTTATGTTTTTAAAAATATAAAAGGATCAATTAAATAAATTTTTACCCATTTTTTACTTTTTTATTTTTTTTAAAAAGGAATATTCTTGTCATTTTCTAAATATGGTTCTTTTTTGACCTTTTTACAAAATTGTGAAAGAAATATTTTTTAAGTTATATGATATGAAAAGATTTTAATAAAATCATAAAAACTAATTGATTTGATGATTAATTTAAATTTTTAAAAGGTTATTTTTTAGAGAATTGCTTTTCTTAATATTTGGTTATTATTCATATTTTAAATAAGTGATTTCGAAGTGAAAAAGGGTATTTCCCCCATGAAATTTTCTAATTATATTTTGAAAATATTTTAATCTATCTCAATATCCTTTGTTGAATATTTTGATTTACTGAGGTTATAATCTTATGATTCCATACTCCATATTTATCTTGATTTTTTAAGATTAGCTTGACTGGGAAATGTATTGATATTTCAAATTTTAGTTCTTCCAATACAAATAATAATTGATTTTAAGGCATGTTGATTACATTTTTTTGTTTATTCACATGATGAATGTATTGGAATTATTAAGTGGTGGGTGGTGCCCAAAATTACATAGCACCTCTATGTATAGGTAGGAATATTGAGATAAACTATATTGGGTATTTTATTAAGTCTTTACACATTTATGTAAGATGTCTTAGAATGAGGCTTCAACGGTAAGTTTTAGATCTCTAACATTATGCATTCCATAATTATGAAATCAATTATTTATATCTATGTGATTAATTGAATATTTATGATTCCGATGGATAAGTTTAAAGATCTTGTTATTATTTATATGGAATTATTTCACTATCATATATTGTTTCCATATTATTCGTTCCCTATTAGCTTCTATTGTATGCATACCCTTACTAAGAATTTGAGCTCACCCATTTATTATGTTTCCTTTACCTAGGATTCTAGGAAGTATATTATGATTGATATGTATGGATATTATAAAGGGAATAATGGTATTCTAAAATAATATACTTTTTTGTAATTTATTATTTTCAAATGTAATTTTTGATTCAAGAATTTATCTAGTTTACTAATAATACTAAACTATTTGGTCCTTTGGGATGAGATTGATTGTATCAAGTTCTAACGTAATAATGTAACCACCCAAAATAAACTACTAGGGTAGGGGTATTTATAATTAGTATTAGAGAAATTATGGTAGAATCCTTGGGAACGAGATTTATGAAAATATATATTAGATAATATAACCCTATATATGAATTTGAGGATAAGTCAAGATATGGGATAATATCCTAAAATCTTGTTAAAGTATAGATTATGTGGATTTCCTAGAAATACTCCCCTGTATAGATACTACTAGTAGATGAGGTTTTGTAATAGATTAATCCATGAGTAATAACTTCAAAAATATTTGGCTAAGAATATATTAACCATCATTATGTTGCACGATGAGTGTTTCCTTTCGAAAATCCTAGTTTGACACTCTTGGGGGATATTCTTAGGTTAATTCACATTTTATATATGAACCATCATGATGAATTAGAGAATCGAACTTATATAAAACTATGATATTCCATAGAGATATGGGATAAACCTAAAGTCTATTGGTTTGATAATTATATGGTCAATCATAAGTTTAAATGCATAGATACCCCTTTTTTAGGTTTTATGTTATGAGAGATTAACATGATTAAATATACTTTGGGATAAATTTATGGGAATAAAACATTTTGGTTTAGTATATTTTTAGTGAAAAGGTTTTTTAGGTGTAATGCATTTATATTTTTTGTACGTAAATTAAAAGTTATTGATAACCTTTATAGTTAATTTGATCATTAATTTTAAAGTAAAAATAGTTAATTAATATTATGTGATTATGTTGAAAGAAATGATATTTATAGAATACTTTATTGGTTAGTACCTGATTTGATTATTAATGTTACTTTGAGGATGTTCATCTAATTTTAGGGAATGTTATAGTAATTATATTAAAATATTTTTAGAAAAATGACAAGCCAAATGTTAGGTAATAACCCATCACATTCGGTGAGACCGTGAGACTTGAACTCACAACTGAAGAATTACAAGGGTGAAATACATAACACTGGACTATGTGATGTATTAGTTAATATGAATGTTTTTTACTCTAAATATTCGAAAGATAAATATTATGTTCATCTTGGGAATCATATTATAAGATCAAATATTTTTAAAATTTTGTGATTTTGAGGTGATTAATCATATTTTGGGAGATTTTTTATTGGGCTGAGATATATATAACAATTAGGCTTAATCTAAAGGATTATTTCGGAAGGATGTTATTACATATTTTTAGGTGTTATCTGAAAGGTATGGGATAAAATTTGAGGTTAAAACATTATTTAATTTTGAGGTTATTGAGGTTAATTGGAATGCAAGGTTACTTATTTATGGAATGATCTATATCAAACCTTTGGTTTTATTATTAAGTTTTAGATGTTAATGTATTATTTCTTCATATGAATATTTATTCATTTTGGGTAATATATTAATTTTTAGAACCATTTTGGTTTCATTAAATATCATGGTAATAACTTGTTATTATTTTTTGGATTATATGATCCATTAAAAGTTAATTTTAGCACATTATAAATAAAAAAATCATCATGAATATTTGATTCATTGAGTTAAAAAATGATGTTGAAATTGATCGAAGCACAACTATATGATGAAATTTTGATTATGAATTAAAAATATATAAAGTAAGTATATTTTATGGTGTTATATATATTTATAGTAAAAGAATATGTATACTTTATGAGCTCTTGAGATAAAAATTTTATACATTAACCTTCATTTTTGACGAATCAATGGTATTTTTACCCATCACAGATTTATAGTTTTTTTGTTAACATTCTCATGACCATGTTCTATATTACCCTATATTAGTTCGTGGTAATTTTTTTCTCATCCATGCCCATATTTTCACTTCCCAATAATGTAATTCTATTTGGAAATATAGTTTTGTGTTATTCTAAATGACCTTCATATTTCCATTTCCCTTTATTTAAGAGGAAGTATTATTAACCCTTTTATGATGTAGGTTTCCCGTAAATTAATTTTCAAAGGTCAAACCCTTGATTTACAAGAACAAGTTAAAATTGTTAGGATACAATTCATCAAATTTGGAGAGAATGTAACACCCTATTATTTTAAAATACAATTGTTATGTTTGATAGAGTATACGGTAAGAAACACCAATATTAAAAGACCGGAAAAATATATTATTTAAAAATGATTATTAAAAAATAACCATTTAATTGGATGGTATAATTAGAATTAATTTTTTTAAATATATATAAAGGTACTATTCAGTAAAAATTCATTGGTAAATTAGTAGTAAATAACCACTCAATTTTTAGTAAATTTAATGTTTTCTTGAAAAATATGTTTTCTTCAAAAATAGATTTTATTACTTTTAGTGAAAAGGTATTATAATTAATTTCTATAAATTTTAGAAATTTTATTTTTTAAAAATTATTTCATTTTTAAAATCACCATTTCCAAAAAAATAGTGTAAATTTTTGAGATTTTTCTAAAAAAATTAATTTTTCAATGAATAGTAAAACATTTTGTATTTTATTAAAGATATTCTTTTCGTTTATAGAAATTAAAATGCTTATTTTTTTAAATTATTTTAAAAGTTAAATTATTTCATTTATATTATTATTAATCCAATTTATTTCATTATAATAAATTTCATGATGAATTTTGATACAAAAACTTATTACACTTAAGAAAAATGTTTCTTTAGAAACCCACTTTTCATCATGTTTACGAGTTTAATTTTAAATTAAAATCTTCCACTTATATAAATTTAACTCGATAAAATTTGTTAAATATTTTTAATAATTATAATTAATATTTGTAATAAGGTAAACTTAATTTTTGTCATAATTAATAGTAAAAACAGTAAAAAAACATGTTACCATAGTTTAGGTTAAAATAAGTTTACCCAGGGTGAAACTAAATAGATAAGGTTTAAAAAGACCTATTTTTTTCCAATTTATATTTAATGTACTTATTTTTAACTTAAAACGTATATGGTTTAGTAATTTTCCAATTTTTATCCTTTTTATGAAGAAAGTGACATTACATTATTTGAAAACATTGATAAATTACATGTATTCCACTCACCTCAATTATAAAAGGGAACCCCCCACTACTCTCCTCTAAAGAATTAAAGATAATTTTGGGTCAAAAATACCTATAAAAAAAAATTCCTTGATTCCCTCCATATGAACTTGATTTTTTGTTTTGATCAGAAAACTATCCCAGAGAGGCTTTAGGTATAGACCTAAAAAGGTTGTCTGAAGAAGAGGTATCTCTCTTAACTGAGCATTTTTGTTTTATTTTTTATTCCAAATAATTAAAATATTATTCAACTAGGATTATATGAAAACATAAATATCTACCATATAATTATATTTTTTTAATTTAATGTAATACCCTATATCCATCTCAACTTCCATCAAATGGGAAACTGAATCTTCATCCGTTTGTACGATGTACTACTGCCTCGTGAACTGATGTAATTTGTTTTCCATCAGCATCACTCATGTATTATTTTAATGATTTATTTACTATATATAAATATTTATGTGATATTAGTTAATTTTTTTTATCTTTATATAATTATAATTTATCATATAATTTCTTACCTTTCCATTCATTTAAAAATTATAATGTCACTTGTTCGTATATGTGGATTACCACCTCCACAAAGAAATATGATTATTTTTTTTGTAATGAAATCACAAAAACCATATATATAAGTATATTTAAATAAATAATATTATATTTATATTATAATTTTAATTCATTAATTATAAAATAATATTTATGTTCTTTCCATTATGATCAATGAAAAATGGAAACGTTACTTATGTGTATGTACTGCTTACCGTCTCCAAGATTGTAACATAGTTCAATTTTCATAACCATTTTTCATGATTTGTTTAAAATGAATATTTTATGTATAAAAATTATAATTATTTAATTATTATCATTCTATACATTATGGATCAATTACATTCTTTTACCATAGTCAAACTACTGAAGTGATTTTGGATATATGAATGGAATACCATCGAAACATTCGATGTGAACTTAATTGATTAAGTAATTAAATATGACATGGTATTAAATAAAATAAAAGGAATAATAAAACTATTTTTTAATAAATTAAATAATTAACAAATTTTTATTATTTAGGAATATAAAGAACTTACTTGATGAGTTAGACCCGAGGTAAGGGGTTTCATAACTCAATTTCTTTTCGTTGGGTTATACTACTTCGTCATTGTATTTGATATTCCATGATTATGTCTGTAAATACTTTTGGTTATTTTATATTGTATTTAAAATTTATTTATATATATTTCCATTTGATATTAAAAATCAATTCAATGATTAATTCTCATTTTTACAGCATGATCTTTGTAAGAGATTTCATCTCAATTTCCCCTTCATTGAAACATATTTTGTATTATGAACCTATTTGATTTTATGAGGTGTATCTACCACCCATTTGATATTTTATGTAATGAATATTTTTTTATTAATTGTATTTAGTATTTTATTTGAAGTTATTTCTTTAATGTGGCTTATGATTCAAAAGTTACCAAAGTGGTAAGGGTTTATTTCACAATATCATTATTACTCTAGATTATTTATGTTTAAGTATCCGCTGGAAGAATTATTTGATATTTATATATTAAAACCAATATATTTTCTTAATATATAGTTATTTATACAAATTATATGTTTTCCTTTCATTTTCCTCTATTTATGTACTCCAGATACCTAAGTAATATTTTTAAGGAAATCCGACCTTTTTTTTTCTTGGTTAGGAATCCTTCTCTTCTATGACTATATTTTCTGAAAATATTTTAAAAAATATTTTAATAATTATCAAATTATTTATTCAAAACATTTTTAAATTTTTATAATTTTTTTAAAAAGGAATCTTCTTATCATTTTCCTAATAATGTACTTTTTGACCATTTTAAAAAAGTGTGAAAGGAATATTTTTTTATCTTATATGGTCTGAAAAAAATTTACCACCATCATGAACACTCATTGATTTGAATATTAATTTACCATTTCATAAGTTTATTTTCAAAGAAATGTTTTTCCTTAATATTTAGAAAATTTTATATTTTAAATAAGTGATTTCTAAGTGAAAAAGGGTATTTCGCCAAGAACATTTCCACTGATATTTTAAAAATATTTTCATCTATGTCAACATCCTTTGTTGAATCTTATAGTTTTTTGAGGTTATAATATTATGATACCATACAATATATTTATTTAGATGGTTTATGATTAGCTTAAAATGGGAATGTAATGATATTCTGTATTCTAGTCCATCAAATATAAACATTTATTAATTTTAGGGCATATTTATTAAGTTGTGTTTTTTATTCAGATGATTAAAGAATCAGACTTATTAAGTGATAGGTGGGGACTAGAATTACATAGATACTAAATGCATCAGTAAGTCTCATGAGATAAAATATATTGGGTATTTGGTCAAGGCCTTGCCCAATAATGTAGGATGTCTTGGTACAAGGCCTTGACAATAAATTTCAGATGTCTGACATTATGTATTACATCATTATGAAATATGTTATTGATATACATGTGATTATTTTAATAGTTATGGTATCCATGTATAAGATCTAATATCATGTGATTATTTAATTTACATTATTTGACTATCATTTATTCTTAGCATATTATCCATACCTTATCAGATTATTCTGTACCGAGACTATTACTAAGAATCTGAGCTCACCCCTTTCTTATGTTTCCTTCTCTAGGATTATAGGGAGTATATTATGATTGATATATAGAGATATTCTAAAGGTAATAACTATTTTCTCAAAAAATATTATATTTTATTTTATATATGTCAAATTTTATCTGGGATTCAATCATGTATCTAAATTACCAAGACAAGTAAACTATTTGGTCCTTTGGGATATGATTTCTTATATCTAGTAGAAATGTAATAAAGTAACCACCAGATATAGGCTACTAGGTTTAGGGTATTTATAGATATATTTTGATATTTAATGTATAATAATGTATAATGATGTAATATTATTGGAACCAAAGGTGTGTTTGGCGTTGAAATTTTTATCAATCAATATAATCAGGAAATAATTAGTGAATTATTGAAATAAGTGTGGATAATAATTTATTGGTTAGATTTTTTTGACAATTTTGTGAAGTTTGGAATGAGGATACATGTTAATTTGAATAAATTAATGATTAATACATTGGTAACCTTATACATAAAAACCAAATTTAGAAGTTATAGAGGATTCATGACACAAAAATTCATTGTGTTACATGTTGACGATAATCTTTTCAAATTTAAAAACGACTATTGGGTGATTCATAAAGACAAAATAATATTTTAATGGATCCATAAAGTATTTAAGAGATATCTATAAGGTGTTTTAGAGAATCATTAATCTAGAGATGTTATGATGGAATTAGGATTAATAATCATAAGTTGTTGAATATTTAGAAGCTTAGTAGTTAGATGTCTGAAAGATAATTCCAAAAGCTAATTTGAATTGGAGAATCAATGGTTGATATTTTTTAAATATGACTTAAAATAGTTAGAGTTTTTTCTAACATCCCAGAAGTCACTTTTTGAAGGAATTTTGGAGGAATATGGTTTTGAGTAGATTTTTGAGAATTTAAAATAGTACTATATTTAAAGGTAATATATTCAAGCATGTTTAAAATGTGTCAATGTTTCATATGAGTCTTCTTATATATGTATGAGTCAAGTAGGATGAACTATTTCAATTGTAAAAATCTTGAAGGACTTTCCATAATCATTTAAAATTAAAACTCTAGATGAGAAAGAAAATGAAAATTATGGAAAACACCCTGTATAAGTTTTATGAATCTCTTAAATACATAAAGTTAATAGTTTGGTGTTCACTAAAAAATCATAAATTTCCTGAAGAAGAATATATGTATATGTAACAGTGACCATTGTTGAGCTGGTTTGGGATTTAGAAAAGTCCCTTGATATGGAAGAGTGAGCATTTGAAAACCTCAATGTAGCATTTTTAGGCTTAGTGAAAAATGAAAAAAATTCAAGAGAAGTTCCTTATATACATGAGATTAATCTTTTTAAGTGGTAAATAAACTTAATAAAGGAATATATATCTTCATATATATATTAGAGTCATCCAAATGATACATGAAAATAATATTTATAGGGTATTATAAAAATGACCAAGTCTCAGATTACACATGAGTCATTGTATATATCATAAGAGTCATTTCAACCAAAAGATGAAAATACTGAAAATGTAGAATGTAAATAAGAGTAATTATTTTTGGAATGTAAGAATAATTTTTTAGAAGATAATTTTTAGAGGTAGGTAAAATGTAGGGTGTAACGTCCCAGTTCCGGGTGCCGCCCAGAGGTGCCCCGTACCCGGTTGGTCACATGGCCTCAAGTGCATTTACTCGAACGCCAAAGGCTACAAAATAGTAGTGAGGGACTTGGGTGTGATAGTGGGGAAACAATTCTCTCATTGGAAGAGTAACACAGTGGAAAAAATAGATAATATTAGTGGAAGTAGTAATACCATACAATAAGTATACAACAGAATAATGAAAGTAAATAAACAATTGGAGCACATATATAAATGATGAATGTCACATATGTCTAGTAAAGCATCCAAATAAGTCACAATGCTAGAATTCAGTACAAAAATAGGGAGAAGGAAAACAAATAAACTCCTGCAGCATCGCAAGCCTCAACTTAATCCCATGCTCTCTAGCTCCACAATAATAAAGTACCTGAAGTAGAATGGATCTTACCCTGATCTATAACTGCAATAATATAATCTATTTGGTCCCAAAAAAATTACCCAAATATGTGTGAGAGGAATAGCAGTATGAAACTACTAAAATACCTATGCCTAACTATCAATGAATATATATAGAAGGAAAATATGAAAAATGAGGCAATAAACAAGGAAGTACTCAAAGTAAACAATAAAATAGTTTCAACTACATTCATTTACATTTACCAATTATTCAACAAAACAAATAAAAGAAACCCTCTGGGAAGTTCTCACAGTCTAACCCCTCTAGTTTATTTTAGAAAAAGACTCTCTAAGGAAGCACTCACCATCAATTCCCCTTGTGGTCTCGTAAAGGTAAACTACAGACTCTCTAAGGAATCCCTCAACATCCAATTCCCCTTGTGGTATAGCAACGTGGAACTACAAAAAATATAAGGGATAACTCACATCCATCCCCCCTGTGGTCTCGCAACATGAAAAGTATAACAAAAACTCTGGGGAAGCCCTCAAAGTCCATTCCCCCTATGGTCTCACTACACCATTTTGCCACAACCATGTGTTATACAATCATGCACAAATGATATCAAACAGCCAAAGTGAATCACAAAAATAATACTTGGATAAACAACTAAAATTCATATCAAAATCATGTCATATAAATAATCACTCCATCCTAACATCACTAGGCATGAAAATAAAACAACTGCCTAACATAAAATTCTAGACCTAACGAACAATTTTAAACAAACATGGGAAACCACATCCATAGTAAGGTAATAAACCCTATTCATAATAAAACACCTCTACAAAAGAAAACAAAGCATAGAAGTCATTAATAGGGTTAAATTTCTTAAACACGTAACACCCCAAACTGGGGTATTGGGCACATTTTTTCCATATAACTCAATGAAATCTACAAAACGGTACAAACCACCAACCATGATGTTGTACAACCGGTATAGTTGAAAGTCCTCTATTGAATCGACCTAGAATGTGGTATATCTATAAAACAATCATAAATTATCAACCAAAAATATCTCATGAAAGAGGAGAAATCAAGAGAAGTGGATCTAGAAGAAGGAATAATTCACCGATGTGATTCCCATGCAATTGACGAAGTTTGATTCGGAGCACAGACGGTCGATTAGTGGCTCAGAGAAGAATTTTCACTCTCGGTCACTTCTAGATGAGACGATTCTAGAAGAACGAGGTTATTCCAATTATATGCGACCCTGATTTGATATAAAAAAAATAAAAATAAAAATACACGGTGTGTTCCATGAGGATTCACATTGTGTATAGGCCTTTACCGGGCCCGTCTTTAGGCTGTCTCTAGGTCACCTCACACGACCATGTACTCGGCCTCGACATAGCCAGTACCCAGTTACCCATGGAAACCAGGCACTAGACATGTACTCCTCTGTACATGGCCTGTACTCCTTAAATTTCCAGAAACTCCTCTTTTTCTCTAAAACACCAAAAATCAAGATCCATACCTGAAATGGCGATTTGGGTTCATAAAAACATCCCTCGTAAAGAAATTTGTCCCTTAATTTCTTTAACAAGGTAGTTAAGAAGAAGAAGAATCCTTGAATAGACCCAGCCACTACGATCACACACCGGCCTACCTATACCAAGTCTCATCTTGTACTTGCTCGTACTGCCATAGCACCCCTACTAGAGGAACAAACTGACCATGGAGAACCTTCATGATGTGATCAAAAATCCATATAAGATTCTCCTCGAACAATGTGTCCACCTCCAACTCAACCTCCTCTGTTTGAAAAACATTAGATAATTTTGAGAAGTAATACTGTAACTAAGAAACATAGAAGACATCATTCCTAGCATGATACCCCTGAGGTAACTGAAAATGATAGGCAAATGGACCGACTCTCTCCAAAACCTCAAATAGCCCCACATATCTCAGTGAAATCATTACCTATCTCCTAATCCTACTATGTCCCAAACACAGTGTGACACATAAGAAAACCTGATCTATGAACTCGAACTCTAGAGGTTGTCTCCAACGATTAGCACAAGGCTTCTGTTGTGACTGTATAATAGCCATTATCTTTCGAATCAACTCTATCTACTCCGTGGTCTCCTGTACATGATGAGGTACCATCATAGCTTCCTCTCCTGACACCATCCAACATAGGGGTGATCAGCATGGCCTACCATACAAAGGCTCATAAGGTTCCATCTGAATAGTCACCTAGAAACTATTACTATAGGAGAAATCCACTAGAGGTATGCTCTTCTCCCACGAATCTCCAAAATCTTGGATGCATGCTCATTGCATGTCCTCCTGTACCTGAATCATACACTCAGACTGGCCTTCTGTCTGGGGATGGAAAGTTATACTCTGAAATACATGTGTACCCAAAGCCCTCTGTAGTCCCTGTAAGACACAAGAATTAAAATGTGTTTCCCTTTCTGAAATCATGGAGTGTGGAACCCCATGTAAACGTACAATCTCCCAGTCGTACAACCTTCCCAGTTCATCTACATTGAAGGTCTCCTTGATCGGTAAGAAGTGTGAAACCTTCATGAGTCTGTCAATGAAAACCCAAACTACATCATTCCATTCAGGCAACCTTGATAATCCTATCACGAAGTCCATTGTGACAATATTCCAATTCCACTCAGGAATGAGTAATTGTTGCAAAAGCCCTATTAGTCGCTAATTCTCTTCCTTCACCGGCTGATAGGTAGAACATCTCATAAAAAACTTGCAACATCTCTCTACATGCTTGGCCAGTAATACTAAAGGTGTAGATCTTGATACATCTTGGTGACACCGGGATGAAATTCCCAAACTGAAGAATGAAAATCCTGAATCGTCTCTCCACTAATGATTTGTGACACCCATACGTGCCCATGAAAATGCAGGATCTCATCCTCGCCTATGGTCCATCCATGAATTGGGTCCTCTCCTAACACACTCTCCATTAGAAATTGGACTTCAATATCTGATAGATTCCTCATTCGCACTCGATCAAGAAGAGTAGGGGTAAAAACTACAGAAAAACAAACATCTGCCCCTGTCTATCATGAACCTCCAAAAGCATCTTAGAGAATAGATCCATAAGATTCCACTCATTGCTGGTCTCCTGAATTGCCTGTATTTGAGTCCTCCTGCTCAACGCATCAGCCACTACATTGCCTTTTATAAGGCATGTAGGAAAGCTCAAAGTCAAAGGACATAAGGCACTCAACCCACCTTTACTGTCTCAAATTCAGATCATGTTGAGTGAAGATATATGTTGACGCTCCTTTCCGTCACAGAGTCTAACGACTGAAAAAAGGGAAATACTTTAGTCCAATGTGATTCATCCTTTGAAGAAACATCAAAACTCGACAAAGGGATGAACAAGGAGAACATTTCCCATTTGTCGTGCAAGTTCCCTCATGGTCGCGCAAGTACACTTGCACGCCGCCTAGTGGTCGAGCAAGTCTACTTGCACGACACCTTATGGTCATGCAAGTGACTTGCGCGACCTAAGTGATAACCGCCCGGGGTTTTCTCCTACCTATAAATAGACCCTATGGGCCCCCCATTCGAGAGGATTTTTTTCCAGAAACTCGGATTGAAGCTCCCGACGCCCAAGTCTCTTCTCACAGCTTCCGGAATATTTCTAAAGGTAATTTCTTACATAGAATGGAAGATTTAAACAGAAGAAGGAAGGCCTAAGTGTTGAAACTCATCAACACTTGCACGCCTCCTTATTCCTTCAATAGAACTCATGCGTCCCTTTTCTGGAAGAACCTCAAGAGGATTCTAAAGGGATTTATAAAGAGTCGCTCAAATATTCTAATGATGTTTGAGAATCGCACAAGTACCCCTTATTTTACGCAAGTATACTTGCGCGATCAATACTTGCGCGCCGCCGCAATACTTGTGCGTCTTTCAGGACTTGCGCGCCCCTACCTTTTTGGGTGCCCATATTTCCCATTTTACCCCTCTTAAGCCATCACACCTTTCCTTTTCAAGATTCAGTCTTCAAGACACTCTTCAAAGCCATTTATGGCATGATTTCTTGATTTGACTTCCTTATCTAAAAGGAATTCTGTGGAATATCCCTCAAAACATAGTGATTTAAATATCCTTATGTCACTAAATATGGAGAGTTCATTCATTCAACCTCATCCTTTAAGATGAGAGAATCCTTAACTTGGGTCTCCTTTTCAGGAATAATCCCCAGTTATATGTCATTTAACTTGGGCATCTTCCTCAGGAGTAAGTCCCAAATTCTTAAAGTTCCCAAACTTGGGCATCCTCCTCAGGAGTAAGCCCCAAACCTTAATTCCTTAACTTGGGCATCCTCCTCAGGAGTAAGCCACAATCTCAAATATGGGCATCCTCCTTAGGAATAAGCCCCAAACCATAATCCCTAAACTGGGTCTCCTTTTTAAAGTATAAAACCCAGTTATAATCTTGGGCTTCCTTTTCAGGAATAAGCCCCAAGTCCCCTAATTTATCTTTAACCAGTCCTAATTTACCCTTGATTTGGGTTTCCTTTTCAGGAGTAAAACCCAATCATAAGTCCCCTCCTAACTTGGGCATCCTCCTTAGGAGTAAGCCCCAAGATTAGAGTATTTAAATCTCCATGAAGCACATATACCTTTATGGACCCTGTTCATGGATTTTCTCCCTAAAAGTGAATCCTAAACCATCATCTATCTGGGCAGTCATACATACATAAGCCCCAAACCATTTCTTATGATTTCATATTTCATGGCACAATAGTCTAAATTTTACTAATACCTCTTGTTTCTCACACCGAGCATGACTCACGTGAGCTTAGATTGTAAAAGTAATTGTGACATCCTGCTTTGAGCCATCAATCATAAACATCATACCCTTATTCGAACTACGTGGGTTCTGATTCCTTTTCCAAAACAAAGGATATGTAGGTAGCCCATCTATGGGTTCGATCCCAACTCTGAAGTAATTCATTGTCCTTCTGAATGACGATAAACTTCAAGTGCCCCACTGAGTGGCTTTAAAACCAGCCTGGTCATCATAATGACCAAGAAAATTTTATATAAATATTTTGAAGGACACCATTGACCAAGAATCTATAAATAGACACAGATGATTCTCTATTGATGAAGAACCTCGAATACATATAAAAGATTCTCTAAATTTCTTACATATTTAATCATTGATTGTTAAAATGAAGGAAAGCTCGTTTTATACTTGGTAATGTAATAAGGATTCACGAACATAACTTAAATCTATAAAGAGAGTCTCGGAGTAGACAATAATTCCCCTCAAAAAGGTGTGATGAGTCCGACCTCCCATCCTCTCGACCAATGCAAATTCCTAAGCCTCATTAGCCCACAAGATAATGAGCGTCTACCTTTGGAAAGTAGGTCCAAACAGATGTGGAATCATTGGATGTTTCCGGTTCTACGAACAAACCCGTTAGAAACCGATCAGAACGTTTGAATCTCCCATCCAGGAGGTCATCCTCGGATTCCGTGCGAAAAAAATGGTGAACCCGATGTGAATCCTTAACCAAGTTAAATTGATGTTCTTCTTATTTGTTAGGCCCCTTGGGCCAACAAAGCAATCATTGACATGTGCTCATCCAAAAGATGAAGTGGCCGGATTCATCTTGATTACATCTGTTATATCAAACAGGCACTCTTTTCTCAAGATCTTCTGCAAAATGGCTTCCCTTAAATTCACCCCTGTGAATACTGCTGCTGTGAACACCTCTACTGTGAGGTCAGCTGCTGTGAAAACCAATGCTGCTACTCCTGCTGGAACGTCGTCCGCTCTGAGGATGACATCACCAACTCAGCATCTTCAACACTGGGTTTCTAATGCACTGGTTAAGGAGTACCGTCGCAACGGTACTATCCCGACTCTGGAGGCCGCTCGTCAAGCCCTCCAAGTTAACAAATCTACCTGGTCGTCTGGACAACAGCGGCCAGCGATCAAGAAGCAGACGGTGCTGACTACCGTCTCCAACCGTTTCAGGTTGTTATCCCCAGGACGCAATTTCCATTCACTCCCTTACTCTGAGGAAGTGAATGAGAAGGTCCCTCAGGGACTTAATTCAAAAAGACAGGAGTCCTTCCCGAGGGCTCCCATAAACAATCACCGTCAGACTCGTGCGGTAGTGCACCCTCAACATGATGAGGGTACCGACTCCATGAATTCAGCTCAGGTTCCTCGAACCCGAGCAGGCAAGATGAACCGCCAGAGACGGAATCCGGTTAACAATAGGCAGGTTGTCATCCCTGCCATCTCTAGATATTTCCACCAACCTAACTTGGTGGCAAACAACGAGCAGGCACACACACCTGTCCGTTTTAATTCCACTTTCCAGCAGACTCGTCTGGCAGCATCAAGCCAATCCCGCCAGGAAAATCCGGCGGAGTACTATAGGAAGGAACATGCACCTACTTATGCATCATCAGTTAGTCAGCAGGCTCGCCTGACTACATATGAAGGATTCCACCAACCTAACTTGGTGGCAAACAACGAGCAGGCACACACACCTGTCCGTTTTAATTCCGTTGTCCAGCAGACTCGTCTGGCAGCATCAAGCCAATCCCGCCAGGAAAATCCTGCGGAGTACTATAGGCTGGAACATGCACCTGCTTATACATCACCAGTTAGTCAGCAGGCTTGTCTGACTACATATGATGGATCTCATCAACCGCGTTTGGAGAAGTGTAATCAGCAGGCACATACACCTGCTAAAACTAATCAAGCCTACCAACAGTCTCACTTGGTAGCGCACGGAGAAGTCAGTCGGAATGCCCCGACGACAAACAGGAGGCAGAATCAACTCTCTGGCTCCACACTTGAGTACTGTCAGGATTCACTAATAGGAAAAGGAGGACAGGAGCAGGCACATACACCTACTCCACACCCGGAATGGATGTATATCCCCGTTCCGGCAGCTGAAGTCGCCAAACATATTTTATCAATGGTGAAAGAGCAGAAGCAAATTCCTGCTCATATTCTGGATTCTTTCCAGGATATCATAACAGCTTCAGCATCATCTCAGGGATAGACACATAAATCTATCCCTAGCAGTGGAGTGACGCATCAACGATTCACTCTGGAACAGACACACACATCTGTTCCAGTCCAAGAGGGTCATGGGGCATACTCCCCCATATCATACGGACAACCAAGTCAGGCACATACACCTGATTTGAGTGGAGATCGTCAGCCTAACCTGACCATCTTTCCTGATCAGGCACATACACCTGCTCAGAGTAACCACTTTCGTCAACAAGTGGTTTTTAAAGTGAGTAAGAAGGCATTTAAGAAAAAGATCCACCCAGAACAGTCAGGAGATCAAAGGCCATTCTATAACAAGGCCTTGCTCGATGCTGGAGTTCTTGAAGCCCTCAGACATTTATCTGTTGGAATTCAAGATTCTACGCCCTCAGTTCCCAATAACGGGAACATTAATTCTGAAGGTCTTCAACAGACACTTCCTCATGAAGACTTGCTTCATGAAAATTCGGTCAATCTTGAAGTTTCTTCTTCAGATGAGATCCACAGGAACCCTCTGTGTGGTCAGAAGACCAAGGAGCAAGAGATCTCATCTTTTGTTGTAACCCATTATGGTGGTCCTCCCCATGATGATGAATTTCGCTGCGAAAGTCCTCTCCGCAGTAGTGATTCACATTGCCTGGAAAATACTCCAGGGGACAATGTAGTGCCGAGAAATCCCTCTTATCTTGAGGCACTTGCAAATGCGAAACTAGTCATGTCTGATGCTTTATCGCTAACAAGTGAAATACTTTCTCAATCAGAAGATAGCCCAGGGTGTAGGTCATTCTCCGAACCACCCCTAAGTCATTCATCTTCTAGTTTGACCAATGATCTCTCTACCAATCTTGTTGAATCCGATGAAGCAACAAGGAAACACCAACTCTGGTCAAAACAGGTAGAAGAATCTTCATTTAATGATAAAGAGGAAATGCTGAACATGAGGAAATAACTGGAAAAAGGTGAAGTACCAGTCATGTTTTGGCCTTTGGCTGACTCCCAGTATGACATTCCAAAGATGTTGACGGATGATGGAATCCATGATATTCGTCTCAACATATGGAAAACTATTTTTCAATTAAAGAAGAAGGTATTATCTTATGATGAATATGAAAATCATCTTAAGATAATAGAAGGGCTACAACGTCAGATTGATTTAGCATCTCTATCAGTCTCTCTGTATCCGAAGGCTGAAAAACAACAGAGAACCCTTCAACGTTCATGCCTTGGCGTACTAAGAAAATTACATCAGTTAATTTCCAATGCTCCATCTGATGTTCATATCGGAGGATGGGGTGTTCACGGAGCACTACATTTCATAGTGCTTTCCAGTCAGCAAAGCCCGTCGAAAATGGTCTCATGAAATGTTATTGCCCATGGCCGGCCACAGTCAATGGGCTTTGTTCATAATCAAAAGCTTGCTCAAGAACAGGCTTCAACTAGTTCCTCTCAAAATTAAGCATATAGAGAACAAGTTGTTGAATTTCTCCTACATCAAGCAGGCGAGAATATTGCACAAGCTTCTCGTATGGAGAAAACACGTCATCAAATGACAGAAGTCTCGGAAATCATCCAACGGTCTGTTGAACCCGGTGATAAAAATGGATACAGGTTAATGCATCCAGCTAATTTCCGAACTAAGATTCGCAAGATCAAGAGATCTTTTAAGAAGATCTCAGACGTAGCATGTCAAGAGCCACCCCATCTTGTCAGACTGGGGACTTCTCTAACCCAACCCTCAGAGTCAACAAATGGGATTCGAGGAATTGAGCGGAATCAGCAGGAACATCCCCAGTTCTCGAGAGTGGGGACTCTTTCAAATCATCAATCCCCTCCTCAGAGAATGTCGGTCTTTTCTCGATTGGGGAAGAAGCCCCAAGAGGAACGAAGAGCCAAATTATCAGGAGATTCCCTCCAAGTTATAGCTCGTCAAGAAGTTCCTAAAAGATTGAATCAACAAAAGGAAATGTCTCATCAAAGACATGAAAGAAGACAATATCACAGAAATGTTGATAGAAGAGATGCGATGCATTATGCATCAATCAATGTCATTAATGCCGTTGTTGTTAATCCACCAGAGGAGACTCACTAAGGGGACTCAGATGAAGAGCCTCCTGGTCAAGTAAATGTACGCACCGATACAAATGAAGAAGGTGTACATACACGAAGTCAAAGGATTACTCAGAACCTAGGTAATCCACTTCCCTCCCTCCAAAAGGTATCCAACAAAGGGAAGGGAAAGAATCAGGTTACATATCCTTCCTCTGGAGAAGGTCAGTCGCTCTCATTAGAGCAAAGGTTTGCACAACAGGAGGAAGAAATGAAAGAATTAAGAAGAATGAATGCAGAACTACTTTAGTGTAGTCTTCTTCTTAAGAATGCTGAAGTCCGACAGCCGAAGGAATTTGTTGCAGTTACTGAGATGGATCAAGAATATCCTCCTTTATCAGTACACCCTCTGAGGTCTAATCCTATGGGTCAAGCGCAACAACGGTTGGCAGTGCTACCATCAGTTGCAGCACCAACCACGACGTCTGTTCAAGCTCCATTCATTGCACCTACTCAATACCAGGTTCAACCGGATGTTTCTCAAAAGTTAATAACTACTATTGAGTCATTAACAGCTCGGTTAGAAACTATGGAAGGGAAACAGGCTCAAGTTCAACCTGAAAAGAATGTTTACCCCGAATGGGTAGATTCAATTTCTCCTCCATCTAGTTTTGGAAACCCTGTTTTCCCTACTTTCAATGGATCAGGTGACCCTGAACAACATTTGACGCATTACGTGTCTTGTTGTGATCGTATGATGGGAACTCCAGAGCAGCAAGAAGCAGTGAAACTCAGATGCTTCGTGCGAACCTTGCAAGGACCAGCTTTTGTCTGGTATACAAGCTTGCAATCCCGGTCAATCATCGGATGGGAGGATCTTCGTCAAAAATTCCTTCTTCAGTTCAGCTCAACTTTGCCAAAAACGACAGTTTTCGATCTTACAAACTGCAAGCAAAGGGAGAATAAAAGAGTCTCTGATTTCATTGCTCACTGGAAGGGATTAACATATTCCCTAAGTTTAGCACTCCCTCAGGAAGAGCTGTTGCCAATCTGTGTGGCAAATTTGCGTGACGAATTACGCACGCCATTGATCCCTGTGAAATACACAGGAGGGTTTCGAGACCTTACTTCAATCGCTCAACAGATTTAAGATTCCCTTATACAGGCTAAGGTTAAATCTCGTGTAATTCCATCAGCTCCAGGAAGAATAATGGGTAAAGCAGAAACTGCTATAGTTATGCTTAAACAAGCACCTGTACCTATATCTACTTCAAAACCTTCATCTTCTCGAAGGACTCCACCTCCTAAACGCCAACAACTAATGCCGTTTCGTCAAAATGATCGAAGAGATCAACGACGAAAACAATTTGAGGATATGAAGAGTAAAACATACTCTTTCCAAAATGAGCAAGTTCCTGGTTACTTCATTTCAGCTCTGGAAAATAATTTGGTTCAATTACCAGTGCCCAAGAGGCCAAACAAGGAAGGAGATGAAGACCGTCCCAATTATTGTCCCTTTCATGAAATGTTGGGGCATCCCATCAAGGAGTGTTTTGTCTTTAAAGACCTCCTGCAAAAGATGGTCGACTTGGGACAAGTCAAATTGAAGGGTTTTTCACCTCATGTAGCGTGTGTTACCGCTACAGATCCAGAGGATGGAGGCAAGTGGCAGGATGTCAGAAGCAAAACTGCGCAAAAATATGATGATTGGATGGTCAGAAATACAATCAATCGGACCCATGCAATTTTGCGAACTCAATTGAAGAAGCCAGTTGTGTCTCCTACAAAAGCTACATTGAAGCCTCTATCAAAAGACAAATCCTCAAAAGGGTAGCGCAATTCAAAGAAGAAAGAGGAATCAGAAGAAGATGAGTATGTATTGAGGCCTAAGTTGTCTTTGACTCTGGAAGATTTCATGCCATCTACTTCAAAGCCACGGGCACCGCCCCATCAAACGGCACAACCTAAACAGGCTAGTCAGGCAGGGTCTTTATCAGACGAAGAGTTAATCTTCGGTTCTGTTAATATGATTCAATTAACAGATCCATATTCTAGTCTTGATGTGCCTGAATTCCCTGTATCAAATAAGGGAATTCGAGGAAGTTCCAGAGGTTCAGGATACAGAGGAAGACGTGGATCTTTCCGAAGCCACTACTCCAATTCTACCCCTGCTAGCACTGTGTATGCAGCAGAAACTCGTGGTAGAGCCCTTCAGCGAGCTCAAAAAGAACAAGCATGTTCTTCTGCCAATGGCTAACTTAGTTTTGGCACAGTTATTTTGGAAGACCGATTAAAGGTTCCATATTCTTTATCTCAGCAAGTAAATGGATCTAATCAGTCTAATCTTCCAAAACCAAGGATGTTGCCAACTTCTATCCCAATATAAGATGCATCAGCTTCCAAAGCATCTGCTTCCAAGGTACCTGCTAAACCTCATATTCTTGTTGGGAAACGCAGACCTCTAGATCAAAAGTATGATATATTGAAACACTTGGCCCAAGTACCAGCCAAGTTATCAATTTTGGATGCTTTGAATCTGTCAAAAGATCTTCGGGAAGCACTCATCGAAGCTTTGTCAAGTCCTCAGGAGTTTGAAGCTGAAATTGCTGCAGCTGAAGTCTATCACATAGAGAATAATCCTGCAGAATTCCATGTAGTGATATCTTTTACTGATAAAGATGAAGATGATGTTGTGCATGGGCACATAAAACCTCTCTACTTATCTGGAAAAGTCAATGGTGTAGATATCCAAAGAGTTTTCACTGACAATGGTTCAGGAGTCAACCTCATGCCCATTCGTACACTTCGTCAATTGGGCCTCACGGAATCTGATTTATCTCCTTCTACCATGATGTTACAAGGATATGATAAAAATGAACAAGAATCACTCGGCGAAGTTACTCTCAGAACCCAGTTTGGAGATCTTGTATCCAATTCGGATTTCATGATTGTTGATCAAGACTCAGCTTTCAACGTCTTGCTTGGAAGACCCTGGCTACATCAGCATGCAGTTATCCCTTCATCATACCATCAATGTCTCAAATAATATTTCAATGGTCAAGTTGGAACATTGTATGGTGATAAGGCCCCGTTCAAGACATGTGAGTCTCAATACATTGAGGCATAATTTTATCACATGAAGGGGAGAGAAAAATCTACAATGAAGGAAATTACCAAAGTTAATGCTCCATATGGTTTAGAGAAAATTCCAATAAATCCATTTACACATGTGAGTACAGATTATGTGTTACCTATCAGCGAAATTGACAAAATAGGCCCAAATCAAAATACTCTTATGGAAAGATCCATAATGTCAGTTACGGCAATCGAGCCAGACAACATGGGAGAAATTGGTAACCTACCAAACAGTGATGAAAGCCTAAGTGGTGACGTTTTCATTTCATCTGTTGAAGTCCAACAAGTCTATACTTATCCAATCAGTCCAAAAGAAGTTATAGCAACACCAAAGGTGAATAATGATGTCGATTCTCAATCCATCATCTCCTCTTTATTTCCCAAAGAAGGCCCTTTATCATTAATAGGGTCGGAAATGGATGCTTCTTCTTCAAAATGTGAAAATTTTGATATCTCTTATGATCATGAAAATTTCGTTTTGTCATCTACTATTCAAGTAGAAATGGAAGAAATAGCACATGATGAAGAGGAAGAGGAAGATCTTAGAGATGCTCCTCCAGCATTTGAAGAGGGTATCTCTACCACTGTGGATGAACTCAGAGAAATAAATCTGGGTACAGAGAAAGATCCACGCCCCACTTTAATTAGTGCGGCCATGACCCTTGAAGAGCAAGAGATGTATATTTCTTTTCTAAAGCAAAATAAAGATATTTTTTCTTGGAATTATATAGAAATGCCTGGGCTTGATCCTGATATTTCTACTAATCATTTGGGTTTACCAAAAGAACATCGAGGATTTAAGCAAGCCGCGAGAAGAACACACCCAACCTATACTTCCAAAATTGAAGCTGAAGTGGATAAGCTGATCAAAGCTAACTTCATCAGAGAAGTTCAATATCTCATGTGGTTGGCTAATATTGTCCCTGTAAAGAAAAAGAACAGAAAAATTAGGGTTTGCATCGATTTCAGAGATCTTAATCAGTATTGTCCTAAAGATGATTTCCCAGTTCCGATTACAGAACTCTTAATTGATGCGACGGCTGGTTATGAAGTACTTTCCTTCATGGATGGATATTCTGGATATAATCAGATCCGAATGGCCCTAGAAGATGAGGAATCTACAGCCTTCAGAGCCCCTCAAGGTGTGTTTTGTTACCGGGTGATGCCCTTTGGTTTAAAGGATGCATGTGCAACATATCAACGCGCCATGCATCGTATCTTAAAACCTTTCTTACGGAAATTTGTTGAATACTATGTAGACGATTTGGTGGTTAAATCCAAACAACATTCTAATCACTTGGCTGATTTGGAAGTCATATTACACAAGCTTCGACAACCTAATTTGAAGATGAACCCCTTAAAATGTGCTTTTGGGGTAACCTCAGGAAAATTCCTCGGCTTTGTTTTACGCCATCGTGGTATTGAAGTCGATCCTGAGAAGACCAAATCAATCCTTGGTATGTCACCTCCTCAGAATTTGAAAGAATTAAGAGGACTTCAAGGACACTTAGCCTATATTCGGCATTTCATTGCCAATTTGGTGGGTAAAAGTTTACCCTTTTCCAAATTATTGAAGAAAGGAGTCACTTAGCAGTGGACTGAAGAATGTCAAGAAGAATTTGATGTTCTCAAGAAATACCTCTTGAGTCCACCAGTACTCATGCCACCTGTTGAAGGAAGACCACTTATCCTCTATGTGACAGCTCTGGAGCGATCATTGGGGGCCTTTCTTGCTCAAAAGAATGATGCTGGGAATGAAAATAGCCTCTACTATCTCAGTAGAACTATGCTTGAAGTAGAAACCCGGTATTCAAGTATTGAGAAGTGCTGCCTGGCATTAATCTTTGCAGTTAAGAAACTGAGACACTACTTGCAACATCAAGAGGTCCAATTGGTATCTCGCAATAATCCGCTCAAATTCATCCTTAGTCGTCCAATTCTTACAGGACGTCTAGCAAGGTGGGCAGTTATTTTGAAACAGTTCGACATTCAGTATGTGTCTCAAAAGGCAATAAAGGGTCAAGCTCTGGCTGATTTCCTGGCTGAACATCCTTCCATGGAAGACACGTCTTCAGATATTGAACTCCCTGACGAGGAAGTTTTCTCTATTCACGAGAATCCTCAAACATGGGAAATGTATTTTGATGGTGCTTCCAGAAGTCCAACAGGGAAGAAAATGGAAAATCCTAAATTCAACAAAGTTGGTTTAGGAATTGTACTCATTTCTCTAGATAAGGCATTGTTACCTTATTCCTTTCTATTGTGGGAAGGTTGTACTAATAATGAAGCCGAATACCAAGATCTCATTACAGGCTTGGAGTTAGTACTCCAAGCACAAGTGAATCACTTAAAGGTGAAAGGTGATTCAGACCTGGTAATCAAACAAGTCAATGGGGATTATGCCATCAGAAAAGAAGAATTAATCCCTTTGTATGATTACGTCAGAGAGTTAATGGCGGAATTTCCTTCAGAACCAAAATTTTCTTATGTCCCAAGATCACAAAATGCTCAAGCTGATGCATTGGCTCATATAGCCACAGCTCTAGCAGATCCAAATCGGGATGAGACAATCATCAGTATTGCCCACCGTCATGAAATTTCACCTTATGTTCAAGCCAGAACAGAGGAAATTATTGAAATTAGTCTGATTCCTGAACCGTATGGTCATACTACAGGATGGATGACACCTATCAGGGAATACCTTCAAAATGGAACACTTCCACCTGATAGAGCCGAGAAAGAACAAATCCGGCGACGTGTGGTCAATTTTACTCTTTATGATAGCCCAAACCACCTAGAGAAAATTCTCTACAAACGTGGTTTTGATGGAGTTCTCTTCAGATGCATTGATGGTGAAGAGACAATGGATGTTATGAAAGAAGTGCATGCAAGAGTATGTGGTGCCCAGCAGTCTAGACATAGATTTTCTGATCAAATTCGAAGGCTTGGATACTTTTGGCCTTCAATGATACAAGATTGTGTTGATTTCACAAAGAAGTGTCATTCATGTCAAGTATATGCCAACTTCATTCATCAACCTCCAGAGTTGCTTCATACAACTAAATACTCATGGCCATTTGCCACATGGGGAATGGATGTGGTGGGACCTTACCCTTCAGCTACAACCAAGCAGTTTAAGTACATTCTTACTGCTACTGATTTCTTTTCCAAATGGGCAGAAGCAGTACCTCTCAAAGAAGTCAGTTCTAAATGCATTGGTAGCTTCATCAAGTCTAACATCATTACTAGATTTGGTGTCCCTCATACCATATTGACGGACAACGGCACCAACTTTTGTTCTTCTGAGGTGAAAAAATTGTATCAAGAATACAACATTAAATCCAACCATTCATCTAGGTATAATGCGGCAGCCAATGGCCAAATAGAAGCCTTTAACAAGACTCTTTCAAATATACTGCAAAAGATGGTGGATAAAGATAAGAGGTCATGCCCTGATAAACTCTTTCATGCTTTATGGGCTTATCAGACTACCACCCGCAATGCAACGCGGTCAACTCCATATTCATTGGTATATGGAACAGAAGCAGTCTTGCCAATTGAAGTTCAATTGACCTCACTCAGAGTAGCCATTTGTGATCAGTTATCTATAGATGAGCAATCCCAAAAGCGATTGAATGAATTGGAACAATTAGATGAGACAAGATTGTGCACTTTGCACCACTTGGAAATCTATCAGAATCGAATAGCACAAGCTTTTAACAAAAAAGTTCGTCTTCGTTCATTCATTCAGGGAGAATTGGTATTAGTTCTCAGAACTCCAATGATACCAGGAAAGAAACCTCCCAAGCTTGAGCCAAAATGGGAAGGACCTTATTCAATACATAGGGTCTACTCCAATGGAGCTTATTCATTAATCTCAATGGATGGAGAACTCATCACGACTCCAACCAATGCCAGATTTCTGAAGAAATATTTTGTATAAACACAAAATATGGTCCCCCGAACCATGACTCTTACAATTGGTTCATACATTAATAGTCCAGTATGACTTTAAACTGCATCATCATCCATGGTCCAGTATGACCTTAAACTGCAACTTTCGTCTAACATGATGTTAAACTGTATAAAATCACAAAGATGTCCCCGCAACATGACACTAAAATATGCGGCACTAGTTCATCCATGCTATATGACGTTAAACTATACAGAAATGGTACAGTATGACCTTAAACTGCAACAACGTCCAACATGACGTTAAACTGTAGGAAAGTCCCTTACGTCCGGAAAGACGTTAAACTACATAAGCACTTAATAGTCCAGTATGACATTAAACTGCACCATTCACGGTCCATGCATATGAACTTAAACTATTCGAACTTTCGTCCAACATGACGTTAAACTGTAGAAAAGAAGATGTCCCCGCAACATGACACTAAACTATGCAGCACCATTTCGTCCTTGCTATATGACATTAAACTATACATCAATGGTCCAGTATGACCTTAAAACTGCAACTTTGTCCCACACAATGTTAAACTGTGAAAAAGTTCACTAAACCATCCAGCATGACCTTAAACTGCATCATCCTTGGTCCATGCATATGACCTTAAACTATTCGCACTTTCGTCCAACATGACATAAATGGAGTGTTATTTTGTCCTTACTACATGACATTAAACTGCACAGTCCCCCTTTCGTCCAATATGATGTTAAACTGTATTGTCCCCATCGTCCTAACTACATGACGCTAAACTGTACAGAAAGTCCTTGATATGTCCTACATGACCACTACTGGAAAACCAGGTATTTGCGACGGGCTATTTGCGACGGGATCCCGTCGCAAATAGCCATTTGCGACGGGGTCCCGTCGCAAATAGCCCGTTGCGGAAAACGCCGTCGCAACTAAACTTATTTGCGACGGGACCGTCGCTAAAGCCCTTTTTTGCGACGGGCATTCGCCCCGTCGCAAATAGTATTCCGTTTTTTTGTAAAAAACTTTTTAAACAGTTATTGCGACGGGCCCCGTCGCAAATACCTTTTGCGACGGTACCCGTCGCAAAATGTTTTTGCGACGGGCCCGTCGCAATAACGTTTTTTTTTAAAAATAAAAAAAATAATAATACTAGTATTTGCGACGGGAACCGGGACCCGTCGCAAATACTATTCATAGTAATTGCGACGGGTCCCGTCGCAAATACTCTTTTTAAAAAAAATAAAAAAATATTAATAATACTAGTATTTGCGACGGGCATAGTATCCCGTCGCAAATACTATAAAAAAAATAAAAAAAATAAATTATTAATAAATTATTTTAATTAATATAATAATAGAATTATAATTTACAAATGAAAATAATAAATTATTTTAATTAATATAATAATAGTAGAATTATAATTCAAAAATAAAAATAATAGAATACTAATAAATAATTTAATTAATATAATAATATTATAATTATAATTCATAAATAAAAAAAATATTAATAAGTTATTTTAATTAATATAAAAATAATAGAATTATTTTACATTCAAATATTAAAATAATTCAAGTATTACAAAAAAATAATTAAATTATAATATTATAAAATTTTAATATATATATAAAATTTTAATATATATATAAAATTTAATATTATAAAATATAAATATTATTATTATTTATATTAATATTGTTATTTAAAAATATAATATTATTAATTTTTTATAATGAGACAGAAACTACGAATAGAAAAAAAATATTTTGATTTCACAAATTTTATAACAGAAATACAAACTCTAATCTGTAGGAGGGGGGGGGGGAGGTGGGGGATCTGCAGATGGTGGTGGAGGAAACTCCATCCCTAAAGCATGAGTGAGTCGGCGCATGTACTCCATCTGCTCCTGATGCTGCTGCTGCCACCGACTCGTCTGCTCCTCGTACAGCTGCTGCTGGCGTCGACGCTCCTCCTCATGCTGCTGACGTATCTGCTCCTGCTCCTGTCGGAGACTCTCTATCTGTGCAGTCTGAGATCGCAACTGCTCCTCATACTGTGTAGAAGAAGATGCACGAGCTCCCCTCGAGCTGGACGCCGACATCGCAGCACTGCCATAATAATCTCCGGGAGTCAGTCGAGAGCCGATACCAACTACCCGGCCCTTCTCGAAGGCATACTGGGTGGCCTGCATCCATGCCGCCTCATCAAACTGACGGGCAGTGGTCTGATCTGATGACTCGGCCTGACTCTCAGGCCGGGCCTGTGCCGCTGCGGCCTCATATGACTCCTATAGTTGCAATTTAAAATTAAAATTGTGAATATATTATATGCAGTTAATTTTTAAACTTGAAAACAAATAATACTGACCACGATGTGATGCTGACGATCACCTCTGAGCTCCCCAGTAGCAGGATCACTATACATCCTCCGATATACGTCGTACTCTGTAATATCGGGGTGCTCGACAGCCTATAAGAATAAAAAATAAACTGTTAATATTTATAGTTATATAAAATATTTATAAATAATGTACGTACCAGATGCTGTCTATGAGTACTGAAAGAACGACTCCCAGCTCGATGAGTCACCTCCTGCCTCCCCCGATTCTGCCTCCCCACCGATGATCTCCTCTGAAAGGCACCACTCAACCAGTGCGCACATAATCCATCCCATACATGGGATGAAATGTACTCTGGTCGGTGTGCTCTACATGACTCCTCAAAATCTGACACTCCTGATTTCTTCATCGCAGCTTTTCTTAAATTGTGCAAAAACTGACGAAGGCGATCACGCATGGCCACCTCCCATGCCTCGTGGATGGCGTCACGCATGGTATCCTCGATCGGATACCATAAACCCTACAAATAAATCAAAATATCAAGTTAGAAATGAAATAATTTTCAAAATAAAAATTATTTATTTACGTACGTACCAACCAATGGCCGAACATGGCCTGCTGCACATCAATGGGAATCTGCTCCCATGTGGTCCACGGCTGAGAGAAATAGTTGCGCAAAATAGCGCTGCCCTGTCCGACTGCTATATGCGAAAAACTGAAAAAATAATAAACATTTATTATGTGAATAGATTAATGAAATCTTAGTCAAATTCACAGGTTATTACACAGGTTATCACACCTCCGGGTGCGCGGATCAAACCCAAGACGTGGACGTCGCTCGGGGACGGGGTCAGGAATCATCAATCGTGCAAGACCGCGCCCCCTCCGCGTACTCCCTGAAGCGCCTGCAGGCTGAGGGTCATCTGCCAGCAACTCATCCGCATCGAAAGGCAGGTCAGCCTCCGTCAACTCACGAAATGTGGCCTCGTCCATCTGAAACAGAAAATGTTAATATTAGCAAATAATTGATAATTACTATTATATATACATATATATACATATTATGATTGTATATAAATACCATGGAATTCTATAAGTGTTCATCTTCATCATCATCTTCATATATGTCAATGTCATCTTCATATTCCTCCTCAACATCATCGATATCCATTCGAGTTGCAGTTGCTTCATCTCTTACCATTTCAAATTCATGTGTGACATCATTAACATCATCGTCATCACCGACTCTTAAATGTGGGGTGTCGTCATCGATACTCATATCTCTTTGTAAAAAAGATTGATTTTGAGTACTTTCTTGAAAAACTTCAATTCTTTGCACATCAGTGAAAGCACATTCACTTTGACTAAACTGATTGTCTCGAATTTTGATTTTTATTACACTCCACCAATCAGTCAAGTCTCTTGATGTTGCACAGTACTTTGCATAATAAACTTGATATGCCTGTTGAGCCAATAAGAATGGTTCATTTACTGCGAGAACACTTTTACATTTAATATCGATGATTCCATGAGTCGGATGAACACGCACGCCTCTCTCTGTATCCAACCACCGACATTTGAACATGGTTATGTAATGTTGTCCAAGATAACAGAGTTCAATGATTTCATCAAGCATGCCATAAAAGTCAACTTCATTTTCTCGATGATGAGATCCTCTCAAGCTAACTCCACTGTTCATTGTTTTTTTCGATTCCCCATATGCATGCGTGTGGAATCGAAATCCATTCACCACATATGCATTATAAGTTTTAACAAGTTTGGAAGGTGGGTTACTCAATACACAGAGCCGTTTGTCAATTTTATCAGCATGTCGAGACACCTGAAGATTTGTGAAATAATTATCAATATAGTAAACTATACATTGAATGAGTTGCTAAATGATAAAGAATTTATGTTACCAGTTTTTGAAACCACTGAGAGAAATTTTTCAGTCGCCGTTCTTCGAGAGCAGCTGCTGTAATTTGTGGAATTTGTTTCTTGATATGATTATCATACAACCTATAAAAACCAAAGTTATTTACTGTAACATAAATGATAGAATAAGTGATATAAACACTTACAGTACAACTGATGTCATCTCTTCACAGTTGAGCAGAACATACGTATGAGCTCTATGATGTTCATCATCTGAAAGCCAGCGTTCAGAAACTCCACCAAAACCAAGCTCTGACTGGTTGAAAACAGATAATTGATTGTCGATTTCATCAATATTCCTCTCATTCCGTCCCATTCGGTTGTGTTTTGAAGGATACTCAGATTCAAAATAATGGGAGCAGAAAAAAGATATTTCCTCTTGCAAATAAGCTTCTGCAATAGATCCTTCAACAGATGCTTTGTTGCGTACTTTTCTTTTCAATTTTTGCATGCATCTTTCAAATGGGTACATCCATCGAAACTGTACCGGACCTCCACATTTGGCTTCATATGGCAAATGTAACATCAAATGTTCCATTGAGTCGAAGAAAGACGGCGGGAATATTTTTTCCAGTTTACATATAATTACAACAACATCTTTTTCAAGTTTGCCTAGAGCATCATAATCTGCCGTAGCCGCACAAATTTCCCGAAAAAAATGAGACATGTCTGTTATGGAATCCCAAATCACAGAATTCAACAGACCTCTTAATCCAATTGGTAGAAGTCTCTCCATTATAACATGACAATCATGACTTTTCAATCCAGTAATATGACCATTCTTTACACATCTACCCAAATTGGAAGCACAGCCATCTGGAAGTCTCAAATCTGCAATCCACTGACAAAATAATAAACGGTTTTCTTTAGACAGTGTATAAGCTGCTTTTGGTTTCAGTAACCTTTCTGTTCTGACATTCTCAAATAGTTCCAATTCTGGACGTCTGCAAATTTGGGCAAGATCTAAACGTGCATTTACATTGTCTTTGCTCTTTCCTGGCGTATCCAAAACTGTATGAAACAAATTATCAAAACAGTTCTTCTCAATATGCATGACATCTAACATGTGTCGGACCAACAAATCAGACCAATATGGCAAATCCCAAAATATGCTACGTTTAATCCAATTGTGTTCTTTCCCAAAATATGCTACGTTTAATCCAATTATTCCTAATTAATACTAATTATTGGTAATTAATACTAATTATTGGTAATTAATACTAATTATTGGTAATTAATACTAATTATTGGTAATTAATACTAATTATTGGTAATTAATACTAATTATTGGTAATTAAGACTAATTATTGGTAATTAATACTAATTATTTGTAATTAATACGAATTATTTGTAATTAATACTAATTATTGGTAATTAATACTAATTATTGGTAATTAATACTAATTATTCCTAATTAATACTAATTATTCCTAATTATTACTAATTATTCCTAATTATTCCTAATTATTACTAATTATTCCTAATTATTGTTAATTATTCCTAATTATTACTAATTATTGTTAATTATTCCTAATTATTACGAATTATTGGTAATTAATACTAATTATTACGAATTATTGGTAATTAATACTAATTATTGGTAATTAATACTAATTATTGGTAATTAAGACTAATTATTGGTAATTAAGACTAATTATTGGTAATTAATACTAATTATTTGTAATTAATACTAATTATTTGTAATTAATACTAATTATTTGTAATTAATACTAATTATTCCTAATTATTCCTAATTATTGGTAATTATTACTAATTATTCCTAATTAATACTAATTAATACTAATTATTCCTAATTATTACTAATTATTCCTAATTATTCCTAATTATTACTAATTATTGTTAATTATTCGTAATTATTGTTAATTATTCCTAATTATTAGTAATTATTGTTAATTATTCCTAATTTTTACGAATTATTGGTAATTAATACTAATTATTGGTAATTAATATTAATTATTGGTAATTAATACTAATTATAGGTAATTAATACTAATTATTGTTAATTATTGGTAATTATTACTAATTATTCTTAATTATTGATAATTATTAGTAATTAAATGAATAATTATCAATAATTAGAAATAATTACCAATAATTATAAATAATAACATTATTAATATATTTTATTATTAATATTAAAATAATATAATTTTCTAATTTATATACAGTTCTTTTTTCATCTGTGCGTTTTCTATCTCCACATACAAATAATACATGTGAAGACAGCAAACACACAGATGAAAAAAGAACTGTATATATATAAAAAATTATATTATTTTAATATTAATAATAAAATAAACTAATAATGTAATAATGTTCTTATTCCTAATTATTGGTATTTATTACTAGTTATTAATATTTATTCTTAATTATTAAAAATTATTACTAATTATTCCTAATTACCATATAAACAATACTAATAATTTAAATTTATTAAGTAATAAAACAATGTAAACATAATTAAATTACAACTAATTAATAATAATAAAAACTAATAAAAAATAAAAAATAAATAAAAAATTAAAATGAAGATAAATACCTTGAAAATTGATCTGTTCTGATCGTTCTTCAAAACTTTAATATCGGCTCCGGAGAAAAAACTTAAACTGGAGAAAAACTGAACTCTAGAAATATGATTCTGAGAGAGAGAGAAGATAAGGAATGAGAATGAAATGAAAAAAACGGATGGGGGTATTTATAGGTTAGATTAGTTGCGACGGGCCCATTTGCGACGGGAATCCCGTCGCAAATAGTATTATTTGCGACGGGACCCGTCGCAAATACCTTCGCCAACATTTATTACGGTCAACCGGTAAATAGTTATTTGCGACGGGTCCCGTCGCAAATAACCCTCTGCCGACATAGTATTTGCGACGGGGGAATATTCCCGTCGCAAATACCATTTACCGCCGCCGGTTATTTGCGACGGGAATATTTCCCCGTCGCAAATAAGTTTCCCGCGATTTGGCGCGCATCGCGGGAAAACTATTTGCGACGGGGAAAGCAATCCCGTCGCAAAAGCCTCCTTATTTGCGACGGGGAAGTACCCCCGTCGCAAATAAGTTTTTAACATGACTATTTGCGACGGGAATAAATCCCGTCGCAAATAACCCGTCGCAATTGCTCATTTTTCCCGTAGTGGACATTAAACTGTTATTTTGTCCCTGCTACATGACACTAAACTGTGCAGCACCAATAGTCCTAATTGTAAGACTTTAAACTGCATAGTCCCTTTTTTATGTCCTACATGACATTAAACTATGCATTGTTAAGGTTGTTGTTACCTCTTGTTTCTCACACCGAGTATGACTCACGTGAGCTTAGAGAAAACCTCAACCGTAACACTCTCTTTGGGCTGCTAACCATGTATAAGTCCCAACAAACAACATTTTTATTAGATCATTGTCCCCAAGAACAACTTGATCATTAATTCATTCTTTAATTGAACTACACGGACTTTGATCCTTGCCCTCCAGGCTGGGTATGCAGGCAACCTCCCAGGGTTCAAGCCCAAAAAACAATCTCTTCACATCGGTTCACCACCATCTCATATGATGTTGATTCGTGAAAACGCCCCTAGAATCAATATCTTTACATTGATTCACTTTCGTCCTTGTTATATGACGTTAAACTATGCAACACTTTTGTCCGGTACGACAATAAACTACAATACTCTTTGATTTCCTCATTTGAGAGAGAACTATTATTGACATTGATTTTTCAATCATGTTTTCATTTCAAAAGACTACGTGCATACATGGTGATACCTAAACTTTTTGTCTTAGGCTGAACCATCATTTCACTAAAGTCCCCTTTCACCCTTCACATGTACGAACCAAATTTGTACAAAGGGTAGTTCTAGAACTATGTGGACTTGATTCCCATCCTTATGGGATACGTAGGAACATTCGAGTGTCCCTCGAATCCAGTCCTAAGTCTCTTGGGCCTAACCCCAAATTTCACTTTCAGTCCCTTGGCTGAAAAGTCCTCATGAAAACACACACTGTGTATTAATTATTATGGTCCGAAGTCTATGACCCTAAACTAAGATCTCTCATACTTTCGTCCTGCATGACATTAAACTGCATTTCAAGAACTACATATGGCTTGATTCTCATTCTTATGAGATACGTAGTGAAGTCCAAAATTTCAATTCAGGACCCAGCCACAACATGATTATGGTTATCATTGACCCATGTATCTCTATATATATTGGACAATACCCATCTTTATGTGTTATAATCTTAACCTTAAATATTTTCAGATCTTCATAACCCTTTTCATGACGTCTAGTCACAAAAATTTCAAACTTCTGAGAATTATTTTTCTTGACTATGCAGCACGTGCCCATAGGTGGCCTTGTATAAACAGTCCACATAACAGACTTGTCATCCAAAAGATGCTATTTATTTGACCATGCAGCCAATGCCCTTAGGTGGCCCTGCATATTTCAACCCCCTAACGGTTTTCGTCAAATAATAGTAACTTCATTCTTGGGAAGAATGCCTATTTTGTCCTTATTTGTCTTAAACAATAGTGTGTAGGGATCCGCAAAAAAATAGCCATCCTTAACATATTTGTCCCATATCATTTTTCATGATCTGAAAGTATTCAAGTCTATGGTTTATTCTTCTTCCCTACATTTGGGTCAGACCTTCGTAGGAGTGATATTCATCCAGTTCTTCGATATTCTTGTTCGGAAATATCTTCTCCATATTCAAGTACCTCTTTCCATACAGCAAACTCTATACTTTAGAAAATTTGAATCTCCGTAAACTTTCACTGGCTTTTAGCACTATGAAAGTAAACTTTTGAGAATTCTTTTTCCTGACTATGCAGCATGTGCCCATAGGTGGCCTTGCATAAACAGTCCACATAACAGACTTGTCAGCCAAAAGATGCTATTTATTTGACCATGCAGCCAATGCCCTTAGGTGGCCCTGCATATTTCAACCCCCTAACGGGTTTTTGTTAAAAATAGTAACTTTATTCTTGGAAACTACTTCTTCTAATTCCTTTTAGCTCTTTTTCATATCATTCCTCAGATTCAAATATTCTTAATCCATAGTTTACATATTTTCCCTCATACTTGAGTATGGTAGTATGTTTTCAGATGAACTTTCAAGGAATTGTGTCAATTCTAATCCATTTTGGTCAAAGCTATTTCGACCTTAAACATTAGCCTTTGTATGTCCGACATGCATGACTTTAAACTGCCAGATTTCTTGTTTTTCTTTTCACCTCAGAGTCAAATCCTCTTTTCTCTCTCGATCCAACTCTGAGGGGGGACTTTTGTTGACGCTCCTTTCCGTCACAGAGTCTAACGACTGAAAAAAGGGAAATACTTTAGTCCAATGTGATTTATCCTTTGAGGAAACATCAAAACTCGACCAAGGGATGAACAAGGAGAACATTGCCCATTGGTCGTGCAAGTTCCCTCATGGTCGCGCAAGTACACTTGCGCGCCGCCTAGTGGTCGTGCAAGTCTACTTGCACGACACCTTATGGTCGTGCAAGTGACTTGCGCGACTTAAGTGATAACCGCCCGGTAATCGCCCGGGGTCTTCTCCTACCTATAAATAGACCCTGTGGGCCCCCCATTCGAGAGGATTTTTTTCCAGAAACTCGGATTGAAGCTCCCGACGCCCAAGTCTCTTCTCAAAGCTTCCGGAACACTTCTAAAGGTAATTTCTTACCTAGAATGGACGATTTAAAGAGAAGAAGGAAGGCCTAAGTGTTGAAACTCATCAACACTTGCGCACCGCCTTATTCCTTCAATAGAACTCACGCGTCCCTTTTCTGGAAGAACCTCAAGAGGATTCTAAAGGGATTTATAAAAAGTCGCTCAAATATTCTAATGTCGTTTGAGAATCGAGCAAGTACCCCTCATGTCGCGCAAGTATACTTGCGCGACCAATACTTGCGTGCCGCCGCAATACTTGCTCGCCTTTCAAGACTTGCGCGCCCCTACCTTTTTGGGTGCCCATCTTTCCCATTTTACCCCTCTTAAGCCATCACACCTTTCCTTTTCAAGATTCAGTCTTCAAGACACTCTTCAAAGCCATTTATGACATGATTTCTTGATTTGACTTTCTTATCTGAAAGGAATTCTGTGGAATATCTCTCAAAACCTAGTGATTTAAGTATCCTTATTTCACTAAATATGGAGAGTTCATTCATTCAACCTCATCCTTTAAGATGAGAGAATCCTTAACTTGGGTCTCCTTTTCAGGAATAATCCCCAGTTATAAGTCCTTTAACTTGGGTATCTTCCTCAGGAGTAAGTCCCAAATTCTTAAAGTTCCCAAACTTGGGCATCCTCCTCAGGAGTAAGCCCCAAACCTTAATTCCTTAACTTGGGCATCCTCCTCAGGAGTAAGCCCCAATCTAAAATATGGGCATCCTCCTTAGGAATAAGCCCCAAACCTTAATCCCTAACCGGGGTCTCCTTTTTCAAGTATAAAACCCAGTTATAATCTTGGGCTTCCTTTTCAGGAATAAGCCCCAAGTCCCCTAATTTCTCTTTAACCAGTCCTAATTTACCCTTGATTTGGGTTTCCTTTTCAGGAGTAAAACCCAATCATAAGTCCCCTCATAACTTGGGCATCCTCCTTAGGAGTAAGCCCCAAGATTAGAGTATTCAAATCTCCATGAAGCACATATACCTTTATGGACCCTGTTCATGGATTTTCTTCCTAAAAGTGAATCCTAAACCTTCATCTATCTGGGCGGTCATACATACATAAGCCCCAAACCATTTCTTATGATTTCATCTTTCATGGCACAATTGTCTAAATTTTAGTAATACCTCTTGTTTCTCACACCGAGCATGACTCACGTGAGCTTAGAGTGTAAAAGTAATTGTGACATCCTGCTTTGAGCCATCAATCATAAACATCATACCCTTATTCTAACTACGTGGGTTCTGATTCCTTTTTCAAAACAAAGAATACGTAGGTATCCCATCAATGGGTTCGATCCCAACTCTGAAGTAATTCATTGTCCTTCTGAATGACGATAAACTTCAAGTGCCCCACTGAGTGACTTTAAAACCAGCCTGGTCATCATAATGACCAAGAGACTTTTATATAAATATTTTTAAGGATACAATTGACCAAGAATCTCTAAATAGACACAGATGATTCTCTATTGATGAAGAACCTTGAATACATATAAAAGATTCTCTAAATTTCTTACATATTTAATCATTGATTGTTAAACTGAAGGAAAGCTCATTTTATTCTTGGTAATGTAATAAGGATTCACGAACATAACTTAAATCTATAAAGAGAGTCCCGTAGTAGACAATAATTCCCCTAAAAAAGGTGTGATGAGTCCGACCTCCCATCCTCTCGACCAATGCAAATTCCTAAGCCTCATTATCCCACAAGCTAATGAGCACCTACCTTTGGAAAGTAGGTCCAAATGGATGTGGAATCATTGGATGTTTCCGGTTCTACGAACAAACCCGTTAGAAACCGATCGGAACATTTGAATCTCCCTTCCAGGAGGTCATCCTTGGATTCCGTGCGAAACAATATACTTGAGACATTTTTGGTCAGTGAAAACCAAAAAATTCTCTCCTAGAAAATAATGTCTCCAAAAATGTAAAGCATGAACAACTGCAGCCAAATCAAGACCGTGTGGCAGGTAATTCCTATCATGTGGCCTCAACTTCCATGACCTGGACACAACGAATCCTCCCCCTACATAAGAACTACTCTAGGATCGATACCTGATGCATCAAAGTAACTGGTGTAACAATTTCCCAGCTCTACAAAAACTAGTATCAGTGCTGAAGTCAACCTCTTGTTCAGCTCTAGAATGGCTGAGTCACAAGAATCTATCCACAGTTACTTCACACCCTTCTTAGTCAGGCCTGTCAGTGGTACTGATAAGCATAAAAATTCTTATATGAAATGTCTGTAGTAACCATCAATCCCTAGAAAACTTCATACCTCAAAGACGTTCTTCAGCTGCTCCTAGGAAACTACTGCTCTCTCTTTCTCTAGGTTTACTGATACCCCTTTTCTCTATGATAACATGACTCAAGAAGTGTATCTAGTCCATCCAAAAGTGGAATTTCAAGATCTTATCATATAAATGATGCTCTCTCAGTGTACTCAAAATGATATCAAGATGTGAGGCATAGTCATGTCAAGTGTTGGAGTACACCCAGATATCATCCACAAAAAAACACGAAGGATTATAAGTATTGATGAGACACTCAGTTCATCAGTGCCATGAAAACTGGAAGCACGTTTGTGAGACCGAACGACATAATGATGACCAGACTTCACGTCAATCTTCAAGAACACCCAGGATCCTCAAATATGATCCAAGAGATCATCAATCGTCAGCAAGGGATATCGGTTCTTGACCGTCAACTAGTTTAGCTTCCAATAATCAACACAAAGTCTGAGGGTACAATCCACCTTCTTCGCAAAAAGGACAGGCGAACCCCAAGGAGAATTACTGGTTCAGATGAAATCCTTTGCTTGAAACCCCACCAATTGCATCTTGAGATCTTATAACTCTTGTGTATCCACCCTATAAGGAGGAATGGACACCAGTTCCACTCTTGGCACAAGATCAATAGAGAAATCAACTTCTTGTTCCATAGGAAAACCAGAAAAGTCCTATGGAAAGACATCCCTGAAACAATCCAATATAGGAGGAAAGTCCATTTGTGTAGTTCCCTAGTCATAAAGATATAGACTAGAAATATGGGCTGTAACTCATCCCAACCCATGATGCTCGGGTCCCGCTCTACTCGCATAGATATTCCATTCACCATTATGTAGAAACGAACTGCCCTCCGGTGACGTGAAACTCACCCTATGTCGACAGAAATCGAAAGCAACAAGTAAGGGAACCAACCAATCCATTTAGAGAATGATGTCATAACCCATCATCTCTAAGACATAAAGGTCCCATAAAAAGTGACACCCAACAACCTCAAGAGGGAACTTGTTGCATTGACGTACACTTTTCATTCTAGTCCCCAATAGAGTGTCTAGCATTAATATATCAAAAAAGGTAAAGATATAGAGCCCAAGACTCTCCAAAACAGCCATAGATATAAATCACTGGGAAGACCCTTTATTGAAAAGTGAATAAGCTAAAACCAAGGTAACCATAATTTTACCTCTAACTTTAGAGGGTTCTATATTCTGATCTTGCTGGGCCTGTTCTATCGCAAAACCCCGACCCGTGCTACAGACCTGTGAAGATGTCGGTGATCCCTAAGTTGATTAATCCTAAAGCTGTCAAAAACCCTATGTCTGACCACTGTAGCCACGACCTCCACCTCAACCTGAATAGCCTATTGAACTCCAGGTCCCTGACTGATGTGGGACTGGTGGTCCTACTTCAGTATGAGGAGTCAAAATAGAACCCCTATCACCAGCTTCTAGTGAGAAAATATGACAGAAACGTTGAAGAAGACCCATCTTGCCACAAGATCGGTAGTCAACCAGGTCTCTTAGGAAATGTCACATCATTTTCCTTCTCTTCAAGCACTAATAGAATACCACACAGCTACCTGAAGATGTATTCCTCATAGTCAGATATTTTCATGTAGAATCCATACGACGCTTCCTGCTATCAATCAGAGGGGTACCAACTCTGGATGCAGAGCCGCCCAGCCTCATAACCCCAGAATCCCTTAGGTTGCGCTCTATGATCAGTTCCTGGTTAACTATAGAAGTTATGGAAATCAACATAAATATGTTCACTTGAGATTGGATTTCAAGCCTAAGTCCATCCTCAAACGTCCTTTCCATGACTAACACATCACCCCCTAGGATGGGTGTGAAGTGATGTAGCACTGTTAAGTGAGAAGAATACTCCATTACTAAAAGATTACCCGGCTCCAAACTCCTGAACTCTTGGGATTGGTCGTCCCTCAAAGTCCCTGGGTAGATGTAATCCTAAAAGGCATGCTAGAACTCATCCCAAGACATACCCTCCTGGCGCCCTACCCATGATATCACATCCCAACATTTCTTGGAGGAATCTCGAAGCATGTACATAGTGAGTTTCACCCTCCTCTATGGATGTGTCTCCATGTGATCAAAGATAGACAACTTGTCTTCTAACCATGACTCTGCAACCTAAGGTCCTCCATCCCCTGAGTAGGTGGGAGGATGTTGTTTCTAAAAAACCTGCTTCAACTCTTCCATATATAGGGTAGGATGTGGTGCTACCCTGAAGGTCTGCATAAACCTCATGAATCCTTATCGGAACAGTACATTGGAAACTATATCTGGAATGAAGGATGGTGCCAAGACAGGCACAACAAGAGGATCTTCTAGTAATCCCTAAACTACCATGTCCGATATCTGATTGTTGCCCTGTATCTGGTGTACAAATGAAGGAAGTCTCACTGGCATGACTCTGCATGGTCAAGTGCACATGTCAGTTCAATTTTATCAAGGAATGAAACATAAAAGTGAAATAAAGGAACATGAGGAAGAAAACATCCAATTTCTTCAAAACATGGATATACAGCATGTATCACCCTTACATGTAATGTTCCCTTAAGCCTCTATATGGGTGTGTACTTCAGCCAACACGGGTTCTGTAACAACCCATACAAATAACATGTTCTCCATTAACACGGTTTGTGCTCGAATCATTTCCCCCTACCTGATTTCCTCTACATGGATAAACCACATGGTTCTCTCCGAACAAGACTACGCGGCGTGTTTGTGCCAAACACAACATGTACTAGAAGAAATCCACTAACCTGTGTTGTTATTCACATGTCCGATTACATGGTCGACTCCACACGACATGTTCAATATAGACACGACGTGTACTACCTGATTTTTCACCCACCCATGTTGTTAGTCACATGACCAGATACATAGTCTCTAGAACAAGATGTGTACATCTCATACATGGCGTGTTCTACAAAAGATTTCCCAACCCCATGTCCCTTCTCACATAGGCAGTCACAAGGTCAATGATTAAACGGTGTGTACATATAGTACACGACATGTGCTTGTGAAAAATCGTTCCTTCCCAAAAAGTTGGATACATGGCAAGTATTCATCCTTAAACACCGTGCATTTTGGATTGTTCCAGAGAGTAAGCCTTAGAAACTACTTCGGAAGCCCATGAATCACTAAAACAAATGATTAAAGTTCCAATGACTGATCCGTGAGGTCTAATACTCCTCGCATATCAAATATTGGCATCTTATACATGCACATCACAAGGAATAACAGTGAAATCAATCACATGATCCCCCAAATTTGGATCCATGAGGGGCCATACACCTCAGGGACCAAAGTTTGGTGAATATTTAAAAGAAAACTTAGATAATTAGAAATACCCTATCAAATAGGAGGTATTATATAAAGGCATCTATCACAAAAACTTGCATATCTAGCACAACATCTATCATAACAACATGAAATCAGTAATGCACCCTAAATGTCATGACAAGAATGCATGGAATGTGATCTATAGCAGGTTCCTACATGACACATGAGATGAAATACCATCATCTAATTGTGTTTCAACAGAAATATAACCTCAATAACATCAATGATAACAACACAAAACATGCGAATCACCCAACAGTGAAATCAAACCAGGTGTAGTAATTGTAAAATCAGAAAAATTGCAATATTTGAGGCATATTGGCTTTTCCCTATACACGGGTTAGCTACTACCAAGAACAACTTATTACTAACTACCTATTCCTTCATATCCCTATCTATAGGATTCAAATAGCATGTCAAGATGAAAATAATGCCTTTGACACCACTTCGTAACATCCTGGTTCTGGGTACTGCCCATTGGTGGCCCATACCCGGTTAGTCACATGGCCTCAAGTGCATTTCCCAAAATTCTAGAGGCTGCAGACTAGTGGCGAGGGCTTTAGGTGTGATAGTGGGGAAACTATTCCCTCAGTGGTAGAGTAACACGGTGGAAAAAAATAGATAACAATAGTTGAAGTAGTAATACCATACAATAAGTAAAGATGGGAAGACTGAAAGTAAATAAACAATTGGAGCACATATATAAATGATGCATGTCACATATTTCTTGGAAAGCAGCCAAACAAGTCACCATGCTGGAATAAAGTACTAAACAAGAGTACAAGGAGAACAAATAAAATCATGTAGCAATGTAAGCCTCAGCTTGGTCTCATGCTCTCCCGCTCCACAGAAATCAAGTACCTGAAGTAGATAGGCTCTTTCCTTTATCTATACCTGCAACAACATAATCTGTTTGGGGATCCCTCATCTCCATTACCCCTATGGTCCCACTACACTAGGTTCTCTGAAAAGTATAATAGACACTCTGGGGATCCCTCATCTCCATTACCCCTATGGTCCCACTACCCCAGGTTTTCACAGACCTGTGTAAGACAATCGTGCACAAATGATATCCAGTAGCCAAAGTGAATCTCAAAAATACTACTTGGCTAAACAACTACAATGCATATCACAAGCATGTCATATAAATAATCACTCCATCCTAACAACACTAGGCATGGAAAGAAAACAACATCCTAACATGCAATTATAGACCCAATGACCAATATCAAAAAAACATGGGCAAACACATCCATAACAAGGTAATAAAACCTATTCACAATCAAACAACAATACTCAATAAAAAAGCATATCAAAATTAATAGGGTTAAATTCCATAATCACACAATGACCTGAACAAGGATATTGGGAAATGTTTGCACATATAACTCAAATACATTAACAGAAACACACAAACCACCTACCTTGACATTGTACGATCGATATAGTTGATCCTAAAACTTTGAATAGACCTAGAATGTGGTAGATCTAAAAAAAACTTCAAGAATGATCAACCAAGAATATCCCACGAAAGAGAAGAAATCAATAGAAGAGGATCTAGAAGAAGGAAGAACTCACTGATGCGATTTGCACGCAATCGATGGATTTTGATTTGGAGCACGTGCGGTTGATTGGTGTCTCAAAGAAGAATCATCACTCCCAATCACTTGTAGATGGGACAACACTAGAAGGAGGTTCATCCAATTAGACGCGACCCCGGTCCAATATAACAAATAAAAATTAAAATACACGACATGTTACCTGACGATACACGACATGTATAGGCCTTTATTGGGCCTAGATTTAGGCAGTCTCCAGGTCACCTCACATGACCATGTACTCGGCCACTACACGACCAATACACGACTTCCTGCGGAAACCAGGTACACGACGTGTACTCCTTAAATTTCCAGAAAGTACTCTTTTTTTTCAAAAACACTAGAAATCAAGATCCATTTCGGAAATGAAGATTCAGGTTCTTACATAGGGATCATCAACTTGATATGTAATAGAAATTTTCACAACTCAGATGGAATGCATTTGAGTCATTTTAATGGCTCATAAGAAATACATATGAGTGAATTTCATGGATGAGAAAATATGTATGAGTAATTTTCAAATCATAGATGTGAAGTGTAAGTGTCATATCATTTTTCATTTGAGATGAATATTGGCTAGTAGTAGTAGATTAAAATATGTTTTACTAATCATAAAATATTATTAATAGTTTTTTCATCCATGATGATGTAAATTATTTAAAGAGTGAACAATTATATTGTAAGAACTCAGTTTTTCACTCAAGTTTAGATCCTTTAATTTTTAGTATAAATCTTTACTTTGAACATAATATGGATGCCTAATGAGTTATTAAAGGTTCTGAGGGTGTCTGAGGATTGTTTGGAGCTCGGAACCCATATTTTTTGAGTAAACAGACTCTACGCACAATTTTGAGTAAACAGTTTAGGATTTCCGCACGGTTTTCCAAACCATGTGGATGGTATTTTTCAAACAGATCCACCTTGAACAATTAGCGCACAACCATGTGGCCTAACCGTGTGAGAACCGCTTTTTCCAAGGTATTCATGTAGGGTTTGCGCACAGTTTGACAAATCATGTGGACCAAACCATTCGGGCAGAGCCAACACGTATGGTTTGTGCACGGTTTGACAAACCATGCGGACAAACCATGCGAAGGCTATTTTTCTGGGTAAATTTCCAGTTTTCCCTTAATGTTCTAATTAAGCCACCCCTTACCCCTTAATCCTTGTTTATGTGGGATTGAACTATTTCTCTCTCATTTTGGGGATTTTTGAAGATCTAAACTTGGAATCAAGAGTTCTCCATCATCTGACATCTAATAGAGCTTCTTTTTTTCACATTGGATGCGCAATAGTAATTACTTGAGTCCTCTTTATCCATTCTTCTTCTCTTTCTCTCTCGAACTAGATATCACATATGGGAATTTTTCACCTTTTCTTAGATCTACTCTGATCCATGGAAAATAAAGGACAGATACCAGAGGACAAGGATCGTACTACCCAAATATGGGTGGTCTATAATTCATCCCTAAAGTTTGTTGAATTTGGAATGTCTGTGTGGGCCCCACCAGTTTCATTTAAAACTGTTGCTTAAATTTACATTCCATGATTATATTTAATAGAAAAGCATGGTTAGACTCTTTCCAAATATGTAATTAGTCTTTAGTGGTTACACCCAAAACCCAATCGGCCTCATGTCAAAGGTTATGACATAATTGGGTTTTAGTGTTTCAGCATGTTTGAGCCACCGTTTGGGTGTGCCTTTGATTGAACATTCTAAAGGTGAGACTCCTTATAATAAATGGCTTGTTATTAATGATAATTTCATAATGGCATGTAACATGTTTGAACACCACTTGACATGCCTATGGTAATTTCTTACAAATGATTATTAAATGTGAAATATGAAATGTGGAATGGAAAGTATACTAAATACATAACATGGAATTATCAAATTAGACTGAATAATGTTTAGATGTCCGTAGAATTCCCTGCCCTGGTAATGGAAGGTAGAGGAGTGAACCTCTCTAATTGATATTCCGTAATGGCGAATTAAGACTTGATTAAATGGTTGCAATGCTACATGGCATATCCACACTAATGGAAGACAAAGATTGGACCAATAAGTAAATGGTTTCAACTCTACTTGACCTATCCACACTAATGGAAGGCAAGACATGAACAAAATGAATTACTACATGATTAAAATATCAAATAAAAATGGATTGACTCATGATCAAATTTAATTCTAAGAGGAGAATACCTTGGGTCTCAGAAACCCCATTTCGATTCTAGGATGTCGTTTTCTTAGGTTGATACCCACCTAGAATCCGGTTCTTGTCTATTTCTTGAATGCCCAGTATACTACCGTAAGATCCATTTCATTGTTATAGGATACCTGGGATACACTTCTTGGATCAAACATTTACTAGAAGGTTCCATGGTGAAATCACATAGGGCCCTATATTTGCTTATCATTGTTTTACCTTGGTCGATCACCTTAGACACGGTAGGAACCTTATTGTGGAATGCCTTGGATTACACTCCATGGATTACAATCTTTCCCCTTAGCTAGATTCAGATACTACCGAGTTATAATTCCATGAGATTTACGTTACCTTGGTTATTACCCTGGAACTCCCTCACAAAATATCTTTGTTAGGTTGCCTTGTTACGTCTTGGGACCATCACTCCTTATACTATCTAGAGCTGATGTTAGTGCTGGCTATGCCTCATGTGACCTATTAACATTATATGATAATTGCTTAATTAATGAACTGGTTACATTTTCAGATACCAACCGAGGGCTAAAGAAGATACTTGGGTATTTATTTATATTGTACGACTTGCTTTACTTATATATGCATGCCTACACATTGCTATAATCCATTACACGGTCCAGATGTTATATTCACCGTTGGTGGTAGCCCACTGAGATTTATCTTACACCCTCTCCAGGCACCATTTGGTGCCTAGAGTAGATTACATGGTTACATGTATTGACAAAGGGAAGCATACGTCTTCCAACACTTGATTTCATGCTAATTAGGATGAAGCTTGATAGTAGATGATCGATTTGGATCTCAAGATGCTTGGAGTAGTATTTATTTTTTTACCTTGTGTAACATTTCATGCATATTGTTTTGTATCGATGTTTTCCAATTTTCTAGTGACATGACATTACATCATCATTATTTTAGTTGATATAGATATTGTTATTCATGTTTATCTATTGCATCAGTTTTCTTCCTCTATTTATTTATGTAATTTATATTGATTCCATAGTTTACTATTAATTTATATTACTTCAACCATGATAAACTCTTCTAATGAGGGAATATTCTTCCCATAAACACACCATAGGCCCTTGATGCTAGTCAGCAGCCTCAAGCATTTGGGAAGATGCGCTTGAGGCCATGTGGCCCACTGGGCTCAGGGCACCCGTTAAGTGGCATCTGGGTCTGGGTCGCCACAAAGTTATATCAAAGGTGGTTTATTTTCTTGATTTAATATTTGGAGAAAATAGATTTAAGGATAGAAACACATTGGACTTGGTCATAATCTATCCGTGGGAATTGTTAACCCATGTTTAGGGTAAAATCCAAGTTACCCATAATTAAATTGTTGTTCTATTTTTCCTATTACTGTTGATATTATTTCACCATTGGGTGACACACATGTTGTGGGGAGTTGTTTATTATTACCCCATTTGAGAATTTATCTCATCCCTATCCCAATGATATGAGGGCAACGATCCTTGATAGTTGCATCATTATAGGCACCTAGAATTCACATGTCATGAATATTTCCATGCCATATAGGTGCATTTCACTAATTTTCATTGCTTGATATGCTTATAATTATTGATTGATGTTGTGATAGTTTAATTTTCCTCGTAATACTTTGGATTTAATTGATTGATTGTATGCCTCAATTCATGAGGTGTATGGGCCCTCATGGGCTGGGATGAGTAATTTACTAAGTCGAGCCATTTTTTTATAAGTAAGTGGGTGTTGTTTCTGGTGATAGGTGTATGGGCGTTGATTCATCAGAAATGAATATTCCTTTTAAAGAGAATCTTGAAAACTAAAATGAATTGTTTTCACATCCTTATCCTACCTTGTCATGTTTTTAAAAGGTAAAGGAGTGAACTTGGAAATTAACTGCCAAATGACATGAAAATTATACTTGAGAACTTACCAATACCTAGCCGTCTAGGCAAGTAGTTTGGGTAGTTTTCCTTGGGTCATGAGTTTTCTCTAGTTCAGTTTCTGTTAGTGATGTTATCTTATGATTTTATGCTTGTTATGAGGCGTGTTCTTGGAATTTCTAGACCAATTCCTCCACAACATCCTTGTGTCGTTCTGTAGGAAAGTAGTGATGACCATACTTCATACATGGTGGGCCCTAAGCTGCCAGTCTTACTTCCAGGAGTGAAACTTGAGGAACCGATTATTTTACTTGATCCGAGAACTGATTCCCAAGTCCATGATAGTTTCCTTCATCTGATGTAGTCCATGAAATGTGTTGTATGAGTTACTCCTATGATGGCTGATCTTACCCGCAAGTTCGAGCAGCAACCACCTCCTACTTTTTCAGGGGATGGTGGTTCGTAGTCTATTGAGTCTTGGCTAGAGGTCATGATTTCTATCTTTGCACATTTTTAATTTCCTCCAGAGTGTAGAGTCATGATTTCTACATAAAATATTTGGGGTTAGGCCAAGCATTGGTGGGATGTGGTTACCCAGGCCGGTCATCATCAAGGAATGTTATGGGTTGACTTCTAGACTACCTTCTATGATCAGTTATTTTCTCAGGCACTGAGAGATGATAGAGCCAGAGAGTTCATGCATCTCTATTAAGGTTCTATGTTAGTTATGGAATATTCATCACATTTCACTGATAGACAATGCTTTTCACCGCTTCTAACTTGCGATGAGGTTTCACGTGCTAGAAGTTTTGAGGATGGTCTCTAGTATGCCATCAGAACTTAGGTGAATGTCTTTTGCCTTCCTACCTTTTATGTAATAGTTGATCAGGACCTTATCACTGAGCATAACATGAGGGATAGCATGAGTATCAGGTTCAAAGGGTTGATGCTGCTGGCGGCCAATAGTTCTTCTAGTTGCAGGAAACGTTCCCTTGAGGTTTTTTATCAGGGTAGTGGTAGCCCTAGTATCCAGTTTGATAGCTTTGTAGTGTGTCATCAATGTGCAAGATCGAGGCATATGAATCCCCAATGTGATAGAGACCCTATAGAGTTCTGAGCTTGCGGTCATATGTGTCATATTTAACACTTTTTCAGGACATTTTCACTAGCTTCAAGTGGAAAATGACCAGCTTCAACTACACCTTCAAGATCATGGTCTTTTGTTCCACGTTAGGCAGGAAGTTGGAATAACACTGGAAGGTCTGGCCGAGGAGGAGGTCGTGGCCATGGTAGTTTGATCCCTGATCACTAGCAGCACTAGCAGAGCAGTCATGATCATTGTAGTCCATCTGTTTCACAGGGCCATCGATCATCTCAGTTGCATACTTTACATCCAATACCTGAGGATCAGGCAACGAGACCATATATAGTACAAGGTACTATTCTAGTAGCCTCTACTATTGTCTCTACTTTCTTTGATACAGGTTCTTAAAACTCTTTCATTTCTTTATCTATCATGGATAGTCTTGGATTAGAGATACAATATCACTATGGTGCAATGACCCGCGATACACCATTGGGAATACAGACATATGGCATCTTCCAGTGCAGAGACTATCCCCTAGAGGTTGGTAGTTACCCTTTCTTGTAGAATCTTTTTTTTCTCGAGATGATGGGCTGCAATGTCATTCTCAGGATAGACTGGTTAGTCTACTATCATGCCTTTGAATACTTCTATCACTATAGGGTTTCTTTTATATCACTAGAAGGCAATAATTATTTTTTCAAAGGTGAGTGGGATGTCCAGGAAGGGAGAGCTGGAACAAAGCATAATGGGATAGGTGAAGTGACCGCCCAGATTGCTAATCTTTTCATAGAGGAACAGTGTTTGCTTCCAACTAATTTTCCTCCAGTAGTTGATCGTTTCAGGGAAGTCTTTCTAGATGAATTAACTAGATTACTTCCTAAGAGATAGGTAGCATTTAAAATTGATCTTGTTTTGGGAGCATCTCAAGTGTCCATTCCTCTGTACATGATGGCACCTACTGAGCATCAGGAACTTAAGTGACATATAAAGGACCTAGAGGCTAAAGACTTTATACGACCTAGTACATCCTCTTAGGGATCACCCAGGATTTTTTCTAAGAAGGCAGATGTTACTATTCATTTATGTGTGAATTAAAAAAGGTTAAACCATCTTATAGTAAAGAAACGGTATCCACTTCCTTGAATAGATGATCTCTTTGACCAGCTCCAAAGAGAAAAGTTTTTCTCTAAGATCAACCTGTGATTGGGTTATCATTCGGTGCAAGTCAGACCATTAAACATACCCCATACAGCTTTCCATAGTAGGTATAGTCTACATGAGTATCTCATTATGCTATTAGGTCTTATGAACATGGCTGTAGTTTTCATGGATTTGATGAATAGGGGTTTCCACCTCTATTTGGACTCTTTTATCATAGTCTTTGTGTATGAAATCTTGGTGTACTCTCCCACTCGTAACAACCATGCCAAACATCCTGAGATCATTCTGAGTACACTAAGAGAGCATCAAATTTATTCTAAGGTTTCTCAATGATTCTTCTAGATCGAAAAGATCCACTTCCTAGGTCATATAATTTTAGAACCAGGAGTATTTTTTGACCCTGAAAATGTTAGTGCAGTAGTTTCCTTAGAGAAGCCCAAAAAAATGTTTGATATCAGAAGTTTATTAAGGCAAATTTGGTATTACAGGAGTTTTATACCGGACTTCTCATGTCTTAATTCACCTATTAATAGACTTAAAAATAAGGTTGTTATGTTTATGTGGTTAGAAGAATGTGATAAATCATTTCAGGAGCTGAAGGGGAGGCTTGTCTCGGCACCGATTCTGATTCCTCCATAACCTTATGAAGGCTATAACGTATTCTGTGATGCATCAAGAATTGTCCTAGAAGCAGTGTTGATGCATGAAGACAAATTTTTTGCGTACGGATCTCGGTTGTTGAGGCCTCACAAGAGAAATTACCTGACACACGACCTCGAGATAGAAACAGTTTTCCTTACATTAAATTGTTTGATACATTATCTGTTGGGTGAGAACTTTGTGGTGTATACATATCACAAGAGTCTCAAGTATATCTTATTTCAGTGTGACATGAATCTCAGAAATCAGATAAGGGTTTAATATCTTCAATACATTGATTTTGAGATTGTCTATACTCCTATAAAGGGATATGTGGTTGCTGATGCACTATTTCAGAAAAATCAAACACATGTCGTACAGAAAACCATTGATGAATTGAAGTTAATGACCCTGTTTTCCAAAATTCTTCTAGAGTATCATGACAGTCACGAGTAGTATTACCTCTCAACCTTAATAGTTACCTATTCCCTCCTTGAGAAGGTGAAGAGTAGGTAATTTTAAAATCGAGATGGTTTGGTTCTCCATGAGAGTATATTAGAAGATTACCCACCTCTAGATTGGTCTGTGGATAGAGACGACATCCAGCGTCTATGTGGACATATCTAGGTTCTTGTAGATGTGAGAGAGGAGTTAATGAAAGAGTCACACACTTCTAAGTGGATAGTTCATCTAGGCATCTCAAAGATGTATTGAGATATGAGATGCCAGTATTGGTGTCCTGGAAGAAAATAATAGATGGGAAGCATCATCATTAGGTGTTCCACCAGTCATCAGGTGAAGGCAGAGCACCAGAGACCCGCATGCTTGTTATAACTGCTTCCAGTCTCGAAATGGAAATGGGAAGATGTTTCTATATATTTTTTAGTTTGCTTACATAGGTCTCAGAGTGGTATAGATACTATCTGAGTAGTCATTGAATGAATAATGAAATCATCCCACTTCATTCCTATACATGAGACTTTCTCAATTGATGAATTGGGAAGACTGTATATCTGTGAGATCATACGACTACACAGGGTTCTGCATACTATTGTTTCAGATAAGGATGATTGTTTCACTTCACAGTTCTTCAAGTGTTTCCATAAAGATACGAGGACTCATGTACTTCTAAGAAAAATTTTTTACCCTCAGACCGATGGACAATCAGAATGGAAAATATAGGTTTTAGAGGATATGCTCTGAGCATGTGTCCTTGATTTCAGAGGTTCTTGGGAGAAGCATATCCATCTTGTCGATTTTGCTTATAATAATAGTTTTCATGCAACAATTCAGATTTATCATTTTGATTCCTTATATCTTAGGCCATGCTGTTCACCATTATGTTGGCTAGAGATAGGGGAGGCAGCCCTACTAGGTCCTTGTCTTTTTCAGGAGTCTTTATAACAAGTCCAGATGATCAGGAATCGTCTGAAAATAGCTCAGTCTAGACAGAAATATTATGTTTATATCTATTTAAAACCTCTTGAGTTCGAAGTTGGGGATCATGTTTTTATTACGGTATCACCCAGGCAAGAGAATATATAGTTAAGAAATTAGGTAAATCTATCACCTTGTTACATTGGGCCATTTGAAATTCTAGAGAGAGTTGGGCCGCTATCCTATCAGTTTCTACTACCTAAGAGGTACCATTCCATGCACGATGTGTTTCATGTCTCACAACTTCACTAATGTAATGCCAACCTTTCTCATACCTTTGATCCCAAGGAAGTTGATATAGATGTCGATGCTACTTTTTAGGAGTATATAGTACACATCGTTGACCGAAGCATGAAGGTTCTTTGAGGAATGTATGTCCCTCTCGTACGGGTGCTATGGAGACACAATCAAGTACAAGACGAGTCATGGGAGGGGGAATACAATGTATATGTTTAGTGGACAGAGTTTTTCTCAGACAGTGTTCCTTTACCCTTAGAAGGAGAACTCGGGGGGGGGGGGGGGGAGTTCTTTTGAGGGGGGAAGACTGTAAGAACCTGATTTTTCACTTATGTAGGGATTCTTTAATTTCTGTCAAAATCATTACATTGGAACTAATATTGGTGTCTAATGAGTAATTGATGGTTCTGAGGGTGTTTGAGGATTGTTCGGTGATTGGAATCTATCTTTTTGGAGAAAATAGACTCTGCGCATGGTTTAGAGTAAATTGTGTGGGATTTCTGCACAATTTTTCAAGCTGTGCAGATGGTATTTTTCAGACAGAGCCCCCTATCATAGATAGTGCATAGCTGTGCAGCCTAACTGTGTGTGCACCCCTTTTTCCTAGGTATCCATGTAGGCATTGCACATGGTTTGACAAACCATTTAGACCAAACCATTCTTGTAGATCCAACCTGCATGGTTTGCGTCTGGTTTAACAAACCATGGGGACAAACCATGCATATGATATTTTTATGGGTAAATTTCTAGTTTTACCATTAATGATATAATTAATCCACCCCTTCCTACCTAATCTACTTTTATGCGTGATTGACCTATTTCTCTCTCATTTTGGGAATTTTTGAATATCTAATCTTGGAATCAAGAGATTTACACCATCCAAAATCTGATCGAGCTTTTGTTTGTCACGTTGGATAAGCAATGGTAAGTACTTGAGTACACTTTAGCCATTCTTCTTCTCTTTTGATATCGACCAAGATATTTCTATGTGTGCATTTTTCACCTTTTCCTAGATCTACTCTGATCCTATCCAATTCAAGGGATGATACTGAAGGATAAGGAATGTACAACCCGAAAGTGGGTGGTCTATAAGTCATCCATAAAGTTCATTGATTTTGAAATGTTCGCGTGGGGACCACTGATTTCTTTGGAAATAGTTTCTTAAATTTACATGCCATGATTATACTTGATAGAATCATATGGTTATGCTCTTTCCAAATATGTAATTAGTTGTTAGTGGGGACACCCACAACTCAATATGCCTAATGTCCAAGGTTATTCCATAATTGGGTTTTACTGTTTTGGAACGTTTGATCCACTATTCGTGTGTGACATTTCTTAACCTTTATAAATGTGATACTTCTTATAATAAATTTCTTGTTATTAATGATAATTGAAAAATAGAATGTACCATGCATGCTCACCACTTGACCAGCCTAAGGTAAGTTCTTACAAATGATTATTAAATGTGAAATATGAAATGTGGATTGGCAATTATACTAAGTATATAACTTGGCCTTATCATATGAGACTGAATAAAGGTTACGTGTCCGTAGCACCCCTTTTCATGCAAATGGAAGGTAGCGGAGTGGACTTCTCTAATTGATATGCATTAATGGTCAATTAAGACTTGATTAGATGGTCGCAATGCTACTTAGACTATCCACACTAATGGATGACAAGTCTTGGACCAATAAGTAAATGGGTTCAACTCTACTTAACCTACCCACACTAATGGAAGGAAATACTTGAACCAAATGAATTACTACATGATTATTATATCAAATAGGAATGGACTAACTCGATCTCGCCTTGGATTCTGAGACGATGATACCTTGGGTCCCGAGAACCCCATTCCGATTCAAGGATGCATTTTGATTAGTTTGATACCCACATAGACTCCAATTCATTTATATTCCTCAGATTCCGAATATACTACCATAGGATACTTTTCAATACTAAAGGATACCTTGAATACACTCCTTGGATCCTGTATTGACTAGTAGGTTCCATGGTGAAAGCTTATAGGGCCTGTTTCCTCACGGATTACGGGGATGACCTCCTGGACAAGAGATTCAAACGTTCTGATCGGTTTCTAGCGGGTTTGTTCGTAGAACCGGAAACATCCAATGATTCCACATCCGTTTGGACCTACTTTCCAAAGGCAGGCGCTCATTAGCTTGTGGACTGATGAGGGTTAGGAATTTTCATTGGTCGAGAGGATGGGAGGTCGGACTCATCACACCTTTTTGAGGGGAATTATTGTCTACTCCGGGACTCTCTTTATAGATTTAAGTTATGTTCGTGAATCCTTATTATATTACCAAGTATAAAATGAGCTTTCCTTTAGTTTTAACAATCAATGATTAAATATGCAAGAAATTTAGAGAATCTTTTATATGTATTCGAGGTTCTTCATCAATAGAGAATCATCCATATCTGTTTAGAGATTCTTGGTTAATGGTATCCTTCAAAACATTTATATAAAAGTCTCTTGGTCATTATGATGACCAGGATGGTTTTAAAGCCACTCAGTGGGGCACTTGAAGTTTATCGTCATTCAGAAGGACATAGATTATTTCAAAGTTGGGATCGAACCCATAAATGGGCTACCTACGTATCCTTTGTTTTGGAAAAAGAATCAGAACCCACGTAGTTCGAGGAATGGGGTATGATGTTTATGATTGATGGCTCAAAGATGAATGTCATAATTACTTTTACACTCTAAGCTCACGTGAGTCATGCTCGGTGTGAGAAACAAGAGGTATTGGTAAAATTTAGACAATTGTGCCATGAAAGATGCAATCATAAGAATTTGTTTGGGGCTTATGTATGGATGACTGCCCAGATAGATGAAGGTTTAGGATTTACTTTTAGGGAGAAAATCCATGAACAGGGTCCACAAAGTTATATGTGCTTCATGGAGATTTGAATACTCTAATCTTGGGGCTTACTCCTAAGGAGGATGCCCAAGTTAGGAGGGGACTTATGATTGGGTTTTACTCCTGAAAAGGAAACCCAAATCAAAGGTAAATTATGACTGGTTAAGAGATGTTTAAGGGGACTTGGGGCTTATTCCTGAAAAGGAAGCCCAAGGTTATGACTGAGTCTTATTCCTGAAAAGGAGACCCAGGTTAGGGGACTTGGGGCTTACTCCTGAAAAGGAAGCCCAAGGTTATGACTGAGTCTTATTCCTGAAAAGGAGACCCAGGTTAAGGGACTTGGGGCTTACTCCTGAAAAGGAAGCCCAAGGTTATGACTGAGTCTTATTCCTGAAAAGGAGACCCAGGTTAGGGATTAAGGTTTGGGGCTTACTCCTGAAGAGGATGCCCATATTTGAGATTGGGGCTTATTCTTAAGAAAGATGCCCAAGATTAGAGGACTTGATTGGGGCTTACTCCTGAGGAAGATGCCCAGATCAAAGGTTTTATAACTGGGGATTATTCCTGAAAAGGAGACCCAAGTTAGGATTTTCTCATCTTAAAGGATGAGGTTGAATGAATGAACTCCCCGTATTTTAGTGACATAAGGATATTTAAATCACTAGACTTTGAGAGAGATTTCACAGAATTCCTTTCAGATAAGAAAGTCAAATCAAGAATTCATTCCATAAAATGGTTTTGAAGAGTGTCTTGAAGACTGAATCTTGAATAGGAAATGTGAAATGGCTTAAGAGGGGTAAAATGGGCAAGATGGGCACCCAAAAAGATAGGGGCGCGCAAGTCCTGCGAGGCGCGCAAGTCCTGCGGCGGCGCGCAAGTAGTGGTCGCGCAAGTATACTTGCGCGACATATGATGTACTTGCGCGATTTTCAACCAGCATTGAAATGCTTGAGCGACTCTTTAGAAAACACTTTCCAATCCTCTTGAGGTTCTTCCAGAGAAGGGACGCGCAAGTTATATTGAAGGAATTAAGTCGGCGCGCAAGTGTTTGATAAGTTTCAACACTTAGGCCTTCCTTCTTCTCTTTAGATCTTCCGTTCTAGGTAAGAAATTACCATAGAAGTGTTCCGGAAGCTTTGAGAAGAGACTTGGGCGTCGGGAGCTTTAATCCGAGTTTCTGGAAAAAGATCCTCTTTATTGGGGGGCCCACAGGGTCTATTTATAGGAAAAAGAAGACCCTGGGCGGTTACCGGGCGGTTACCGGGCGGTTATCACTTAGGTCGCGCAAGTCACTTGCACGACCATAAGGCGTCGCGCAAGTACTTGCACGACCACTAGGCGGCGCGCAAGTGTACTTGCGCGACCATGAGGGAACTTGCGCGACCTATGGGCAATGTCCTCCTTGTTCATCCCTTTGTCGATTTTTGATGTTTCTTCAAAGGATGAATCACTTTTTGCTTAGATATTCCCCTTTTCCGATCCTTATATTCTGTGAAGAAAGGAGTGTCAACAGGGCCCTATATTTTCATAGCCTTGTTTTACCATGGTTGATCACCTTGGATTGAATAGGCACCTTATTGTGGAATTCCTTGGATTACGCTCCTTGGATTAAATTATTACCCCTTTGATAGACTTAGATACTATTGGATTAGAATTCCGTGAGATTTTCCTTACATTGGTTATTACCCTCGAACTCCCCCACTGGATATCTTTGTCAAGTTTCCTTGTTACGTCTTGGGACACTCACTATTTATACTATCAAGAGGAGATGTTAGTTCTGGATATGTCTCACTTGACCTATTAACATTAATGGGTAATTTTTTAATTAATGAACTAGTTACATGTTCAGACACCATCCTAGGGTTGAAGCAGGTACTTGGGTATTTAGTTATATTTTACTACATTATTTTCTTATACATGCATGACTGCAGACTGCTATATTCCATTAAATAGGTTGGATGTTACAGACACCATTGGTGGCGATTCACTGAGATTTATCTCACACCCTCTCAAAGTGCTATTTAGTACAAGGAGTAGATTACATGGTTGTAGGTATTGACAAAGGGAAGCATACAAAATCCAACACTTAATTGCTTGCTGATTAGGATTGAGCTTGATAGCAGATAACCGAGTCGGACCTCAGGATGCTTAGAGTATTCTTTGTTTTCTTTACCTTATGGAACATGTCATGACTGTTTTTTTGTATCCATGTTTTCTTGTTTTCTAGTGACATGAAATTATATCATCATTGTTTTTGTTGATATAGATATTGTTATTCTTGTTTATCTATTGCATCAGTTTTCTTCTACTATTTATTTATATAATTTATATTTATTTCAATTTTTTATTCATTTATATTCCTTCCGCTATGCTACACTCTACTAATGAGGGAATAGTCTTCCCATGGAAACACCCTAGGCCCTCGCTGCTAGTCAGTAACCTCTGGCATTTGGGAAGATGCTCTTGAGGCCATGTGGCCCACTAGGCTCTGGGTAGCCATTAAGTGGCATCCAAGTTAGGGTTTCACATATATGATTCTATAAATATGTAGAGAAAATTATTATGCCTATGGTTTTTTCAGAAGTTTTAAGAGAGGTAATCCCATGTATTTTGAAAAAAATGATGAAATAATTAACTTTGATTACATAAGAATTATGAAGTGGATACTGAAGTTACCAAAGGTGTTTGGTTGTAATGTTTATCAATTTGTCTTATGATCAATAAAATGGTTAATGAACTTAATAAAAATCCCATATATTGGGTGATGAAGTGATTATCCTTCCAAAGGAAGTGGAAGCTGCTACTACCTATGATGATTTACTTGGAATTCTTATAGGTAGTGGCCCAACATAAAAATATTGTATGAGTTTATATGTATAGATATAAAACATGATACAAAAAATAGAGAATCACTATATTCAACAATTTAAGGAAGTGGAAGTGGTGAAGGATATGGATGAACTAGGAGTTGATGGAAATCTTGTAAAACAATAGATAGAAAGTATACAATAGGTTCAAAATTGAGGAGAAACTAGCCTAAAATTTGGAGAACCCGTCTTGGAGGTAAACAACATATTATATTCAGAAACTGGTGTCTATATACTCTTGTATGAATGTTGGGTAATCACAAACATTATTTTATATGGGATAGGATTGATTTAAATCAAATAAAGAAATGTTGTAAGTATACTATAATTTCATTATAGAAAACTAGAAAATTGTATAAGTATAGAATCTAGCATATGTGTCATCAGGACACAATGTTTATGTCACCTTGGTATACATAGGCATGTTTTCCCTTATATTTAGGTGTGACCCCAAATATTCTTATACAAGATCCTTAAAAAAATTGATGAATTTAGAAAATGGATGTTAGTGTACATGTGAATTCAAAGTATTATAAGTGTCATTGATCAAAACTCTTGTATAAAACTTTCCATCATAGGTGTTATCCAATAAATACTATGTATGATCACCAATAGAGATTGAAAATTGGAAAAGGTATTTGTGTGTATGTTTTTTTCATGCTCATCGTATCAGTTATCCTACTTAGTGTATGTGTGAAGTTCCTAGATCATGTTTTATTACTGTCTTCATAAGTTTCATGAAACACTTAGAAAAAGATGAGGTTCTTCTAGATAAAAAAACAAGTTTATAGATTTGAATTTGATGAAGGTGGATTAAATTTTTTATGATGTAAGTGATATTCTACCATGATCTAAACATCACAAACACTAGGAAATGTACGTGATCCATTCATGTGATAATAAAGAGTATTTGATCTTCATTTATGGAAAGGTAATATCAAAGCTAGTTGAAAAGGGAGTTTCCAAAATTATTTAATTATATTGGAAGTAAAATATTAACATTCTTGTATAATGATTTCTAGTCTAGAAAATAATAAATCTTATAGACCAAAATATCTAAGATTAGAGTCTGAATAAGTGAAAGTACAATAGATTCATGTTGGAGAAAATTGATTTATCAGAATTTCAAAAATAATATAGATATTATTGAATACAATATTTTTTTTATTAATGAATTAATGAATTTATAAGGTAGGTTATTTTGAGAAAAAAACAAATAAAAACATCTTATTTAAATATGCATTGATGAAGAAATTAAATTTAATCAGTTTTCAAGAATAATGCACATGAAGAATGATCAAAGATCAAGATGTAAAAAAATGCATTAAATTGGTTTAAACTAAGATAAATGAATGATATTGATGATCTTACTAGTTGATTAAAAGGATTTCAATGTAATTGATATGTAAAGTTGAGAATTTTCCCAAGATAGATTTGAGAATACTTAGGAGTTTCTTGAAATATGGAAATTCAAATGGGAATAATGTTGAGGCTGTTGATAGAAGGACTTGTATAAATATTTAGCCAAGAATAAAGGAGGATAATAGGAAAGAGGTTGAGCTACTTCTATAGTGGAAATACTCAAAATAATATCTTTACAAGATATCTTATTCAGTCTCCCGCACCATAAAAGAAATTATCCACACTGAAAAATTTGTAATGTATGATTTTCATATAGCTATGAATATTTTATGTGTGTATTTTTTGGAATAATTTTAAGGAAGATATATATAATCCTAGAGAATAATAACTAAATTGTATATTTAGATGAGTTCAAAAAATAAAGATCACTAAATTAAGGGTATTCTTGGAATAATTTTTATTTGAAAAACTGTGCATAAAGAATCATGGGATCCCAAAAGGGTATTCTATTATTGTGTTTTTGGCTAGGAGTAAGAAAATACCATTTTTATAACATTTAAAGCTATTTAAAATGAAATAAAAAATTTAATGTTTCCACCAATTCATCATATAAGATTGAGTAGATCGAGGAGAAATAAATGAAAGGAAGAGATACTACTGAAGTGTGTGAAGCATAGATTTGTTAGATGAGAGAAACAAGAGCTCCTAAGGAAGAAATAAGAAGTAGAAACTATATGATCTAGTAAGTAAGAAGAAGAGTGAACTGAGCCTATGCTACACTAATAAAGTATTCTCAATTTCAAAGAATAAGAAGAGGTCGATCTATACTTCTAGACATTAACATTATATGATGAGGAAAAAAGGAACGTGTTTTAAGATAAGTTTTATTTGTGTTGTGCTTATTTTATTTACCTGGTATTAGAGTGTTGATTTTGAGAGAATTATAAATAGATATGCAAAGGGTTCTTCAAGCAGTTAGTTTTTCAAAGGATGAGTTAAATAAAAAATATTTAAATATCTTAATGAAATGGGAAACATTCTTATTGGGGAATAATATGTGGTTTATGGGGGAAAGAAACATACATTGGAAATAGTGTGATCTATTTAAGGATAAGGAATGAAAATCAAGAATAACTAGTGGGATTATAGTGTAAAGAAGCTGTAGGATATATCAAATTGTTTTCATGAATAATGTTGAAAACCCACACCAATGTAATATGGTGTAAATGGGTTTGGATAAAAATACCCTACAACTCCACTTATAATTGATAACGAGATTTTAGTGGAGAATCCATGGATTGGATATAATAAGAACAAAGAGGGGTAGGGTTCCCTAGAGGGAACCAACTTTATAAAAATACTCCTGTCACATTACTATATGTATTCTGATTTTATTTGATGTTTTCTAGTTTAAACTGAAAAAATATCCATTTACTTTAACCAAAATTAGTGTTCAAGTCCAAGGGGTTATAAAGAAATTGGAATTTGGAAAAAAATTTCCCACACATGAATTAACCCACTCTCAGGTGTATCTTAATGATCCAATGAGACTTACAATTGGTATCAAAGTGTATGTTACTTTTATTGGGAATAAAGATGCAGTTTTAATAATTTCTTATTAAGTTAAAAATTATTTTGAAACTCACAAATATGATCATAGTTTTTACTAATTTTTCTATTTGAGTATATTTTAGGTTTATATTTATTTCAATTTTTATTTTATTTTTCCTGTAATTATTGAATCCTATGTTTGATAATAATATTTTATTTTAACGAATACTTATCCTTCAAATTATATTGATAATTTTGAACAAATATGAAATCAATATTCAAAAAGTGGTTTTGAAACCTAATGTTGGTATCCAAACCTATGTTTGGAACCCCATGTTTAAGATGAGCACTGTGTTTGGGAACCTAACTTTTGATAAGGAATGTTTTGTTTATAACCTCATGTTTGTGCTAAACATTATGTTTGAGAATCTAAATTTTGATAAGTTATTTCACATTTGAGTACCTATAATTATGTTTGGAACCTGAAATTTGTGTTTAAAATCTTGTTTAACTTTTATTAAGGAACGTCACATTCAAGTACATAATGTTTTGTATGTACCTAATGTGATTAACCTAACATTAGTATTATACTCAAAATTTTATAATTGTATGTTTAATATAAACTCTATGTTTTCACTCATACTTTTTGATTTATTCTCATATTGATAAACCCTACATTGAATCAATTGTCTACATATTTTGAATTTTGAATTATTTATAATATTTATTCTATGATTTCATTGGAGTAAATATCTCTATAAAGATATTAAAATTCTATTTCAAAAAGTATTTGAAAATAGTTAATTTTTTCTGTTTTCTAAGGGAATTTATGATTTTTAGTTGCTCATTAAATTAAAATTTCAAAACACTGATCATTTTAAAGATCAAAATTTATCTGAATACTTTTTTAGATCCATTTGACTATAATAAAATTTACCATATTATTTAATTATCAAATAAATATATCTTTGTAAGTGATTTAATCATTTTTTCTAATAATCTACTTTCTCTAAAGCTTAATGATCTGAATCTCTTTCTCTGAATCTACATAAGATATTTCTTGCTATATAAGAGATTATCCTTTATACTATAACATCTATTGTTCTTATCTATGAATTATCTGCTTCAGTTTTATAATTTTTTTAGGACTACACTTTTGAGATGCACATATTTTAGCTTTTATGGTGTGTTTCTCCTACTTCTATGAAGATTCAATTATTTTCTTCTATTGTGTTATCTAAATATATTTTCTCAACAATTTTTGGAGATTCTTCATAAGTATAGGGCTCTAAATATATTTATATATTCCTCAAAATATTTATTCAACTAATAGTTTCATTGTTTGAATCTGAATTATTCTAAAGATAATTTCTCTAACCCAATACAATCTCTTTTGTTTTAGAATAATCAGGTGATCGGGTGTTTTGGGGACAGTTTATTATTCTATATAAAGCCTTTTAATTTTTTTTACAAGTTTTAGTTGATTTAAATCGACTATCTAGATCCCTTGGAAAAGGATCCAATAGTGAAAATTAACATGCTCATGGAGATCTTGCTATTGGAGTGGAATAAGGTATTTTTATGCCCTGAAACACTATAAAAATTATTGTATCTCTTTCTCTTATTTCTCACTGCATAATCAGTTTAAAGAAAAATTAACGACATCACTTTTCCATGTTAAAAAGGGTGAATTTTTTTAAATTATTCCAACATTTTTATATGGACATAATTCAACCCACTCTTGTGTCTTTATAACTATTCCTAAATAAAAATTGGTATCATATGATTTCTATATGGATGATTTGTATTAGAAGTAGAAATATTTAGTTAAATATCAAAATGAAGAAATATGTCAATAGACAACCTTAAATAAGGAACTTCTATGATCAAATATTCATATATAAATTGTGAAAATTATGGATTCTTGAAAGAATTAATGGTTATAGATTTGAGTAATCATGGTTTGAATATTTATTTGAAATCTATCAAGCCATATAAAATTCCCAAGGATGAACCAAAAATATGGGATGCTACCAAATATAGTGAATATGATATAAATTCTAGATATATTAATGTTATTATTTATGGAATTAGGTCGATGATTTTAATAGTTTCTCTGAATGTGTTACTGTATATGAAATGTGTAAAATAATAATTGTTTCTTATTAAGGGACTAAAAATATTAATAAATTGAGATAAAATACTACTAAATTGAAGTTTGATAATTTTAGGATATATGAAGGTGAAATTATTAATCCGATGAAGGTAAGATTAATAAAAATAGTTTATGGTGTTTCTACTCTTAGAATAGATATGCCTGATCCATATCAAAATTTGAAAGTTCCTAGAGTTTTAATTACCATGTGGAATGGTATTTCAATAAATATTAGAAAATAAAATCCTAATAAATAATTAATGATGAAGGAATTGATTGGTTTTCTCATGTTGAATAAATATGAGATGCAATACAAGGATGATTATTATAGAATGAAAAAAAGGAATATTAATCTCTCAAAGATTCTATTCAGAAATGTGAAAGGAATTCAAAAGTGGATGATATATTATCTTATGATTTATGTTGTTAAAATTTATAAAAGGAACATATTCAAATAGATGTATGGTTCAAAATGTTTTATAAAATGATGAAAGAGTTTTAGAAACCTTTAAATGACTTCAAGAAAAGTTATTGAGGTATAAAAGAAGTCATATATTATGAATTCATGTGGAAACCTATTACACATATCTGAAGTAAAGGATAAAAATGGAAAAGAAGAAAAAGAAACATCAAATAAATATGACATTGAGTGAAAAGGTAAGATGGATATAAAGTCTATCAGAAGTGTGTTATAAAATTAAAACAATTCTTTAAGTTCTAAATCCAAGAAATAAAAATAAAATCATAATGAAAATATGTTGTTTATGTCTAAATAAGATGAGTTACATTCTTACCACTATTTTTTATGATTCTAATTCTAAAAACCTTCATAAATGATAAACTCATTGAATATTTTTATATGCTCGAACAAATATGAATCTATAAAGAAAAATCATAAATATCTAATTAATATTTACAATGTTATCTTAAGTGAGAAAGATACAATGTTAACACAATATATAAAATTAAAATAGAAATTATGAAAATCTATTTCATGATTTACCGAGCATGTAAATAAAATTAAAGAGTTACTTACTAAAGTAGAATATTTGAAAGTGATTGTAGTGCATTTAATAAGGGAGAAGAGTCTTTAAATAATATTATTGTAAATAATGTGTATTATAAATAATTATATGACATTGGTAGTAATAGTAAAAATCCCAATCTATATAGAAATTATTATTTTTATAGTTCAAATAATCACAACATGTTAAGAGTTACCTATTTTTTATAGAATTACAGGACATTATGCTAATGATTTTTTAAGTAATCATTATATTTTTAGTGTCTAAAAATATAATGTTTCTAGATAATTGACTAAATCTTTTTCTCATATAGTTAAATATATTTCGTTGCCCATATCATTTCTCATCGACACTATAGGACCAAAGATCATTTGGTTATCAAAATAAGTTTTTGTTTGATTTTTTATAAATGAAAAGACATAAGGATTAAAAATAAATATGGTATATGGACAGTGGATGTTAAATACACATGACTGGATACTTCACCAATTTCTATGAACAATCAAAAATTGATGGATGTTTTGTTTCCTTTGGTGAAAATTCTAAAGGAAAGATCATTATAGTTGGATTAGTTCCATCACATACCATTATAAATAAATTTAACTATGTTCATGTGTTGAAGAAAATTATTATAAGTATATATCAACACTATGATGATGGATTTACTATTAATTTTTATAATAATATTTGTTATGTATTTAAGGGTAAAATACTTATGTTTATAGAATCTAGAACTGAAAATGTTTATACTTTGGATCTCAGTTCCGTCTGAGCAGTTGTCACGCAAAAAAAACAGTGTGTAGGATAAAATCAATGTCATCATATTCCTCTGGATCTCAGTTCCTTATGTGAACAGAATGTGAATAGTTTAAGGAAAGATAAACATTAATCCTAGATATGGAATAAGAGACTTAGTCAATGAAATATATTTTATTTATCTAAGGTATATAAAAAAATTATTTTATATTCTTCCTATTCTTATGTTTGATGATAAAAGATATCGTGATACATGACAAATTAATAGGTAGCATATATTATCTTTTAAATCAATTAACAATGTTTATACATCTAAACCTTTAGAAATTATGAACATGGATTTTTTTTGAACATCTTGATTAAAAATATTTTCTAGAAGATTTTTTGTCTTTGTATTTTTTGATTATTTTTCTATATTTACTTGTAAAATTTTTTAATGTTTAGAATTTAAGATTGATCAATCTTTATGAGTTGTTTTAAGTGTGTTTAAACCGAAAAATATTTCAAAATAATTTTATTAATAAGTGATCATGGAGGAGAATTTTAGAATAAAAAATTTAATTCTTTTTTCTCAAATATATGTATTAAACATTATTTTTTTCTCAAATAACACGTCAAAAAATATAATTATAGAAAGAATAAATAGAAATTTTCTAGAAATGGTTATAAATATAATGAATGAATATAGTTTACCTACCTATTTTTGGGTGAAGATATTAATATATATTTCTATATTATGAGTAGAGTTTTGATAAAACATTTTCTTAAAAATACACATTATGAGTGATACAATAATAGAAAACCTAATGTTGGATACTTTAAATTTTTTGGATTCAAGGGGGATATCTTGAATACTAAGGAAAATAATGATAAGTTTAACAAAAATTAAAATGATGGAATATTTCATGGGTATTTTATTACTTCGAATGATTTTACATTGTTTAATAAAATGTCATTTATAGTTAAATAATATATTCTTGTGAATTTTGATGAAAGTGATCCATTTGATCACAACAGAATTCAAATATATGAAGCTATTGATTTTTTTAAAACCTTGTGGCTTGAATCTTATAATGATAAGTTTGAAAGTAAAACAAAACATGATCAAGAACAATATAGTTTTGAAGAACATGAAATTGAGGATCCAAAAAGTGTTTTACCAATACAAAATATAACATTAAGGATCAAATTTTAGTGACTTTTATAGAAGATCTACATGAAGTAATTAGGACTAGGAGAAATGTTAAAAACCTAGTTGTGTTCTATGCTTTTATATATCACTTTCAACCTATGTTTGTAGAAAAATCCTTATATGATGAGTGTTGGATATTAGCTATGTATGAAAATCTATAACATTTTAATAATTTTTTTTGACATTAGTTGAAAGACATTAAAACTATCCTATAATATGAATTAAATGGATTTTTAGGAATAATCATGATGATAAAGGTACAATTATAATGAATATGACTAGGCTGGTATCTAAGGGATATAATCAAGAATAAGGAATAGATTATGAGGAAACATTTCCTCATATTTGTAGTCTTGAATCCTTAGGATTATTTTATCCTCCAAAACTAATTTAAATTATAAATTAATGTACATGGATGTAATATATGATTTTATAAATATTTATTTAATGCATTATGTTTATATTGAATAACCCCTACTTTTTGAAATTCTTCACATTCCAAATTATAATTTTAAACTTACTAAATCTCTTTATGGTTTTAAACAATCTCCAAGGGCTTGGTATGATAGGTTCGGTTCTTTTATTATAGAAAATGTGTTTTCTGCAGGTTTAGAAGATACTACTATTTTTAAGAAAAATAATTCTTCTGATATTATATTTTTTCAAATTTATATAGATGATATTATTTTTGGTTTACAAAATAAAAATACTTTCAATGATTTTTCAAATCATATAAAAAAATATTTTGAAATGAGTATGATGAGAGAATTAAATTTATTTATTGAAATTAAATTATTTCAAAATGATTTTTGAATTTTTTTAAATTGAAGTAAATATATTATTGATCTATTGAAAATGTTTATTCCTAAAAATAGAAAGAAAAACATAACTCTTATTTGTACTAATATAATACTTGATTTGGATAAAGATGGTAAACTAATTGCAAAAAAATTATCTAGAGGAATGATTGATAGTTTATTATTTGTTACTATTAATGGACCATATATTATGTTTTATTTTTTTCATTGTGAAATATTTCAATTGAATCAAAAAATTTCTCATTTAATTTCTTTTAAAAGGATTCATTGATATTTAGAAGGAAATATTTCTCTATATGTAGTCAATCCAAAAAAATTTGTTTTTCATTTAATGTCATATTTTGATGCTTATTTTGGAGGCTTCACATTTGATAGAATAGAACATTAGGAACCTGTCACTTTTTAGGTAAATCCATAGTCTCATTGTCTATTAATAAGAAACATTTAGTTTCATTCTCAAGTGATGATGTAGAATACATATCTTCTAGTTTTTATAGGGCACAAGTGTTGTAGATGAAACAAAAACTTCCAAAATTTGGATTTAATTTATATCATGTTTTTATTTTATACAATAATACTTATGCAAAAAATATTTCAAAAAATACAGTGAGTCATTCTATGACTAATAAGATTTATATTTGACATCACATTCTAATATATCATGTTCATAAAGGGGAGATTTCTTTACAATTTTTTAATAATGAATATTATCTTGATGATATAATTACAAAATAAGTTCCCATGGATAGTTTTAATTTTATTAGGGGGGGGGTTAGGTTTATTTTATTATAATTAATGTATTTATATTTTTTAATATTCTTTTAGTCTAACATTTTTTTGTTTTTAATAATTTATTTAATATATTATTTATTCATTTCTAAATAGTTTTATTTCATTTTAATATTTTATTTTTCCAAAAATATATTTTCATTATCAGAAATAAGAATAATTACACTGAATAATATTCTTGAGAAATAGAACCATCGACTAAAACTACTATAGTTAATCCTTATCTATCTATAATTGTCAAACTCAGGAACTTTTGATCTCTCAAAATTTCAGTCCCTCAAAGCCTAGTTTTTCTGAAACATAAACATTATATTAATTATTATGATGTAAAAACGAAGTAGATAGATGAGTATGGACCTAGTGGTGTGAAGAGAAAAAATATCTTCTAGTTCAGATCAAAAGGTTCTATTTATAAAGGTCATAGAATTTGAATGGATGTTTAAAACACATTTGTTGTTGAAAAATAATTAAAACTGTAAGGACCACAATTCATGTTTGATGGAGTGAATTTTGAGTATGTTTTCAAAAAAGTGGTAAAATAATTTTATGAAAACACATAGTATATATTAGGTAAAATTTAAGACATATTCTCTTAAAATATTAATGGAAAAATATTTTTAGACCTCATTTGTGTAAATGAATTAATTATTTCAGTTTCCTCATGAATAGAATTTCTATTTCAATATTAGATCAATTAAATATAGAGTTAAAAAGTTTGAGGAAAATATGCCAATTATTTTTGGCAAATCTAATGTCATGAATATATTAGTCAAGGATTTTTAAGCTAACTAGAAGGTGTTGGTTATGTTTATTTAGAAAATGTTAGTCTTAAAGATTAATGAGTATGAGATTTTTTAGACATGTATATGATATTCCTCATACTAAGAAACATCTAATTAAATATAATTCTCTAAATAAACCATTATTTTGAAAAGTATTATTGTATTCCTTTTTATGCCAATGGCAGAGTTGTGTATTTTATTCTTTATAAGAGTGGGATGATTTTAGACATTAGGATAGGTTTATGATGTCATCATAGTAATATTTTTCTATTAGAACTTTAATGAAATTTAGATTCTTCAAGAGTGTGATAAGATGAAATTTATTCAAGTTGGGGACGAAGAGGATGATCCATATAGTTCTCATGATGAGAGGGAGAATATGTGATTAAAGTAAACTGGATCTACAAGGATTGGTGCAGAGGTGGTTAGAGAATCTCAAGTAGAGCGAGTATCTGGTATGGAAATGGTGGATGGAGGATTATAATATTCTTTTATTGGTGGTGAAAATGTTCTCTCCAACACTAGATAGAGAAAAGTGTTGGAATAAAAAATTCATAATAGGATTGAAGGAATCCTTAAGTTTCCCAAATATTGCTAAAAATATTTTTCCAATGAAAATAATGGTACTATGCTTCTTAAAATTCCTCAAATAAGTGACGATCCTTCACCAATAGATAATGTTTTTGATTCTACTAATATAGAGGTTGTGAATATAGATCCTATACTGAAAAAATATGTGAACATTTTGTTCAATGCATAGGAAAACTAGTATGGGAATCTTCTCATTCTCAAGTATCTCAAAGAACATGAAAAATTGTTCATAATGATAAAAAACATTTTGAGAAAGTCTTTTTCCCTAGTGTTTCAAAGGATAGAGGAATCTCATTATACTGAGAAATTGAGTACTCCTATAACTTTTATAACTAAATTTATTAAGAATCAATTTGGTTATTTTTTGATAAGTCCTTGCATAGGACTATATACAAAATTTCTATGGTCACAGAAGTTCCTAGAGACATATATGCTCTAGCTGGTGAAGATATGGAATCTGAATCAATTAAATTAGTTAATGTTAGAGAAACATTGAAAGGTTTGAGTAATTACACTTTGAATTTAAGTATGATTCTAGTTTTGAAACTTATTTTCAATATTTTTTTGAAATCAGTTTCTCAAGATTTGATCTGTTGAAAGATGAAGTCATAAAGCTTCCGATATAACTTAAGAGTTCTTGGAAGGCTATTAAGGACTTGAGAAATCCTTCTCTTTCCAAATATGAGTATGAATTTCTCTAGATTTTGTGTTATAATTTGAAGGAACATTCAATCTCTAAGAAAGATATTGATTCTTTTAGAAGGCATGTAGTGGACTAGGTTGGAAATATTAGAAGGGAAATGGTTTCTAAATCAAATTTTAGTGATCTGAGCCCATATATAAGTGTAAATGGATTATGTACTAGTTAGTGGAGAGAAACCAAAATCTATCAGATAAGGTTATAGAGATGTGTTCAAAAGGGTAGAGATTTTATTAATAGATATTTATTATACATATGAAAGGATTTATATTTTTTAGTGTGATATTATTCCCCTACACACTCTACTAGAAAATCAGAATGAGTTGGTTTAATGGATGAATTCTACAGAATCATGATTCAGTTTTTTTAAAATTAGTTATAAGAAATGATCAATAAATATTATTGGTCCTCCAAGATCATTCATAAATTTCTATATGAGAATCTATTAGAAATGATGAAGATGATTCAAGAATCAAGGATTCTGATAAAGGAGTGGATGGGCCTAATGAATCCAAATATCAAGGATTTGAAGGTGGAAGTTAAGGCTATGAAAAAAATGCTCAATTATTCCTTAACTTATGAATCCTCTCCTTATGAAGAACCTATAAACATTACTTCTTGTCACCCAAAAACTTAATCTGTTTATCGTTGACCCGATGTTTATTGTAATATTGGATGATTTATAAAAGGAAGTTTTTTTTGTTATTTTCTAATATCTTTATTTTCTTCGTGCTATTTTTTAGGTTTCTATGCTTATAAGTTTCATTATAATCTTATATTTGTATTATATAACATTTAATTAAATTTATGTTCTAAATTAATCATGTTTTAATCCATTTTATACTTTATTTTTGATTTCATAAAAGGGGGATAAATACAGATAAACACAAAATTCTAACTCTTGTGACACTGGATTAATAATTTTTTAATGTTTATATGGGATTTTTTATCTTAAAATATGAGGATATTTTTGACCATATGGCTATTGATAAAAAAATTACTCATTAAGTTATCATTGGTTTTTATTCTCACAAATACCATTATTTATTTTACTAATGAAGTCACTTTGAATGGATTTAATTTTAATATTAATTTGAATTTTTATTTTATTTTACCCAAAATTACAGAATTTTGTGTTCTGTTATAATTTTTTATTTGAAAGAAATATTAGTCTACAAAGTATTATATAATTTTTTAATTAAATATGGAATCACTATTCAAGAAGTGAAGTTATAACCAAATGTTGTTATCCAACCCTACATTTAGAACCCCATGACTAAGCTTAAAATCATGTTCAATAGCCTAACTTGTGATAATAATTATCACATTGGGAACCTAATGTTTGTGATGAACGTTTTTCTTGGGAACCTAAATTTTGGGAAGGAATGTCCTATTTGAGTACCTAATTCCATGTTTAGAACCTCATGATTGTGTTGAATGTTTTGTTTGGGAACCTAAATTTTTTTAATGAACCTCATGTTTGATTACATAACATCTAGTATACATATAATGTAAGTAACCTAATGTTAGTATCATAATCCATGATATAGATTTGTATGTTTAGTATAAAACATAAATTTCAACTATACTTATGGGGTTATACTCACACAGATCAAACCCTTGTTGAATCATTCGTCTATGTATTTTGAATTATTTTTGAGATTTCTTCTATGACTTCACTAGAGAAAATTTCTTGATAAATCAATTAAAAGTTTGTATCAGAAAGCATTTGACAATGGATTTATTTTTTCCTATATTAAATTATTATTTTTAGTTGTTGTTTAAATTATAATTTTAAATACACTATGTATTTTGAATATCACAATTTACCTTGATATTTTTCTGATCTATTTGGATAGAATTAAATTAGGATTCTTATTTAATTTTCAAACAGATATATCTACTAAAGAGAGTCAACATTTTCCTCTAACAATAAAATTTGATCTAAATATTGATGATTTTAATATCTTACTTTGAATCTATATTAGAGATTTCTTGTTACAAAATAGATTATCATTTCTACTACAACTACGTTGTTCTTATTAGTGACTTATTAACTTCTTTTCATTAAAGCTCTTCAGGACTACACATTATAGGTATTCATTTTTAGCAACAACTATGTGTTTTACTACTACTATGAAGATTAAATTATTTTATACTACTGTGTTATATGAATATATTATCTAAAAGAAGTTTTGATATTTTTATAAGGAAAATTATTTGAAGTTGTTCATATATTCCTATGAAGAACTCTTTATCTATAAGTTGCATCATTTATATCTGAATTTTTCCAAAGAAAATTCCTCCAAGTAAATAAAATATCTTTTATTTTAGAACACTCATGTGATTGAGTGTTTTTATGGATATTGATTACATTTTTCTAAATACTTTTAAAATCTATTATATCAAGTTGTAGTTGCTTGTACCAAACTTTAACGATTCCTTAGAAAAGTAAATTCTAGTGAAAATCACCAAGTTCATGGAGATACTATTAGTTGATTACAATAGAGGATATTTTTCCCCCAAACCACTAGAAAAATGACATTGTATATTTATCTTATTTTCCACTAAATAATATTTTAAAGAAAGGGAAAAAACCAATTTCTAATTTACTTTGGGATAATGATTTTAAATTATTCACTTGTTTTTAAAAGGACATAATTTACCCCCTCTAATGTATTTATCACCATTCCAATATAACACCCATTGATTAGATCTATTTTTCCATAAAAACTGATGTTATAGAAATATAAATATTGATTTGTTTTGAAAATTTCTCACAATTATTTTATCTAATATACATGAGGTTTTGATTTTAGATGTTCATAGAAGTGCCTCAGATGGATGAATTTATCATCATCCCTGTCAAGGAAGATATGGAGTTCTTAATAAAGATCTTGAGAAATATGAAAAAGAAAGATGAAAAGAAGAAAATTAAACTCTCAAATAATAAGGAGAAAACTTTAGTTGAAGGTAATCATAATGGTGATAATCCATCAGTTAAATTTATTGAATATTAATCCACTAGTGAATATAGTTTTACGAAATAGTAGTGATTTAATTGAGTTTGTAAAATACCTCTACCTTTTGGTTATAACTACTTGAAGAATGTTCTCATTAGAGTTTTATCATATAAATTTTCATATATCAAGGGAATAATTTATGAAAATTCATAGTTTTGGTTGGTAGATGATGTAATTGAAGATGCATTGGAAAATAAGTTTACTTCATGAAACACTCTCAAAAATATTTTAAAAGTAAAAGAATAAATTATTTTCTATTTTAATGAAATATTATCTCAATATGAAGAATAATTTAAAAGTTATTTATGTGATAATGAAGTTTTTTAAAAGGATTTAAAGGAATTGATCTCTGTATTGGAAAAGTTATATCAATTCTCTTTGAATGTCAATTAAGCTCAGTTAGAGGTTAAAATAAAAATGATCAAAAGAATTAAATAATTCTCTATTTATGACAAGAAAAATTCATGAGGATAAAATTCATAAATTGAGTAATTATTGGGAAGGTAGTCTGAGATCATTGGAGGATGATAAGTACACCCTTAACATGAAGTTCCTCTAGTTAGATGTCAAGTTGAAAAATTTAGAAATAACACTAGTTAAAAGTTCCAAATATTAATAAAATTAGAAATATGATTCCACATAGAATATATATTAGTGTTTAAATTCCAAAGGGACTCTAAATTAAGGAAAAAATAGTAGTATATTAGTTGGATAACCATCCACCTCCAATTCGTAAAAAATGGTAACCCATAACTTAGTTAAATCTGTTAGAGATAAATCATTTTCAATTGTATATGCATATTTGAATTTAAAAATTGAATAAATATGGAGGGATAAAATTTATCTAAAACCCTCAAATAGGTTAAGTGTGGATGTGAGTAATCCTAAAAAAACATTACCCAAATTGATCCAAAAAGGGGATGAAACAATCCAAATAAAGAAATGATGAAAATTTCAACAAATTACATTCACTAGCAAGAGAAAATGGATAATGAGTATATGTTGGTGTTTCTAGAGGATTGGAAATAGGACAATTTATTTCTAGAATAATAAGATAATATAAGAATGTTCATTAAGATATAAAGGAAGGGGGAGACAATATGCATAAAGATGGAAGATTTTTAGAGTGAAGTAGACAACATAGGAAAGGAAAAATCTTTCCATGAAAAACATATTTTAATAACATGGATATTTCTCTAAGTTGTACAGGATTTATAGAAAATATTATGATAAATGTTTATACAATCATTCTGGGTATAAAAAAACCATGGAATAGAAGATAGAACCACCATAGACTGAGAAGTAGGAAATGAAATAAGATAATTCTACCTCAGAATATAACCAAAAGAAAAGAGTGAATAGGAATACCCCAAAAAAGGAAATGTAGAAATTTGATCAGGATTTTCATCCCACTAGGAAGATTTCATTCTACTATATAAAGAAATTTCACATCATAAACCATTGAAAAATTTCCATGAATTTCAATGTAAATGAGAGAAAGTTGGAACCCAAATTGAAAGAGTCAATCTAGGAAACTGATAGTTAGATTTGAATGGTGGGTTATATGAATTATCATGATCGGAACCTATTCGGGGCTTAAGACGCCGGTACCCCAAGACCTACATAGTATAGGGGGTGGTGACCATTATTGAAATGAATATCTTAAATGAGAGTCCCTTTACTAATGTATCTATACACACACACTTGACCGTATCAATACAGAATTGTAGAGGAATAAATATAAAAATATGTAATAGATTAAAATTAAACAAATCATGAAAAACCTCTAGGGTGTACAAGAGTATGACTATGAAGACAGAAAAGTAAAAAGGAAAAAATATAGGACCAACTAAAAAAATGTCCCAACCTGAAAAAAACTGGAATGTTAACTGCTGAGAGTGCCCAATTCCTTATCTCCAAGATAAGAACACTGTATGTGGTCCACAACACCAAATATCGCTAAGATCCTTTGAAGTCATTAGTGAAGTATCAGTCATCTTCACAATACACAACATGTGTGGGAAAATCCCATTTAGGGGTGAGTATATACATACCTAGTAGGATTCCCGGAAAGTTGAAGGGGGATAATAAGAGATACAAAAGGAATAATAAGATAGTAGATAGTAAATAGGATGCAGGTCAACCTTTACAAGAGAAATAGTATCACCATCCAAGCACAAGGGGATCAACGCAGTGAGTAAATGAACTACACGTCAAGTATTTTCCACTCATAGTAGGAGAGTAAACTTTTCAAACCATGATAAGTTAAACATAGAAAGAACGTGGTATACCCATAATTTATTTTCATCTCATGCTAATTGATTAACTAAATCAAAAGGTATGAATACAAGTGTATATATATCTTATCGGTAAAAAAACCCAAAAATAGAGAAATTAGATCTCCATCTCATATTTCGGTACAATAAGAAGAGTCACCAACAGTTCAAAAAGTCCATCAATAGTGCCCATAATCTCAGATGTCTACCTAGAAGTAATCATCCAATTCATTCCACACCTCTTCAATATGCCAAACCATTGAGGGGCCACAATCTCATGGTAGAGATGTCATGCCCTGGTACAAAAGGTGGGTTCCACTCAGTGGTAGAGGATCCATGCCCAACATAGTTGGAGGGTTCCACTCTAGAAGCATGTAGAGTACCCATTACCTATGATAATAGAAGGGTTCCACTATAAGAGTATGTATATAAACCATGCCCATACTAGCAGGAGGTTTCCACTCTAATAGTATATGGAAGAACTATGCCCTACCCAATAGTAGGGTTCCCCTCAAGTCATCAAGGACCCATGGCCAACACAGCTAGAGGGTTCCACTCAGAAGTAGGTAGAGGACTCATGCCCTTACTAGTAGGATGGTTCCACTCTAGGATTATGTATGGGACGCATGCCCTACCCAATAGGAGGTTTCCACTCCAAAATTCATCTTGGACTCTTGTCCTGCCCAGCTGGAGGATTTCCCTCTTGATTCCTCTGATGATCCCGCATGATAACTACGATTGTAGATTGTAGCCAAACAAATCACATTGTTCAGAATATATCACATTATATCCTAAAATTATCAACTGATGGAACTGATGTGTTCTATGTGAAAAAACACTCAGGATAGGCTACTCATGATCCAAAATATATGTCCAAACAAAGGATATAAAAGAGATTAATGTTTCCACAAAATGGAACCAAGGGGTAAAAAAACATGTGAGGGGACCCACAAGGTATGTGGTCCCACTCCATCACCTAGCTACGTCTCTATAGGAACCTAGATCACCAACCATGTAGGGATACACAGTTTTTAGGTGATATACACGGTGTGATCATGCCACTTGGGGTCCCACCCACACGATTGAATGTTTTAGTGTATCTAAGCTATGTATGTTTACTCAAGAAGTGCACAACATGTAAGGGATCTACATGAAGTGTGTCTTCATGCATTCATCTAGCCGCGTCCTCACTAGCACATGGATTTTTGTCCATATAGTATTACACGATGTGTCTCGACCAAAAATACTGATGAATGCATGAGGCTCATCTTCAGTCCAAATGAGAAGAATTTAATTCCACTAATATGCCTCTATAAATGGCCTTAGATAGGAAAATGGATCACAACATTGTTATTGTCATGGAAAAAAACTCAAGGTAGGATATTCACTTTCTCAAATCGGAAACCTTGTGAAAAAGTAACATTTCACCATATAATGCACGAACGATGCTTCATGCACTCGATATATGAGTCCAAATTAAATATTTTATAATGGACTTGAAATATTCACCTCAATATCAGGGTTACAATGCTGTAAAAGATTCTTCATTATGGCACAGTACGAAGAAGATATGTAAAATAATAGATTCCTTAATAATAATAATATTATTATTATTATTATTATTGGGTGATCTATGGACTTGATCAATTAACCCAAAAAAGGTAACCAAAATTGGTATTAAAATTACCATTTCTATTCCAAGGTCATGCTGTCACTGATAGTTCATCAATCCAACACAGTATGAAGAAGTTATGACTAGATTATGGTCTTTCCAACAATAATAATAATAATTTTTCATATTGTTATTATTATTATTATTAATCTTTTTATTAATCCTTATTCAAGATGGAAACCCACACATAATTTTCCCCCACCCATTTAATGATTTGTCTTGTCCCCATTCCCATTTAATAATTATAAAAATATGTATATTTTTATTATTATATTAAAAATTAAAAAAACCAAGGAGGATAATACTTCCCCCCCCCACGGTGAGTTGTTTAAACCACATGCACCCTCATTTCATCTATTCATTAGTATTAGTATCAATAATAATAATGATCATAATTCACTTAATATAATTCAATATTATTATCATTAATAATCAAACACCTATATTTAATTTAACCACTCACTCATTTTATCTAACATTATTATTATTATTACAAATAATAATAACACACACTGCATTTAACACATTTGACCACCTCATTAGAGATCCATGTATGACTACCATCACATCTATTCCACATGTCATCCGGGAAAATAGGGATCACCAATTAGATCCTGAATCACCTCCGATAACCCATCATTCTCACCGCACCCCGATTTCATCCTCAATGGAAAACCCACACCCAGGGTTTTGATCTAATCCATTAGAAAAACACCAATCCTCTCATTTTATCAACCCATTAAAAAAGCATCGATCTATGTGTGATTCATGCTACCAAAAAGAATCTAAGTGTTTGATTATGCTCGAACCCACCCTGAAAAGGTCTAATCATGACCTTGTGGTCCAACGATGAATAATGAGAAGAACCATAGAGAGAAATCACCAATAAAAAAGGTGATAAAAATAACTAACCAAACATTCTTGGACAATGATTTCATAGTAAGGAAACAGGGGAGAGAAACATGTATTGGAAAATAAATAAATTGAACGAATAATTTATTTTGATACACAGGCTCAAGTGAAGGTTCATTTAAATGCAGATCAAGGAAAAAGATTTAATCATCCTCAATATTTTAATCATATGGTTGAAAACCAAAAATTATGAGTCCAACATTGATTATAGATCAATCATTGTTGAAGAACAGATATGCTAACGATGAATGTCATCCATTACATATATTACCTTTCGATTCACCTCGATCTGATCACCGATAATCATCTGATCTCAATCCACTAACGAAGAATTCTCTCCTCCTCCTCTTAGATATAGAAAGGGTAATGAGGATAACCCATGACAATCCATTATAAGAGGGTATTTATAGAGGGTTTAATTAAGTCATTTATTAAAACGAATAAATAGTTTTTTTGATTATTTTAATTAAACATACCCCCTAATAGTTACCTCACCCAAATTAATGTGCTAACCAACTTTAGGTCCCACATCAGGTAAATCCAACATTATAGATTCAACCTTAGTCACATATTTCCAATCTGAGACACTACTTAAGAGATATTACATTTTTTTAGGAACACCACATGTGTGTGATATAAAATATATTTAATAGTTTTATAAAAAAATAATTTTGGGCTCACTGGGCCTTGAAATTGCGTACAGTCTCAATGACTGGATCTAGAAATATTCTAATAAATATTCCAAATCCGTACACAAAAAAACGGGTGTCCCTAAATTATTCCCTTATTTAAATCCTCTCATCCTCAAAAAGTAAAAATTAAGGGAAAAGGTGGGGATATTGAGCTCGCATCTGAATCTCCCACTCCCTACACTGGCATGTACAACCAAAAGATAAGTGTTAATCTTCATGATCACATCCTCCCATAATGTGGAATGAACTAATGTCTATTAAATGAAGAAGGATGATGTGATCCACTTCTTCAGATAATTCATAAGGAATGTATACAATTTATATCTGATCTCACAATATATCCCATTTGATATACCTAATTCGTGCCTCCATAACTCACTGAGGAAGAAAAGGGGTAACAACCATTGACTAGAGATACACTGTACCATCCTCACCCACAAGGATCAACTATAAAGAGTTTAACTTCTTCATCATCCCGCTCAACAATAGTGGATGGAAAACTTCACTGTGAGCATCTATGACGATGACCACACCCTAGGTTACCCTCAAGATCACGTTGCTTCATCCTTTATAGGGTCCACTGTCCCTCATATTTCTAAGAATTCATATCCCAAATAATGTATCTTTGTATCTAGAACTAACCCCATTAGATATTCCATATGACTACCACTCTTGAAGCATATCTAGCACCTTCCTTTGGTCTCTCGCATGCTCCAACAATGACACTAATGAAATGAGAGTACTATCATAGAAAACTACCAAAAAATGATCCAATAGAGGTTAAGGACCCTTATCATAATTCTTTAACACTCTTATATGTTGTTAATCACACCAAAGGGTATCACTAAGAACTCAAAGCAACTGTAGGGAATCTAGGAAGACACAATTGGTACATCCAATTCTTGAACACGGAGATGGTGATAAACCATTTTGTGGTCAAACATTGAGATCCAAATTTCATCCATCCACTAGGTGAAGAGGTCATTGATTCATTGGGGTGGATACTCTTCCCAGAAATTCACCTAGCTAAGATGATTCCAATCCACATTCGAACTCAAGATCTCATATGCCCCTTTGGTGAAAAACATAGGGCTATCCATGAATATAGAATTGGTCTTACGAATCCAATACTATGTAGACTCCTATGACCTCACCTATAGATCTCATAGCTACACGAGGTCATCTGATATGCTAGCACATATATCAGGTTTCCCTGGTGCAAATCCATGTAGAAAACCAACTCTTTATTGTGAGGTAACCCCAAAACATACTCAATATTGATTCCCTCATACTCCTCCACCAACACAAGAAACTGAAATCTCCAAAAATTTGCTACTGTATGAGTAATAATATCCAATTGATAAGGAAGCAGTTGTAAACTCCTATGAATGAGCTCATCCTTCCCTACTTGGGGATCACTTCTTATCAACAAAGGAAAAACTACATCCCAAATAACTTTAATCACTTCCACACTTATTGGTATAAATCATATAAGCACGGATGGTAAATGAACAGAACATACTAACGAAAATATCATAGGGTCCCACTGCCTCAATGGAAATATTTACTGTGAGTCTCTCTCTCTATATCTCCTTATAGAGTAAAGTCACACTATCGATAGAAATGAGTGATCACCAATACTCTATATAGGAGGCTATAGAACAATGTTCAAAAAAAGGGACTCCACTGGTATCACTAGGTATTGAACATGGGATATTTAAAGGGAAATTTGTTTTTCAACTCTATGATAACAACTACATCAAGATTAGTATAGAAAGAGGTCGTACCTAAAACCACACTCGATCCTCCAGACTAGAAGTCCCATTTGTAGAGAGCTCATCCTTTCCCTTTACTACCTATTATCCTTAAACAAAGAATTCTCCAACACATTCCCATCAAAATGAAATAAAAAATACAAGTCAAAAGAACTCATACACCACACTTTGATACTATCCACTTTGGGACAACACCGACTCACCCACATGGTTTTTGATCACACCATAAGAATGAATCTCGGTGGGGGAAGTGTCCCTCTTTCCTGAATGTTTCAATCCACACTAAACATCACAACATAGGTATAGCGACCTAGCCTTTTATTACATTACTATTAAATCATTTTAAAGATAAAAAAGTAATAGTATTACACATAGAGGATCCAAATGTTTAGTGTCTTGGGAAAACTATGACCGTACATAATAATTACAACATCAAGTATAAAAATTTATTTAATTTATTCTTCTCTAGCTTCTTATTGGAACTTCTCCTCTCTTTAGTACATGTAGCCCACCTAAGGATATACATAAAAAGGGGTGAGCTAAAATGCCAGTAAGAGGATAGATAAGAAAAATATAGCATGTAGTGAGAATAATCATAACCTGGGAAAAAGATCATGAACATGAGAGGAAACATAAATATAAGACTTGAAATGTGGCAATGCATAAAAATAAAACATCATGTCTTAGTGGTTAACATCCACACATACTTGAGAACCAAGATAGAATATTTTTCACACATCATTTCACATTTACTCATGAGATTCCTCACTTAACCCAATACATTGGAGTGCTATATAATTCCGGGCGCACCCGTCACAATCAAACATTCATATGGCGCTCTATAATTCCGGGCGCACCTGTCACATCATAACATTATCATTATCATTCTTGCCACAAAGAACATATATTAAAAGTGAACATAACTAAACCATGGAAGGGAATGGGTTAAATCTCAAAATAACAGATTCATAAACTTTGGGTTCATAAAAGAAAGAGGGAATAACATACATGTTACAAGAACTGTCCACATTGGGAGATAGGAAAAAGGTGTGTTCTTAAAAGAAGAGTTATTTTGGAAAGGATTTGTTTGAAATAAAAACCAGTGATAAAAATGTATCCCCGAAAATGGATGAAAATGATGAAAAAATTATCTATAAGGAGTAACCATATCAAAAAGGGAGTGAAAGAGGGAGAACCTAGAGGATGAAAGTTGGGTTCAAGAATTTCCCCTTCCCTTGTATCTGAATGCTTACTTCTATTAAATGTCCTATATAATGACATTATGTTCATTAATTAGAAATATATAACCTTTTGTACATTAATATGGTTCATTATGGTTTTATTAAGTGATTTTATGTGCCTTTGGATGAGTTATAGAGGTTAAAAAACATTGTTCGGGAATGTTTGTTTTTATGGTTTTCTTGAGTGGTTCACTTGTATTCTTAAACTGATGTTTGGGTAGAACATGGGTAAACCTCCAGAAATGATATTTCATGTTATTTATGATATTACAGGAGTTTTAATGATATTATAATTAATCATATTATATCCATGTGGATGAATCATTAGATAATAGTTAAATGATGATTGTTTGGGTTAATTTAAACGGTTTTTCGATTATAAAGAACTTGTTTTATTTTATCACTAGTAATATGTCCATAAGTTACAACTAGAAATTTAAATAGAAAAAAATACGTATAAAGAATTATGGTTCAACCATAAAAATGGTTTCATGACCAGATCTGAAGGTAGAAATGGAAGAAGAAAACAAGTCGTTCTTGAAAGTGATAAATTAACACCTCACGAACAACGTTCTCTTTAATAAAATAAAAGGAAGACGGAAAAGGGTTTGGATTATATAATATCCCATTAGAATAATAAAATTACAGTATATGTATAATAATGGAGTTACAATACCATTTGGTCAAATATAGGTGGGGAGGGATTATGAAATGAACTTGAACTTGAAAGGAAATTAATGATGAGGGAGAGAAACTACCTCTTAAATACTCCTCTCGAGATCCTAATTAAGGAAGCTAGGATTGGTCTTTTTATGAGACCAGATGCTCTTGGAAGTGGGAGAGGGGATAGGGAAGATGTTTGGGCAGAGTTTAGAGAAGTATTGGAGCTTCAGAAGTGTGAGGAAATGAGGGTGTGAAGGGTGGATTTTATAGTGGAGGGGAGATGAGTTTCCTTAATAAAAAATTCATTAGTTTATTAATTTCCCCGAAGACGAAGAATAGAGAGTATTGAATGACCAAGAATAGTAATTTTATCATGTGATCCTAAAACAAGTGGGCTTACATCAGCAGAACATCACACATGACTCTATAATTAGCTTATTTAGCTTATTTTTGTAAATTACGGTATTTCACTATTCAAAAAAATTCACATATTTCAGAAAAATCCCAAAAAATTAGCCCTACCATTTTTCAATGTTTAGAATCCAAAAATGAAGTCCATTTTTCAAAAATAATTTTCTAAATACGATTAATTTGATATTTAATTAAAATCATGGTTTATTACTAAAAAACAGTTTTAAAACATTCATTTACTTATTCTAAAATATAGGTACATCATACTTTCACTATAATATTATATTTATAATATCATAGGTAAGGTTACTATTAATTAGGGTATATTACTATTCATAAGGATATGTTACTATCCATAAGGGTAGGTTACTATTCACAAAAAATTATTTTTTTTATTAGACTCCAAAAATCATCTTGAACACAACCATGTATTTCAGATTTTCAAAATTCCAAACACACAAGTGACAAAATGATGATTAAAGGTCACTTATCACTTAGTAGTTCATTATGTTGGGTTTTCATGTTATTTTATGACATAATTATAAGAAGGGAATTTCCATTGAAAAAATTTGGGTCCTTACATTCTTCCCCCCTTGAGAAATTTCGCCCTCGAAATTTCATTTTACATAAATAGGTGAGGGTACTTATCCTTCATCGCCTCTTCAGGTTCCCAAGTTTCTTCCTCAAACTTATGGTTCCTCCATAACACTTTGAAAAGATGGGTTGTCTTGTTTCTTAGAACCTTATATCTTTGATCCAGAATCTTTACTAGCTGCTCCTCATAGGAGAGATCATCTTCGAGTTGCACCACCTCTGAGTTTAGTACATGTGATGGATTAGGTATGTACTTCCTCAAGAATGATACGTGAAAAAAATCATGAACTTTATCCATATTTGGAGGAAGTTGTAGCTGATATTCCATGGCTCTTATGCGGTCAAGGATATCAAAGGCGCCAACGTACCTTAGGCTTAGCTTCCATTTCTTTCCAAACCTCATGACTCTCTTCCATGGGGATTTTCACAGCAAGACTTTATCTCCAATGTCAAACTCCAAGTCCCTTCGATGGTTGTTAGCATACCTCTTTTGTCGACTTTGGGTAGCTTTGATGCGTTTTTGGATGACTTGAACCTTCTCTTCCATCTCTGGCACAAGATTAGGTCCAAGGTTCTTTCTTTCTCCAACATTATCCCCACAGGTTGGAGTTCTACATCGCTTTCAATACATAGATTCATATGGAGCCATCTGAATACTTGAGTGGAAGCTATTGTTGTATGAGAACTCAACCAATGGGAGATGCTGATCCCAACCACCTTTAAATTCAAGAGAGCATGCTCTAAGCATATCTTCAAGCATCTGAATAGTCCTTTCAGATTGGCCATCAGTTTGGCGGTGATAGGCCGTGCTAAAATTTAATTTAGTACTCAAATCATGTTGAAGGATCCTCTAGAATTTAGATGTGAAACTTGGATCACGGTTAGAGACAATCGAGAGTGGAACTCCATGGAGTCTCACCACTTCACATATATATTTGCAAGTTGTTCAAGCAAGAGATCTTCCCAAATAGTGATAAAATGGGACGTCTTGGTGAGTCGATCAACCACCACCCATATCACATTATTTCCCTTCGACATCTTCAGGAGACCCATGACAAAGTCCATAGTAACATTTTCCCATTTTTACAAGGGTATAGGCAATGGATGAATCATACCTTTGAACTTTTGTCGGTCAGATTTAACTTTATGACATACCAAGAACCTTGATATATATTCCACAATCTTATTCTTCATGTTATCCCACTAGAAGTGTTCTCAGAGATCACGATACATCTTGGTACTCCAAGGATGGATCGAGAAAGTTGAGCTATGTTCCTTGTCCAATATATCCTTCTTTATCTCGCATGATTAATGCACACAAAGCCGCATTCCAAATCAAATCAAACCATCGTCGTCGATATGGAACTCTTATAGCTTACCTTTCATTACTACATTCACCATATTTTATATCTCCACATCATCCCTTTGCACTTCCTTAATCTTCTTCTGGATGGATGGTTGCACAACCATTTGGGTAAGGTAGGATGTATCCTCTACCCTTATGATTTCCAAATCCATCTTTGCATATCTAAGAAGATATGGTCTTTCTCAATCTGTAACATGGATAGAGTAGCGAGTTCTTTTCTACGTAGAGCATCAGCTACCTTGTTCACCTTTCTAGGATGGTAGTGAATAGAGAAATCATAATCCTTGATTAGCTCTAACCATCTCCTTTGACAGATGTTGAGATCCTTTTGTGTGAATATATACATTAGGCTCTTGTGGTCGGTGTATATGTCACACATCTCACTATAAAGGTAGTGCCACGAGATTTTCAAGCCAAAAATCACGGCTTCCAGCTCTAGATCTTGCGTCATGTAGTTCTACTCATGGATCTTCAACTGTCGTGAGGCATAGGCTATCACATTATCATTTTGCATGAGTACACATCCCAAGCCTTTATTTGAAGCATCATTGTATATCACAAAACATTCTCTACTTTTCAGTAGTGTGAGTACAGGTGCAGTGATCAGCCTTCTCTTTAGCTCCTTGAATATTCCCTCACATTCTTCCGTCTAGACATACTTTACCCCTTTCCTTGTAAACTTAGTTAGTGGGCTTGACAATTGTGAGAATTTTCTCACAAAACGTCGGCAGTTCCCAGTTAATCCAAGAAAACAATGGATTTCTGTGACACTAGAGGGCCTAGGACATTCCCCAATCACCTTGGTTTTTGAAGGATCCGTAGAAATTACATCACTTGTGATTACATGTCCCAAGAACATGACTTGCTTCATCAAAAAGTCACACTTTATGAACTTGGTGTACAAGTTATCCTTTCTCAATGTCGCCAACACAAGTCTTAGATTTTTTCATGTTCCTCCTTACTCTTGGAGTAGATGAGAATATCATCAATAAACACTACCACAATTTTTTTGAGGTAATTTTCTAAAGACTCTATTCATCAAATCCATGAAGATTACAGGGGTATTAGTAAGTCCAAAGGGAATCACCAAAAACCCATAGTGCACATACCTTGTACAAAAGGTAGTTTTTTGAATATCTTCCTTTTTCACCTTTACCTGATGATATCTAGAATGAAGATCCAACTTTGAGAAGTATTGAGCTCCTCTTAATTGGTCGAACAAGTCATCAATCCTTGGTAGAGGATACCTGTTCTTTATGGTGATCTTGTTGAGTTCCCGATAATTGATACCCAGCCACATTGTTCCATCCTTCTTCTTCCCAAAGAGCACTGGCACACCCCAAGGTGATGCACTAGGGCGTATGATCCCTTTTTCCAGATGCTCTTGCAGCTTCTTGTTTAACTCCTCCAGTTCTATAGGAGCCATCCTGTAGGGACACTTTGAGTTAGGAGTATCTCTAGGTATTAGTTCCATTGATAACTTTACCTCACAATATGAGGGAATTCCATGCAACTCTTCGTGAAATACATCACCGTATTCCCTCACGATGGGAATTTCCTCATGGTTGGAACTTTGCTTAAACTCAACCATTTGAGTGAGGTATTCTTCTTCATAGGGAATGAACACCCACACCATTGAATTATTTTTCAGAGGAGATTCATGGTCTTCCATGAATTTGTAGAGGAGCATGGGATGGTTCAGAATATGAAAAGATATTGTTTTCCCAAAAGTTGATATCTGCTCTATATAATGAGATCTAATAAATTCCCATTATTGCGTCAAATTCCACCAAGGGAAGTATGATGAGATTTTTTGGATGAATCTTCCCACATACGCCAACAGGAGAAGAGTCAAACACTTGGGATGCAATGATTGCACCACATGGGGTTTTTATATATATCTCTACATCAAGAATTCGAGGCTTTGATTCTATGGTTCTAGAAAACATTCAAGATATAAAAAAATGCGTAGAACCAGAATCAAATAAGACTTTTTCCATTCTTGAGTGAATAGAAAGTGTACCTTGTATGACTTCATTATCATGCTCCACCTCCACAGTAGTGATGGAATAATCCTTACCTTGTTCCTTTGGCTTTGGTGGTTGCTGACATTGATTACCCTCGAGAACTCAAGGTTTAGTGCACTGACTTACATAGTGCCCTAACTCCCTACAGTTGTAGAATTGAACCACGAGTGGTTCTCTCCTTTATTATGACACATTATCCTTTATTTTCATGTATTTTCGACACTCTTGAGCAGGGTGTCCTTATTTCCCATACTTGAATAACTTCCCCGTCCCTTTGAGGAAGTTCCCATGGTGAAACTTCCCGTATTTTTGGCATATGGGTCCTTGAGTTTTCTTCTCACTTTTTTCATCAGATCCTCCAGCTTGAAACTCCATCTTTTGTTTCTTATCCCCATAGCCATGGGAACATTCTCCAAACTCCATATCCACTTTGAGGGCACATAAAATAACTTCTTCATAACTCCCAAAGTCTCTAATTGCAAGATCCTTTCGAAGGTGTGGTTTTAATCCACTAAAGAATATATCAATTTTTCTATCATTGTTGATAACAAAACCCAAAGCGTACCTTGCATGCCTTGTGAAATTCGCTTTATAGGTTGTGACAGATTATCCTTCTTTTTTCTTGAGCTATATGAATTCTCTCTCCATGTTTTTACAAAGAGTTCATGGTAAATACTTATTAAGAAACATTATATTAAAGTCTTCCCACTCAATCTCTTCAATTTCCTCCCTTGGATTGGTTTTCTTAATCAAATCCCACCATTGATTGGCTTATCTATCTAGATGATAAATGGATAGGGTCCCCTTCTCCATCTCAAAATAGTAAATAATAGGAAAGATCATCTCCATGGAGTTGACCCACTATTCTGCAACTAGTGGATCGGAAGATCCACTAAATGTTGGTGGTCGTTGCCGTATAAAATATTCGATAGCCAGTTTCTCCCTCTTTAGTGAAGGAGGAAATTACCCATTATTATGGTTATTGTTCATAACTTGAGATAATTGGTTAATCATCACCACTAAGTTCTGAAATCCACCTCCCAAATCATTGGGGATGTCATTTGGGAAATAGTTGCATTGGCCCTCGCACGAGTTGTTGGCCTGATTTCTCCTGGTTCCAACCATTTTCTATAATAGAAAAGGTTAGAACAAAACATTAAAAAACAAGTCATGAATAATTTATTCATTTAAAAAATTTATACCAAATAAAAAACATATGGTATCCCTATGTAAATATTCTTGTGTGCATATTTGTACTTAGTCTAATGCTAGAGGATTTCCCTAGGGTTCACTAATCCTAATACCCAAATTAACTAAACCTTTCCTTTGATACCAACTATAGTGACCCAGACTATAATTAAATTACTATTAAATCAGTTTAAAGATAAAAAATAATATTATTACACATAGAGTATCCAAAGGTTTTGTGTCTTAGGAAAACTATGACCATACATAACAATTACAACATCAAGCATACACATTTATTTAATTTCTTCTTCTCTAGCTTCTTATTGGCACTTTTCCTCTCCTTAGTACATGTAGTCACCTGAAGATATACATAAAAAAGGGTGAGCTAAAATCCCATTAAGAGGATAGATAAGAATAATATAGTATGGGGTGAGAATAATCCTAACATGGGAAAAAGATCATGAACATGAGAGGAAGCTTAAATATAAGACTTGAAATGTGACAATGCATAGAAATGAAATATCATGTCTTAGTGGTTAACAACCACATATACATGAGAACCAAGCTAGAATCATGTTAACACATAATTTCACATTTACTCATGAGATTAATCACTTTACCCAATGCATTGGAGTGCTGTATAATTCCAGGTGAACCCGTCACATCCAAACATTCATATTGTGCTATATAATTCTTAGCGCACCAGTCACATAGTAACATTATCATTATCATGATTTCCATATAGAACATAGATTAAAAGTGAAAAAAACTAACCCATGTAAGGGAATGAGTTACATCTCATAATAACACATTCATAAACTTTGGGTTCCCAAAAGAAAGAGGGAATAACATACATGTTACAAGAACCGTCCACTTTGAGAGAGAAGTAAAAGGTGTGTTCTTAAAAGAAGAGTTCTTTTGGAAAGGATTTTTTTGACATAAAAACTAGTTAAAAACGTGTATATCATATAAAAGGAAATACAATGATGAAAAAATGATCTTTAAGGAGTAAACATATCAAAAAGGGAGCGAAAGAGGGAGAACCTGAAGGATTAAAGTTGGGTTCAAGAATTTCCCCTTACCTTGTATCTGAATGATTCCTTCTCTTTAATGTCCTGTATAATTAAATTATATTCATTAATTAGAAATAAAGAACCTTTTGTACATTAATATGACACATCAGGGTTTTATTATGCGATTTTATGTTCCTTTGGATGCATTATATAGTTTAAAAAACATTATTCGGAAATGTTTGTTTTTATGGTTTTCTTGAGTGGTTCCCCTGTATTCTTAAATTGATGTTTGGGTAGAGCATTGGTAAACATCCAGAAATGATGTTACATGTTATTAATTATATTACAGGAGTTTTAATTATATTATAATTAATCATATTATATCCATGTGGATGAATCATTAGATAAGAATTAAATGATGATTGGTTGGGTTAATTTGAACGGTTTTTTGATCATAAAGTACTTGTTTTATTTTATCACTAGTAATATGGCCATAAGTTATTTCCAGAACTTTAAATAATAACTAATACATATAAAAAAAACTAGTTCAACCATAGAAATTGTTTCATGACCTGATATGAAGGTAGAAATGGAAGAAGAAAACATGTCATTCTTGAAGGTGATAAATTAACACCCCACGAACAATGTTCTCTTTAATAAAATAAAGGGAAGAGAGAAAAGGGGTTGGATGATATAATATCCCATTAGCATCATAAAATTTCATTATATGTATAATAATGGAGTTAAAATACCCTTTGGATGAAGATAAATTGGGAGAGATCAAGAAATGAACATGAACATTAAAGGAAATTAGAGGAGAATAGGGAGAGAAATTACCTCTTAAATCCTCCTCCTGAGATCCTCCTTAAGAAAGCTAGGCTTAGTATTTTGATGAGACCAGAGGCTCTTTGAAGTGGGATAGGGGCTAGGTAAGATGTTTGGGTAGATTTTAGAGAAGTATTGGATCTTGAGAGGTGTGAGGAAATGAGGTTGTGAAGGGTGGATTTTATAGTGGAGGGGAGAGGGGTTTCCTTAATATAAAATTCATTAGATTATTAATTTCCCCTAAGATGAGGAATAGTTAGTATAGAATGACCTAGAATAGTAATTGTATCATGTGATACTGAATTAAGTGGGATTAAATCAACAGAACATCTCACATAAATCTATAATTATCTTATTTAGCTTATTTTTGTAAATTACGGTATTTCATTATTCATAAAAAATTCAAGTATTTCAGAAAAATACCAAAACATTACCCCATCCATTTTTCGACGTGTAGAATCAAAAAATGAAGTCCATTTTTCAAAAATAATTTTAAAAATATGATTTATTTAATATTTAATTAAAATCATGTTTTATTACTAAAAAGCAGTTTTAAAACATTCATTTACTTATTCTAAAATATAGGTACATCATACATTCACTTGAATATTATTTTTATACTATCATAGGTAAGGTTACTACTAATTAGGATATATCACTATTCATAAGGGTATGTTACTATTTATAAGGGTAGGTTACTATTCACCAAAAATTATTTTTTGTTTTATTAGACTCTAAAAATCATCTTGAACACAATCGTGTATATCATATTTTCAAAATTCCAAACATAGAAGTGACAAACTTATGTTTAAAGGTCACTTATCAATTAGTAGTTCATTATGTTGTGTTTTTATGTTATTTTATTACATAATTATAAGAAGGGAATTTCCATTGAAAAACTTTGGGTCATTATAATAGGGATCCAACGATAGCCAATGTCACCCTGGAAAAGTGTCACCGCAATGACCACCATAAAAAGGGGTCCCATTCGAGAAGGATGTCCAAACCATAGGATCGGGCCTGACCTCAACCACTTGATAAGGGATTCTGTCTCAACATGAACCTTCGGTAATTTATTTCTCAAGAACCTAAAATGCACACACAACATGGGTGTGTCATCTTCTTGCACTATTAAAACCAACTGATTCTGTAACACCCGAGACTTTTATGTTATATAAATCATCAAAGGAATCTTTTTCTACACAACACTTGCTTGGCTTGATTTACACGAAATCATGACCTTCCTCGTTAGCTTGCGTCGTACGCAATACCGAGTTTCACTAAACAACGATATGCTATTAAAATAAAACTAGTCGTTATGAATAGTAAAAACCAATTTTAAAAATTTTAAAAATTTTATTTTTCAAAATGGACTTCATTTTTGGATTCGGAATATCGAAATTAGCCTAGGTTGAAATTTTGGAATTTTTCTGAAAACTTTCAATTTTTGATGAATAGTGAGACCACTAAGTGGTAGGTTAAAAAATGAATTTTGCATAAAACTTAATTTTACCGCATCTGTGAATGGAATTTCGAAAATCGGAGAGACACGGTTAATATCAAGGACTAAAATGTGGTTCAATGAGATGACAATAATTTTTTGGTGAATAGTAACTTTTTACTTTTTTTTACCACGGTTAAAAGTAAATAGGGTAATTAAGGGTAAAAATGATATTATTATTACCCTAACACATGTCCTAATTATATTGGACAAGTGTAATTCGACCAAAAACAAACTTAGGAATAAAATATGACCATTTAGGTCCACTTGGATTAGATTAGGACATTTATTATTAATTTATTTAAAGAAGGGTTAAAATAGTTAAAATCAAAGTTTAATAAGTAAATAATTTTTAATATGGGATTATACATAAGATAAATTCGACTATAAATATTAATTAGAAAGATAAAAAGATTTCCTACATGATGGTATTTTATTTATAATTTTTAGACATTAAATAATTTAATTTATTTATGACACAATGATGATGAAGTAATTATCTTATTAATGAAATACTGACATAATTGATGTTATAAACACCAAAATAAATGTAATTTGAGACTTTTTATGAATTCCACTAATTTTCTAGGTCACTATGATATATTAGTGTTGATTTAATCAATTTGGTTCGAACATATAATTCTGTTATGACTTTCACAAAAATCATATATCAAATAATGTCAAAATTGACACAAAATAGTTTTTAAATCAAATATTATATTACTAACTGTTATTTTATTCCTAAAAATCTAAGGTTCGGCCAAATGACTTAGATAAGGATATATATATATTAATAATAAACAATTTGGGGTTCGTTTGGCATGTTATAGTAAGTGTATTAACCATAAAGTGAAAGAAAACAAAAAGACACGGTAAAAGTTAAATTATTTAACTTTGAGTTAAATCTAATTGATAAGGTTTAAATAATACCCTAAACTTGTCTAAATCCTATTGGTTGATAGGATTTTACCCATCCCCACTTTAGCTTTGAAATAAGACACTTTGGAACCATTATAAACCGATTTTGACTTTAATATAAAATAATATTTTGAGATATTCCTAAGGTTCCCCTCTCCTCCCTTATAAAAGGGCACCTCCTCCCCCTCCTCCTCACACCAATTTGAGCACTCAAGCTCGGCCAACCCCTACCATTCTCTCCTCTCCACTTCCCTAGAATAATCCTAGAGGTCCTGGTCTTCTTCAAAGACCAATATTAGTTCCCTAAGTGGAGGATTCAAAGAAGCGTTCCAAAGAAGAGGTAATATCCATTACCAAACTTTTCAATTTCTTTCTTCTTCAACTTCTTCTTCTTTAGTTGTTTCATGATAAAGTAATAACATCAGTATTACTTACATACTGATATGTTATTATAAATATGAAACAACCCTAATTCACCTTCTATCCATCCTATGGAAAAATGAAATCACCGCGCGTGCGTACGTACGGAATACCGTCTCCACGCCGTGGTGTAATCTATTTTACACCATCCCCTTACAAGGATGGTTATAATGGTGTAATGAGTAACTATTTATGATTATTATAAAGTAATATTGATACTGAAATAATATACATATACTCCAATACAATTCCATGATCATAGGAACGATATCATCACTCGTGCGTACGTACGGAATACCATCTCCACGATGTGATGCGACTCATTCTACATGATCATCATTACATAGTAATTATATAAATGAATTGAATGAATAAATATGATATATGTTACACTAATACCATTCTGGATATAAGGTATCTATAACCTTAAAAGAAGAATAAGAATTTATTCGGCAAAACACGCATAAGAACAAAAGGCAATAAAGACCCAAGTAACAAGTAACAATGAAATATTACTAACAAGAAGCTCAGAATATGACCATATATGATATCATATCAACATTTATGATTCTGGAATAAGTCAATAACATTATTTAAACCATTATACAGGAGCTTCGGACACATACAAAGCAAATCGGACCTAAGGTAAGGGAAATATCACAATCTCATTTTTATCCGAGATTGTTTATTCGTAAGTATTTATTGAGGTGTATTTTATCATCCACATCCATGTTCTCTCAATATGTAATAATGTTTCCATCCACTTAAACTAGTTTAAATCCAATTTTACCCTTTGGTGAGTTTTTAGTAAAAGATATGAAAGGAATCTTTTTTCGTTTTTCGTACGAGGTACTTTTTGACTTTTCCGACAAAAGTACGAAGAATGTTTTTTTAACTTATACGTCATGAATGGATTTCTAAAACATTATTTCCAAGAAGATTCCTTTACAAGTATTCAAGTTTATTTTTAATCAACTTCTTTTAGTTTAAAATTGTATGACATGTTAAGAAAGGAAAAGTGTTTTTTAAGTAGAAAGGATATTTTCCTCAAGAATGAAGTTCAAGTATTTTATCGAAATTATTTTTCATCTAAGATAATAAAAGGGTTCTGTTTTTATCCCTATTATTACATGGATTTGATTATGTTGTGATGGAAATATTTTTATGAATTCCTTTATCTTATATGAATTGTTTTATGATGTCATGTTGTTTAAGAATCCCATTTTTATTACATGGGTTACGCTATGATGTATGGTTTATGATTATGTGGCACACATAAGAAAGGATTCATTATAAGATGGGTGGGACCTATATCTCCCTCCAATGCATTGGGTAAAGATTTATATCTCATGAGATAGACATGGCTGGAACGGAAGGTTATTTCGGTTCAGTGATACAGGACTGAAACGAGGAGTGAACTCGGTTCAGAATGGGACTTTGTCCACTAAGATAGTCTTGGGAATGAGTCATGACTAACAAGAAATTATTTTCCATGATTATGTGTGCATGAAACAAAGTTTCAAGTTTCATGTTATGATTATGGGGATCTCATTTTCACTTCTATGATTTATTCCATGTTAAGATATTATGATCTCTTTTGCAGGATATGATTTTCAAAAAGATATGATATGATTTTTATTTCCTTTATTTGCCCTTGCTGAGCATTTGAGCTCACCCTTTTATGTTTTCTTTTCCCCAGGGCAGGAAGATGGATATTAAGTAGAATGTGCTAAAAGGGACCCAAGATATGATGAAATAAATGGGAGACACTGTAGAAGATTTATGAACCAGTTGTTTATGTTTCCCAGTTTCTAAAGTCACTATACCTATACGGTCCTTTGTGGTTTTGTCATATGTTGTAATAAGTGTGCTTCAATTTTGAAGTATTAACAATGTATGTAAAGTATGGGTCGTTATAGTTGGTATCAGAGGAAAGGTATAGTCAACCTTTGGAAACTAGGATGTGAAAGCCTTACTAAGAACCCTAAGAATAAGTCTAAGCATAGAACACAATCTTAGTGTTTTAGAAATGGCCATGAATAACCTAGGATAAGACCTTAAGCGTGAAAATTTTATTCTTGAATTATGTGGTTTTCCTATTATAATTAGTGTTTCTCACACTATTCTTCTTGGTTTTAGTCAATGGCTGGAACCCGAAGGAACTGTGTTAATGAGGAATGCGATGGGCAATGCAATGATTGTCCTTCTGAGCAACCAAACGATATGGGAGCTGGAATGAAAAATCTTGTAGCCATGCTCACACAACTTTCTCAAGCTATGAATCATGCAGAACTTCCAAACGAGCAATGGAAGGAGCAACATTCTGTTGAATCCTTCATGAGGCAGTGTCCACCTTCTTTCAGTGGGTCTACTGATCCATTAGTTGCTGAACAATGGATTAGTACTACTGAAAAGATATTTTCAGTTCTTCAATGTTCTAAACATGATAAAGTCATCCTAGCAGTGTATCGTTTGGAAGGAGATGCTGATCAATGGTGGAATCTTATTAAGAATACGAGGCAAAGGGATGAAATTGAGTCTATGGAATGGGACGAGTTCAAGAACTTATTTTTTAATAAGTACTGCCCTCGTATTCTCCGAACAAAGATGGAGAAAGAGTTTATTGAACTGAAGCAAAGGGATGATGATTCTGTTGGTACCTATGAAGCAAATTTTACAAGACTTGCAAGGTACGCTTCTGGTATTATTATCCAACCTGAGAGTAAGATCGATCGATTCTTTAGTGGCTTAAAACCAAGTCTTCGAAGGGCTTTAGCCATAAGGGACTTCAATAGCTATTAGGAAATCGTTCGATGTGCTCTCAAAGTCGAGATGGAGATTGGAGTAACCCATCAGTCATATGGGTTTGATAAGAAGAGGAAAATGGAATTGAAAGGAAAATCTAAAGAGCACACTGAAAAGAAGATGAGCTTTCCCTTATGCTCAAAGTGTGGAAAGAAACATGGAGGGAGTTGTCTTAAAGGGACAAGTAAATGTTTCAAATGTGGAAAGGAAGGTCATCGGGCATTTGAATTCCACGATGATGGGAAGAAGATGTCTAATGATGCAAACAAAGGGATACACAGAATGAACCTACTACACTTCAATGTTTCAAGTGCAAGGAGATGGGGCATTATGCCAATCAATGCCCAAATCCAAGGGTTGATGATGATGGTCTACGTCAAAAAAACCTTAAGGCTAAAGACAAAGGAAAGTCACATGCAATTTCTATCAGCGATGTGGAGTACGATAACGAAGTGGTGAAAGGTACACTTACCATCCACTCTAAAGTAGCAAATGTTTTTTTGATTCTGGATCCACCCACTCTTTTATTTATGAATAATTTTCTAAGGGTATCACCGTATTACCTCAACAATTAGATGTTGAGTGAGCTGTGACAACAACTAATGGCACATCAATCGCATCAAAAGTTTATAATTCTTCTCCGATCAAAGTTTGTGGGAAAGTGCTTCCTGTAAATCTTGTGATCCTTCCTATAGTGGAATTTGATGTGATTCTTGGCATGGATTGGCTTTCTTTATACGGAGCTCATATCAGTTGCCAAAAAAGGGAAGTCACATTTCATATTCCAGATCAATCTATGATCATCTATCAATTTAACGATGAACATAACCTTCCAGTGGAAATTTCTTCCATTTTATGGGTATTGATTCCACTAAATGAAGGTTATTTATCTCAAATGGTTGGTGAGAAACTCGCGATTAAGAATATGCCCATCGTACAGGAGTTTGATGATGTCTTTCTGGAGGAATTACCAGGTCTTCCACCAAATCGTGAAGTTGAGTTTTCAATAGAGCTCGTACCGAGTGCTTTGCCTATTTCAAAGACACCTTATAGAATGGCCCCAATTGAGTAGTAAGAATTGAAGAAGCAACTCCAAGAGAATCTTGATAAGGGATTCATACGCCCTAGTGCATCACCTTGGGGAGCACCTGTTCTATTTGTTAAGAAGAAAGATGGATCAATGAGACTCTGCATTGATTATCGAGAACTTAACAAGATCACTATAAAGAACAAATATCCTCTCCCATGCATTGATGACTTATTTGAACAACTATGCGGAGCTCAATACTTTTCAAAGATTGATCTTTGTTCAGGGTATCATCAATTAAGGGTCAAAAGGGAGGATATACCAAAGACGACTTTCCGTACAAGGTATGGACACTATGAATTTATAGTGATGCCATTTGGTCTTACTAATGCCCCTGCTATCTTCATGGATATAATGAATAGAGTCTTTAGAGACTATCTTGATCAATTTGTGGTAGTCTTTATAGACGATATTCTTGTCTATTCAAAGAGCAAGGAAGAGCATGAAGATCACTTGAGAATTATATTGAAGACCCTGAGAAAGGAGAAGCTTTATGCCAAATTTACCAAGTGTGAATTTTTGGCTTCAAAAAGTTTCATTTTTTGGGTCACATAATCTCAAAAGAGGGGATATCTGTGGATCCAGCAAAAACAGAGGTTATCGAAAGATGGTCAAGACCAACAACAGTAACTGAGATCCGAAGTTTTCTTGGTTAGGCTGGATATTATCGACGTTTTGTAAAAGATTTTTCACGATTATCCAACCCACTCACCAAGTTGACTCAGAAAGGAGTTAAGTTTGTCTGGACAGAGGAATGTGAAGAGAATTTCAAGGAGTTTAAAAGAAGGTTATCCAGTGCACCTGTGCTCACACTGCCTTGTAGTGGAGAAAGGTTTGTGATCTACAGTGATGCATCCAAGAAGGGATTGGGGTGTGTTCTTATGCAAAATGATATGGTGATAGCTTATGTCTCATGACAGTTGAAAATCCATGAGCAAAATTACCCAATACATGATTTGGAGTTGGCTGCGGTAATCTTTGCATTAAATATTTGGAGGCATTACCTTTATGGTGAAAGGTGTGATATTTATACTGATCATAAAAGTTTAAAGTATATTTTCACACAAAAGGAGCTGAATATGCGTCAAAGAAGATGGTTGGAGCTGATTAAGGATTATGACTGCTCAATCCATTACCACCCTGGGAAAGCAAACAAGGTGGCAGATGCATTAAGTCGACAAGACCATGCTAGTTTATCCATTATGAGGATCACAATAGATCCAATATTTATGGATTTACAAAGGATGGATCTTGTAATTATAATGGAAGGGGAAAAATCTTATCTTTCTCAAATGAATGTTCAGCCATCTATACATGTGAAGATTAAAGAGGCACAGAAAGAAGATTTCGAGTTACAAGAGAAGGTGAGAAATGTTCCTGAATTCAACCTTGATTGTGATGGGATAATAAAGTTCAGGAATCGGGTTTGTGTTCCTCCCATCCCCGAATTAAAGAAGGAGATGCTGGATGAGGCTCATAGTTCTTCATTCTCTATTCATCCTGGAAGCACGAAGATGTATAGGGACCTGAAAGAATTCTTCTGGTGGGATGGCATGAAAAGAGATGTTATTGAATATGTCTCTCGATGCTTGGTTTGTCAACAAGTTAAAGCTGAGAGACAGAAGTCTAAGGGGATGTTACAACCATTACCCATACCCGAATGGAAATGGGAAAACATCACTATGGACTTTGTCACAGGACTTCCTAAGATATCCAAAGGCAATAATGCTATTTGGGTCATAGTTGATCGTCTTACAAAGTCTGCACACTTCTTTGCTATTAGAGAGGATTTCTCTCTAGATCAGCTTGCCAGGATATATGTAAAGGAAGTGGTAAGATTGCATGGAGTACCACTTTATATTATATCTGATCGGGATCCAAGATTTACCTCAAAGTTCTGGCGAAGTCTTCAACATACTCTGGATACAGAGTTGAGTTTCAGCACTGCTTATCATCCTCAGACAGACGGTCAATCTGAGAGAACAATTCAAACCCTAGAAGATATGTTGAGAGATTTCTCTATGGATTTCAAAGGAGGTTGGGATCAACACCTACCTTTGGTGGAATTTTTTTATAATAATAGCTTTCACTCCAGTATTTAGATGGCTACTTATGAAGCTGTCTATGGAAAGAAATGCAGGACTCCAACTTGCTGGGATGAAGTTGGGGAAAGAAAGCTATTAGGACCTGATCTCGTAGATGAAATGGCAAAAAAGGTCAGATCTATTCAACTACACATAAGAGCAGCTCAGAGTCGACAGAAAAGTTATGCTGACAACCGAAGAAAAGACCTAGAGTTTGAAGTGGGTGATAATGTGTTCTTACGAATATCTCCCTGGAAGAGGGTTATGAGATTTGGAAAGAAGGGGAAGTTGAGCCCTAGATATATCGGTCCTTTCGAAATACTGGATCGTGTTGGAAAGGTAGCTTACCGATTGGAGATTCCACCGAATCTCTCTCAAGTTCACGATGTGTTCCATGTATCTCTCCTGAGAAAGTACATACCTGATCCTTCACATGTACTCAGCTCAGAAGTTGTACCGCTGGAGCAAGATCTTTCTTATGAAGAACAACCGATAGAGATTCTGGATCGTAGCGAAAAAGTCCTACGAAACAAGACCACTCGATTGGTGAAAGTTTTATGGAGGAACCACCAACTTGAAGAAGCTACATGGGAGCTTGAGGATATGATGAGGGAGAAGTATTCTCATTTGTTTGTTACAAAGTGACGAATTTCGAGGGCGAAATTCTTTTTAAGGGGGGTAGAATGTAACACCCGAGACTTTTATGTTATATAAATCATCAAAGGAATCTTTTTCTACACAACACTTGCTTGGCTTGCTTTACACGAAATCGTGACCTTCCTCGTTATCTTGCGTCGTACGCAATACCGAGTTTCACTAAACAACGATATGCTATTAAAATAAAACTAGACGTTATGAATAGTAAAAACCACTTTTTAAAATTTTATAAATTTTATTTTTCAAAATGGACTTCATTTTTGGATTCGGAATATCAAAATTAGCCTAGGGTGAAATTTTGGTATTTTTCTGAAAACTTTCAATTTTTGATGAATAGTGAAACCACTAAGTGGTAGGTTAAAAACTGAATTTTGCATAAAACATAATTTTACCGCTTCTGTGAATGAAATTTCGAAAATCCAAGAGACACGGTTAATATCAAGGACTAAAATGTGGTTCAATGAGATGAAAATAATTTTTTGGTGAATAGTAACTTTTTACTTTTTTTACCACAGTTAAAAGTAAATTGGGTAATTAAGGGTAAAAATGATATTATTATAACCTAACACATGTCCTAATTCTATTGGAAAAGTGTAATTCGACCAAAAACAAACTTAGGAATAAAATATGACCATTTAGGTCCACTTGGATTAGATTAGGACATTTATTATTAATTTATTTAAAGAAGGGTTAAAATAGTTAAAATCAAAGTTTAATAAGTAAATCATTTTTAATATGGGGTTATACGTAAGATAAATTAGACTATAAATATTAATTAGAAATCTAAAAAGATTTCCTACATGATGGTATTTTATTTATAATTTTTAGACATTAAATAATTTAATTTATTTATGACACAATGATGATGCAGTAATTATCTTATTAATGAAATATTGACATAATTGATGTTATAAACACCAAAATAAATGTAATTTGAGACTTTTTATGAATTCCACTAATTTTATAGGTTACTATGATATATTAGTGTTTATTTAATCAATTTGGTTCGAACATATAATTCTGTTATGACTTTCACAAAAATCATATATCAAATAGTGTCAAAATTGAAACAAAATAGTTTTTAAATCAAATATTATATTACTAATTGTTATTTTATTCCTAAAAATCTAAGGTTCGGCCAAATGACTTAGATAAGGATATATATATATATATTAATAATAAACAATTTGGGGTTCGTTTGGCATGTTATAGTAAGTGTATTAACCATATAGTGAAAGAAAACAAAAAGACACGGTAAAAGTTAAATTATTTAACTTTGAGTTAAATCTAATTGATAAGGTTAAAATAATATCCTAAACTTGTCTAAATCCTATTGGTTGATAGGATTTCGACCCATCCCCACTTTATCTTCGAAATAAGACCCTTTGGAACCATTATAAACCGATTTTGACTTTAATATAAAATAATATTTTGAGATATTCCTAAGGTGCCCCTCTCCTCCCTTATAAAAGGGAACCTCCTCCCCCTCCTCCTCACACCAATTTGAGCACTCAATCTCGGCCAACCCCTGCCATTCTCTCCTCTCCACTTCCCTAGAATAATCCTAGAGGTCCTGGTCTTCTTCAAAGACCAATCTTAGTTCCCTAAGTGGAGGATTCAAAGAAGCGTTCCAAAGAAGAGGTAATATCCATTACCGATCTTTTCAATTTCTTTCTTCTTCAACTTCTTCTTCTTTAGTTGTTTCATGATAAAGTAATAACATAAGTATTACTTACATACTGATATGTTATTATAAATATGAAACAACCCTAATTCACCTTCTATCCATCCTACGGAAAAATGAAATCACCGTGCGTGCGTACGTACGGAATACCGTCTCCACGCCGTGGTGTAATCTATTTTCCACCATCGCCTTACAAGGATGGTTATAATGGTGTAATGAGTAACTATTTATGATTATTATAAAGTAATATTGATACTGAAATAATATACATTTACTCCAATACAATTCCATGATCATAGGAACGATATCATCACTCGTGCGTACGTACGGAATACCGTCTCCACGATGTGATGCGACTCGTTCTACATGATCATCATTACATAGTAATTATATAAATGAATTGAATGAATAAATATGATATATGTTACACTAATACCATTCTGGATATAAGGTATCTATAACCTTAAAAGAAGAATAAGAATTTATTCGGCAAAACACGCATAAGAACAAAAGGCAATAAAGACCCGAGTAACAAGTAACACTGAAATATTACTAACAAGAAGCTAAGAATATGACCATATATGATATCATATCAATATGTATGATTCTGGAATAAGTCAATAACATTATTTAAACCATTATACAGGAGCTTCGGACACATACAAAGCAAATCGGACCTAAGGTAAGGGAAATATCACAATCTCATTTTTATCCGAGATTGTTTATTCGTAAGTATTTATTGGGGTGTATTTTATCATCCACATCCATGTTCCCTAAATATGTAATATTGTTTCCATCCACTTACACTAGTTTAAATCCAATTTTACCCTTCGGTGAGTTTTTAGTAAAAGATATGAAAGGAATCTTTTGTCGTTTTTCGTACGAGGTACTTTTTGACTTTTCCGACAAAAGTACGAAGAATTTTTTTTTAAACTTATACGGCATGAATGGATTTCTAAAACATTATTTCCAAGAATCTTCCTTTACAAGTATTCATGTTTATTTTTAATCAACTTCTTTTAGTTTAAAATTGTATGACATGTTAAGAAAGGAAAAGTGTTTTTTAAGTAGAAAGGATATTTTCCTCAAGAATGAAGTTCAAGTATTTTATCGAAATTATTTTTCATCTAAGATAATAAAAGGGTTCTGTTTTTATCCCTATTATTACATGGATTTGATTATGTTGTGATGGAAATATTTTTATGAATTCTTTTATCTTATATTAATTGTTTTATGATGTCATGTTGTTTAAGAATCCCATTTTTATTACATGGGTTACGCTATGATGTATGGTTTATGATTATGTGGCACACATAAGAAAGGATTCATTATAAGACGGGTGGGACCTATATCTCCCTCCAATGCATTGGGTAAAGATTTATATCTCATGAGATAGACATGGCTGGAACGGAAGGTTATTTCGGTTCAGTGATACAGGACTGAAACGAGGAGTGAACTCGGTTCAGAATGGGACTTTGTCCACTAAGATAGTCTTGGAAATGAGTCATGACTAACAAGAAATGATTTTACATGATTATGTGTGCATGACACAAAGTTTCAAGTTTCATGTTATGATTATGGGGATCTCATTTTCACTTCTATGATTTATTCCATGTTAAGATATTATGATCTCTTTTGCAAGATATGATTTTCAAAAAGATATGATATGATTTTTATTTCCTTTATTTGCCCTTGCTGAGCATTTGAGCTCACCCTTTAATGTTTTCTTTTCCCCAGGTCAGGAAGATGGATATTAAGTAGAATGTGCTAAAAGGGACCCTAGATATGATGAAATAAATGGGAAACACTGTAGAAGATTTATGAACCAGTTGTTTATGTTTCCCAGTTTCTAAAGACACTATACCTATACGGTCCTTTGTGGTTTTGTCATATGTTGTAATAAGTGTGCTTCAATTTTGAAGTATTAACAATGTATGTAAAGTATGGGTCGTTATAGTTGGTATCAGAGGAAAGGTATAGTCAACCTTTGGAAACTAGGATGTGAAAGCCTTAGTAAGAACCCTAAGGATAAGTCTAAGCATAGAACACAATCTTAGTGTTTTGGAAATGGCCATGAATAACCTAGGATAAGACCTTAAGCGTGAAAATTTTATTCTTGAATTATGTGGTTTTCCTATTATAATTAGTGTTTCTCACACTATTCTTCTTGGTTTTAATCAACGGCTGGAACCCGAAGAAACCGTGTTAATGCGGAATGCGATGGGAAATGCAATGATTGTCCTTCTGAGCAACCAAACGATATGGGAGCTGGAATGAAAAATCTTGTAGCCATGCTCACACAACTTTCTCAAGCTATGAATCATGCAGGACTTCCAAACGAGCAAAGGAAGGAGCAACATTCTGTTGAATCCTTCATGAGGCAGCGTCCACCTTCTTTCAGTGGGTCTACTGATCCATTAGTTGCTGAACAATGGATTAGTACTACTGAAAAGATATTTTCAGTTCTTCAATGTTCTGAACATGATAAAGTCATCCTAGCAGTGTATCGTTTGGAAGGAGATGCTGATCAATGGTGGAATCTTATTAAGAATACGAGGCAAAGGGATGAAATTGAGTCTATGGAATGGGACGAGTTCAAGAACTTATTTTTTAATAAGTACTTCCCTCGTATTCTCCGAACAAAGATGGAGAAAGAGTTTCTTGAACTGAAGCAAAGGGATGATGAATCTGTTGGTACCTATGAAGCAAATTTTACAAGACTTGCAAGGTACACTTCTGGTATTATTATCCAACCTGAGAGTAAGATCGATCGATTCTTTAGTGGCTTAAAACCAAGTCTTCGAAGGGCGTTAGCCATAAGGGACTTCAATAGCTATGAGGAAATCGTTCAATGTGCTCTCAAAGTCGAGATGGAGATTGGAGTAACCCATCAGTCATATGGGTTTGATAAGAAGAGGAAAATGGAATTGAAAGGAAAATCTAAAGAGCACACTGAAAAGAAGATGAGCTTTCCCTTATGCTCAAAGTGTGGAAAGAAACATGGAGGGAGTTGTCTTAAAGGGACAAGTAAATGTTTCAAATGTGGAAAGGAAGGTCATCGGGCATTTGAATGCCGCGATTATGGGAAGAAGATGTCTAATGATGCAAACAAAGGAAGGGATGCACAGAATGAACCTACTACACTTCAATGTTTCAAGTGCAAGGAGATGGGGCATTATGACAATCAATGCCCCAATCCAAGGGTCGATGATGATGGTCGACGTCAACAAAATCATAAGGCTAAAGACAAAGGAAAGTCACATGCAATTTCTATCAGCGATGTGGAGTACGATAACGAAGTGGTGAAAGGTACACTTACCATCCACTCTAATGTAGCAAATGTTTTATTTGATTCTGGATCCACCCACTCTTTTATTTCTGAAGAATTTTCTAAGGGTATCACCATATTACCTCAACAATTAGATGTTGAGTTAGCTGTGACAACACCTAATGGCACATCAATCGCATCAAAAGTTTATAATTCTTCTCCGATCGAAATTTGTGGGAAAGTGCTTCCTACAAATCTTGTGATCCTTCCTATAGTGGAATTTGATGTGATTCTTGGCATGGATTGGCTTTCTTTATACGGAGCTCATATCAACTTCCAAAAAAGGGAAGTCACATTTCATATTCCAGATCAATCTATGATCATCTATCAATGCAAGGATGAACATAACCTTCCAGTGGAAATTTCTTCCATTTTATGGGTATTGATTCCACTAAATGAAGGTTATTTATCTCAAATGGTTGGCGAGAAACTCGTGATTAAGAATATGCCCATCGTATGGGAGTTTGATGATGTCTTTCCGGAGGAATTACCGGGTCTTCCACCAAATCGTGAAGTTGAGTTTTCAATAGAACTCGTACCGGGTGCTTTTCCTATTTCAAAGACACCTTATAGAATGGCCCAAATTGAGTTGCAGGAATTGAAGAAGAAACTCCAAGAGAATCTTGATAAGGGATTCATACGCCCTAGTGCGTCACCTTGGGGAGCACCTGTTCTATTTGTTAAGAAGAAAGATGGATCAATGAGACTCTGCATTGATTATCGAGAACTTAACAAGATCACTATCAAGAACAAATATCCTCTGCCACGCATTGATGAATTATTTGACCAACTACGCCGAGCTCAATACTTTTCCAAGATTGATCTTCGTTCAGGGTATCATCAATTAAGGGTCAAAAGGGAGGATATACCAAAGACGGCTTTCCGTACAAGGTATGGACACTATGAATTTATAGTGATGCCATTTGGTCTTACTAATGCCCCTGCTATCTTCATGGATCTAATGAATAGAGTCTTTAGAGACTATCTTGATCAATTTGTGGTAGTCTTTATAGACGATATTCTTGTCTATTCAAAGAGCAAGGAAGAGCATGAAGATCACTTGAGAATTATATTGAAGACCCTGAGAAAGGAGAAGCTTTATGCCAAATTTACCAAGTGTGAATTTTGGCTTCAAAAAGTTGCATTTTTGGGTCACATAATCTCAAAAGAGGGGATATCTGTGGATCCAGCAAAAACAGAGGTTATCGAAAGATGGTCAAGACCAACAACAGTAACTGAGATCCGAAGTTTTCTTGGTTTGGCTGGATATTATCGATGTTTTGTAAAAGATTTTTCACGATTATCTAACCCACTCACCAAGTTGACTCGGAAAGGAGTTAAGTTTGTTTGGACAGAGGAATGTGAAGAGAATTTCAAGGAGTTGAAAAGAAGGTTATCCAGTGCACCTGTGCTCACACTGCCTTGTAGTGGAGAAAGGTTTTTGATCTACAGTGATGCATCCAAGAAGGGATTGGGATGTGTTCTTATGAAAAATGATATGGTGATAGCTTATGCCTCATGACAGTTGAAAATCCATGAGCAAAATTACCCAATACATGATTTGGAGTTGGTTGCGGTAATCTTTGCATTAATGATTTGGAGGAATTACCTTTATGGTGAAAGGTGTGATATATATACTGATCATAAAAGTTTAAAGTATATTTTCACACAAAAGGAGCTGAATATGCGTCAAAGAAGATGGTTGTAGCTGATTAAGGATTATGACTGCTCAATCCATTACCACCCTGGGAAAGCAAACAAGGTGGAAGATGCATTAAGTCAACAAGACCATGCTAGTTTATCCATGATGAGGATCACAAAATATCAAATATTTCTGGATTTACAAAGGATGGATCTTGGAATTATAATGGAAGGGGAAAAATCTTATCTTTCTCAAATGAATGTTCAACCATCTAAACATGTGAAGATTAAAGAGGCACAGAAAGAAGATGTCGAGTTACAAAAGAAGGTGAGAAATGTTCTTGAATTCAACCTTGATTGTGATGGGATAATAAAGTTTAGGAATCGGGTTTGTGTTCCTCCCATCCCCGAATTAAAGAAGGAGCTGCTGGATGAGGCTCATAGTTCTTCATTCTCTATTCATCCTGGAAGCACGAAGATGTATAGGGACCTGAAAGAATACTTCTGGTGGGATGGCATGAAAAGAGATGTTGCTGAATATGTCTCTCGATGCTTGGTTTGTCAACAAGTTAAAGCTGAGAGACAGAAGTCTAAGGGGATGTTACAACCATTACCCATACCCGAATGGAAATGGGAAAACATCACTATGGACTTTGTCACAGGACTTCCTAAAACATCCAAAGGCAATAATGCTATTTGGGTCATAGTTGATCGTCTTACAAAGTCTGCACACTTCATTGGTTTTAGAGAGGATTTCTCTCTAGATCAGCTTTCCAGGATATATGTAAAGGAAGTGGTAAGATTGCATGGAGTACCACTTCCTATTATATCTGATCGGGATCCAAGATTTACCTCGAAGTTCTGGCAAAGTCTTCAGCATACTCTGGATACATAGTTGAGTTTCAGCACTGCTTATCATCCTCAGACATACGGTCAGTCTGAGAGAACAATTCAAACCCTAGAAGATATGTTGAGAGCTTGCTCTATGGATTTGAAAGGAGGTTGGGATCAACACCTACCTTTGGTGGAATTTTCTTATAATAATAGCTTTCACTCCAGTATTCAGATGGCTCCTTATGAAGCTCTCTATGGAAAGAAATGCAGGACTCCAACTTGCTGGGATGAAGTTGGGGAAAGAAAGCTATTAGGACCTGATCTCGTAGAAGAAATGGTAGAAAAGGTCAGATCTATTCAACAACACATAAGAGCAGCTCATAGTCGACAGAAAAGTTATGCCGACAACCGAAGAAAAGACCTAGAGTTTAAAGTGGGTGATAAAGTGTTCTTACGAATATCTCCCTGGAAGAGGGTTATGAGATTTGGAAAGAAGGGGAAGTTGATCCCTAGATATATCGGTCCTTTCGAAATACTGGATCGTGTTGGAAAGGTAGCTTACCGATTGGAACTTCCACCGAATCTCTCTCAAGTTCACGATGTGTTCCATGTATCTCTCCTGAGAAAGTACATACCTGATCCTTCACATGTACTCAGCTCAGAAGTTGTACCGCTGGAGCAAGATCTTTCTTATGAAGTACAACCGATAGAGATTCTAGATCGTAGCGAAAAAGTCCTACGAAACAAGACCACTCGATTGGTGAAAGTTTTATGGAGGAACCACCAACTTGAAGAAGCTACATGGGAGCTTGAGGATATGATGAGGGAGAAGTATCCTCATCTGTTTGTTACAAAGTGACGAATTTCGAGGGCGAAATTATTTTTAAGGGGGGTAGAATGTAACACCCGAGACTTTTATGTTATATAAATCATCAAAGGAATCTTTTTCTACACAACACTTGCTTGGCTTGCTTTACACGAAATCGTGACCTTCCTCGTTAGCTTGCGTCGTACGCAATACTGAGTTTCACTAAACAACGATATGCTATTAAAATAAAACTAGCCGTTATGAATAGTAAAAACCACTTTTTAAAATTTTATAATTTTTTTTTCAAAATGGACTTCATTTTTGGATTCGGAATATCGAAATTAGCCTAGGGTGAAATTTTGGATTTTTTCTGAAAACTTTCAATTTTTGATGAATAGTGAAACCACTAAGTGGTAGGTTAAAAACTGAATTTTGCATAAAACTTAATTTTACCGCTTCTGTGAATGGAATTTCGAAAATCTGAGAGACACGGTTAATATCAATGACTAAAATGTGGTTCAATGAGATGAAAATAATTTTTTGGTGAATAGTAACTTTTTACTTTTTTTTACCACGGTTAAAAGTAAATAGGGTAATTAAGGGTAAAAATGATATTATTATTACCCTAACACATGCCCTAATTCTATTGGACAAGTGTAATTAGACCAAAAAAAAACTTAGGAAAAAAATATGACCATTTAGGTCCACTTGGATTAGATTAGGACATTTATTATTAATTTATTTAAAGAAGGGTTAAAATAGTTAAAATCAAAGTTTAATAAGTAAATTATTTTTAATATGGAGTTATACATAAGATAAATTCGACTATAAATATTCATTAGAAATCTAAAAAGATTTCCTACATGATGGTATTTTATTTATAATTTTTAGACATTAAATAATTTAATTTATTTATGACACAATGATGATGCAGTAATTATCTTATTAATGAAATATTGACATAATTGATGTTATAAACACCAAAATAAATGTAATTTGAGACTTTTTATGAATTCCACTAATTTTCTAGGTTACTATGATATATTATTGTTGATTTAATCAATTTGGTTCGAACATATAATTCTGTTATGACTTTCACAAAAATCGTATATCAAATAGTGTCAAAATTGACACAAAATAGTTTTTAAATCAAATATTATATTACTAATTGTTATTTTATTCCTAAAAATCTAAGGTTCGGCCAAATGACTTAGATAAGGATATATATATATTAATAATAAACAATTTGGGGTTCTTTTGGCATTTTATAGTAAGTGTATTAACCATACAGTGAAAGAAAACAAAAAGACACGGTAAAAGTTAAATTATTTAACTTAGAGTTAAATCTTATTGATAAGGTTAAAATAATACCCTAAACTTGTCTAAATCCTATTGGTTGATAGGAGTTCGACCCATCCCCACTTTAGCTTCGAAATAAGACCCTTTGGAACCATTATAAACCGATTTTGACTTTAATATAAAATAATATTTTGAGATATTCCTAAGGTGCCCCTCTCCTCCCTTATAAAAGGGCACCTCCTCCCCCTCCTCCTCACACCAATTTGAGCACTCAAGATCGGCCAACCCCTGCCATTCTCTCCTCTCCACTTCCCTAGAATAATCCTAGAGGTCCTGGTCTTCTTCAAAGACCAATCTTATTTCCCTAAGTGGAGGATTCAAAGAAGCGTTCCAAAGAAGAGGTAATATCCATTACCGATCTTTTCAATTTCTTTCTTCTTCAACTTCTTCTTCTTTAGTTGTTTCATGATAAAGTAATAACATCAGTATTACATACATACTGATATGTTATTATAAATATGAAACAACCCTAATTCACCTTCTATCCATCCTAAGGAAAAATGAAATCACCGCGCGTGCGTACGTACGAAATACCGTCTCCACGCCGTGGTGTAATCTATTTTCCACCATCACCTTACAAGGATGGTTATAATGGTGTAATGAGTAACTATTTATGATTATTATAAAGTAATATTGATATTTAAATAATATACATATACTCCAATACAATTCCATGATCATAGGAACGATATCATCACTCGTGCGTAAGTACGGAATACCGTCTCCACGATGTGATGCGACTCGTTCGACATGATCATCATTACATAGTAATTATATAAATGAATTTAATGAATAAATATGATATATGTTACACTAATACCATTCTGGATATAAGGTATCTATAACCTTAAAAGAAGAATAAGAATTTATTCGGCAAAACACGCATAAGAACAAAAGGCAATAAAGACCCGAGTAACAAGTAACAATGAAATATTACTAACAAGAAGCTAAGAATATGACCATATATGATATCATATCAATATGTATGATTCTGGAATAAGTCAATAACATTATTTAAACCATTATACATGATCTTCAGACACATACAATGCAAATCGGACCTAAGGTAAGGGAAATATCACAATCTCATTTTTATCCGAGATTGTTTATTCGTAAGTATTTATTGGGGTGTATTTTATCATCCACATCCATGTTCCCTCAATATGTAATATTGTTTCCATCCACTTACACTAGTTTAAATACAATTTTACCCTTCGGTGAGTTTTTAGTAAAAGATATGAAAGGAATCTTTTTTCATTTTTCGTACGAGGTACTTTTTGACATTTCCGACAAAAGTACGAAGAATTTTTTTAACTTATACGGCATGAATGGATTTCTAAAACATTATTTCCAAGAAGATTCCTTTACAAGTATTCAAGTTTATTTTTAATCAACTTCTTTTAGTTTAAAATTGTATGACATGTTAAGAAAGGAAAATTGTTTTTTAAGTAGAAAGGATATTTTCCTCAAGAATGAAGTTCAAGTATTTTATCGAAATTATTTTTCATCTAAGATAATAAAAGGGTTCTGTTTTTATCCCTATTATTACATGGATTTGATTATGTTGTGATGGAAATATTTTTATGAATTCCTTTATCTTATTTGAATTGTTTTATGATGTCATGTTGTTTAAGAATCCCATTTTTATTACATGGGTTACGCTATGATGTATGGTTTATGATTATGTGGCACACATAAGAAAGGATTCATTATAAGATGGGTGGGACCTATATCTCCCTCCAATGCATTGGGTAAAGATTTATATCTCATGAGATAGACATGGCTTGAACGGAAGGTTATTTCGGTTCAGTGATACAGGACTGAAATGAGGAGTGAACTCGGTTCAGAATGGGACTTTGTCCACTAAGATAGTCTTGGCAATGAGTCATGAATAACAAGAAATGATTTTCCATGATTATTTGTGCATGCCACAAAGTTTCAAGTTTCATGTTATGATTATGGGGATCTCATTTTCACTTCTATGATTTATTCCATGTTAAGATATTATGATCTCTTTTGCAGGATATGATTTTAAAAAAGATATGATATGATTTTTATTTCCTTTATTTGCCCTTGCTGAGCATTTGAGCTCACCCTTTTATGTTTTCTTTTCCCCAGGTCAGGAAGATGGATATTAAGTAGAATGTGCTAAAAGGGACCCTAGATATGATGAAATAAATGGGAGACACTGTAGAAGATTTATGAACCAGTTGTTTATGTTTCCCAGTTTCTAAAGACACTATACCTATACGGTCCTTTGTGGTTTTGTCATATGTTGTAATAAGTGTGCTTCAATTTTGAAGTATTAAAAATGTATGTAAAGTATGGGTCGTTATACTCTTTTATCTCAGTATCAATCATAGAAAGTATTGGCCTTGAAATTATATACTTTTGTCGGGTGATGAACGTGGACACACCATTGGGTGTAGAGTTATAGGGTATATTCCAATGCATTGACCTTACTCTTGAGATTGGTAGTTATCACTTCTTAGGGAATTTACATATCCTTAAGATGATAGGGTTTGATGTCATACATGGGATAGATTGTATCATGCCTTATGATGCCCACATTGACTGTTATCTCTAAAGGGTGACTTTCACATCACCTAGGGGTGGTATATATGTACATAAGGGTGAATTGGATTTCTAATATGGTTGATCTAGACCTGAGAATTGTGGAATGGAAGGAGTTACATACCATATTTCCAACCTTTTCTTGGATGATCTGACAATGATTTTGACATATTTTTATCCCATGGTGGATCATTTTAAAGATTTTTTCCCATATGAATTATATAGATGACCTGATAATAGATTGGTACAGTTTATAATCAATCTAATTTTAGAAGAATCTCTAGAAACTATTACTACATACAGGATGGAACCAAATGAGCTCTAGTAGCTCAACAAATAGTTGGAGGATTTAGAATCTATGGATTTTATCCAACCCAATACATCTCTTTAGGGTTTTCCTATATATTTCTCCAAGAAGGTGGATGGAAACCTCTAATTTTACGTGGATTATCAATAGCATAATCCAATGATGGTTAAGAAACCATATCCTTTTCCTTGAATAAATGATATATTCAACTAGATCCGGGGAGATAGAGTGTTCTCAAAGATAGACCTTGCGTCAAGCTATAATCAGGTTCGAGTCCAACTTTCATACATACCAAATATGACATTTCAAAGTCAGTAAAATTTATAGGAGTACCTAGTTATTCCTTTAAATCTTATGAACACACCTTCTATTTTCAAAGACATAATAAATTGGGTTTTCCACCCCTACATGGATGCCTTAATTATGGTTTTTGAACAATATCTTGGTGTATTATGGTACTCAAAGTGACCATTCCCAACATCTTGACATCATTCTGAATACACTAAGAGAGAATCATATATATGATAAGGTCATAAAGTGACACTTCTAGATTGAATAGGATCACTTTTTGGGTCATATTATATCAAAATCAAGAGTATTAGTTAACCTAGAGAAGGTCAGTATAGTATTTTTATGGGAGAATACCATGAATGTGTTTGATATACAGAGTTTCTTAGGGATGAATGTATATTAAAAGAATTTTATATAGGTATTATCATGAATTTTAGGACCTCTTACTGGTCTAACTAAGAAAGGTGTGAAGTTCTTTTAGTCTGAAACATGTGATAAAGTCTTTTAGGAGTTTAAAGAAAGGCTTGCTTTAGAACAAACTTGATTCTTCTAGAGACTGAAATAGGTTATTTTTTCTCTTTAATACATCAAGAATTATGATGGGTATAAATATAATGAAGGTTATTTATTTTTTATGTATGGGTCTCACCCTTTGATACCTCATGAGCATAACTACTTGGATTATGAACTTTAACTAGAAGTAGTTTTCCATGTCTTATGTTTTTAGAGACATTATTTTCTAGGAGATCACTTTATGGTGTTTACAGAACGTAAGAGCCTAAAATATATCTTTTCAAGAATGAATTGAATCATAGACTATGGATTTTGGTCAAGTACCTTAATTATTTTGACTTTGATCTTGTCTCTATGCCTAGAAATGGAAATAAAGTTACTGATGCTCGGAGTCAGAAGACTCAGACATAAGATGTTCATGAAGCGAATGGTGAATTTAGATTAATGGATCTTCTATATAAGATGAATCATGAAGATTATGAGAGTGTTAAGAGGACTTTATTATATAATTGGGAGTAACCTCATCACTTTTGGATAGAGTGAAAAGAAGGTATTTTTCAGATCCTGAATTCTTGGTCTAGAGGGAGAGTATATAAGGTATATACACACCACTGGGTTGGTCAGTCAATAGAGACGAAATCCTATATATACATGCTTGTATCTATATTTCTACAGATATTTGATATGAGATGATGTAAGAATATCATGTTTCCCAGTAGAAAGTTCACCATGGTGTCTCAAGATGTATCATGATACTTGATTCCAATAGTGGTGGCCTAGGATGAAATGCCAGACCAGAGGTTTTATCACTAAGTGTTTCACCTGTCTGCTGGTGAAGGTGGAACACTAGCACCACGTTGGCTTGTTACATCTGTTACCAGTTCCTCATTGGAAATGGGATGACATCACGATGGGTTTTGTGACTATTTTACTAAGGTTACCTTGAGGTAGTGATACAATTTGGGAAATTTTTGACAGGATGATGAAGGTAGACCGCTTCCTTCCTTTTATAAGGATCTTCTTAGTGGATGACCTTGGATGATTGTATGTCTATTAGAACATATTCTTATATGGGGTACATTATTCTATTGTTTCTGATAGGGATGATCATTTCACATTTAGGTTATTAAAAGGATTATAGAAATATTTGGGTACCAAGTGTTTAGGAGTATAGATTTTCACCCTCAGATCAATGGACAATTAGAACAAACTATATAGTTGTTGGAAGACAACCTCTGAGCATGCATCCATGATTTTGGGGGTTCTTGAGAGAAACATATACCCATCATATAATTTACCTATAATAATATCATTTAGGAAACAATTCATATGGATCTGTATATTTCATTATATGGTAGGTGTTTCCATTCACCTATGTGTAGTCTAGAGGTAGGGTAGGAAACACTACTAGGTCCTAGTCTCATATATGAGAATTTGAAGCAGGTGAATTTGATTAGAAAATGGATGGATACTACTCATTATATATTGAAATCATAGGTCGATCACCATCGACGACCTCTAGGGTTTGAGGTTAGGGATCATGTTTTGTTCTGAGTATCACCCAATCATGGGCATAGACGGATACAAAGGCAAGGAAAGATCTTGCCTCATTTTTAGGCATTTTTAAAACTCAAATAGAGTCATGTTGGTAGTCTATCTGTGGATTTTACCTCATAGGTACAATTACAAGATTGATGTCTTCTATGTTTCACATATTTTGTATTACCATGCCGAACCGTCTCATGATTTTGATCATGAGTATGATTAATTGAATGTCAATGCTTCTTTTGAGGATTATCATATCTGTATTATCAATTAGAGCATGAAGGCTCTCCATGGAAGGTCTTTCCCATTAGTAAATATGCTATGGAAGTATGGAAATGTACATGATAAGGCATAAGAGTGGGAGGCCAATGTAAATGCCAAGTGGTTGTGTTTATTATCAAATTTTTTTAAAACCCTTAGAAGGGAAAATCTAGGATGAGTTCCTTTAAGGGGGAAGACTCTACGAACCTGGATTTTCCATGAGGTACAAAAACCTTTAATTTCAGTTTAATTCTAGGTTTTTGACCTAGTATGAATTCCTAGTATGGAAATAGAATAAAGGACGATGTCTAGGGCTTGTTCGGAACCTCGAGCCCTGATGTTTAGAGTAAGTATCTAGTCCGCATGGTTAGTAGAAACCATGCATCCCAGTCCGCATAATCAAATAAACCATACATGGAGTTGTTGGGATCCATAAAATAGAGCACATAGACTACATGGAATTAGTCTAACCGTGCACTACATCCCATACAGTGTGTATTCCTTGAGCAGAGGGGGATATATGGGAAGAGAACAGTTATCCAAACTGTGCTCCCCAACCGCACAAGCCATTGTCATTGGAAAATATCAGTTGTATGATTGGTGAATGGTTTGGAAAAATATGTGGTCATACCATGTGACACTTTAATATTGATTGATTTTACACCTTTCCACATTTCTCTTTATAACTCACCCTCCTCTTTTTATTTCATCATCTAAAAATAATTCACCTCTCCCTTCCTCATTGGAATATACCACCTCCCTTCATGTTAGTATTTGAATATATTTCTTTGTACGCTGTCTGATTAGAAATCCATTCATCTCATTGGATCCCTCTTTGTATCATATTCAATCAGCTTCATTCTTTCTTTCATTTATCTTCATATCGATGATTCTATTTTATTGTGATCTCATATGCCCTATTTTTAGGGTGTTCATTTATTATTCTATTTTCTTATGATAAAGGCCAAACCAAGGGATGATACTATATGATACATCTATTATAGGTATATGGTATATGGTTTATGAATTTTCCCTCAAAGTCTCACCAATTTTTGTGCACATGCTTGTTTCACCGAGCGTTGATCCTTAAATTTTTCTTCTTAAGTTTTAATCATCTGGGTTGAAATTTAAAACACTTTTAAGGCCTTTCAACATAATTGGAGGTTGATACCTCAACCCCAACAACCCATTTAGGGTGAATTCCTTGATACGTCTTTATTAACCAATGTTGTGACTAATTAGAACACTTTTGGGTGCGATCGACTTGAACTTTACTAATTTAAGTCTGTTTTTCAATTAAATAAATTTTAATTTTTTAATAGAAAGTATATAATAATAGATATTACTTTTCGTTGATAAACTATAATTGAACTGAAATTTGGTTTCATGTCTATATTCGCCTTGTCATGTATGATGATAGGTAATGGAATGAAAGAAATGAAAATGTTTATGGCATTAGTAATACATAGACTATATGACTTATATTTATATAAATAAAATGAGTATATGGTTCCTATTTCATATAGAATTTTTTATCTTTATTGTAGTAGTAAGACTTGATCCAACCATGGATTCCAGAGGGAATTCCTTGAGTAATTAAAGTATTCCTTTTTGATTCATTGATCTAGTATCTTGGGGAGATACCCACCTTGGAACATGGACTTTATATATTATCTGATTCCCTAAATGACACTATAAGATCCCTTTAATTTCTCACTGGATATTAGATTTCCTCAGATACACTTTTTGGATTCCGCTTGATGTTTATGTACATGCGACAATTTCGATCATTTATTTTAGTTCCAGTCATGCCTAGCCTAGGATTTACAATGGACATACTCTATAGACTCAGTTAGAAAATATTATAGTGTAATTCCTTGGGTGTACCTCATAGACTACACTTAGTCCCTTATGCTGGGATTTTTGGTTGTATACCTTGATCTATCTTGACCACTTATAGTCAAGGATACATTGGTTTTACCTCAGATCCTTTGTTATCATTATTATCTTTTATAGTACTACATACACCTTTATATTCCCTTTTTATTATAAATGTGAACTATAATGAACTAATTAAATATTTAAATTTTCAGAGACACTAGCTAAGGATGAAGTATTTATATGTTATTTTATATTGATTTTTTTACTTTTGATATACTTTCACTTTTTTATAGTTTATATTCATAGACTACATTGGTATATATGCTGTTGGTGGTGACCTTCTAAGATTTATCACACACCTTATCTGGGATTCCATTAGATCTTGAATAGATTATGTGATCACAATTGTTGAAAAAGGGAAGCATCCCACCTTGGACACCTGGATTTTTTCTTTAGGATGGGAGCTTGGTAGTAGATGATTGAGTTGGTGCTCTAGATGCTTTGATAGTTTTTCCCCTTTTGATCCTTTTGTATATCATGTATTATACTGTCTGAATGCAACTATATATGTCTGTTTCCCCTCTTTTTATAGACATGCCATCATATTTTGTGTATGATAAAGTTTAAAACCTTTGATGATTATTTTTTTCATTAATGATTATTCTAATTTCTATTTCCTAGTTTTTATATATTATTATGATTATATTGTTTATTCATATTTTTTACCACTATGTTCCACTTTTACCTGAGGACATGGTATCTTAATAAGAACACCCTAGGACCTCGCTACTAGTCTGAAGCCTCTAGAATATGAGGATGCACTCTTGTGGCCATGTGGCCAATTGGGTTCAGTTACTCAGGAGTGAACTGGGTCTAGGATGTCATAATGAGAGCTATTTAGGTCATCCTAAGAGGTTTGTGGCCTAGTGTTGATTTGTAACCCTAAAGATACATAAGATGAGACTTGGTGTGGATCATGGGAATCCATTAGGGATTTGAAATTGGGATTCAAATGGGAGTTTGATAAGATATGGACCCCACCTATTAAGGAAATGGTATAGGTGAGCCTTCAGGCTGTGGTGTTACTATATGGTGATTGATGTAGGTTGTTATCGATAAACTAAGAATGATGAATTTCAAAGATCCCAAGTTAATCCCTTGCTGGGAGAGTTGAGATGTGTTTCAATGTGAGAGGCTAGCTTAGGTATATGATTGAATATTCTAAGAAGATGAGCTGTGTGATGGGATAAAACCATGTTTATGTGAAACATTGTTCTGAATACATAGTGGATATCTATCCTAAGATGGTTGAGTTAATGATTAAAGTATATGAACATGTTATGATAGGGTAGACGATATCTATATTGAGATAGTTTATTTAGTGTATACAATATAGGAAATTTTTTGGATTACATAGTGGCTATCAATTGATGAGATGAATAAGTTGTGGAATGATTATATGTATATTGTTTTAATTATATTGTGTCTATCCATGAATGAGATGTTTCATTAATGATATGTTTATATGATCATTGTTTTGATTATATGGTGAATATCTTTTAGTGAGATAGTTGAGTCATGGGATGAATAAGTTACCTTGTTATAATCTATGCAGGATTTTGTTGGTAGTGTAGTAGACCTACCCTAATTATATGAGTATGGACTAGAAATTAGGGAATAATTCAATGGGATATCTAGAATAGTGATGAATTAGGTATGGTTTGGTTTCAGGGTAACCTGGTAAGAACCCAATGACCCGATGGGTGTGTGTAACTTTTCAAGTGTCAAAATGGTAATGTTAGCACAGAATAACTCAAATATCATGTTTAATTATGTATTTATTTTACTAATAAAGACCCACAAATGGAAATGTATATTTGGGATTCTTTGTGAGACCCTGCTGAGATTAAGTTCACACACATTATGGACAGATTGATGTATATGTAGACCTTTTGTTTGAATTTTAGGGAAGATTATGGGATGTGCAGTGGATCAGGTTACTGTATCATGATGGGTATTAGGAGACTGGTATTGGAATGAGGCTCAAGTTACAAGATATCATATTCATATTTTCTCATTTTTTATTTTTTTATATGTGGTCGACATAGTGGGTAACGAATTGTATGTTTTGTAGAACATATTAATTTGTTATAACGTTGGGTTTACTATTATTTTTCATACTATGCAGTTTATTTTTAGATGTTTATTGTTTAGTAATCTCCACTGTTGTTTTAGGATCATATATGAACAAATAGTCTCTACACTATTATTCTAGGCATTCATTACTTGTCAAAATCCTCTGGTATTTTGGGGGGCACTTGAGGTCATGTGACCCTCTACCCCAGACCGAATGATTCTAGACCGGGGCATAAAAAATTGGTATCAAAGGGTGTGTTTTTGTTTTATTATTTATAGGGATGGTAAATAGGTGGTCTAATAATGTGGTAGATCTTGTGATAGTCCTAGATTGGCGAGTTATGAATACTTTTCTTGTGGGATGTCCAAGTTACCTGGGTGATGGGATTAATATTCTCGGTTTTAACTGTTATTATTAAGATATTGATTCAATATGATGTGTTAATATAGATGTGCTTTTTTTGTGGTTTGGAACTTGGACTATTAGAAATATTCTAGTGTTCGTGCATCATACTAGGCTCAAAGGACCCACATAAAATATACTTACTTTTTTGTGATTTGTTAGATATCATTTTGATGGTAAGTCAGGTGGATCTTATGGAAAGTGGTTATCCAGTGGTGGGAATACAATCCCTCTATCAAGGGATGTATGGAGAAACATAGTGGATCAGTCCAAGAATTGATGTTATATTGATGGATATATGAGTTCAGAGATTCTTAATAGGTGATTAGATTGGGAATGAGTTTCCTTATGGATTTGGAAACCCTATGGGCATTGACGAAAATCATGAGAGATATGTTTTTTGTTTGGGATTTGAAGCTCTTGGAGAATTTATAGTATCATGGATGAGGTTCAAGGGTTGGATCAATTGGATTCCTAACCCTAAGGTTCTCAAGATTCTATTTTATGTAGTATAATGGGAGCACATGTCATTGTTCATGTCTTGGGAAATGATGCATGTATGATGGGTGATCACATCATAGAATCTTGACATGAGTGAGATGATTCGATTTTGAAGAAGATCACTGAGGATGCATGCATTATATGTTACTAACAAGAATGTTGGGGAAAGGTTAGCAAGTTGGGTGCATGAGTTTGGGTTATATTGGATGTGATTCATGGGACCATTATTACAATGATGTGCGATTGGGTTATGTGGGAGTATTCATCCATTTTTTGGGTAATACCAAGTAGGACCGAGAGTGGGAACCTATGAGTAGGTTCTCATATAATCACACTATTTTGGACAAAGAGAGTGGGTTTTGGCGAGGAGTTTTGGGAAAAGTATCACTATTTTAGTGAAGTTATGCACCAGTTACATGAACTTCCTAGTTGAGTTGTGAATCAGTAAAAATTCCATGTGTATGTTTATTGATAATTTGTTATGTAGTGGATAAACTAGAGTGATGATACAATAGTATTATGATGGTGTTTTGGTTTGAGGATACTCTCTGAGTGAGGTGAAAAATTCATTTAGAGATATGTTTACGAGTGTGGGGGCCTGGGGTGTCAAATGGGTTTTGGAGTTATCCCTCTACACAAGGAGATGATATTGGAAATGAATCAACATACCATCGAATGACTAGTAAGGGTCAGACCTTGATGAGCTTTTCATGTTTTAGTATAGTGAGAAATCATGGATCAGGAGGAGCAACTCATTTGTGGTGATGTGACCTATTTGGGTTACTGCTTAGGGAGTGGTGTAAGGGAATTCCATATAGCGGGGGGTGCACTATTTACCGATTAGAGGGTGTGTCTCTAATTTGGATGAATTTTGGTGATATTTTGGATAATGTTCCTAGTGATCCATGAATGGTTGGTTGTTGTTTTTTTAGTGTTAACACTCTAGTGAGAGTGGGTTTTCCATGACAATTCATTGTGTTTAATAGTAGAATGAGCATGTTTTTTTGGAGATAAGGTGTTTGGTTTGGTGGGTAATGATAAAGAAATGATGACAGTGGGGAGAATTATGATTATTAAGGGTAAATGAAATTCATATCATAATGGTCATGGAAGTGGTGGAACTGGTCATTTGATGGTCTCGATGACACCAAGGTATTGGTGTGTGGTATGATCCGATGATATCTAGTTCCTTGGAAATTACTATATTAGGGATGCATATTTGGTGTTGCTATGAGTTAGTGCATTAACACCGAGTTTGTGGTGTTTTAGGTGGGATCTAAGGGTGATTAATGTGATGAAGCATGGTCTATGACATAGTTTAGGTGTTGAAACCCAATTTTTTTATCATGGGGGTGAGTCATGTGGAAAATCACTGTGAAGGTGCTAGTTGGTGAAAGAATTTTTGATAAAGATAGGGAATTCAGGGATATTGTTTGTACATAGTTTTGGGTTGAGTTGGTGCATTGAAAGTTTACCCAAGTTAGTTCAATGTAATTTGAAGGTGATTCAAATCAATGGTGCACTGGTTCTTAGTGCTAGAGCATGATAGATGTAGCTAGAAATTGGGGATCTGATCATGGAATTACACCAAGAGTCGGGTCCAGACATTAGTGTGGATATTATTAGATCATAGGTTTCTTAGGATAATTTAGGCATCATGATCAGGTAGTTCGTGTCTCGTCGATGGGTTTAGTTGAGAATTTTTAGGATAACTCAATCATAGGAGGTATAACTATTGGTTTTTTGTATAATTTGATGCAGTGAGGTGGAAACTATGTCAGAAGCATTATGTAGACTTTTATTATTAGGTCCGTTAACTACTAGAAGTGAGTTTTAGTGAGTGGATCCATATGATGGGGAAAACTATAAGCCTTGTGCAGAATAGGTTGTTGGAACCATGATGTTTTGGGATAGATAGGTGTAGTGAATGCTATCTCAGTGTTCATGTTGGCAAGAAATGAGTGGATCAAATTTTTTTGAATGATGAATTTGGTGTTTGGAGTTGTGAAATGGTAGCATGTTTGGCTCTGGTCCTCTCTCTGGTGCTTTGGTTCGGCGTGCTCATGGTGTGTGGTCTCTCCCAGTGGCGGGGACGTGTGGGCTCGTTCTTCATGGAACCCTCATCGTCATCAGGCATATTCTCTCCCTATCCTTTGAGTTGGCTAGGGCTCAAGGTAGCATGATGTTGGTACAGGTTTCAAGTTTCATATGCTATGGTATGGGGGTCATTTCTTGGTTTGGTTCTGACTATGAGTGTGTTTGGAGGATTTGGTCTTCATGTGCAGCTTTGAAGGCGATGCTGGGATCTACGGTTGACTTGAGGTGAGGTATTTTTCTAGTGAGCTCTGATTTGGGAGGTCATCTCACCAGTGTGTGTTTTTTTTATTTCTCTTTTCTTTGCGTTTATGGTTGTGTTGCTACTTGAGTTTCAGTTTTGGGGATCTACATTTATTTGGTTTGGATTTACAGTTTGTGTTGAATTATGGAAATTGAGAGTGTATTGGTTTTCTGTTTGTTTGAATATCGTAGAGGAAGTGAAGGTTTGTAGGAGAAAATTGATGTGTGTTTCTCAAACCTCTTGAATACTGGGTTGTTCTGCAGTAAGTAAGTGGAAAGCAGGACCTGAAAATATTGTGGCTTTGAATGTTATGGGGTTTTCAAATCAATTTCCCGCAGGTCTATTTTTGGTGTTTTCTGATTATTGCATTGAATGCTTGGTTATGGTGGAACTAGTGGTTAGATTTATAGAATTAGTGGAATGGAACTTTGGTATTGTGAATATAGGGTCTCTGCTAGTTCGAGGTTTGTGGGTCACTACATCTGTCTCTCATAGGGTTTCTCGTGTCACCAAAATTTACCCAATTTCTAGAGGTTAAGTGGTCGCCTGAAGTGTATCTTGGGTTGTCGAATCCTCAGATACCTAAGAAGATCCTTAGACAAAAAATATAATGATATGGATATTTGGATATGAAGTGGCCAACATCGGTTGATTTTATGTGGTTTTAAAAGATCCCTAACAGATCCTTGTGAATTCAAATTATTATAGAATGAATTGATCCAAGGTTATTGTTTGGGGTGGATTGGATGAATTATTTTTTTAAAATTTCAATTTCATTAACTTGATAAATATTCATGCAATGAATTAAAACTAACATCATCACTTAATGATTAAAAACCTTCAAAAAAACATTCAAATCACCTATATACTTTTAGGATAATTTTCACGAGCACTCAAAGGTAAAATATCTAATTTGCACAAAAAAGTGGGGTGAGTAAATTCAATAAGGAAGAGTAAGAGAGAAAATCATTGAATAAAAGAAACTCAAAAAGAAAAAATAAAATAATAACATTTAGAGAGTAATAAATAACATCCAATACAGCCCATTTCTACTCCCTTGGATCAATCTATAAAAGTGTTAGCCCTCCATTGATGACATTTTGTCAACAGAAGTAGGAAGTAGACTTACAAGGGTGGAATTGAAGAATGGAAAACAAAAAATAATGATCACTCCACCGTTGTGTGAACAAAATAAAAAATTTTAGTGTGAAAAAGCTCACACAATGAGGAAATGGTATCAGGGTGATATGAAGAAGAACAAAATAATATAAGAAGAATAAATTTTATTGAAAACATAGGTGATTCGAACAACTTACATGAGAAGGAAGAACGTTACAAATAAAAAGTGGAATAATAACATTACAATGAAAATAAAGCTCCAAGATCCCACAAATCCTCCACCAATAATGCCTTAAATAGGAATTTAGGAAGGTTTTGGCCAATCCCCCATCTTCCCATCTGTCTTTAATTAATTGTGGTGGGCCTAGGTGGGTAGACTTTTAATGTAGATGAGACTTTTCCACTCTTCCCTCGTAGTGACATCCAACATGCATCCACCGAAAAGACACTCTGAAAGCACCTTATATATGTAAGAATTAGAGTGGTTTATATACGGATAAAATGTATCATCAGAAGGCTCCTAATATCCAGTAAAATGTTGGCCCAAAATAATTTATGGTTCACGAGATATGATGTAAATGGTGGGATATTTTTTTGGGCCTCAAAATCTGGCTCAGAATTTCATCATCAACTTGGGCCGCTTGGAACACTATTAAAACATCCGAATTATCTTGGGACAATGATATGTTAAATTTTCCCAATAATATAATCTATCTTGATTAAAATTTTCAGAATCATTGGGCCTGAATCCTGTCCTATACAGTACTTTTTTTGGTCTGATGTCCAGTTCACTTCGCCTAGAACCTTGTTGGTTAAAGTCCCACTTTGGTGGTCTTCCAATTAGAATATCCAAGTGCTACAAAGGGATGAATTGTTACTTATATAATGGTAGAAATGAAAGTAAAATATTAAAATAAAATTAGTACCATTTTGTGTTTTATGAGATGTTCAATAATGTACTATGTAATAGTGCATTTTAAAAAGGAATTACAATCATAATGTGAAATAATGTTCAAAGTGTAAAATGCACTAATAATGGTGTCTATGATTAATAAAGCAACTGAATATTATATTATAAAAAATGAATATTATCCTCTTTTAGGGGATAATTAGTTGCTCTAGATGGGGTTTAGAGCAGAGGGTTTCTCCTAGTCTTCTCTACATATTTGAATGTTTGAGAGGGTATGGCTTTTCCATCGGTTCCAGGTCCGCACATTCATGCACGAGATAGTTTTCTAGAGTAGGGAGTTGGAGGAAGCTGATATTATTATCTGTGATGCTGGTTAGGGGCTCTTCTATGATGGATTGGTGTTGTTTGGCCTAAATTCTATGTTCCAAAGTGCTCTGTTGTATTAATTCATGAAGCCTATATGGTTTCTCACTTTTTCCTCAAAAGTGTTTGAATAAAAAAAAATTAATTTTCTATTAGTTAGTTAGTAATGGATTGTGTCGTTACAGGTTAGAAATTCCTAAGGAAATTAAAACTTTTCATATGATTTGGGGTTAATATTGAGAACTAAGACTTTTTTGGGAATCCTAAGGTTTTAAAATTTTAAAGCAAGGGATTTGGGTGTGGTGTTAGGTTTTGTGGATTTATGGGGTGTTTGGGAGAGCATTAGAAGAAGTATTAGGGTGGCCAGAATCCTGGATTTCAGTAGTAGTAGCCCATTGACCAACTAGTGAGCCACCACATTCAAGTTATTGATGCACCACTGGATCACATGTGATATAGGAATTGGTGAAAAACATTTCTTAAAACCACTAGATAGCTAGTGAGATACCACCATCTGACCGGTGATCCACCGACAAGTTGGTGAGGCCCAATGGCCAGCTAATGGGTCCTTTTGAGGGGTGCTTTTAGTGGAAACAATACCATGTTTTCTAGGACATGGGACATCCTATATTAATAGGATATGGTGGGATTAATAGATGACATTTTTTAGCATAATATCCCTCCATTTTCTTCTCTTTCAGTCCTCTTTAAGAGATTCTTAAGTATAGTTTATTGTGACGATGATTCAAAGAAATACTTTCCATTTTATTACATTACTAGTATTCCCTTCACAACCCTATAAATTTACATGATTCATTTTAAGTATTAGTTGTTGATTACACTAGATCATGGTGAAATTGATTGAGATTGATAGATATTTTACCCAGATTTCTTAGAGTAAATCATGATACACTACCTTCCTACCATTTTTCATTATTTCGATTGATTTAGTCCACTGATCCAAATTATTTTATGGTTTTTGGTAAAACTGGAAGTAATTTATGGATGAAAAGGTGTAAATAAATTGATTTTTTATCTCAAATTGGTGTTGAGATACAATGTTTACCTTTTGAGTGTGGTCGATTAGGGTTCTAGTGAAGTAGTGATGTTTAGTATCTAGGAGCATGGATGATCTTGGCCAAGGATGTTCAAAGATTGGATGAGGTTCAACAGAGATTATATAGGATGATAAATCCATTTTAGGTCGGATAACCTTATGATGAAAAACCATATGCATATTTATGGATGTATGTGTATGTGTGTATTCATGCTCTATGGGTTTATGTAGAGTAATTGATTACTGATTTTCCCTTAGGCTAGAAGATGAGGGTGTATTTGAATCTGAAACCTCTGATAAGTGTCTGGAAGAACTTGGGATGTTTAGATTCATCTGGAGACTATATATCAAAGGGTAAATGGATCTAGTTATGATAGATAGAGATCTAAATGAATTCTATAAAGGTGATATGGGTTACAAGTATAACATAGGTAGCTTCCCTAGAGTTATTCAGGAAGGCCATAGTGATTTGTGGATTAGTGTTAAGTGGTCACCCTGGATAGATGTGATATTATCCATGATAGGGATTGTGGAAATTAGTTAGGGAATTGGAATTGAGATTCCATGGGAAATTAGATAGTATGTAGAATTCAACTACCAAATCCTTGGTCATGGTGAACCTACAAGCTGTTGTGTCACATTAAGGTTATAGATTTAGGTTCTTATCGATGAGATGAGACTAGGGAAGGTTAAAGAGCACTAATAAACACCCTTTTGGATTAGATTAGATTTGATGTGATGTGAGGGGTTATCTTAGGGATAATACTAGATGTACTGAGATGGTGAGCAATGTGATGAGACATGACCATGTTTATGTGTAATGTTTTTTCCAAATACTTGTTATATATCCATCTTGACATGGTTAAGTTGGTGGGTAAATTATATGAGCATGTTCTGATAGGTAAGTGGATATCAATCCTGATATGGTTGAGTCCACAGATAAATAGTTTGTTGCTTGTTTGTATTATATGGTGGATATCCATCAATGACATGGTCGAGTCATGGAATGTTAATATATAACTTTTTCTAATTTTATGGTGGATATAAATCAATGAGATGGTTGAGTTATCGGATTTTATATGAACCTTGTTCTAATTATGTGGTGCCTATCCATCCATGATATGGTTGAGCCATAAGTTGAATGTGTAACCTTTTTATAATCAATGATTACATGTGAAGAAAGTATAATGGATCAACCCTGAGTCCTTGGGTATGAAGTAAAACTTAAGGAATTAGATGATGGGATATCTAGAATGAAATTATATTAGGTATGGTTGGGTGCAAAGATGGATTTGTTAGCACCTGGTGACCCAATGGGTGTGCATAAATTTTCAAGTATCACAGTGGCCTAGTTAGCACATAATGATCTAGTGAGCATTCTTATTTTTTTTATTTTCCTCGTGCATAAATATATATATTATTGTTTATATTAAAGGTTCTTGGTGAGAACCTACTTTTTTTATTCCTACACCCTTCATCAGAATCTCAGTGTGTGTGCAGAACTTATGTTTACCTTTTAGGTCAGATCATGAGAGGTTTAGTGGATTGGTATCAGGTTTCTCAATGGGTTTTTGGAGACTGATATTGGGATAAAGAAAAGATTACAAGAGATACTTATTGTTTTTTTACTATTTATTTTGTATATGTGGTCATCCTAATGGGAAACCATTTTTATTTTTTTTAGGAAAACACCATTTTTTATAACATTATATTTACGATTATTTTGGGTACATTGATGTGTGCTATTTTATGATTATTGTTTAGGTATTCCTGAAATTCTTTTAGAATTTTATGTGAGGTAATAGTCTCCCCGCTATTATTATGGTCCCCCACAGCAAGTTGGTATCCTCTATCACAAGGGGAGGCACACTTAAGGTCATGTGACCCTTTAGTCTGAACCTAGTGATTCGATTCAGGGGTGTGACAATCTTTATTCTAATAAAGACTACTACTATTTTTGTGGAAGATAGAACATTAAATCTTATACAAAGTGAAGAACCCATATGTTTTGGATAAGAATAGTGGAAAAAGAGTGAAACTTAATGAATCATTTATATCTATTTAATGATGCATATAATCATGCATACTATGATGATCATAGGGTGCCCTCACATTTATAAACTGACCAATCCTTTCACCGAAGTATAATAAGAGGGAGTGTCCCTAGGATTGATAATAAATCATTTAAAAATAGTTATAATAACTATATTTAGTAGTATTACCTACTGGTATGTTGATACACTGTAACTATATGCTCCATAGATTATCCCTTAGTGACGAACCAAGTAAAATAACCTTTTCCTATGCATGATTTATATTTTTATATCTATCCTTGATATTTAGGGATTTTGTGAGAAAATAAATTAATTGTTAGTTTAAATAATATTAATACTAACATGACTAAAATATTTGGAATATTGACAATCAATTTATGGTTAAAGTTTTGTGATTGGGAAACACAATAACTCACACCCCTCTCAGGGTGTATGTAGCTACAACAAGTGGTATCTAATCCAATAAGTTCCGTTTTTAGTTAAACCTGATATATCTATCTTGTGAAGAGTTGAAGGTTATGAACATATGGATTCTATATTGAATACTCTTTTATTTTATGGAAAATTATTTTCTAATTGGGAGAAGGAGTTCATATCATACATAGTGGTATATATTGAAATCCCTCATAATATCATGTTAATTAGATTTTTTTGATATGTCAGCATAGAATTATGTATGATATTGATCAAATAAATTTATTTATTATTGTTTTTTATAAATATTCCTTAAACTATTCTTTTTAAGAAGGTGTGTTCAAGAAAATCGCTCATTGTAAGACTTTAAAGGATATATAGATAAAGTTCGAATATTTCTATGGAAAATAATCGATGTTCAAGAAAGAAAAATATTTTTATTCTATTAGTATAAAATATGAATCTATTGATATTATAATATAATTTATGTTCAAGAAGAATTTCATATGTATAGATGTAAGAATAAAATGAATAAGAAAAAGTAGACTCTTGATTAGATGGACTCTCCAAATAAGGTTATTGATTCTAAAATTATTATTAAAGCTATTTCTAACAATATTTTGGTATATTATTTGAAATATAAAAACTCAGAGTCACTCTTGGTGATTGATAGAAGTGTTTATTCAAATGTTGAAATGAAAAATACAACATATTTTCAATTGGGAGAATGATTTTTAGAAATCAAGACAAGATATGATCCTTGAATAGGCTAGTGGATTGATTTCTGATTATGAATTGAGTTGGATATGATTTCATAGAAGATATTTACATAGAGAATAAAAAATTTAGGAGAGTATATGTGGCCAAGAATGTAGAAATAAAAAATATCAATGAAATTATAAAGGTCCAAAATGATATTCTTTAAGGAATTTCTCAAGAAGTTGGAAAATAATTGGCTAAAAAAAGGAGTTGAAATAAAAAATTATCCCACACAAAATAGAACTTAAATAAAGGATAAAATTTGAAAAAGAATATTGTTTAAGTATGAATGTTTTGGCTTCTCAACTAAATTAGAATGATTTGAAGGTTTAGGTGCTTTAATCAAATCTCAAATCCATCTCGGGAAAAGAGAAACTAGAAATTATCTCCATGGAAGCCTCAATTAGTAGATTATTTAGAATGAAAAATATTGAATCTTTGAATACAAGTAATATTCTAAAAAAATCTATAATAGATGAATAAAAAACTATACATGTGTGTCTAGAAGACAAAGTGTATAATTGTAAACAAAATTATAATGTATTGACTTTTTAACAAAGGAGTGTCAACACAAGGTCTGATTTTTATGAGACATGTTTTAATTTTTATAACCTTGTATACATGGAATATTATTTTATTAATATAGGAAAAAATAATTCTATAGGGGGAAATCCCATTCTCATGTTAAGGGGAGGCCTGAATGGAATGAAGAGATATCTAAACCACACGAAAATAGATTTATGGTACCAGATGATTATGAATTATGAATGAAAATGAATAAGACTAAAGTATGATTGAGGGATGTTTCACACCAATCATCATGGAGAGAAATGTGGATAGTGAATCAAGCACTGAAGGTGGATAACTCACACCAATCTTCCTAAAAGGAGAATAGGAAATCATGGAGAGAAAAGAATTAAAATATTGATCCCATGATTATATAAATATATGTAAAAGAAGGACCATCACTATTAATAAAAATATATATTGTTCCCATCAATGGATGTACAAATAAAATCTCATCAAGAATAGAAAAATATGAGGTGGGATTAAAGACCTTCATGTAATATAAAAAATAAATATCTTTTTTTTTCATTAATCCATTACAAATTATGAGTGGAATACTAGTGTAATTTTTTGTACATTGAAAAAAATAATGATAAAGAATTAAAAAATGGTGTGTTGATGGAGGAATATTTCACTAGTGAGATGATTATCACCAAGAAGATGAGTAAAAAACTGTCTAAAAAAGAGGTTCTATATCCAAAAATTTAATGAGAGGTTTTCACTGGTTGTGCTATTCATAGAAAGGATTGAATGAATGTCAAAATTAAAGCGTTGGTTCACCATGACCAACCAAATTACTCAACTTTAAAATTCCCAAGGAAACCACACTTCCTGACAATTTAAATTATTTTAACTATTGGAAGTGATGTTGGATTAAGTGGTAGATATAATTTTTTGAGTTTCCTAATATGAAAGAATATACGATTATATTTAAATAAGATGTGTTTTCAATGAAAAAAATAAATTAAATATGAAGGGTTAGAGATATTGAAGTTCCAAATTAGAACTATCCAAAGTAAAAATTCTAAAATGGTATCCATGCCCTGATATAACTCAATAAGTGGGTCCTGTAACCAATTTATATTTTAAAACATATTCTTAAGTATCTTGATGCCGTGAAGATGTAAAAACAATTTCATTCCTCATCTTATGTTAAAATGGTGTAAAAGGGTAATATTAAATATTCAATGATGATGAGATATCCATGGTATTAAAAAATGACCTCAACTCATATATCAAGCAGTAAAGGACCACTAAGGAAGAGAATATATAAATTATTTTATTAATCATAAATGATCATAGATTTCATGTTTATTTGTTATTGTACTAACAAATATGGTCTCAACTGATTATTTTTCAAGATACTAGAAAATTATATGAGGTGAGTTCTATAACCAATAAATGGTTCATTTAATAGAAGACAAACTCAATACATGGAGGCAATCAATAAAGGAATTCAGGGGGATTCAGGGCGAGAAACATGATTCCTATTTAACATCATCTAAAAATAATATTCCCTGTATATATTGAAGTATAATGGATATCATGTGATGTTACTAGTTTTTTTACAAATAAGCGGAATAAGGGGCCTTAACATGTGTTATAACTCAAAAACTTTGTAATTTATTATTCATTTGATGATGGTTTGGTTATAGTGTGATTGAGATCATAACAAGATGTTTTGGAGAAGGTAGATACACAAGATGTATGTATTCCATGATGTATGTGGGTGACAGGGAAAGATTTGATGTTGTTGACTTAAACTCTTGTTTATTAAATTTATTTTCAAATTAGTTGGATTATAGATTTTTTTAGTAAACCATTTCCATGTGGTATGTTCACCTGATAAAAATATTTGAGTTAAATGCTGTTGGAAAAAGGAATTGATTCCTATATTGTAAAAAGGAAATTTTAGAATTATGTTTATTCTAAAAGTGGTATAAATAGGTGTAATATATACTAAACTATAAATATAGAGTTTCTATCCAACTAATAGTACTGAAAATCTATAAAATATCTAAAGGATTAATCAACAAGTGGTTGAGATTAAATTTGTGAAGGTGGTAAGTGAAATAAAAATCTCAAGAGAAAATGCATATTTGGATGTGGTTTAATGTAGACCAATGTGTGTGAAAGTGTTTTTAAAATGGTTGAAAAATCAATATCTTTTTGGATGTCAACTAGTTATATAAAATGGGATGAGGTGGAGTACTTGACAAAGGGGGAGTACAATATTTATAATATGAATTCTAAGACTCAATGAATCATCTTACCCAGAAAAGACATATATAAATAAAGTTATGTATAAATTAAAGGGGAGAAGAGCTAATAAAGAATCCAATATGAGATTTTATGAGGAAGGGAGAGATAAGAAAAATAATTATGTATTATTGGTCCCATTTCACTTTGATGTCAAAGAGGGACAAAAATAAAGACAACCCAAATCCATAACCTTGTATTTATTTAATGGAGGATATGGATTTTTGATAATATTGACAAAAAATCAACATGAAGAGAATTTTGGAACCAAAGGTGTGATTGTTGTTGGATTTTATATTAATCAATTGAATCATGAAATAATTAGATTTTTTTAATTAATTATTGTCAATAAGATATTATTTGGATTTATTGATAGGTTAATGGAGATTAGAATGAGGAGACTTGGTGTTTTGGGAAATATAATAAATAAGAAGTTCATAATCATAAAAATAGAAACCACATATGGACTTTTTAGATGATGTATGACATTAGAATACATAATTTTATGAGATGAGGATAATCATTAAATATTTAAACACTAAATTTGAGAAATTTAGGAGGCATGTCTAAAAAAGGTATTTAGGGGAGATTTAGATGCCATTCAAGAGAATCTAGAAGCTGGAGCTGTTATGATTGAAAAATACTGGACAATTTAATGTTGTGTAATATTTGGAATATTAGTAGTTACATATCCCAAAGGCATGTTCAGAAGCTATTTGAAGGAGAATAATTGAAGGAATAAATAGTTTTAGGATTCTTATAAATATATTGATTTTAGTTTGTCCATCCAGAAGATAATTTTTTATGCAATTCTAGAGGAATCTAGTACTAAGTTGATTTTGAGAGTTTAGAAAATTTACACATGTAAAGGTGATATCTTCTATAAAGTTGAAAATGTTGAAAACTCATAGAGCAGACTTCATGTATATGTAAGATTCATACAAGATACTATTAAGAATTTGGTGAATTCACAGAGGACTCTCCATTCTCATGTAAAAATAAATTATATTTTATATGGAAAAAAGAAAAATACTGGGAGACACCCTATATATGTGTAATTGATCTATTGAATATAAGAAGGTAATAATTTAGATATCTCTAATAAAATAGAATATTCCCAAAGAATAATACTTGTTTATGTAAAATTAACCAGTTCAGAGTTGGTTTGGGATTTGGAAATGTCCTTTGATAAAGAAGAGGGAGTCCCTGAATATACGAAATATTCATTTTATGATTTAGTATGAAATGTGATAATAGATAAAGAAGTTTATTGTATACATGAGAGTAACTTCTAGAAGTTGAATAGAAATACTGAAAAGGAAGAACAATCACCATGTATACATCATATTTATATAAGAGAAATGTGAAAATAATATTTGCAGGCTGAGTAAAATGACTTCTAAGGAATAGAATATGTGTGAACCAATTTTCATAAATTAAGTTTTATTTAAACCTATAATTAAAAATTATTCAATAGTAGAACTTATGTAAGAGTAATCAATGTGAAACATATGATTCATTTCTATCCGAAGATGAAAATGTGGATAAGAAATGGAAATTATAGGGGTTATCAACCTAATATGTAATATTAATTTTCGATAATAATAAATATTATGTATTTTACAATTTCATGAATTATAAGGAATAAATAAGAGTTGTTTTCATGATTAAGGAAATTCGAGGGAGTCATTTTAAGATAATAGAGGCAAAATAAAAGATTCATACCCTTTTTAAATTTAGGATAGATATTAGATACCAACAGAAGATAAAAATATGTTTTATCAATCATAAAATATGATTAATAGTTTTCCTAACCATGGAGAATGAAATTATTGCTACGATGTGCCACTTCATAATTCTATGAATATATGGAAAAAATTAATATGCCTTCATATTTTGTGGATTTTCGAAAAAATATAGTCTGCAAATGTTTGGATGAATAAATGGAGAAATATTTTATTTGGATTAAATGATAATTATGGAAGTGATATGATTAAATAAATCACGTATGAATTATATATTCAAAATCCTTATTATTTTTTTGGAAATCATGCAATTAAATGATACATTTTAACTTAGGTTGAAATAAGAAAATTTTGATATGATATTTGTGAAGTTTTCAAATTATGAAATATAAAAATATTTCACATGATTAATTTATAAATTTATATGAAGATAATATGGAAAAAATTAAAAGGATGATACTTATATTATCTAAATATTTATATGTTTTGAACAAAGATCAAAGAGATTAATAGAATTGGAGATTTGGTTTTTATGGGAGAAGAAAGAATATAGAGCCTGCACAGTACTGAATATCTATTGTGCTTATAGAAGTTGATGTGCTAAACATATTTACATACTCATATAAATAATAAGAAAAAGAGATAGTATCCAAAATGGGTTACCTTGTTCACATATGATTATAGAAGTAATAAGTTTAATTAGTATGAGTGATATAATTAAATATATAGATGATAAAGAAAGCGTGAGAAAAGATAGTTATAGTTAGGGTTTATATTTTTAAGGGAATATTTATACTATTATTATAGAATAAATAATACTAAAATCTCTATAACGATCTTATCCCATCTTGTTTAGAGATGAAGAGTTTAGTAAGTGTGGAAGTCAATAGAGAATTTATCAAGATGTGAAGATGCATAGAATCATCCTTACTACACTGATCATGGAAAAACCCACACATATATAATCTGATTAATACTTGACTAAAGTAATTCATATAAGAGAATATGAGGGAGTTTCCTTAGGATATATAGTGTGTATTTCCTAAAAAATGTAATAACTACATTGGGTATTATTAAATTCTTATAGATCGACACACTATCGACATCTACTCCATATATTATCCCTTAGTGGTGAGCCAAGTAAAATATATATACCCTATTCATGATTTGTATTTATTAATTTAAACATAATATCTAGAATGCATTTGTGAGAAAGAAATCAGTCAACAATTTGAACAATATTGAAACTAACATAGAATCAAGATCTAGAAGAGAGATAGATGAGATAATGTGAAAAAGTTTTAATTATGATACACCTTGATTCAACCCCTCTTAGGGTTTATTAATTTTAAGAAATATTATATATGTTATGGATATGTCGTCTCATCCATAGTCTATATATGATGAGTATTGAGTGTACTATATTAAGGGGATCTTCTAGTTCCATATATGATTAGTGTTGAGTTATTTATCTGAAGGGGATATTATAGGGATATATGTGATTATTATTAGAGACTATTATTAGGATGGGATATTCTAGCATGCCATGTGATGAGTATTAATCTATTTATTAGGACGGGGTCTTCGAGGGATATATAAAATGAATATTGAGACAATTTTTTATAGGTGATATTCTAGGGATATATGTTATTAGTATTGGATCCCACTATTAGGGGGAATCTTTTGGGGCCATATGTGATGAGTAATGAGCGTTCTGTTATGAGGAAATATTTTTGGGATATAAGTTATGAGTAATGATAGAATTATAATGTCGTAATATTATAGGGCCAGAGGTGATTATTACTAGACCTTGCTATTTGGATTAATCATTTGGGTATACATGTAACTGATATTAATCTTCCCATCAATAGGAGATATTATTAGGATGCTTGTGAATATTATTTTTACATGTGAATCCGCTATATATATCTTATAGAATATATTATTTTTATGATGTGAGCATATATTGTGTGATGGTTCTATTTTCACCCATACTTTATAATGGTCTGAGCGATATGCTAGCCTAGGTTCTAGTATATGATCAGACCATGGGAAACCTCATCACATTATCAAAACGTATTGAAGTAGATACAATCTCAAATCTAGGTGGATTTTTTAGTGTTTTATGAAACAATACATATTTTTTATTGTATTACATATTATACAATATATATACCCATATATATAATATATTATATTAGGTACACCATTGGTGGTGGCCTATTGAGTTTTTTACTAAAACCCTATAAGTGCACCTTGATGGATTTAGCTTGTTTGGAATGAAAATAAAAAATTATAGAGATAATGAATTCATTGGTTGTAGTGAGTCTTTTTATATTATTCTTTTATATCAGTGCTATATATAATCATCCCATCCAGTGATAGTGTATCATTATAAATGAATATATTAAATTTCTTTTGGGTTCATATTTTATTATATAGAGTGATAATTTTTATGGATGTGTTATCTTTATAAATCAATATTACTTAGTTATAATGTAGAAATTGTATTTTTTTTATTTTTAATGATATCTATGGTTTTATAATAGAGTGATTAGTCGCTCAAAATTATTTATAGACCCTCACCACTAGTTAGTATCATTTGGTTTATGGGGAGGTGTACTCAAGGTTACATACCTCTACAACACTTCACTTCTCATGTTGGTCGGGCCAAGGACTTTGTAAAGTGGAATCCGAGATTGTTTTGATTTGTTTTACTATATAGGAATTTATATATTGATATATGATAGTAAAAAACTTTGGATGAACCATTTTATTATGCCTGGATAAATATTTTATCAGTAATTTCTAATTTACCATGTAGAGATAATTTTATTCTTTGTTTTTGAGTAATGTTATTTTGTGATTTCAATGAATATAGTGTAAGATCTATGTTTTATTATTTTACTCCTGGCCTAGGCTGGTAATTTAGTGAGATTTCATGAAAAAATTCATAACATAGGTCTATATATAATGTATATTATTGTATTATATTGATATATTGGTTATAAAAAAGTTTTATGTTATTTTAGGTGTCAAAAATAAATTATAAATTTTTTCCTAGATAAGCTATTAGTGGAAGACTACTTTACTAAACCTATGGTTATTAATTACTTATATTATTATTACTTGGATATTGATGGTTTGGACCATACATGTATTATGTTTTGAACTCCGAGTTTCACAAAGTTGGGAATTAGGATTCCTTGGGTGTTTAAATACCCATGATTGAGTAGGGTTATGATCCGATCATTGTGGGGAAGGGTTATGTACCATTATAGAATATAGGTAATACAAGAGTGGGTGATACTAGTACATGGATTCCTTGACATGGGTTGAATCCATAGGTAGGTTTTGATAATAATAAATCCCTTGGGCTATAAGATATGAAAGCATCAGGTGTTTCTATATGAGTATGACCTATAAGGGATATGTGGTCATTGATTATGAAATGATCCTAGGGATGATGAAATAAGACCCATAATAACATGATTCAAGTGTGTTAGTAGGATAATATGAAATTTTATTATTCTATTTAAGATATATCCTCGGATATGATGGTTTCCTAATAGTAAATGGTTAACCTATGAATATAAGTTCCCTAAAAATAAAGAGTATTGGGCACATAATTATGTTGTAAGAATGATTCATGGGTGATGTGTGATTGAGGGTAATATTTGGCCTATGAATTTTCTTGGGAATGTATGGGTTGGAAGCATTGGTAGTAATATTGAGAGATCAAATTATAATGGTAAAGTTTAAAGATACCTAACGTTTATGATTAGTCAGGTGAGACTTAGGCTGTTGTGGTGGGGATTATTATATTTTTATTGAGTTGTTATTGAGCTAATATGAGCATTTCCATTGCTCAAGGGTTAAATTTCATTGATCAAAAGAATTAACCTTAGTTTAAAGGCTTCACCATTGAGGTAAAAACCATATGTTATTGTACTTAAAATATTTTACTTATACTTCATTCATTGGAGTTCATTTTAGTACTATGAAAACGGCCTTTAACATCACTAGAATAAGCCTTTATCATCACTAAAAAAGCACTGATAACTTGAGCATAATTAAAATACCAATGTTTTTTTAGGGATATAAGAGAACTGCTAAAGGACCCTTTTAATAATGATAAAAATGTTTTGTTAAATGGGTAGTTTGACAAAAATAATTTGCACTGGTAAAGGCCACAATTAACAGCGCTAAAAAAATTGTTGTTAAAGGGGCCTTTAACAGTGCTAAAAATTCACTATTAAAGCCCTACTAATAAAGAGTATAATTTTTTTAAATTTTTTCCCATTGCACCACCTACCCTCTTACCAGAGCTTCCCCCAACATTATCACCTATTCCCTAACCCCTTTATCAGTTTTATTATTTAATCCAACCCTCCACCATGCACCCTACCTCCAACGAGTTTCGAACCTAATACTTGCTGCTTATAGACCATCAAATTTTCAACTCCCGTATATGGTTTTGTTTTACATTTAATTATATATCTATATATTTATATATATATCTTTTCATTTTTTATCCATATATTTTTATATATGTTTATATATTAATAAAAATATTTTATATGTAAGGATGTTTAATTATTTATTTACAAAATTAAATCTTTATGTGTGAATATATAGAAAATAAATATATATTTCTATATATTTGATTATAAATAATAGTACATTGTAAAAAATTATAAAATTTAAAATCCATAATATTAATATTAATGTAATCCCTTGGAAAAAATTCATTCCCCACTAAAAAAGGGAAAATGCCACCATAAACATGGCGGAGAAACCATTGAATGTTAAAACATTAGGGTAACCCGACTAAAAACATAGTTTTAGAGGCCTCATGGGATTTTTTTGGTTTCTAAAAAAATGAAACCAGTATCCTAACAAGTTATTAGGGTGTAGAGATCATTGCGATATTTGATTTGATATGTTGTTGAGCCCAAACATACACTCAGATCAAAAGTTATATCTGTTTGAAGTTTGAGTTACATTTTCAACTTATTTTGAATCTTTTCTTAATTTTTTGATTTATTAATATTCAAATTTATATTAAGTGGCTATTACTTGGAAATTATAAGATGATAATTAATTAAAAATATATTTTTAATAATTTTATAATCCATTTTCACTAAATATCTTATATATTAAGTTTAAATTTCTATTTACCTTATCTAAAACATATTTTAAAAAATATAAATTATATTTATATCAATACTATATATTTATATATTTTTATCATATTTTAAATGAAATATATATATTTTTCAAAGTATAATTTTATAAGTTCTTGTAAAAAAGTGGTGATAAAACCCCCTTTTATCAGTGCTTTTTATCACTGTTAAAGACCACCTGTAAAAGTGTTAATAAATGTTCTGGTAAATACAACCATTAACCAAACTTTTTTTTGCGCTGATAAAGCTGGTATTTAAAAAAAGTATATAGAACAGTAAAATCTTAAGCACTAGATAAACCCAGTTTTGTAACTGTGTTCGGTACCTTATGTGTTTAAATTAAATGTTTTATAATGTTTAGTTTTTATAGAAAAAGTTCCTCTAATGGGTGGATATTCTATTGTAGGATGATGGGTAAGTGATAGTAAACTATGAAGATTAGATCAGGGGTGATGGTGATATCTACATTGGATGGTGTCCTAGTGTATGTTCATTTCATAGTTATAATTCTACATGTGTTTTAGATATTTAAAATTGGATTTTTGAAAGGTGAAGAGGGGTGGTTAAGTCCTTACAAGCATTGAGAAATCTATTCTACCCAACCATTAGTGGTGGATTGGCATCCAAATATTCTTTGATAAGGATCATGAATATATTAATTACTTTTATAAAAATAAATAATCTTAGGGAGTTCAATGTAATTTTATAGGTTTCTAAACTTTAGGATGAGTCCCTTATATAATGTGTGATATTAAAGTTAGAAAAGGATGATGGAATACTATATAGGATTGACACTTACTATATCATCAATGAATGGTTTTTTTATATATATTGAAATAGGAGATGTTTTAAGAGTTTATTGATCTTTAATAGCTTGGGTGATCAATGGAGAAGTATACTATTAAGTTTTAATGGCTGTTATATTTTGTATTAGTTTTAAATTAAATTGATTCAAGAAGGATAAATATTTTGGGAAGGTTCTTGATGATCCATTATAGGTGTATAACATATCCTTATGAATTGACACATACAATGTGGTAATTAAGAATGATTTCTAAGTAGTGTAAGAGGTTTATTTACCTAATTATATTGTAGAGAGAAATATTATATTCCTGAAAAGTGTAATTGGGTTGAAAGAGTTTATACTAGTTTGTCTCATTGATCTAATAGGCAATTAAATTTGGAGTTATTTTAGTATGAAATGATAGCTACGCGTGAGATTAGTGTGATAGGAAACTAAATGAGTTCTAGGGGTATATAAAACTTGGGAACCTATAATGTTTTTGTAAGGAGGTGGATGTAGATTCACGAAAACCTTGATATAAGTTTCATGATCATGGATAGAGATAATTTATTTTTGAGGATCATTTTAAATGTTTGTTTTTCCATGAAAAAAATAGGTTTAGAATGATACTTTTGTTTTATTTATGAATGTTTTATATTAAATATATTTAATAATTAGGGAATGATTATTCAAGGTTTGTTGTGACCATAAATACCATTAGCATCATAATGTGATGTTATTATATTAGAGTGAGGGTTGTTCAATCATTTAGTTAGGCTATGATGACCATGGATCATGACTGATGGTGGTTAAGTGTTAATATAAATTGGGAACCAATGTTCTTGGGGAACTAAATATAAGGATAATTATATAGTAGGTAGTATACCTTGGATTATTTTGAAATGATATTCTTATCATGACTTGAATATGGTGATGTTAAACATGACATGTTATGTGAACCTATGATGGAGTAGTTGAGGTTTTTTATCAGTATAGAATATAATCACATTATTTAGGTTTTCTTGTTAAATAATTTGTAAAATTCATAGATAATATCCATATTTATATATTTATTTTCATTTATAGTAAAATATATTATTTTTTGTAACTAATTGATTGGTAATTTTGATACTTATCCATTGTAGTTCTCGGGTTGGATGATGTCAACGCACATTAAGGATAGACAATGGAATTTACATCGAGTGAGGTTTTGCAAAATAGGTTTATTATTGGGTAGAAAGATATGTTTTTTAGGTTTTTATAATTGAGGGATTCCCCAGTGTAACTATGGTTGAGGGTAGACTATTGTATAGCAGGGGTTCCATCTAGGGTGTGTAACACATTTGTGATTGAATATTCACAAATGTATTCAGGTTTGAGAAATCATTATTAAGGGATAGGTATTGTTGGTGTGATAGAACACATACCACAATTTAGTTTGGAGGAAACTAGAATAGAGACCATTAGTTATAACTTTTTGGGAATTATTGACCATTAGATTATGAATTTATATTAATATATTCCATTCCAAAATGACAAGGGGATATGATTAGATCAAAGCATATGGATGAAATAAGAGTTCTATATTAGATTATGGTTTTGATGGTTGCAGATTCATATTGAGAACTAGAGGTGGTATGGTAGAGAATTTTTAATGGAATACATACACTATGGTATGATTTTTATTACATTTTGATTAATTCATGTGTATTTAGGTGTGTTTTGGTTATTGGGTTTTTTTTGTGAGGCATAGGAGATAAATATATAGGGAACATGGTTGGTGGTAGAATGTTGTAAAGTACAACAGATACCATTGGATATGTAGTGGAATGGTATTAGATAGCTAATATTATGAAATAAGGGGTATTAATCTAGATGTGAACCATTGGATAGCCAGTGGCCCCAGGAAAGGTTTGTAGTGAACACTAGGTAAATGGCATGTGCACACTTGGTACTCATTACCCTTATGTGTGTTTTTCTTGAAGTCTAATTAAAATTTAAATTAATATATTTTTTTTATAAATAATAATCCTCATCCCCTTGGCTAGACCCATGGATTAGATTCATACCCTCTTCTTTTTACTCTTTCTGAACTGTATTTTATCCCATTATAAATTATATTCAAGCACCACTCATCTAATTGGGTCACTACTAGTGAATATCACGTCCCCTTTACTTATATTTCGAGTTTTATATCACTTATACACTGTTTATTTCCCAAAATCTATAAATTGGTGGTTTTAATACACTTATTTGATTTTAGGTGAATGGAGTTTAATTATGTTGTGATATTGGATGTGTTAACTACTACAATTATAAGATATGTGTTTTTTAGTTTTTCCCTGATTTTATATGAATCTTCTTATGTTTTATAATTTTAGAAATGGGTGTGTAAATGTTTTGTGCTATAAGTTGGATTGATTAGATCCACATGTTAGAAAGGGAGAATGTGTGGATCTATAAGACTATGATGAAAGTTATTTAGGTGGATAAACTTATTTTTTGTGAAATATCTTGTTTATGTTGATATGAGAGAATAAACATGTTTAAAAGTGAGACACATGGAGCGTGTTTGGACTTGGGTTATGAATTTATTAATCTTGTGGTATTTAATGGAATGATTCTTAACATTATATTACCATGTAAAGTCATACATGGGATAAGAATGATTGGGTTGGCCTATTTGATTAATGTGTGTCCATAAGAGGTGTGAATATTATTGTTTTGTGAGATTCTTGTAAGAGGATTGGATTGTTTGTGAGTTTTCTTGATTAAATTATACTATGGTTGGGATGTGTTAGTATTCTTACTACGAGGATTTTTTTCATGGGGAATATATGTATATAAATTTGGATAGTATAGACTTGTAAGGGCTATTTTATTATTATATAGGTGACTCATAAGTGTCATCTGACTAGATCAATACACCAAGGGTGGTCTTGAATGTTGGAAAATAACATGTATAGGGTAGTAGGTTTGAATTTCAGTTGATATTAGTTCTATGAATGAACATTAAATTTGGGAATTTATGAAGCATATACTATGTTTCAATGATGTTGGTGAAATGATAATCAAGAGTCGTGATTGGATCCTATAATTGAAGAGATTTTCATTAAGGGTCAGGTTATATAAATCCCCAACAATATAGGCTCAGTAGAGGGATAATTTTAATAGGGCAATGTTTTACATATATTTATTTACCCTAACTATATTATTTGTGTTGTGATATAGTTATCTATCTCTGGGATGGTGGTAATTAAGAATAAATTTTACTATCATGAGGAAATTTTTAGGGGCAATAAGTGATCAATATTGGATACTACAATCATGAGGGGATCTTCATGGGCTTTTTGTGATGATTATCAAGCATGCTATTGAGAAGAAAACATCTAAATGGTGTTTTATATTTAGAGGGGATCTTCTAAAGATTTAGGTAATTTGTATTAATCCTTCTATTAGGGGGTCTTCTAAGGCTATATATAATAAACATTTTTGGATATATATATACTTGGTTCATTACATAGATTATATTTATAGTATAATTTGATGTGATATTTCTTGGTAGTTTCTTTTTCACTCATGATCTAAGAAGGGTTGAGATATATTATAATATAGGTTGCAAAATATGATCAGACCATTAGAAACCAAATCTCATTAACAACACTTATTGAATTTGGTATGACTTATTGTCTAGGTATATTGTTTTAGCACCCTATGGCTTGAAGAATATTTTATTTATTGATTAGTGTTCCACATATTAAACATTTTATTTACCCAAATAAATAATAACTACTCTAAAATACCATTTTTTCTATGATTTTAAAATACCTGATAAAACTAGAATTGAAAAAGGGGTATATTTTTATTTGTTTTATAATTTAGTATCGATAATGTGATATATTTTTAAAAATAATCATATATAACATGGAAAATTAAAAAAATGATGTAAATGAAGAAAAAAAGTAAACAAAGAACATGATGTAAACGAAGAATGTAGAGTAGATGAAAAATGTATTAATAAGATGATAAACATTGAGTAAATAACATTGAAAACCCCCAATGAAAAAGTATTTGATATGAAATTTAATTTTTTTAAAAATACATGTTCAAAACAAGTGATAGGTAACTTATATTGTGTAGTAGATTTGGATATAATTTTTAGAAATGGATTTTGTTCTCTAGAGTAAATTTTGATCTTTGTATATAGATTTTGTTCATGGAACTCATCCAGTGATGATGTTTTTTATGTGGTTTCATGATAAAAATATAATAAAATGGTTATAGAGGGTATTGAATGATGGAAAACTCCATAAATATATAGTATTTTTTAAAAAATTACTAATAAATTCATGATTTTATCAATGATTTTTAAAAAGTGTGGATAAATTATTAGAGAAATACATATCTTTATTATAACTTAAAAAAACCGATAAAATAAATTGTTTTTAACACTATTTTTATAATTATTAATATATTATATTTGGGACATCATTGGTGGTAGACTATTGAGTTTTTCACTCACACTCTGCTTGTGAAACTCAGGGATTTACAGATTCTGTGTTGGTATACAAGTCTAAGAGATGACCCTATTATTGGTGTAAGAGGTGATGTTGTCTCAAAATCAAATGAGGAGATCACACCATGTTTATGTTGATGTCATTGGTAGTAGAATAATTTTTTTCTTTTGAATAGATATTATATATGATCATCCCATTACAAGATCTTGTGTCTTTATATATTACTAAAAAACAACTACTTTGGGTTCTTATTATTTTGTAGCATGTGTTGTTTTGTTATATTTGGATTATAATTATAAATCCTTTATTATGTAGCATTAATATACATGCTCATTTTTTGTTGTTCATACTATTATATATGGTTATATGATAGATGATATAATATCTCTATGTTATTAATATGACCTTACCACTAGTTGATCTCCATTTGCATATGTGGAGGCATGCCTAAGGTCACATACCTCTCTAAAACTATTTTGTTCTGGTTGACCTGGTTGAGGATTCTAAAATAATAAAAGAAAAATTTATGTTATGAATATATGATAATAATTCTATTTATATACTATTTCTCAATGAACTTATATTCTTTTTATTTTATGTTTTATCAGTGTCGAAAAATTCAATAATACTAAGCTCAGTTATTAGGGCTCTCAAATAGAGTGATTTTACACTCATATTTATTTATGTAGAATTGAAATATTCTTTAAAAAATAGGATTATACATTGATATTATGAAATATAAAATTATAAGAGATTATTATACTCTTACATATCCTTCTTTTTATGTTTTTACGCATTCTTCTTATCTTTATCCTTTTAAATTTTAATTTATAAAAACATCTAAAATTCATTATTTATGAAAAAATATTACTTTACATTGATCATACAAATATAGTGACCGTTCCTTGTGGTTTTAACCCAACATAAATCTATATAACTGCATATAAATTATCATGTATTTCATAAAAAAATAACCTTCAGTTATTTAATGAAACATACAAAATTTGACTCATCATTATCAATGGAACGAAATTGCTTTGTATTATATAACATTAAATATTTTTAATAATTTTTTATATATGAACATTTTCTTTCAAGAAATAATTATAAGAATAATTATAGTAATAATAATAAAATTATTTCATTTTATCTTTTAATGTCATGATATTTTAAAATATAAATTGATATTTTGTGGTAACGAAATTGTGATGATTTCTATTGTACTAAATTTCAATAATATATTAAGAGAAGTTGAATTTCTAACCTTTCCTTCTATCCCTAAATTAAAAAAAAATAAAAATATTATTCAGGACATCAAATTTTTTATTAAGGATACATAAATTATGATGTTTTGATTATTGAAAATAAATTTTTCAAACACAACCATCCCTATAAGAATTATCAAATAATTTAAGTTAAAATTAAATAAAAGAAAATAGAATTAAATTTTTATATGATTTCAATAAAATGATAGAATACTATTACATTGTCACTATAAGACATTTCATTTTCCAACATGTGATGTATTAATTTATAAGTTTTTTAGAAAATTTTTTTTGATATGATGAGAGAACATAATAAAAAATTTACCTTTTAATGGATCAAATTTCATAATTTATTGATAAAATTGATCAAGAAGGAATATAATCAATTTTAGGTTGTATTGATGAATTACGAAAAGAATAAAATATTTATTGTATATATTAATTTAATTATGGGGTTTTTCTCCAAAATTTTCACCCACTTGTAATAATTGTGTTAATATTTGTTAATTTTTATGATGATTAAATATATAAAAAATTGAAATGCCATTTTATTTATGATTCGTTAATATCTAATTTTTTTTACAGTGAATCACTTAAAAAAATATGGTTGAATACATTTTATATTATTAGTTTACAGAGAAAAAAACCCAATAATGAACTATATTTTCTACCACATTCTATAAATTCGTGATCAGTTTCACTACATGGAGAGGTGGATGAAAAGGGGATGATTATTGATATAAAATATGAACTCAAAAATTTTATTCTAAGAATAAAATTTTTTTATACCAAGGATGGAATAATAATATAGGTGTTTTGTGGAAAATAAAACCAACCTCTATCGAATTATGAATAATTTGTAATGTCCATCGATCTAATACATTAAATGATTACTTCACGATAGATAACTCATTATTAAAGTATATTTATTTTTCAAGTAAAATTTAGAATAAATATATATTCCCAACAATGTGTGGAAAGAAGTATTTTAAAAATTGATATGCCTACATATTTTCCCTAAATAGATAAACAATTCCAATATAAAAAACATGTTCATGAATAGTAGGTAGAATGACACAAAGTTCCATCTCTAATAAAAAAATAAAAAATGATCCGATAATTATATTCAAAAATAAAAATAATGGTTATAAATGTTTTAATTTTTCAAACCTATTAATTAATTATAACTATTCATTAAATTAAAATATTATTGTTATCAATGGCTTATTTATCTCTAATAGATTTCAAATTCACACACTGCATCTCTCTACTAAATCAGTCATGGTAAACTAATCTAACATAAGTATCTAATTAAATTAAATTAATATAATTTATTTTTCATTTAAATTATTTTATAATTAATTTAATAATGTTATGTGTCAATATATTTTAATATTGTTTTATTATTTTTCCCATGGTGCAGCCTATTGGTAGCAGCCCCTGTAGGGTTATGACGAGGTCTCAAGTTTGAGTCTCACTGAGTACTTCCCTATTGGCCGTGTATGATTTTCTTATATTTATTCACCCTCTCACAGACTATTTTAAGTTCCAAAGTTTTATTATAGATAATTAAATACATTAAATATTATATATATATATATATATATTTAAAAAAATCACATATTAAATTTTGATATTAATATTTTTTTTATTTCAGCTTATATATTTTCTTACTCTAGATGTATGATTATCTTTTTAAATGATCTAGGATGAACGATCATTTATTTAATAATACTTGTAACAATTTTAAAATTATATATATATATATGATATCTTTGAAGTTAGATATATAATGTATAATATATTAGACACTGTTGACATTGATTGACAAACCACAATATGTGGGAATTTTTTTTGATGTTTTTGTGACCACATATATTTTATTGGAAATTTTAGGTTTTATGATACAATATCCTCCCATGGGGGAGTAACAAATGGGTGGTTCTAGGACTAGAGGAGTTGTCACTAGGACCTCAGGGACACCTCCCCATATGCTAGAGGCTGCTGACTAGTAGTGGGGATCTAAGGTTGTACTGTGGGGAGACTATACCCCCATAGGAAAGTTCGTTATAATAGAGAAAAAATAACCAAACATCACCCAATATAATAACCATTAGTGTATATGGAAGAAATAAACATAACAATAAAAAATACAAGAATGTGGAATCATTCAATCATATAGACCCATAGTCTTTCTTACACCTAAAAAAATACCCCTGGGACCATCACATATATTAAATAAACAAAATTAATAAAATACCCAAGAGGAATTACTACCATTAACAAGCCTCATCACATCTTGGTCTCAAATCCAGATCGATCCATCCTACATGATCCTGCAGCTCTAAGCCCTTACCCAAACCGAACTTCTGATTAGTGAATTCTAGACAGGTACCCAAGTGCCATGGCAACTCGATAACAACGAGAGTACAACTCAGCAAGGAACCACCAATGTGATCCCACACATAACCAGTAAATGCAGTCTGTAGATGTGATATGATTGAAATAAATAACATAGAATGGAATCATAAATAAATATCAAATATAAATCCTTAGGTTATTCCATTGAACTTAAGATCAACCCAAACCTTACTTGACCAGTGAAGAGGGGTCTCTAAGCATGTTACATAACCATTATAATAAATTTCATGCTCAACAGATGATTTCTAGTAGTGTGTACTAGGTAATACAAACCAAATTGATAGGCCACCAATTACTTGGATCCAAGTCACACTTTTATAGGGAAACACATAGAGATACTCTTTGGATTTCCCTACCGAGAATAAATCACTTATAGCTATGGTTTCTTCTTCTAGGAAAATAGGTCGTCTGAGTCTAGGGGTGTGACTCTCCCTGCTGAACATCACCTCATATGGATCCAAGGAGTTTGTCCAAGGAATCTAAAACCGTATCACATTTTTATCCAAGGATTATATCCATGTAATCCCAAGTAATTCACATATAGGTACAAGGAGTGTGTCCAAGGAATCCCAAACTCATCCAATAAGTTAAGGGATTTCCCTACTGGGAATCATCACCTAGAGCCATGGTATACCTTTCTAGGAAAGCACATAATATGAGTCAACCAGTGCGACTCTCCCAACTAAATTTTAAATCTGAGTGGACTATGAATCCCACCATATAGATCCAAGGATCATGTAGAAGACATCCCAAAAAAAGACGTAATCTTGGGGGGATTTTCATATTGGGAATCCTACATCATTCGAGTCAAGGGTGCGACACTCCCTGCCAAACTTTACAACAACTGAGGCTAGGGGCGTGGTTCCCTATGTTAGATATCGAATCTTATTGGACTATACATCCCTCCATATGGATCCATTAGTATATCATAGGCATACCAAACCCAATTGTAGTGTCAGGATCAACAACTAGACCCTATGTTCACATTCATAGTATCCCATTTATCTCCATATATCATGGTGGCTGGTGTATCAAACCCAAACCATCTAATATAGTTAATATCGATGTGGTTAGACTCCTACCCAAACCAATGAAAAACCTATGTTTTTCTACACTAGTGCCCAAAAAATCCTCATCACAGCTATAATAGAATCACCATCAATTTGGGTTCTAAGGTGACACCAAAAATCATCACAACCCATTATATATACACACCATCTATAGGGTCAAAATATCACTAGTGCACCTTCTATGGTACCCTAGGTCCCATCATAGAAAGGGAACCCTTCATGGGTCTATTTATCTTTAACAGTTCTCTTAGGTAAACACCCATAAATTAGAGGGAATAACATCCCTATACATAATAAAAGCCTCATCAATGCCTCACTAAAATCCTAGAAAAGTTTCACTAGGGGGATATCGTCAAGACCATTCCCTTCACAGGTCACCCCAGGTTGGTCCTCACAACCGACCTATCTATCAGTATCCTTATGGTCTACCCACCCAGGTAAAAACATTTCAATGGCGTATAAAACTCACCACACGGTCATATAGACTATTCAAATGACATTATTAAATCTAAAGGTTCTCACAATACCAATCCCTAGGCAATCAACCATAGTTTATCACTCACCTTTTCCTAGAGGAAACTAAATTAACATATCACCAGGGATGCTAAATCTAATTGATTTAATTAAATTTAGTTAACACCCCTCATGGTCCAAGTGTCCCATGGTATACTAATATAATCAAGGCCTCATCCATCAATATTCAAAGCTCCAAGCTAGTTCACAAGTGTCCATTGTGGTCTTTGACACTTTGTTCAGTCCAAAATAATTTCATTTAAAATTAAACAATTCATTTTAAAACAAAATTTAAATCTCCCTTAGTAGAGAGACCATATATCACATGACATAAAATAAAGCACAATCCCATTGGTCATGTACATGAGACCATCTACCACATTTATGGTTCCATTCCCTTTTTAATCACAGATCGATAATGATCACCCAAGCTCATCTAAGAATAATTATCCATAATCTTTCCACCTATGTCCCTAAATCATGCTATAACATCCAAAAAACTTTGTTATAACAATTATTATAAAATAAAAAATATAATTCAACTTAATTTAAATTGGAATAAATATATAAAATATCACCCTACAATCTCTCTACATTAAAACCATAAAAAAACACATGTAAATGCCTTATGTAATACCTAGAACCCCCTTCCCAAAAAAATCCCTAATAAAAAACATAAATTCAACTTCCAAATAAATTTAATTTACTCAAAAACTCATAATAAATTTTATGATAATTGAACCTATGATGAAATTTTGCACGTTTCTATATAGATACCATCTCTTGATTCCATCTATGTAAGTTGATCCAAATCTCCATTGATCAGAATTATTTACACAATGATTTGGTGGAAAGTTTCATGAAAATCGAACCAAAATAGGAGGAAAAGGAGATAAAGAAGAACCGAGGAAGGAATAGACTCGCTACCCCAAATTTACTTTGAAATTTCCCAAAAAATCAATCCCCTACAAAGAGGATTTAAGGACAGAAAAAGGACAAGGTGGATGTTTTGAAATTTCCTTCTCATGATGTTAATTTCTGCTAAAAAATGAAAAAACCATTGAAAAAAATTACAAACTACCCCTACTAAGAAAACACACCCAACAACCTTTCATGGTGTGAAAATGATATTTAAACCATGAAATTCTTAGATAGTGGCCCTCTATCTTGGATAAATATTTTTTATATCCTAAAAAACCCTGTTAAATCCATTCAAAGTGTAAATCTACTTTTACAGTATCAATGGAATAAAAATGCTATTTTTTAATAACTCAACCACCTGACCCTTTATTAAATCTCTCCTGAGAACCTACGAAAAAATAAGATCAATGTTAGCAATGAAACCCCATAAAATTACCTCCATCACACACCTTAACCTTAGGGAATATATCTGTGTAATAAGGGATTTTGTATCTAGACCATAGTATTATAAATATGTAAATTTATTTTTAGAAAATAAATAATGGTTTCTTTAATCTCATTTTCATTATTGTTTTATTTAATAAAATAGACATTAATATATGATGAGTATGAAAAATAGATTTTAAGATATAAAGAAAATTTTTTCCTGAAAATATTTAATTTCAATTAATATACACTATTATGATAAATTTAAAAAATTAAATAAAATTTATTTTCAAAGAATAGTCAAATAAATCATGATTTTTTTAAAAATAATTTTATAGTGTCCCACAAAATTTGTATAAGATTTTTTTTGACAATAATCTTTTCTAAGAGTTATAAAGTTAATCATGTCATAAAAATTATTATTTTTCTAGTAAAAAATGATTTTAAATTAAAAATTAAAAAATATCAAATTTATAGAATTATTTTGTTAAAATAAAAAATTTTATTTTTATCAGAATGTCTATATTATCTAATGGTTATTTTTTCATAATTTTTTTAAAAAATCACTTTTTGGGAAAAATTTAATTTGGTATGAATATATGTTAAGTATTATGACTTCATAATAACCTAAACCCAGTGTAATAAATAATATAAATTATTTTATCAACTGAATTTTTTTCTCAATATAATAAGATATTTTAATGTGATAATATTATTTTTATAAACCTATTATGATCCTTCAAAAAATTAATGAATATTATAACATTTTAAAAACAATTATTTTTGAACATTACCCACTCCCACATCATGAATGAAATTATTTTAAAGAGTTTAGTTTATAAATTAGAAAAATATTAAAAAAACTACACCTCGGAAAATACCATGGTAAAAAACGCTAGGAAGTCCCATGGTTTTGTATTTTTTATTAACAAGGTGTCCCGACCTATATTTGGAAATTAAGAAACAATATCTTCTATTTTTCTATAAATACCCAACCATTATCTTATTAATATTCAATAAATATTTAAATGGTGATTCTCCTCACATTTTTTTCCCTCTATTCCTCTTAAAGAGTTCCTATGGTTTCTCGGAGCTCCTTCCATGCTTTAAGAAGAAATGTGTTAAGGTATGGGATGTCTACCTACTCTTTTCAACACGAGAAATTCCTTTGTAATGATATTTTTTATTTCCAAGTGGTTATGTCATCTTTTGATCATAATAACCCCTTAATGTCTAAATTATTCCCTATTAATGAGATACTACCTTTACATGTCACTAAGACCTTCCATAAAATTTTATATACACCAATTATACTTATAAAATTATACCTTCGTTTCCCTTGCCATACCCTTGTGTTGTTAATACCCAAACCAATTTTCTTTGAAGGGTATTCATTTAGATAAAACTATTATTCATTTATTTTGGAACCTCATTTATGAAACCCACATTCCTTACTCGTGTGATTGGAAGGATAAAATATGTTTTTATGTTATATGATTGGTGTGGTACATGTAAAGTTAGAGATGTGAGGGTAACACCTTGATAGTACTCTAATACATTGGGTAATATTTACATATAATGAGATACCATGTGTGGTGAACGTTTCATTAGCCAAAGAACACTATGTTATGATGTCTTAGTGGTTTTACTTGACTTATTTTTATGATATCAGTATTTTTTTGTTTCGACATTACTATAATATAATGATATTATGATTTCTCTTTGCTATGCTATGTCTCCATTAAAGTATGTATGATTATTACACATTTTTGTTATCATTATATGCATCCTAACTCACATGTATTATTTATCATCATGTATGCTTATATTATACCATTACTGGTAATTATATTTCACCGCTTCCATTTTTATGACCCTAGGTTATCTTGTGCTGTTTTAATAGTTCAATGGAAACTAGGATCACATTATAAAGTTTTAAATAATGAAGTTATATTTTATTTTATGTCAATACTTTATATATTAAATTTAACAAAGAAACTATGACACTAATTTTCTTGGATTTTATTATATGGATATTTATGTTTAAAATCTGGAAATAAAATTTATTAGAAATGGGTTTTTATATCTATTTTTTTGGATTGATTGTTTTGGTCATATTGATCATGGTTCTGAAGGGATTGGTGGTCCCATTAAAGGCAATGTCTCACTATTGAGGCCCTTTAATTCTCAAAATCTATTGTTTTTCCTATTATATTTCTCCATATCCATGCCATTCATGTGTAGTGGTTCTTTTAAAATGTCATTGGATGTGTTTTTTGAGTGGTAGTTGTTTTCCCAAGAGGTGTGAATTATACCTGATTTTTCATTTTTTTAGTTCTAATAAAAAATATATGTTCTCTTGACAATAGTTCATGACGGTATAATAAAAATCAATTTCATGTTTAACCCATGTTGTTTTAGATGGTTCATCATTTCATGGTTGATGTTTTGGAGTTATAGTTCCTTGATGGATGGTGACCTCTGATAATGGTTAGTCGGTCCATGGTGGTGATGGTGGTTTCTAGTGGATATTCTTCAAATGTCATTTTATTTTTAATTGTTCTGGTGGAAAAGTATAGTGAAATAATTGGTTTGGATTCAAATGCCTCCTTATCAGTGCAATGGGAAAATATAACAGTGACTTTCATTCTAGAATGCATAAATTTAGGTAACTTATAGTTTGAGGTCATGACATGTAGTATTTTTTAAAGTTTAATTTGATGGGGATAGGTCCTATAACCCATGGATATTCCATATATATTTTTGAATCTTCCATTGGTTTTTCTTGTTTTGTTTTATTGATTTTGGTATTTAGTAATTTGTGATTTCCCCACTCGACTGAAAAAGTTGTTTATTTAGAAAATGAAAAATATTTTGGTTAGAGATTGGGTTGAATTCAAAAATTATTATGAATTGACCAATTACCATTATAAATTTCTTTTAAGTGTCTTTAATATAAAAAATAGTCACGAGAGACAATTAATAGTTATAATTGTGGTTGATTTAGTTTTTCAATACATAACATGAAAAAAAATTTAATAAAAAATAGAAATAAAAAGTCAGTGTTGATATGTTCAATGTTAGAAATATATAGAGATTTAAATTATTTCCATGTTTTAAATAAATGGTAAAACATTAACCCCTAATAATGTATCAATATTTAAACATTAAAATTTTTAATTAGTCTTTAAATGAAAATAAACTTTTTCATGAATCATTAGTAAGTTGAAAATTTTTAATTATGTATTTAAACATGTTTCTTATAATTATGATTATGATTTTATTTATTATCTATATCTTCATATTTTCATTTATAAGATATGTTAAAAACTGAATCCTCAAAGACCCCTCATTACCCAACAATAATATCAAGAGTGACTGCTTACAGACCACCTCCAATGGGCTATGAGACAACAACTGGTTATTGTGTTTTGTAAATATTCTTCAGTGCTATTGGAAAGTGTTTTATAGAGGGATTTAATTTGAAAAAGGTCACTAGATGGTGGTTTCTTAATGAAAAGTTTTAGAGTGGTTGGGTGAAATGGTTTTTATGGATAAACTTTTATCATATGGAGTCCAAAAGAGAAATTCCCTTGAACTATGTCCATATGATGGAGATTATTTGGTAGGGATTGTCCTAAAATGTTCATCAGTGTTGGAAAAATAATTATTATGTTTCAAGCATGTATATAAGTTTTTGGAAGTTTCCTTGGATGATTTAATAGTATATCTCATGTTTCTTAAGTAAATGGAATATTGACAGTGAATTTAGAAGGTTGGTGAAACCAACTACGGAGATGAAGAACACTATAAATAGAGGTGGTAGCCCAGATTCTTTATTGTATGATGTTTCCTATGTAAAGATGATGTGAGTTATAACATTATAGTCTATGACATTGTAAGTGGGATTAGAATTTAGTGATGAGTTCTTTATTGACTTTATCTTTCTCAATGAAAATATTTTAGTGTTATCTTGTGGATGCTTGAATGTTTTTTAAACAGTATAATTTATTTTTTCTATTTTATTTTTACTATTATCATGGATAATGTTAAATTTGGTTTTGTGGTGATTAGGTTTGATTTTAATGATTTTTATAGTTCATATATTCACGAGGAATAAAATTTCAGGTAAAACTTTGTCTGGTGGTACTTGAAGATTTTCACTAGACTATGTGAGATGATCATATGAATGTCTATCAGATTGTGTGAGAAGAGTCCATCCATGGTATGATGTTATAGTTATGTCTGTTCAGTGTGGGTATGGTTTTATCCTTATATACACATCCCCTCCCAACAAGTGGTATCTAAGGTAGTTCTAATTCAATAACCACATTTAGGTTTCTACTCCCCTTGTATTGTAATTTTTTTATTGTAGTTGGTTTTACTATTATTAGGGGAATGGAGTCAGATGAAGGAAAGGTTCACAATAACATGTTCTATGCAATGGAATTTTCCTTTTTGGGGATGAAACTAGAGTATATTCTATTAAAAAAATATTTTCATGCTCCTTTGTTCAGTGTATTTCCTGAGATGATTGAAAAGAAAGAGTGAGAGTGGTTGGAAAAAAGATCTTTTACCTTGATAAAGATATTAGTTTCATGTAATTTTTCTTTCAACATTAAAGGGAAGAAAAACAATGCAATTTTTTTGAATGTTTTGGATGAAATATATGAGAATCTAGTGAATCTCAATAATTTCTTCATGATGAGAATATTTTTTAGCTTGAGGTTATTAAATGGAATACCTACAACAGATCACGTGAATGATGTCAATATGATTCACGGGCATCTCAAATCAGTGAATATACCTTTCTTGGATTATTTATGAAAGTTACATCTTATATATTCACTTTTATAAAGCTCGTATTCTATGGTGATATTAGTGAGGCACTCTAGTGGGAAGACATAACTTGTGTTTGAAGAAATTTTTAACTTGATCTTGAATAAAGAGTTAAGGTGGAAGGAAGTCCAAGATTCATATAGATGTGATATTAATAATATAGCATGGGGAGGATCACCTCAATGGAATACCATTAGAAGAAGAATACTCGATATGATATGTACTAGAGAAAGAGTTAAGGCACATCTACTAGTCTTGGTCTTATATGTTGGATATTTGGGAAGCAGGTTCATATCAAGAATGATTTTCAGAATTAGAAATATAAACTATATCAATGTAACATATGAAGGCATTGATTTATTACAATATGTTAACATTACAAAGTAATCATGGGTTTTTTCTGAGTTTTATCTTTCCATTCAACTAATGAGTAGGCATGCATGCTTCATTACATACTAGGAAGCTTGGGTAAAATACATCTAGTAGATGATGTTGTTTGAGAAATAGTTGGGAAAGGAGATGTTAACATTTGAATGAAAATTTGATGTTTTTTAAGACTAAAATATGTAATTCATATTATAGGTCTATAGAATAACCCCATATCATTGTGATAACTTGATAATGTTGGTTTTAGAATGGTTTTTTGGATAGATTATGGAAAATAACCATAGGTTCAATACCGATTGATCATGGAGTAATGAATGGAACATTTTAGTTAACTGAATGCAAGTATGGAGTTAAAATAATAATAATCATTTGATTGAATGGTATGAAAGTTTAAAAATATATATTTGGACACATCAGTTAAAATAATTTGAATGTTCTTTTAGAAAAGGGTATACTTAAACTTGATGACACAAATATTGAAAGATGTGGGAGCTGTATGATGTGTAAAAAATTATAGATTCCCTTAAATTAGATTGTATAAATCCACGGAATTAAAAACTAGAACTTGTTTATTACAATGTTTGGGGACTGTCCCTTATTCACTTCATTGGAGGATCAGTGTACTGTATGACTTTCATTGATGATGCTACTCAAAATGTATGGTTTTATTTACTAAAAAATGAATTTTATGTATTTTAGGAATTTATTCAGTGGAAACTTTTGAATAAAATAGAGTGTGAATGAAATTTGAAGCATCTTTGGATTGAAAATATTGGGGAGTTAAAAAAACATAACATTCCTAACTTGTTTTAGAAGAAGGGTATAAGACAATAGTATACAGTTCCATGAATTCTAATAAACAAGGAGCAGATAAATGATGAATTGTAACTTGTGATAGAAATTAGAGAGTATGAGGATTCACCTAGGAGTGCCTAAGGGAATTTTGGAAAAATCTATAAATAGAATAGCATATTTGGTTGACATAAGTTTGAATTTATCTTGGGGAAAAAAACTTCTATAGGAACTTTAGTCCAGTAAGAGACCATAGGTGGACCATGTAGTAGTATTTAGATTTATTGTTTATATTTATACTAATGCTAAAGAAAGATATTAGTTCGTGGTAAAATCCCTGGTGTTATCTTTTATCAAATATGGTGATCAAAACATTGGATTTCTCCCATGGAATGATGAATAGAAATGAGTAATATAGATTAGAGATGTTTTTTCAATGATATACTTCTGTAGAATGATCAAAATATGGATGAAGAAGATGTTAAGGTTCAAGATGATCTAAAAAATGTTACCAGATAGATTCTACATCCAGAAACATCATGGTAAACATCAGATACTGGTGATCTGATACTTAGGGTAGAATAAAAATAATGTTTATACAAACATGAACAGGATGGAGAGTGTTCAAAAAGACATGTATTTAGTGGATATTGTTCATACAAATATATACAAAATGGAGAATGTTTCGGTGGATGAATACTGGACAGATAAGTTCCAATGGATGAACCTATGGTTTTTAGGAGATTATCCAATAGTATCAGAAAACTATTTTATAGATTTGGGGTTAATATGAAATTTCCACTTCTAATGGATAAAGAAGAACTAAAATATTTGAAAGAATAAATTACTCTTAGAGTCTCAAAATAGTGGGAGTTAACCATGGAAGAATAGATGAGTTCATTAAATCTAAACAGTACATGGGGGTTGGATAAACTAATGGAAGGGAAACAAGCTATGAAAAAATGGGTTTTTTGTTTGAAAGAGGAACCTGATGGATTTATGAGGTACAAATCAAGGTTGGTGGTGAAGGGTTTTCAAAAGAAGGAAGGGTTATACATTTCTGAAATTTTCTAACAAGTTAAAAAGAATAGTGTAGTGACCAAGTATTTTAGTACATAAATATTACATATTTTTAGATGAATATCAATAAATTTGACAAATATATTCTCAAGGAATGTAATGTTTTAGTGTCTTTGGAGACAAGATACACAATCCTATTATTTCATGAAATATCTCCAACATATACCATATAGATATTTCCATATATTACCATTCCTAGGAATAGCCTACTTAAAACCTTCTTCATAACTTGGGGAAATGAAACATAACAAAGGGTGAGCTCATATTCTTAGTAATGATAAATAGGATTGATATTAATGATCATCGAGGCATAATATTCACATAAGGTTAGGAGAACATGATATTAACATTTTAAATCCATAACTTGTATAAAAAATATCATAATCCTAAGTCATCACATAAATATTGATAGTTTATAAGATATGAATCATACTAGAAATTAATAAACATAAGACATGATAGCATAAAATATACATTGGGATGTGAAAAAACATAATCTTATAATATTATGAACATGTATAAAGAGAAATATTTTCACTCATTAAGTTAAGGACATGGGATCAAGCCCTCGCATAAACTTATGGACATGAAAACAAGGTCCACAAAAAATCTTACAGACATGTAAGATGAGTCCACACATAAACTTATGGAAATGAAAACCAGGATAACACATATATATATGGACATGAAAAATAGTTCCCAACATGAAATTATGAACATGAAATTAGGTTCATACATAACATATTTATCTCATGTGTTATCCCTATTTACTGAATGCACTATAAGGATATATAATTTCAGGACCACACATCACATAAAGAAAATCACATCGATTTGTGGGACATGATCATATAAAATTAATTATATTATAACCCGTATAAATTAAATGGTGTTCATAACAATTTCATCATAAAATATTATATGGAAATGAAATAGGTTTCATAAAAATTTTATCATTTAATCACAGCATAACCCATGGAAAATAAATGAGTTTCATAAAATCATTACATCATAATTATAAACCATTTAGAGTAAGAATAAGTATGGTATCATTGGTTAATATCCCTAGAAAAGTTTAGGAAACATCAAATTAATCTATCTTAATTGGAAAAAAGCTTTAAAATATAACTTGTAATTTTTCTTGAGAAAAATAGCCTATTCACTTTGAAATGGATTATTTGAAATATATATATATTTTAAAATATTAAAGAAAATATTTTAATTGAAAATAATCATATAAACATGTAAAGGAATCTTTAAATCATTTAGTTTTAATGACTATGTGAAATACCATTCATGTCGTACATGTTAAAACATAGATTCCTTTAACACTTTTGATAAAAAAAATAAAAAGTTACTCATTCAGAAAATTTAAAGAAAATTACTTTTTACAAATTTTGTAAAAGGTAAAACATAGGTAAAAATTACTTTTAAAATTTATATTAGAATATTTAAAACATTTTTGAATTTTTTTTATAAAACATACACATGGAAAAGAAATAATTTTTGACTGAAGAGAGAATAAAGTCAATTTTCTTTAACAACAATCTATTGGTATATTTAGTTCATAAAGAGATATAAGTGAATGGAAGACATGTATTATAAAACAATAAAAATAGTATAATAATATTCATGAGTTTTTTTATCGGCAGATAATAATATCTCATAATCTGAAGTATAATCATAAACAATCCCGATAAACATTGAGATAAAACCATTACCACTTTGGTATCTTTTAAATCCCATGCCCCAAGAAGGAAATAAATATAGATGGACATGTATATAAACATACATTTCATATAATTCACCATTAAATACATTCATGGGAATACATACACCATATAAAATAAACAAGTGGTGAATATAGCATGTGTCTCACAGAAATAAAAGTGAGATAAAAATCCCCTACCTCAAGTCTCGACTTTCTACAAACATGTTTGAACCTCCTGTATAATAAATATAATTTTATTATATATATATATATATATTACATATACATAATCATATATATCATTCCATACATTATTTACATATAACTATGTATCATCAATTTATCAATAATTCTTTATTAAAATCACTATTACGAGTGATAACTCCTTTGTTTTTCAAGAATGTTTTGATCTGGTAGTTTTGGTACTCATACTTTTATCATGGTTACATCATAAACATAATTTTATTAATGATATAAATATCATATATATTAGTTATATAAATATTTATTATCATCCATAAAAGTCATAGACAAAGAAATAAACTACATTGTTCATTGAGATGATAGGCTATACATATGCTTGAATGCTATTTCAATTTTTTTACGGATGGAAAAAATAAAGGTAAATGATATTTAACCATAAAAAATCATTATTATATCATATATATCAAATATATTCATAAAATCTATCCTCATTACCATCCATGTAAAAATTAAATGAAGAACTAATCACATCGCTTCATGGAGGCGGTAGTCCACATGCACACACAAATTATGTTATCTCTTTCCAAAAAATTAGAATGTAATATGGTAGATATGAAATAAAAATTAAAAAAAACTAAAATTATTTCTTATATATCATATATATAAATGAAATCCATCTATATATTCATTTGTGAGAGGCATATATGGAAAATGAATTATATTAGTTTGCGAGGTGGTAGTCCACCACACACACGATCAATGGTTTTGTTTCCCATTTGATAGAAGGTTAGTTGGATATAGGTTATTAAATTAACAAAATAAAATCTTACTATTTTTAATATAACTATGTCATTATTTCGTTATAGTTGGAAAATATTTTATTTATGTTGAAGAAGAAATAAAACAAAAATACTTGTTTAAGAATTATACCTCTTCTTCAGACAACCTTCTTTGGATTATACCTAAAATCATCATAGGATGGGTGTATAATATAAAAATGGATTCTAGGTCATTAGTATATATTTAAGGAATGGTTTTGAAAAATTATTGTCTGAACTTAAAGAATATTGAAGTGTGAATATGAGAGAGAAGGATATATCCTTTTATAAGTGGGGGAGGGGACCTACTTGGAAATTTCCTAAAAGAATACAGAATATTAAATTCATTCCCATGAAATATTATTCAAAATGTTAATATATTAGAATTTTAGAGATTATAAGGTTGAAATATTTCATGAAAATAAAATTTATAAAATTTTTATTAGAAAACATACCCTTTTATTTGGTCTTAACCCTCGGTAAACCCGTTTTACCCTTAACCGCAATAATTATTTTTTTCCATTTTATTATTAATTAAGACCAAAAGTTATGTTTACCATATTAAATTATATCAAGTATTCCAATTATAAATATTTAATAAATTATTACAAATTTAATTCATTTAATCTTTATAATTTAATTTAAAATTAATCACACAAGTGTGACTAAAATGAGGCTTTTCAAAGAAAAAGTTTTCTTAAGTACAAAATGTTTTTGTATCAAAATTAAACATAAACTAATTCCAATGAACTAAATTATATGAATAATAATATAATTTAAATAATTTTACATTCAATTATTTTAAAATAAAATTAATCTTTTAAAATTATTTTAAAAGAAATTACAATTTTTAATAAAAATTATTATTTTTGACTATTCATAAAAAAAATAATCTTTTTAGAAAATTATTAAAAACTCACTTGCAGATAATTTTTAAATTATTATTTAAAAAATTAATATCATTTTTTTAAAATAAATTTTCTAAATTTTAATAAAATTAATTTTAAATTAAGTGTTTAAAATGTGACAAAACAATTTTTTAGAAAAATGTATATTTTTATGTATAAAACTGGATTTATTCTTATACAATACCTATAAAAAATACTAGATGATTGATAAAAAAAATTACTAAATATATAATATATAAATTTCATTAAAATCATCAACTATTGGTTGTTAATTTAATTTATTAAGATAAAACAAATTGCATGCATATAAAGAGTTTTTCAAAAACAAATTATTTTCACTTTTAAATGTTTTTTATTTTCATTTCTAATTAGTTGATTACTAATTACTTTATTTTATACACATGTAAACCATATGTGTTTAAAAAATTTAGTTATTCCTTTTCATACCCTTAGATTAAATTGAATGATTATAATGGTTATGTTTAAATAATAAAATTTTAATAGTGTATTGTGATTCATTAAAACATGGTTTTTCATGTAATGAAATATATCAAAAAAATTAAAATAATTTGAAAAAGTATTTCATAAATTATCAAGGTATTACATAAAAAACCATATGTACAGTAATAACCGTTATTACATTTGATGATCTACAATTTTAGTAGTTGGATATAAAGAAACATTTCTTCCTAGGGACTTTGAAGAAACAATTTACTTGGTTTAGCCTAAGGGTTATGAAGTTTATTGAAAGGAGGGTCTTGTTTGTAAGTTGAAATAAAGGATTTATGGCTTGATGAAATATCCAATATAGTGGAATCATAAGTTATAAACTTTCATGATTGCGTATAGTTTTATCCAATGTGATTCTTATCATTATTATTATTAGAAGAAATTGGATAATGGGACTTATATCACACTACTATTAAATATTGATAATACATTGATTACAGGAGGGGGTTCCATTAGATTGGGTAACTAAAGAGGAAGTTGTGTATTAATATTGATATGAATAACCTCAAAAAATCCAAGAATATATTAGGGATGATAATTGAGAGGGATAAGAAAACAAGATCTTTAGTTTTATCCAAGATAGAATACATTAGGATGTTCATAGAGACATATACAATGATTGGTTGCAAACCTATCTTAACCCCCCTTATCTTGACACTTAAAACATTCAAATGAATATGCACCATTAATGGATGGATATTTTTTGGATATGGAAAATGTTTTCTTTTTTTTCTTTATCCATTGGAATTTTGATATATGAAATGGTTTTCACTTGACTTGAAATTGCTTTTGCAATGAGAGTTGGTATCCATTTCACATATAATTCTGAAAAATAATTGAGAAACTATGAAATAGATTATTTGAAACATAAATGGATCCAAAGAAAAACTTTATGATTTGGATATTGTGATCACTTGAAGGGATTTATTGATGTATATTTTTTTGGGGAAATGTATTTATAGAAAACTATAATAGGTTATGTGTTTACTTTTGGTTGAACAAGGATCATCTGGATGTCTCATTTGTAGCAAATTTTTACTTTATCTATAACTAAAGTAGAGTATGTTGTTAATAATAAAGCAAGGAAAGTGTTTGTATGGTTGATGTGATTACAAAATTACCACGTAATGGGATCATATCGAGGGAAGTTATTCTATTATAGTTATATTTCCATCCATCATGATTTTAATCAATTGTTTCATGTGAGGATGAATGACATTGACTTGAAATATCACTTTATAAAAATAATTCTAGAAGATAAAGTCTTAGATATAAAGAAGATTTATCGAAAGTACAAGTCAAATGATATATTTACAAAGGTGATAGTCAATGAAGATACGAAGAAACATTATTCCTTAGATAGACTTGGATAATTGGATTGAGAGGATAAAACTATATGCATTAGATAGAGGATGAGCTTAGGTGCGTAGTTGAGGAAAGATGTAATCCAAAACAAATATTCAAGTGGGAGATTTTTAGGTTTTGTAATTATTATTTAATACAATCAGACAGTGTTTTCCAAATGGAATTTATCATATTGAGAAAAATGGATTAAGGTTTCCTACTGAATAGTTTTAGAGTGGTCGGGTGTAAGTATTTCACATGATAGAGTCCAATAGATGGAGTCCATTGGATGTTTCTATTTAAGGGATTCCATATGATGGATCTCATAAAATATGGTCTATAATAAAACATTCACAAGGGGTGGAAACATGATTCTTAGGCTACAAGAATGGATACTGACTATTGGAAGCTTCTTCAAGTAGTTAAATAGTGTATCACAAATTTCCTTGGTCAAAAGGAGGTCAACCATAGATCTTTGAGGTTGATATAACCAATTAATCAGATGAAAAATATATAAATAGATGTGTTGGACCAACTTTATTGTTTTATGTGGATTACTATATGAATATTCTGTGAGTCTCTTACTTTGTATTATGAGACATAATAAGTGCAGAATAAGTGAGCAATGTGTTTTGTATTTTCTCGTATCTCCTTCAAATAAAATGTTTTTAATGTTCTCCCTTGAATATATGACATTTTTTAAACCACAAAATTTAATTTGTTTATTTTATTTTGATGTTTGTGTGGAGTGTGTTTAATGAGGTTTTTTGTGGTGATTATGTGGGCTAAAAATACTAGTCTCACTAAACATATTCATGAGGTAGGGGTATTTAGAAAAACCATTGTCTAGTGGTATTCAGAGCTTTCTAGTGTGTAGGATGAGACAATTGGATGGGATTATATCTAGTGGTGTTAATAGAGTATGTTTGGTATATGAAGAGATTTATATTCCTATCTAGTATTGTAATGCTGTGCTCATTATTTCCTCACCCCTCCCCACACTATAACCAAGGTTATTAAAAAACATTTGGGAGACAATAAATTTATATATATATATAGTTAACCCCAAATAGTAAAAAAACCTAAAATATTAAAATAATCCTCTATATTAAATTAATAGAAAATATATTTTTGAATGTGTTAACATTAACCTGAATAGAATAATATCCAATAAGAGTAAAATGGAAAAGAAAATTCCAATAAATGTTACCACATACTCTTAATTTGGTCACTACATACGAAAATAATGATTCAAAACTACAACATCAACATGATACTGGAAGTATGAATAGAAATAGATAATAATAGGGTGATAATACTAATATAATCATTAGGTTCTTCATTTATCCTCGCATGTGTTAAGTTAATAGGAATAATAAATCCTTAATGAATGATATATGTAATTATAATTATAATAAGATAAAAATGAAGAATAATAATTGAATTATTAAAACACCTATCCTTTACCTCTCTATCTCTAACACCAACACCACCCAATCAACCAATATACATGTTAGCCACCCTGGTAATGATAATAACTCAAATCACAACAATTACCTATCACTATAATGAAGACTATACAACTTGAGCAATAATACTTTCACAGTGGTATGGTTATAATAAAAACAACTATACCTATGGTAGAATTACAACATCCCATACACCGCATCTATATTAGGTAATACCATATCCCTTTGACAACCTAAAAATAACCCACCATAATGGTTAGGGTAGTATAAAATATCAAACAATCTAACTATATATCAAATAATCTCATAAATATACTTGATATCAAAATACACAGATAACTGTATCCTAAATAATAATCTAATAATGTCCCCTCAATATTTTTCCTCTTCATACCAATGTCCACACTACATCTAAAGGACCTTCAGAAACTGACACCAATTATTTTTAACCAAACCTCTTAATTTGACTATTTTCCACATCCTCTTTATCAAAGCCTCATTAGTTCCTAAAATATAGGTGGATTTTGTGTGTTTCCTAATTCATCTCTTTTAATAATATGCATCTAAGGACATCATAGCTACTCCAAGTTCTCTATTAAATGTAGATATTGATACTATGAACTTTTCATGTACCATGATTTTGTGTATATGCATTGATATAGATTTGGAAATATATATTCCTTAGGGGATTTAGATTAAATACAATAAATTTGATTTCCTCCAAAGTATCAATTATAAATACATCCCTTTTTTTCTAAAATACTTTAGGGGGGAGAAATCATATTTGAAGGGCTATGTTACTATTTTTTCTAGGGTTACAAAGATAGATATTTTATTCCATTATAACCAATTATGTATAGAAAGGTTTTAGAGTAGGATAATGTTTTAATGGAATTATTGATTAGTTCCACTATTTCTCATCCACCAAATAAAAATGCATATTTGAATTTCTTTATTACGATGAAGGAAAATTTATCATAGCTTTAATAGCAAGAATCCATCATGGGAGACTTTTTTGACTCAACCAGATTCACTAGGGAATGAACATAATAATTGGGATCACTTTTTACCCGATGCTATGATGGAGGGAGTTTTTGATTTTCTTAAAGTGTCTTTATGGTATATGAAGGGTATATAGATGAATTGGTCATGAATCAAATGAAGAACTAATAAAAACTAGGATCTTTGGTTTATACATGTTATTTCAAAATGGAACTTGTCACCAAAGAAGGTTCTAATTTCTATTTACACATCTGAGTAGTGGTGAATTCATTTCATACCCTTGGATCTCTTTATCTTAAATCAAATTCTACTTCTTTTCCTATTTAACCCTTAACCATAAATGATAATAATGTAAGAAAGAATTTATATTCTATTATATATTTGGTAAAAATTTGGTTTTCTAGAAAGGCCATATTTATATCTCATCTTTGTACTAATATGAGTATAGTTGATACCTATACTATGGTTTTAAATCAAAATGAATTAATTTTTTATATTTCAATGAATGGTGATCAAATGACCAATGAATATTTAGAGAAGTTTAATTATTCTTTCCCAATTAAAAAAAGAAATCCCACAATGATTCTTTTTAGTCTCCCTCCAAGGAATAAATAATTGGAGGTAATTTTATATTTATGTCGAAAAAGTGAAAAAATACATTGACTGGAACTAATGGTTTATAATTCCCTAAAATTATAAGGAAAAGTAATTGTAAAAATCGTACTATCCTTCCAAGTATTTTTTCAACTAGAGGAATAGATAAGGATTCTCTTCAAATATTTAAAGTCAATTTAATGAGGAAAATAATGGGTTTGGATCAATATAAGAATGAAAATCTATACTTTTTGCCTATTGAAAGATATAATATGTTTAAAAATATGTTTTTATGTTATATAAATTATGGATTTTAATGGATTATTTCATTTTGGTTTTAGGGTGGTGTTGGGTAGGGTTCTATTCTTGTAATTTTGTTTCTTTATATTTGTATATTGGATTATGTTTTAGAATAAGATCCATTTATTTTCTTATAAAAGAAATGTTTTCATCCTTACAACATTACCTAACTTCCATTATGATTTTTATTCCCAAAACTGATGTTTCATTATACTATGTCATTTAATTTATGATACCACCACATATATTGTATTTATAGTCACGCTTCTTTCATTTTCAAAGAGATTATCCACTAAAAATCGTCACAATCACATAAATATATCTATTCAATAAAGAATTATAAATGTTTATTTTTTTATCCACAACCTCAAATAAATCTTTAATCAACATTGTTTATATTTTAATTCCTCCTTACATATCCATATTCTGCTCATCAGGAGGAGGAAATGAAAATAAAACATTAAAATATGATAGAATGAACTGGAGGAATTTACAGTGGGTTGATAGCTCCATGAAAGATGACATAGTTAGTCCACTAAAAGATAAAATATTTTATCATAGGAGGTCTATGTGTATGGTTAAATCACTCTTACAAATATGTTTATAAGAAATGATTAGTGAATGTTACCATAGATCTTCATTTGGTGATTAGAGATCATTCTAAAGAAAGCTATAAGAGATTAGAATTTACATTTTTCCAACATACGGGGGATTATTATAGTAGTAGGTTTTAGAAAATAGATAACCAGATCACCCCTCTTATAAATATAGGATGTGACCACCTAATAATTCATATCATTATTACTTTCTTAAGTGATCCATGTCGATGATAATCACTAGTTTTAATCTTTTTACTTTTTGAAAAATATGAAATTTAATATGTTCTCTCATGGATGAAGGATGAAAAATAAAAACCATGTAATATAAAAGTGCTATTTAATTTAATGTTTTTATTTCTTGTTAGTATGCTCCTGATTATGTTTTTCTAGAAGACATTGTGAAAGGTGATTTAGAGTTCATTCAAGATTCCTATAGCATACAACTCTTAGTTAAGGATTATATTTAAACTATAGATGAAGTCTGGAGGAAGCTGATATTTTAGTGGATTGAAGATCCACTTCAAAATTTTTAACATAAATTTGTTTCATATTTTTTTACCTTTATCATCCCAAAAGTGGTATCAGATCTTGGTACACCATAAGGGATTACTCTCAACATACCCAGATTTTTTTATTTTATTTTATTTCTTTGCTGTATTTGATTTAGTGGGAGTTACTATAACTTTGTAACTGTGTCAGAATATGGTAAGATCAAGATTAATATATTTAATTGAAGGGGATTCAAATTCATAAGAATGTATATAGAATATTATCACATCTAAAGTACCTAAAAATTCCATTAACAAGAACTAAACTAGAGGAGATGAAGAATGAATAATGGTAATGGAAAGATTATAAGTACCTCAATTTGATTTAGATATCATTGTTAATGAATGTTTCTTTCAATATTTTAGTGAAGAAAATAATTAAAGAAATTATGGCTACCAGATAGATATGTATAAAAAGACTATGGTTTTAAACAAAGTTTTTATGAAGTGTAAGTTGTTGGATACAATATTTTTCAATGGAAGAGTAGTAGTAGACCATGTTAATTATTTTAATATGACCATGATTAATCTTATGTCACATTGATGAATAATATTTGGGAATTTATTTTTAGGGTATCTCAAACAAAGAGTTGGAATGTAATGGTTACTACTATTAGTATATTTATAAAAAATAAAAATTAGTGTTTGAGGATATCAGGAACATAATCCAAAATAAATATCTCAGGAAGAGGTAAGTCCAGGAACCTACAAATAATGTGTTGAAAATTGAAGGTATAGGATAGTCACATAATTTACAAATGATATGGTAGAAAAAGAAAAAATTTGGAAATAAAAACACATGTAAATGTAACAGACCCTAACCTACTTGATAGAACTGTAGTCGGTGGGTGAATCTCAAAAATTATTTTAAGGAATATAGAGTTAATACTAGAATAAAAACTTACTATTATTTTATTTATTTAAATTCTATGGAACATATTAGTAGCATGTTTTTTAGTGTTAGTTATCTGATGGAATCACATGTGGTTGAATTTAGAGTGTTTTTATATTCCCTAATAGAGAAAGGGTGAATAGAGAATTATTTATCTAGAATACTTGTAAAGGTAAATTTGGAAGATTTTGAGGCTATTGATGTTACCTAAAAGGGTGATGAGAATATTCAGTGGCTAAATTAGAACCTATTTATGTTAAAGAGAGTGAGATAGATGTTAGGTATATAAAAAATGTTATTTTTATAGGATATAAAGATTATGAATGATACAGAAAAATATTTACAAATAGTGCATGAAAAGTTACCATTGGATAAATAGTCATGTCAAGGAGAGTTAAGGATGGGTTGTACCTGAATGGATAATTATATGGATTTTTGATGGCTGGAACTATAACTATTAGAAGTCAAGAGTTATGACATAATTGGTTTTTCCATATTGGTGAGAACAATATGAAGATTCGAGTAGAAAATGGTGCACTAAATCGTAATAAAACCGATGTCAAAACTTATGAGAGTTTTATACATAGAAAATAGTGGAAAGATTAATTTAATTTTAATGGAAGTAAGAATCAAAGATAAAAGTATGAACTTGTGAATTTTGATGTATGGGGACCATCTAGAGTACATTATCATGGAGGTTTATTATACTTTTCACATTTATTAATGATGAAATGATAAAAATATGTGTATATTTGTTTGGAATTTTCACTTAGTGGAAGACCATGGTTGAAAGGGATTCCTAAAGATGAAAATATTCCTTAGGTGAGATAATGTTGGTTGATACAAAAGAAGGTACCTCAAGCACTACTACCAGAAGAAGAGAATCACACATAAGAATATATTTCTGGGTACACTGAAAAAACTATCAAGCTAAAAGGATACGAAAAACATTAGATGAAACAGAAAAAAGAATGAAGTTCAATTCTGTTACTTCTAAATAAATTTATTCTGAATAAATAAATTTTTTGTGTACTTATTCAATATAATTCCATCAACACTAGTGGAGAAATATATTTTTAAGTAGTTTTGTTTCATTAAACCAGTGAAAATTCCTCATATTAAAGTTTACAAAATCCATTATTATGTTAACATAGATATTAAAGAGAGTTATCTTATTAATTATAATTCTTGTATTTGTTTCATTATAGAATATTGAGATTATATGTTTGGTTATCAACTCTAGGATGAAATTAATCAAAAGATTTATAGATTTCGAAATATTCCACTTAATGAGAGGGTCATAAATAAAGAACATAACCTCAAAGAGGAATAAATTGAGAATAAATAATCAATTGTATAGATTAATGTTGACATATACGATTATACTTAGAGTGAAAATTTTATAAATAATTCAGTAGATAAAATAATTTCTCTAAAATTATGTTAGTAAAATATATACATATGTGTTCTAGGGAAACTGAAGCTCCTGTGTGCCCACTGTAATTTCAATATCTAGAAATTAGAGTATATAAGGATGTACCAATTTAAATATTAGTGTCATAGGTTGAATTATAAATTCCTTACAGAGTCAAAATACTTGTAAATAGGTTCCCTCATCAATTTTTCTACTTACTTCTAACAGATGTAAGAGTGAATGAAAGATTGTAAGAAGTGGATAAACTCATTGATTTTGGTATGTGGATGTTATATATAGATAAATAGAAGGATTAATTATTTTCCAAGATACATGAGAGATAATATAATTACCACATGGAAATATATCACCAGATAATAAGTGGGTTTTCCAGTTGAGGGAAGAAGTTTATATAAGTAAAAGTTATAAAGAAAGGGTGGTGTTGAAATTCATTTCAATATAAAGAAAGAGTAAATTTATATTTTTTTCATCAGTAGTAAAACATTATACCATTCATATTATCTTATGCTTGGTTTATAATAATGATTTGTGTTTAGAACAAATTTATGTAATGAAAACTTTTATTATTGGTGATTTGGAAGAAGATGCTTACATGAATCAACCAACTGGTTTTCATGTTGATCAAAATAGATAATTTTTCTGCCAGCTAAAATGTATTCTCTATAGCTTAAAATAAGAATAAAGTCAATTGAAAGTGAAATTTTACACATTCATGGTTGAAAAATGTTTTATGGGAAGAAAATCAAATATATAATTTTATTAGAAGGTTTTCATGGATTGTTTCTTTATCATACTAGTTTTTTATATTGATGATATTCTTTTGGTCGGTCCATGAACTCAACAGATCCTGAAATTGATTTTTAAGTTGTTTCAAAATTTTAAAATGAATGATTTAGGTTTTTTAAGTAAAATTATTGGTTTTTGGATTTAAATATATAGGAGAACTATGAGTTTAGTGTTGTATCAAAGGGACCGCATCAAGCAGATCATCAATGATTTTTCAATCACGGGTTGTAAATTAGTTTCAAATTATATGATCATGAACATTAAGTTTTCAAGAGGGAAAAACCCACCGATAGATGATGAGGTGTTGTACATTGAAAATATTACTTACTATTATTTAGTTAGAAGTTTAATTTATTCCATTGTAAACACACACCCTGACCATGCATTTGTTTTCAGAGTCTTCAACAGATATTTGGAATATTTGGGGAAGGGACATTGGGAAATCATGAAATGTATTATCAGGTATCTAAAATTAATAGAAGATATTTCCTAATATTATAGTTTATCTAAACCATTACAAGGATATATATAAATTGATTTTTTTGGTGATTTAGATACTCAAAATAGTTTATAGCCTTTTTCACCTTTATAGGGGAAATGAATAGTTAGATGTTCAGGCTCTATTCAGTGATTTCAAACTCTAAAATATAAGCTATATATGTTTATGTAATAGAGGTAACAAAATGGATAGTTTTTTTGATATTCATATTGGTGTAAATTGGGATAAAATATAATATTGGATTACTTTACAATGATAACCATATTGTGATCCAGTTGTCTAAAAATCTAGTTCTTTTTTCTGAGATTAAACTTATCAACATGAAATAACATTACATTTGAAAGTTTATAGAGGACGGAGAAACATTATTTGATATAAAATCTATTTAACATGCGCTATAAGGTTCTAATCAAACAAATTATAAAGTAACACTATAACTTAGTAACATTGAATTAACTAAAAGGTGTCGAAGGGAACTACATGTATATGGAAGGAATACTGGAATTTGTATTGTTTAAGTGTTGATGGTTTCCCATGGATCCTTAATGAAATATTCAAGTGGGGGATTTTTTTGATTGTGAAGCCTCTTCATGCCTATAGATTTAGTTCAATACAAGGAGGAAGTTTTAGTGTGACTTCCACATAGGAACATATGATCAAAATTATTTTTTTGGGTTAAAAGTTCACTCAAATATCACCTAATCAGTTATCCAGAAGTTTAAAAGCATACTTTATCCAATGGTTTTTATGGTTAAATAACAATTAGCAATAAGTTCATGGTATCATATAAAATCATTATAAAAAATTTATTCATTGGGTATTGTTGGTTTGGATTAATATAGTTTTAAGAAATCAGTGGTTACTATTTACAATGGATGAAGAACCATGAAATTAGGAGGTTGATACAACAAGAAGGCTGATTGGACCTAACATTAAATGTTGCATGGGAAAACCTTTTGAAATGTAATAAAAATAAATTATTAAGTGAACCACATGGTTTATAAGTCAGCATTTGTAATTTTTGTACTTCGTGGTAAATATAATATTTATAAAGTTCTTCTATGGATATAGGATGAAAATCCAAACCACAAAAAATCAAAGGGTTCTTTACATTACTATTTTTATTTCTTGTTTGTATTCTTGTGATTATGTTTGTCTGGAGACTTAGAGCATGATTATTTTAGGCGAATTCAATATTCTAACATTTCTGATCTCCTAGTCAAGGATTTTTTTCATTTTTATGTGCATGAAATGTGGATGAATATGAACTTATAGTTAATTGAAGATCCCACTTCATGTGGTTTAACATATACGGGGTTCATAGTTTTTTCTACTGTATTCTATTAAAAAACATTCCACTAAATGATGTTATTCAAAAAATTGGACTTCCATTCTCTCCCAAGAATATATTAAAAACCAAAACCCAATAGTCCATAATCAATCATCTATAACAATATAAAATCAAACATTTCTAATAATGTTTGTTATTAAATAATAGAGAAGTGTTAGAAAATATGAAGAATGGAAACTTGAGTTATAGTAACTCTATCATATGAATCCACGTATCAAAGAAATATTATAGGCTATCTAAATATTAAAAAACAAAACCCATATAACACATAGGGTTTATGAGTGAACTAGGTAATTGAATGGTATAGGAGAGAATGACTAAATTTATAAATAAATATTGGGTGGCTTAAGAGTTGTGTGGTGGACATAAACCACATCGTAGTTTAGATCGGTCTATAGTGATATGAAAACTAGGCTGACTTGGATCTCCCAATCCCATAAAGTTTATTGGTTGATTACTTCTTATATGTATTAGTTTTGAATAAAACATTTTGTTTCTATATTGTCAATGATGTAATCTCTTGATCTCCCTCCTTAAAACCACAAAACACTATAACATAGCATCCACCAACCACATTATTTTCATCTTATCTCCAAAAATCTCTATAGTAATACAATGATGGGGTATTCAGTAGGCCATTTAGTTTATCGTCACAATAAGAAAAGTATTCATTTATAATATTCAAATTACTATGAGAGATTTAAAAAATTCTTAAAACAAAACAGGAAATGTGAAGAATCTATAAATGCATCATTATTTTTAAGGATGATTTAATTCTGGTCCAACAAAATTAGAATAAAATTTAATATTCTCATATAGAAAATATAGAAAAGGAACCACAACCACAACCAAACCACGACTAACCCTATACTTGTAACAAAATAATGAGGACACCAATATAGCATGGTTTCCTTTGAAATCTAAATCATTATTTCTTCACTCATGTATCACATTGAAAATCTACATTAATACCTGATTTTCATGAAAATAGAAAAGGTATAGTAAAATCTATGACCATATATTTAATACCTCACAAATGATTCTCATCCTTGAGAATGAAAATCAAAGAGTATAAGGAATAAAATAACTTCCAAAACTAAACCTACCATGTGATACTTCTAAAACTAAAATATATTTGTCACAAAAAACAATACAATATAAAAGAAAGAATAAAGTGTAATTAATTATCCATAAATAAAATATCAACAAAATAAGAAGAATCAAACATCAAAATAATTCTTGATATTAAACATACAATTGCAATTCTTTCCCCCATGTACATTTCCTCAATAAACTATTCCTCCACATGAAATGGAGTAAGTGAATATTGAATCATCACAAAAATTTCTCATGATAATCTTGAATATTATTAAGCCACTCCAAAAATGTTGCATCATCCTTAATTTCCAACTCATGAAAATTTATGACATGATATTCATTAGGAAGATACCTTCAAATTTATGATACATAAAATACATAATGAACTCTCTCCAACTATAGTGAAAGTTCCAACCTATATGGCACATCCCTATTCTAGTCAATAACCTAAAATGGTAAAAAACCACAAACAATTATTTCTACCACTATCAAAAGTCCACCACCAAGAATGAGAAGAATAATTTGGGAATAAATTATCAATAACCTAATAATAAAAGTTTATCCTCCTTCAATATGAATAATATTTCAGATGATCCTAAGCAGTTTTTATCTACTTTTTAACTATCTAAAATTTTTCCATCATGATCTTCACTAATTCTAGACCAATAACTACCACCTCAATTAATCATTTTTAATAAAAATGTAATTTTTATGGTCATAATCACAGAGAATTGAAATTTTCAATTCAAATATATGAATGTTAAACCCTATTATAGGAGAACAGAATTAAAGTTAAATTATTTAAAAAATTTACTTTGAAATTGAGGACACATGAATCAAGAATGTCTCCAAATATTTGAATAGTCCAATTTATTTTCCTATATGTATGAGTATAAAATTACATTCTAAATAAAAACTAAGAGAAAAAAATAAAATTTCAATCCCTTACACACTTATAATGTTAAACAACGGTCCTTATCAGAAATGGCCATATATGGAACTCTATGAATCCATAACACTTTGTTTACATATCTCATTGCCAACACACCCCCACACTTGACTCCTAAACTACCAAAAAACGATCTAACTTTACCATGAAATATACAACATCCTAATTAGTATAATATAATCCTAATTCATGAGGTAATATTGTAAAATAATCCATAGATATGTCCCCAAACTTGCATTAGAGAACCCCTAAAGGATGTAACAATCTATCTAGAGCCTGATAATCAACCTTATCCCTTTAACAAACAAGACATAAATATATTAATCTTACAATAAAACTCTTTAAACCAATTCATCAAAACTATTTCTCTAAACAATGACACTTATTATAATTTCTATGACACACTATATAGGGTGAGATTTGAATGTCTTGAAATACCACCACTTTCATGAATTAGGTAACGAACATATCTCTATAGAATAACAATCAATGTTGATCACCCTAGGAACATCTCTAAGGAGATTCACACTAAATGATATGGTCTCTCTAAACCTCTATCTCCAAATTTCCCAATTGATATTTCACCACTTGTTGAAATAAGTTAGAATGTACAATCATCTATTATAAAAAGATTCCACCATGAACGTTATAAAAACCCACAAATAAAGTTGTGATATGGTTAATCATATTCCATTTACCATATGTTTTTTCTATAAACATTTATATAAGACTATTTTCTCATAGTATTTTGAATTTCATTTCATTTTTATAGAATATATGTAATATTGAAATCATAGTTTCAAAGAAACTCTACTCACCTCCACTAATTATGGTTTAGAGATCTAGGTTAGAATATAAAAAAACTCTTATGATTAGTAATAACCATAAATCTACCTCTAAGGTAATGTCTCCATATATTTAGAGCAATCACCAGGACTACAAAATTGAAATTTTGAGTAGAATGTTTTCGTTTATGCTATCATAACTACCTAGAACCATAGGATATAACTAATCTCTCCTAAATCAACACACACCATAATCCATGATGTGAATCATGAAAGTAAACCTGAAACATTAATCCTTCCTTAGGTAAGTAATATATTGGTGTGATAGTCAAATTTTTCTTTGGGCATTCAAAATTTGACAAATACCATGACATACAAAAGAAATATTTACTATTATTAATCAAATACGATAAGGGTGTTGAAATTTGAGATAAATCAGATACAAACATTTTATCATATCCATTAAAATTAAGAATACCCTAAAACAATTTTCAATTATTTAAAACCTTCTCTGAAATTAGTAACATAATCCTAGATGGGTCTATAAATATTCTAGGATGATAAGTGATATTCCCAAGGAAATAAGCTTAACGTTCCTAGAACTTACTCTCCACCATGTTCTCATATACCTAATTTTAATAAAGGGTTCCAAAATAATCCATAAATTGTCAACATGATCCTAATAATTTCATTAAATAATCAAAGGAATCATCAATAAAAACAATGAAAATATGATCATTATAGGACCAAAACAATGAATTCATGATTACCATAAACACTTTTATTGAATTTCTAACCACTAAGGGTATCACAAAAAACTCATAATTTCTATAGCGACACTTGAATGTTTTATTTTGGATATATTAATCCTTCAACATCATTTGGTGGTACCATGATCACAAATCTATCTTTAAGGACCAACTAGATTCCTTAAATTGGTAAAAAACCCTAATCCTTAATAATCCTTAACATTTTTTACAATTACAAGATTTAATTGGAGGTAATCAATGAAAAAACATATAATCCAATAAAATTTCTTAGTAAAATCACCCCATAAACCTATAAAGACTCACCAGTGTGAAAAAAAACCCATCTATAATATATCATTGATCAAAATTTATAATTCCTAAAGCACATTGGGAACCATCCAAAAAATCATCAATATTAGAGATGTACGTTAATATAACTCCATATAAAATTTGATCTCCCACCTTGATAAAATACTAATAATCTTCGCATGAAATAAATTAATAAAATCCTTACCACTTATAGAAACTCCATCCCTTTTACCTTTGATGCATAGAAAACTATGCCTGTAAATTAGGATGTAATGCTTTGTGTTTCAACATGCTACATCCTATACCACTGATCTATATCACTATGAAACACCACATGATCTCCATTCATACTAGATTATGTCACAATACTATCATGAAAATAAATATAGGCTTCCACCACACGAAACCAATCCATACAGTCCATGAAATAATATTACTATATATTCAGTAAGACAAAGTTCCACCTCCCATGAATTCCTATAATCAATACTGCATATCCATGAGTCACTCCAACTATCTTAGACCAACCCCCACTGGGGTATAATACTCAAATGGTTGACCTGAATCTAGATGAATATCTCCAATGCTTTTACCAAACTAGGAATTAAAAAAGTATCTGATACACCCAAATCAATTAAAATAGAAGAATGATTCAAAAAGATACAAATCACACCTCTTAATACCATGGTTCCACCTAGATTTTTAACTTATATTGCATGAATTTTACTATAACCATTTCACTTACCTCACAATCTAACTTTATATTAACCATTCATTTGATAATTACACTATCTTAGATGATGAGAACTATTTATGGATTGACCTCCATCAACACAACAATGCATTGGTGGCATGTCCGATTATTAGTGTTATAGTGGTTGAAATTTTCAAGGTGTTTACAATGGTTGGAAGGGTGTTCCATACACCAGAACACTTTGATATGATCCATGATAACCTATTTGGTAATATAGACACATAAACTACCCATGTCTTCTACTTATACATAAATAGAATTCTATATCACCACACACACCCAAGAAGAATGAACTACCAACTATTGAGAATCATGAATAAGGATTCCTATGCTATTATCCTAACTATAAAAAAATGAACCATTATATATAACTCCACTGCATACCCTAATCTAAAATCCACCATCACAGACCCTTAAAATAGTCCTCTCAAAGGTCTTCTTAGATATTTATATCCTTTTGACCACATTAAAACGTGTCTTTAGATAAAAAGGGATAACCTAATATTGAATCTTAGGTCGTAGTTCTCTATCAAAGTGGATATATTTACACTCTTCATCCGATAAAATATGAAGATAACATCAAATAAAAATCATAAACATAACCCCACATTCCTTAAATTTATAACACTCATATTTAATAGATAATGTCTCATTACAATGCTCTGACTAAAGGGTAGAATCTAAAAAACACCTCCTAAAACTTCTTCCAAAACTGGTTCTACTTCACTATAGCTATGTCATGATCGCTCGGATATTGAAACCACCAAAATCATGTCACTTTATATAAACAACATACTACAATTGGAAACAATTTATCGTTAACTACCTCGATAATCTAAAATGATATTTATACTTCTCTAGCCACTTTTTTTTACTTATCTAAAATTAGTGTCTCAAAATTTGAAAAGATCTATAGTTGGAACTTCTATATATTAACTCTCCAAAACACATCTACTACTAGGTCCACCCAATTATAGAAAACCATAAGTACCTGTTATGCCCCGTCTTCCTCTACTAGCTGATTTTTATGTACATGATACATAAATATAAACAAATAAATATATTAGGACAAGGATAATGTGAATATTTATATACAACAATAAATAAATCAATAAAAACAGTTTAATAAAACATATGAAAACATCATAACCATGTTATATATGATTCATGATCCCCAACAAATATAACTACCATTTTGATAATAAATCTACCCTTTAGGGATGATATATAGATAATAAAATTCATTACTCATAATAATAGGTGCCCATTATGTCCCTGATTATTTTATCTAGTTTAAGTTAGATACTAGGTTCAAGTAATATAAGTACCTTTCCAACCCATACAATCTTAACCAAAAATTTCTATAAACACCATTCTTAAAAAATCACTTAAATACCATTATATCATTATCTGAACCTTATAAGAATCCTATTAAGTCAATTATGAGATTTAATATAACCGTATAAATCCTCATTTAATAATACATAGAGGGGAAACTAGCTCCAAGAATATAAAAATTCAATTTTTAAATGAATTACCCATTTAAATTATAAATATATAAACCTAAAAAACATAAAAATTAAATATAAAAATTATACTCCATGTTAAATAGATAAACACACAAGTATTAATATTTCAATAGAATCTATAATATTTAATTATCCAATTGGATAAAAGGAGAAAATAAATTCAATAATTGAAACCACCTACTCTATGATTGGTCACAACATGTCAAACTAAGGATGTTGAACTCCACACTTACCATGATCTAGTAAGATTGAAGATAAACATATAATAATAGGTTGATACTACTTATATACCTATTGTGTTACTCTTCTAACCTCATCCATGTCAAATGAATTGGAATAATAATTCCTTAGTGAATGAACTGGAAAATTATTATTAAATTAATATAAAAATATAGAATAAATAACTTCATTGGTAAGCCACATGTAATCCACTTCACCATATCCAACACTAACACCATTCCATCAACATATCTAAATGATAGCCACACCTATAATTATTGTTGCTCCAACAACAAAAAATATATGTTTTAATAAATATAGACATATAGTTCAAAAAAACAACTGCATTATATATAACTAGATTAACAACAACAACAACTATACCTATGGTGAGAATAAAATGCCCCTCATACCACATGAAAATAAGGGAGTATAATATCCCTTCAATAATATCAATATATTATTCTAAATTTTTTAGAGAAATAAAAATATCATATAATCCTATAATATATCGAATAATATTATCAATATATTTGACACAAAAATTCATAAAAAATCATAATCTCAATAAACATATCACAAAGGATACTTAATCATTCATCCCCTCATACCATGTCTATACTATATCCACATGCCCATGGGAATCTAGATCTACTTATTCATAACCAAACCACTCAATTTTTTCCACCACTCTATAATCATGTATGAATGGACACATATAAATCTAGAAAAGGGAAGACAATTGAGTTACTATAGATATACACCAATGAGTACTATATTGGTATTGTAACTATGACACTATTTACCAGAATTGGACCTTCAGGCCATAAAATTGGTCTTTCGGTCCATCCAAGGCCCTTCAATCGATAGGTCATTTAAGCCAAAATAATCATGTAATTTGGGACATAGGGACCCCGGTCCATGAAAAAGATCATGTTAAAGTTATTAGTATAATCCCATGATGATGGATCAGAGAAGAAATAGTCCCTAGGTGGAGAAACACAAACCAAAGATTGAAGGAGGGATATTGAACCAACCATCAATCCATTTAGATTTGCAGAAGGGAACTACATTCCATGATCAAAATATTGTGGTTAAAGGATGAAAACTTGAAGATGTTCTGGGAGGGGATGTTCCTCTATAGTATAGCCATACAATATAAGGGCTTCTACCCCTAGTCTTTTAGGGAATTATTTTAGTCTTTGTGTTGTAGGGCTTTTTGGTCATCTAAGGGTTCCCTCTCAACTCATTAAAAAGAGGGATTATTAGGTAATAAAAAAATATGGAATTGGTGAAACAAAAAAATAATTAATAAGAATAGATATGATAATAAATTTAATTAAAATAATATAATATATATTAATAAATAAGTATTCTATCATCCACACATTCCAAAACATCCATTCTTCTTTTGATTTTCATCACTGAAGTTTCATTATTTAATATCATTTAAATTATGATAAAAATTATTATTTCATATTTATAACTATCCTTATTTCATTTTCCATGAATATAATCATTTCAAATCATTGCATCATCCTTATTGAGTCAATAATATTTCCTTATGACTTTCCTATTCTTTTATGTTTTGAAAATCACGAACACTCTATCTTAAGGAAAATTATTTTTTTACCTAAGAATTATCTTAATATGGAAAATTTTTATTTCCTCAAGGAAATTTTATCCTTACCTATGTTTTCATTGTTCATTTTATAGATTATCTAAATCTAACTCTTTTTATTCCTAATGGTTAAAATTTGGTTTCATATCTACAACCATAGAATCCTATAAATCATTGGTTATAGTGTATTCTATTTTCAGACACCTAATTATCTAAAATTCAGACTCTGAATTCTTTGAAATTTAGACTTTCAATTCTCTGAAATTCATAACCTAAATTCTCTGAAATTAAGACACCAAATTCTCAGAAATCAGACTCCGAATTTCTTAGAATTCAAATTCTGAATTTCTAATAATTCAGACTCCTAATTCCTCAGAATTCAGACTCTGAATTCCTACGAATTTAGACTCCGAATTCCTTATAATTCAGACTCTGAATTCCTTAGAATTTAGACTTCGAATTCCTATGAATTGAAACTCTGAATTCATTAGAATTCAGATTCCAAAATCTATAGAATTCTGGTTCCAAATTCTTTAGAAAACAGAATCTGAATATCCAATATTTATAGTCTCTAAATTATTTTTTTATTTAGACATCAAACTATTATTTTACCTTAGACTCTGAAAAAAATAGATTTGGTTAAGCAACCATATTTTTTTTACACCAGTTATAGTTAAGAAACAATGTCGTACATTCTGTTTCAATGTAACTGTTGTTTGAGTGACACGTGTATAGGTCCCACAAAAATTCAAAGAAAAATATGACCATTGGAGGAGGTAGCTGACCATTGGAGAAGTGAATATAAATATGAGCTCATTTGAACAAGCTCAATACTGAGAAACACTGTTGATTACTCTAGAGATTTCATGCTACTGAAGTGATTTCTTGAGAGAGATAGATAGACTCTCATGCCTTGTGCATACTGAAAATCTTGTTCAACATTCTTCATGCAACTCCAATCAGCACCATGTACAATCAAGGAATTCTAGGGATAGGAAGATAGAGGTTCTGACTACCTTAATGTTCGAGGAATTCTGTGGGTAGGAAGAAAGAGGTTCTGACTATCTTAATGTTTAAGGGCTTGTGGGGATAGAAAGTCAGATTCCAATATTCCTATCGAGGGCTTACCCTGGTGTGGGTAAGACATAATTTCTTGAAAGTATAAATCAAGGAAACTTTATCTAGGGTTTTTGGATACCCTTATATTTGGGTTAAAGTATTTCATACTTGTTACTTGTTTTGTTTCAAGTTTATTTCTGCTACTTTTTGATTAAGGAAGAAAGTATAACCTTTTTATAATATCTTGTATTTTTTTATACTATGGTAAGTATGATTCTATACACATTAAGGTAGAATCTTTTTCTTGTAAACTTTTCTTATGTTTCATTTCCAGAACCACACTTCCGGATCATAGTATGTTTGTAGAACTAGAAGAGGTCTTGTGAATTTACCCTACTTAACTTTGTTAAACATAGTTTTCCCTAAGGTTAAAAATTAATGTTTTTAAACTTAAAATTCACACCCTCTAGTAATTGATCATCTATATTCATATTTCAATCCAACAAACCTTATTATATCAATTCAATCAACATACATAAAAGTAAATTTTGAATCACTAACCATAAAAAAAATTTTGAATCAAAATTCCACTAAAGGATAATCATCAAGGTCTTGAACTTCCATTACTCCTATAAGTCCTTGAAAAGACTAAAAACCCATCATACTTACATAAATATTATATTATTTCAATATAAGTCACACATTCATTAATTTTAAATATGAAATAAATGAGAATGGTAATAAAAGAGGAAAAACAATACCTTGAATCATGATAAATCAATAACAAAAATCCAAGACTCAATTAAATACTATAGGTAATAAAAAAATTCTAAAACAAACCATTTTTAACCTATGTTGGAAGAGATATCTAGGGAACAAAATAGTAGAAGAGGAAAGGGAAGAATTTATAATTAAATCTTAGGCGCCCTAACCATTATGTGGTGAACCTAAACCATATCGTGGTTGATCTCAGTCAATGATGAGGAAAAATATATGGTTAATTTATTCTCTATGCCTTTAAAATACATTATCCATTTACTTCTTAAATTCATATTGTTTTACCTGACCATGATGTAACCATATTGGACATGATGTAATCCTTTGATCTCCCATCTTTGAATCATAGTCTGCTAAGTCATAACATCCATCAAACATTATGTTTTTATATTATCTCTCAAATCCAGCGAAAAATACCACATTGTGGTGTTCAATAGACTCTATCATTACACACCACAATTTTGAAAAATTAACCATTTACACTCCCCTATGGTATACAAGGATTTCACCATTTACAAACAAAAACAAAAACATCTAAAACATGAATCATGATGTGTTGGTCTACCATCAAAAAGTAGTAATCATCCATAATAGTTAAAATAAAACCAAATCTCATCCTCTAAACAAAAAAAATCCACCATGGCCATAAACAAGCCACGTGTGACGACCAAAAATTTTATGCATCACTGTTTCAATGTAAATTTGAAAATATTATGTAGTTTTATAGTAAATTAGAGAATTGGGACTCAAATTTGGAATCCTATGCTTGGAACATATCAAGGAAGTGTTTTTATTCTTGGAATGAGGCCTAAGAGGTTTTTCAGGTGCTTAGATGGTCATTTTAGTAGATATGTAGTGACCCCCTCTCCTTTTATGGTTATAGATATAGGCAATAAATCACACCATGTTGCTTAGTTCATGTCTCAAAGAACTAAAATTAGGAAGTTGTTAGGGTTGGGAGCATGGAGGATGTACCACAAAAGGGAGAGTGTGGGGTGCGATTCCATAATGGAGAAAATATGCTACACCTAGATATGCTTGGCCTTATTGGGGAATGATACATCATGTCATGACTTAGGTGGGTCGTACTGATATGGTGTCTAGGTGAGAGATGGAACCTTTACCTTTGGGGGTTATTCCATGACCAAGGTAATTGACATGCGATAATGGTCTATACAAGTGTGTCCGAACCTATGATTGGGTTGTCATTCCATGATTCCCATGGTCATTCCTTGACTAGGTTAAGTGTTTATGAGTCACTTAGTGACCCTTATGGTCACACCATGATGTACTTGTAATCATGTTTTTAATTGGAGGTACAATAGTAATTTACTAATAACCCCTTCAATTTTAGGAGAAGAGGCTAATGGGAGGCACCATCCTCAGCCAATCCACCTCAAAATCCTTCTTAGATCCCCTTGAAGGGGAGGATTTTGTTTAATTTTAAGCAATTATTCTAGGTGTGTTAATCCACCATTCATTCCATTTTTCTTTCACTTTTTATATCCCCTGATTTTGGGATGATTTTGGGCTATGGTTTTGGTGTCCATTCAACTAAATCAGGGTGGAATAGGGAGAGGATGATTAGGATATTTGTTAGAATGGATATAGAATGTGAAATGATGAAGATCACATGTTTTTTTCCACTACATCATAGGTACACCGTTTCTATGATTTTTTAGGTATAAGTTTAGTTTTGGTTGTATTTGTTGTTAATAGATGATATTTGGTTGATGTTGATAAAAGGTGAAGTTTTGATTTTTGGAAACACCCTAAAGGACTAACCATCAGACTGACTTGAGAGTTACAATAGAAACATAACTTTGGACCCAATACATTATTATAAGAAACCAGACTGAACCCATCAACATGAGTCAATAGAACCAAGAAATCAGAATTAAATGCGAATTTTATGTAAATTCAGAGACTATTGGGAATCAGAATCAGGATGAATTAGTCTCAAAAGATGATGAGTGAGACCAAAAGATTGGGAAGTAATAGAACATACAATAATTAAATCTAATTATTATTTGGTGATCATGGAGTTCTCATAAATCATGAAGAATTCATGGTACAAACTGGAGTGTGTGGAAGAGAGAATAATATGATGTGAAGTATTCTGGCTACTACTCCTTAGTGTAAGGAACACTAGACATATAAGGATATAGATCATCAACATGAGAATCATTGGTGTACCAATATGAGAAGGCTGGAATATTGGTAAGGTTGAAGTAAAGAAGTCACTGCTAACACTAATCAATCATAATAGATTATGACATATATTATATTGTTGGAATACTTTGTCTATCAGATACAAAGTTTTCTCTACGGAAAAATGTTTAAGAGTGTTTAAATAATTGGAATCATTAATTCATCAGAAGGATTCAAAGACAGATCAACCCGATGATGATCAACAATATAGTAAACCATTTTCATTAGTATGGATTGTATTACAATTAGGTCAATAACAAAAGTGTTGTTTGTTTTACAAGTGGGGCAAGATTCATTGAACGATACTTGACATAGATTCATCAATGTGAAGAAGATACCTGTCACGACCCATCCTCGGGGCCCGTGCCGTGACTACCCCAAGCCCGCCTTCCATAGGCCAGGGGCTGGCGACTAGCACCAAGGCGTAAATCCCGGAAAAAGGGAAGGAATTGCCTTTGAAAAGTAAACAAGCACCACAGAGTAAGCAAGAGGAAAAGTAAACACTAAGTAAAAACTGTAACAAGCTGTGCTGGAAGTAAAGGGGCCGGAAATACAAGCCCAACTGTAAAGTACAACAGAAAGGGGAAAACAGCAACTGAAAAGAAAAGCCGCAGCGTCGAGCCGTCCTCTGCAAGTCCCACATGAAGGGTGGGTACAGATAGCCTCCACTACTCCTCGGGTCCACCTAACCGCTCCGAGTACGTCCCGCCCAGTGGTCCACCTCCAGGTACCCTCCTGCTCCGCACGCCTCCACCACGATCAGCGCTGTCTGTCGTCTGCAACCAACACAACGTAGTGCGGGCATAGCCCGTGCAGGGGTGAGTATAAGCTACTCAGTAGGGACCTCGAGACCCCCGATGGTCTCCCTAAATCCAAAAAGGATAATCCAAAAAGGAAAGATACAATCACGAAGTAACAACCGACACTGGTTAGGTATATTCCCATACATATACCTAAGACATCAATTCTCGTTTGGCTCCAACGTCTGAGCCCAAGCACAACCCAGTCCAAACAGGAAGGCAAAAACGTATACCCACACAGGATAGAACAACACAATCCACAAAGGAGAGTAAACAGTAATCCACATAGGATAGCTCAACACAATCCACAAAGGAGAGTAAACAGTAAATCCACACAGGATAGCTCAACACAATCCACAAAGGAGAGTAACTCAAGATTCAGCTCACACAGGTATACTTCTTTGGATAATGATAAAGATGATCACTGATCCATCTAATTCATCGGACCCACAAAGGATCGATAGGTACTAACCCCCGCAATGACCCACACAGGATTGGGCCAACACAGGACCTGTAGGCGCTGGCTCACACAGATCTGCTGAGCGCAGACCCACACAGGATCGGACCCACACAGGATCGGGCCCACACAGGACCTGTAGCACTGATCCACGTAGGATCGATGAGTGCTGTAGTCGTCGCAGTCCACTGAGGATCTTTGCAGAGTCATCGCCGCAATCCAATGAGTATCACTGCACAGTTGTCGCCGCAGTCCACTGAGGATCTCTGCACGGTCGTCGCTATCGAAGTAGCAGTCGCAGCCAGCTGTAGGGTTCCCGCACACAGCAGGCTCGTTCGGGAGGGTCCGCTCCACGAGCCGAGAGGCCGATACACAAACTGACACAAAGTCCGAAGTTGATGTATCCAAAAGTTCCGCATCGTCAATAGGAACTCAACATCGCAGACGGCGAGTCAATCGGACGCCCGGTCTGAGAGTTATTGGTTTTTTCGTCCTAGGGCCCCGGTTGGTTTTTAAGGGAAAACCAACCCGACCGTACTCCACCTGCGTCCAAACCTCTGGTGGAGTGAGCCAAAAGATCCGTCTCACATAGAGGAATTCAACAAAGATGAGGGCACGTCAATCGGACGTCCGTAGCTCAAGATATGAGTGTTTCCGCTAAGAAGTCCCGGTTGGTTTCGTGTACGAACCAACCCGGCCGAACTCAATGTATTCCGAAACCTTGAGTGTGATATACCGAAACGGCCGTCTCGATCCAAGGATCGCGTTGCCACTGAAGACGTGCCGTTTGGAGGCCCGTAGCTCAAGTTATAGGAATTTGACCGAAACGGTCCGAAGACGGGGGGTCCGGGCCCGGGCCGACCCGACCCGACCCCCCCAGGTCGCCTGCACCGGGTCGACCCGACCCGGTCCGGCCCGGCTCGGCCGCGCAGCCGAGTGACGCGGGGGGGGGGGGGGGGGGGGGGGGAGCCGCCGCCCCCTCGGGACACCCCCGCGGCACCCGCGGGGTGTCGCCCTGGACGACCCGAGCGACGCGGGGGGGAGCTGCCGCCCCCACCTGACAACCTCGCGACACCCGCGGGGTGTCGCCCTGGACAGCCGGACGCGGGTCAGCGGGCGCCGCCGCCTCCGGCCGAAGCCGCGGCGGTTCTTCCGGCGGCGCGCCGGTGCGCCACCGCCGGCTTCCGCGGGCCACCGGAGTCGCTCCGGTGGTCCGATTCCGTTTCTGTCTGTGCCGCTGCTCCTCCCGGGACTCGTTCTTCACAGCGGAACCATCAAACTTCCGTTGCGGCACGTTCCGCCGTCGCCCGTCAAATCCGCACAACAACGAAGAACGACGGAAGGTTTTCGGGCCGTGTTCGTTTGGCCCGCACCCTCTGCATTAGAGATAACCAACGGGAGAAAGATATTCAACACATGAATCAACAATTTTAATGGATTAAAATTTTTCTTATTGTCCGGTTCTTCACTTTTAAAAGAAACGATCACGGGAAAAATGAATTATTCACAACAACCCCTACATCGTAGTCGTCGTCGTACACACGTTCTTCACGGATTTGTTCGTCGCGGAAGGAGGGGATCGTCGCGTCGTCGCGGAAGGGCGTCGCGTCGTCGCGGAATCCGACGTTGAGTCGGCGAACTCAACGGACCAAGAAACAACAGATTTAATTTAATTATATAAAATTAAATCCGTGTTTTGTTAAAAAAAACACAAGGGAGATTTAAGAGAATCCCGAAGTCTCTTACCTCAAACAGCTGATCGGAGATTTCGTTGCGGAGGAAGAGATGTCCCAGAAGAACGTTGCAGGAAGGGAACGTCGGCGTCGCGGAACACAGCGTCGTTTCGTCGACTCCCGCGGGTTCGGTGTTCTACGTCGGAGGCCGGCGTTCTTCGCGTTCTTCGCGTTCTTCACGAAGGAGGATGAAGGCTTAAGAACTCTGACAAAACCTCTCAACGAGTAATCCTCCAAAAAGACTTGTTGGTCTTATTTTATTATTACGCCAACAAATGAAAAAGGTAAGTAACGACCCATCAATTCGTTGAATTAATTCAACGAAAGAAACCGCCCATTTAATTCATGAAAAAAAACCCGCCCAATTAAATGGTGCATTAAGGATTTAAGAAAACGCGTCAGTTGACTTTCACAAAAACGGGTTTTCGCGGGTGCGTTACTTAGCGGAAAGAAACGGCAGGGCTCGTGCGGGCCCCACCTCACAAATATCCTACCAAGAGGGTAGGATATTTTTGGATAGTACCCTATCCGTTTTAACTCAGTTTAAACCGATTTTAAGTGGCTTCAAGTGGCTTCCATGTGGCTTAAGTGAAATAAAAATAAAGTTTTCGTAAAATTATTTTATTTCTTAACTTTAAGCCCAAAAATTAAAAACCACAACCGAGCAAACGCAACTCCGGAATAGGCGTTTCTAAGTAAATACCGGCACTACGATTTCATCGGTTCCCTCAGAATTCGATTCCGGGCACCAGTTCAAAAGTTAGAAAAACCCGCTCGTCCGTTCACTGAACGTACCCGAGCCAAACTTCGGAAAATGATTCCGGGCACACCGGGCCTCGGAATCAGGTGCCGTCAGAGACTACGCTCTTGAGAAATTCCAAAGAAAATTAAGAAAAAAAAAATTCCTTGAAATTTATGGGTCTTTACATTACTCCCACCTCAGGGCTTTATGTACCCGTAAAGATACATCATAAACTAGGGATACAAATGTGGGTAATGAGCATGAATCTGAGCCTCCCGCTCCCATGTGCTCTCCTAGAGGTTCCCGTGCTACCATCTGATGCGCACAAGAGGAATCGATTGCCCACATAGGACCCGCTCCTGTCGATCCTCTATCTCCACCGGGACCTCCGTAAAAGTCGCCTCATCATCCACGTCTAGCTCCCCATGGTCAATGATGTGCGTCGGGTCGTGCACGTATCTCCTCAGCTGAGATATGTAGAAGACGCCGTGCACTCGGTGCAGTTGAGGTGGTAGAGCCAAGCGATAAGCCACCTCGCCAATCCTGCTAAGGACCTGGAAAGGACCGATGAAGCGTGGAGACAACTTGCCGCCTCAGCCAAATCTTCGTAACCCACGTCGAGGTGAGACACGCAAGAAGACGTGGTCGCCATCCTCGAACTCTAGTGGCCTCCGCCTCCTGTCAGCATATGACTTCTGCCGGCTCTGAGCTGTCCTCATCCGCTCTTGGATGACCTGGACCTTCTCTGTCGTGGCCCGGACCATCTCTGGTCCCACAAGTGCTGACTCCCCAGGGTCTGTCCAGCACAAAGGAGATCTGCAAGGCCTATCGTACAATGCCTCGTATGGTGCCATCCCGATGGTGGAGTGGTAGCTGTTGTTGTACGCGAACTCCACCAAGGGTAGGTGGTCCTCCCAACTGCGACCAAGGTCGAGGACACATGCGCAGAGCATGTCCTCGAGAGTCTGAATGGTACTCTCCGTCTGACCATCCGTCTGAGGGTGAAAGGCGGTGCTCAGATGTAGCCGTATCCTGAATGCCTCCTGCAATCCCTTCCAAAGACGGGAAGTAAAATGAGCGTCCCGATCGGAGACGATAGTCGATGGCACACCGTGAAGCTGTACAATCTCCTAAACGTAGAGACGCACCAAGCTCTCCATTGAGCCCTGCTCTTGGATGGGTAAGAAGTGTGCCGACTTGGTGAGTCGGTCAACAATCACCCAAATGGAGTCGTGACCTCTGGAAGTGCATGGAAGTCCAGTCACGAAGTCCATAGATATCCCATCCCACTTCCACTCCGGGACCTCCAAGGGCTGTACCAAGCCTGCTGGTACCTGGTGCTCTGCCTTCACCTGCTGGAAGGTGAGGCACCGTGAAACGAACTCTGCCATAGCCTTCTTCATGCCCGGCCACCAGTGCGGTCGTCTGAGGTCCTGGTACATCTTCGCCACTCTAGGATGTACCGCCCAAAGAGAAGTGTGAAACTCTCTCAGCACCACCTCTCGTAAAGCGACTGGCACCAAGGTACGTCCTCTGAAAAGGACGCCGTGCTCTGCTCCAAGGGAGAAACCATCAGGTGCCTGTCCCGAGGATATCTGTGCACGCCGCGTCTCACAGTCAGCATCCTCACACTGTGCCTTTCTGACCTGCTGCAGTAGTGGAGGGGTGACTGTGAGAGACTGAAAAAAGGCTGCTTCATCTCTATCCACGAAGGATATCTGCAAGGCGGCTAGCTGCTCTGTCGCCTCCTCAAGTACCTGAATGCCCATCCTCCTGCTGAGGGCATTGGCTACTACGTTCCCCTTCCCAAGAGTATAAACTATCTCAAAGTCATAGTCCTGGAGGAACTCGAGCCATCGCCGCTCTCTCAGGTTCATGTCCTTCTAAGAGACGATGTACCTGAGAATCTGGTGGTCAGAAAAGACTGTAAAGTGCTTGCCCATCAGATAGTGCCGCCATGTCTTCAGAGCGAAGACCACTGCTGCTAACTCCAGGTCATGGGTAGCGTAGTTCTGCTCATGCGGCCTCAACTGACGTGATCCATAGGAAATCATGGCCAGCTCCTGCATCAGGACACACCCGAGTCTGGTACCTGATGCATCGCAGTAGACTATATATCCAACTCCCTCCTCAGGCAACCTCAAGATAGGTGCACTAGTCAATCTCTGTCTCAGCTCCTGGAAGCTCTGCTGACATCTGTCTGACCACACGAAGGGTTTCCCCTTCTTCATCAAAGCTGAGAGTGGCGCCATGAATCTGGAGAAGTCCGGCACAAATCTCCGATAGTATCCGGCTAGACCCAAGAAACTCCGCACCTCCGTCACGCTCCTGGGTTGCTTCCAAGCTAGCACTGCCTCGATCTTTGCAGGATCCACAACAACTCCTGCCTCAGAAATGACATGCCCCAATAAGTGGACCTCACATAACCAGAACTGGCACTTCAAGATCTTTCCATAAAGCTGGTGCTCTCAGAGTGTGTCTAGTACAACCCGCAAGTGGTAGGCGTGCTCCTCCTCGATGGTCGAGTACACCAAAATGTCGTCGATGATGACCACAACAAATCGACCGAGGTATGGCTGGAAGATCCTGTTCATGAGGATCATGAACACTGCTAGAGCGTTTGTTACGCCGAAAGGCATAACGAAGAACTCATAGTGGCCATACCGACACCTGAAGGCCGTCTTCTGCACGTCCTCATCTCGAACTCTGAGCTGATGATAGCCTGACCTGAGGTCTATCTTCGAGAACCACCGTGCTCCCTTGAGTTGATCGAAGAGGTCATCAATCCTCGGTAGCGGATACTTGTTCCTCACTGTCACCTGGTTCAGGCGACGATAGTCGACACACAGTCGCAAGCTCCCTTCCGCCTTCTTGGAGAACAATATCGGTGAAGCCGAGGGTGAAACACTAGGTCGGATGAACCCCTTGCCCTGCAAGTCCTCCAACTGTACCCGCAGCTCTCGAAGTTCAGCGGGGTCCATCCGATATGCTGGAGTGGATATCGGGGCTATCCCGGGGTACTGATCAATATAAAAGTCTACCTCTCTGCGAGGAGGTAGCCCTGGAACGTCGTCGGGGAAGACGTCCGCATACTGATCCACCACTGCAGGAAAACTAGGACTCCACAAGTCAACTGCTCCAAGGATGAGTCTAGCCAACTGATGAGTGATGGGATGTCCTCTCCTCTATGTGAGTCCATCCTGTACTGCAAAGGCTCCCTTCTCACCAGTGAAGGTGAACCTTCTCCCGTCTGTGTGCACAGATCCCACCTTGCGCCTAAAACAGTCAATCTGAGCATGGACTGTAGATAACCAATCCATGCCCAAGATGACGTCGTAAGGCCTCGACGCCGCTACAAGAAGATCCCAGCCGAAGCTCTCGTCTCCTAGAGTAATCTCACACTACCTTCACCAGTGCGTAATCGTCGAGTCTGCTCTCGTAGGGGTCTCTAGCCGTAAGGATCGAGCCAACGGCTCTGTCGGATTCTCCGAGCTCCGAACAAGGGCAGCGACTATGAAAGAGTGACTCGCTCCTGTTTCTATAAGAACTGCAGAAAGGGTGGAATAGACACAGATCGTACCCCGAATCATCTCTGGTGCGCCGTGGTCGTAGGCCTCCGTTGCCTGGAGCTATGCCTGTCTCTGCCCGCCAGCTCCCTGTGGTCGGGGCGGACCTTCTGGTGGTGGTGGTGGCAGAGCCTCAAAGCGTCGCCCACCACCTGCTGCTCGGCCAGCTCCTCTACCTCGCCCGCCTCCTCTCTGCGGACTGCCACGGTCAACCCTCTTCCTCTGCCTGGGTGGCCCCTCCACCGTCTACTGCTCCTCGGTACGGTGGGTCGGGCAGTCACGAGCCATGTGGCCCTGCCCGCCGCACGCGTAGCACTGCCTGCCTCTCAGAAGACTGGCTTAGCACTGTGTGCCCCGCACTGCTGAGCCAATGTCCCGAGGTCATCTACCGGAAGGTCTGGTCTGCCTGGAACCCTGAGTCATCCATCGACTACCTGCTGCCGAAGACTCCACTACCTTCCGCCCTGCGGTAGGTCTCACTGTGGACCCATCCAGAAAGCTCTCAATCAGAAGGGCTCTCTCTAGCACCCCTGCCTGGGTCGGGATGCTGAGGGAGATCAGCGATGCCCTGATCTCGTGTCTCAATCCCTGCTCGAAGGTCCGGGCCCGAAAGAAGGGGTCTCGTTCCATGTCAGTCGAGTAGCGAGAATGATCGGTGAACCTCGCCGCGTACTAGGCGACCGTCAAGCTGCCCTGCCGCAGCTAAAGAAGCTCCTGAATGTGCACCGCACGGAGGGTGGCTGGGACAAACTCTGAGCGGAAGAGGCTCTCGAAGTCCGTCCAGAGAAGAGACGCTTTATCGTGTACCTGGAGCATCAAGCTCCACCATCGTCATGCTGCTGCGTGCAGTAGGCTTGCCGTGAGGATCACCATGAGGTCTGCTGGTGTCCTCACTAGCCAGAAAACTCGAACGATCGTCTCCATCTAGTCCTCGGCTGCCTAGGGGTCCATCTCCCCATGGAACCTGGGTGGTCGCTGGCGCTGGAACTCGTGCAGAGCTCTGAGGCGTCGTGCATCGTCAGCGGTCGGTGCTGGAAGCATCGGGGGCTCGACGGGTAAAGGTACTGCCGGTGCCTCTGCTGTCAACGGGCCCTGTACCGAGGCCTCGTCGCTCGGCGGGCTGTCGTCGCGCTCTACTCTCGGAACCCTAGCTGGTTGCTATCGTCGGGCCATCCTGAAAAGGAAACAAGAGTGCCACGGTCAGAACAGTATACCAGGTGAGTTGAAACAAGTAATCACAAAGAAAACTTGAAACACACATGCAATCAATGTTTTTGTGTATTAAGTCGGAAAACAGAAGTCAGGGTCCTGGTGTACAGATACGTCGGCCGCCGCACCAGCACTGGACTCCCTAGACTGGTAACCACATCCAATACGCTAAACACTATTTCTTCACATAGAAGAAAGATCAGAGTCTGCGGTAGAACCGAACTCCTCTGATACCAATTTGTCACGACCCGTCCTCAAGGCTCGTGCCGTGACTACCCCAAGCCCGCCTTCCATAGGCCAGGGGATGGCGACTAGCACCAAGGCGTAAATCTCGAAAAAGGGAAGGCATTGCCTTTGAAAAGTAAACAAGCACCACAGAGTAAGCAAGCGGAAAAGTAAACACTAAGTAAAAACTGTAACAAGCCGTGTTGAAAGTAAAGGGGCCGGAAATACAAGCCCAACTGTAAAGTACAACTGAAAGGGGAAAATAGGAACTAAAAAGAAAAGCCGCAGCGTTGAGCCGTCCTCTGGAAGTCCCACCTAAAGGGTGGGTACAGATAGCCTCCACTGCTCCTCGGGTCCACCTGACCGCTCCGAGTACGTCCCGCCCAGTGGTCCACCTCCAGGTACCCTCCTGCTCCGCACGCCTCCACCATGATCAGCACTGTTCGTCGTCTGCAACCAACACAATGTAGTGCGGGCATAGACCGTGCAGGGCTGAGTATAAGCTACACAGTTGGGACCCTGAGACCCCCGAAGGTCTCCCGAAATCCACAAAGGATAAACCACAAAGGAAAGATAAAATCACGAAGTAACAACCGACACTGCTTAGGTATATGCCCATACATATACCTAAGTCATCAATTCTCATTCGGCTCCAACGTCCAAGCCCAAGCACAACCCAGTCCACACAGGAAAGGAAAAACGTATACCCACACAGGATAGCACAACACAATCCACAAAGGAGAGTAAACAGTAATCCACAGAGGATTGCTCAACACAATCCACAAAGGAGAGTAAACAGTAAATCCACACAGGATAGCTCAACACAATCCACAAAGGAGAGTAACTCAAGATTCAGCTCACACAGGTATACTTCTTCGGATGATGATAAAGATGATCACTGATCCATCTAAGTCGTCGGACCCACAAAGGATCGATAGGTACTAACCCCCGCAATGACCCACATAGGATCGGGCCCACACAGGACCTGTAGGCGCTGGCTCACACAGAACCGCTGAGCGCTGACCCACACAGGATCGGACCCACACAGGATCGGGCCCACACAGGACCTATAGCACTGATCCACGTAGGATCGCTGAGTGCTGTAGTCGTCGCAGTCCACTGAGGATCTCTGCACAGTCGTCGCCGCAGTCCACTGAGGATCTCTGCACGGTCGTTGCTGTCGAAGTAGCAGTCGCAGCCAGCTCTAGGGTTCCCGCACACAGCAGGCTCATTTAGGAGGGTCCGCTCCACGATCAGAGAGGCCGATACATCAACTGAAACAAAGTCCGAAGTTGATGTATCCAAAAGTTCCATATCGTCAACAGGAACTCAACGTCGCAGATGGTGCGTCAATCGGACGCCCGGTCTGAGAGTTATTGGATTTTTCGTCCCAGGGGCCCGGTTGGATTTTATGGCAAAACCAACCCGACCGTACTCCACCTGCATCCAAACCTCGGGCGGAGTAAGGCAAAAGATCAGTCTCACATAGAGGAATTCAACAAAGCTGACGGCACGTCAATCGGACGTCCCTTGCTCAAGATATGAGCGTTTCCGCTCAGAAGGCCCGGTTGATTTCGTGTACGAACCAACCCGGCCAAACTCAAAGTATTCCGAAACCTTGGGTGCGATATACCGAAATGACCGTCTCGATTCAAGGATCGCGTTGTCACTAACGGCGCGTCGTTTGGAGGCCCGTAGCTCAAGTTACGGGCATTTAACATAAACGGTCCGAAGACGGGGGGTCCGGGCCCGGGCCAACCCGACCCGACCCCCCCCCCCCCCGGGTCGACCCGACCCAGTCCGACCCGGCCGGACCCGGTCCGGCCCGGCTCGGCCGAGCGACCGAGCGACGCGGGGGGGAGCTGCCACCCCCGCGTGACACCCCCGCGGCACCTGCGGGGTGTCTCCCTGGACGACCCAAGCGACGAGGCGGGGGGGGGGGAGCCGCCGCCCCCGCGTGACAACCCCGTGGCACCCGCGGGGTGTCGACCTGGACAGCCGGACGCGGCTTCAGCCGCGTCCCGCGCGACCGCGGGTCAGTGGGCTCCGTCGCCTCCGGCCGAAGCCGCGGCGGTTCTTCAGGCGGCGCGCCGGGGCGCCGCCGCACCGGCGACCCGTGCCGCCGACGGCTTCCGCGGGCCACCGGAGTCGCTCCGGTGGTCCAATTCCGTTCCCGTATGTGCCGCTGCTCCTCCCAGGACTCGTTCTTCACTACGGAACCATCAAACTTCCGCTGCGGCATGTTCTTCCGTCGCCCGTCAAATCCGCACAACAACGAAGAACGGCGGAAGGTTGTCGGGCCATGTTTGTTTGGCCCGCACCCTCCGCGTTAGAGATAAACAACGGGAGAAAAATATTCAACACATTAATCAACAATTTTAATAGATTAAAATTGTTCTTATTGTCCGGTTCTTCACTTTTAAAAGAAACGATCACGGAAAAAGGAATTATTCACAACAACCCCTACCTCGTAGTCGTCGTCGTACGCACGTTCTTCGCAGATTTGTTCATCGGGGAAGGAGGGGATTGTCGCGTCGTCGCGGAAGAGCGTCGCGTCGTCGCATAATCTGGCGTTGAGTCGGAGAACTCAACAGAGCAAGAAACAAGAGATTTAATTTAATTATATAAAATTAAATCCGCGTTTTGTTAAAAAAACACAAGGGAGATTTAAGAGAATCCCGAAGTCTCTTACCTCAAACAGTTGATCGGAGATTTCGTTGCGGAGGAAGAGACGTCACAGAAGAACGTTGCAGGAAGGGAAAATCGGCGTCGCGGAACACGGCGTCACGCCATCGACTCCCGTGGGTTTGGCGTTCTTCGTCGGAGGCCGGCGTTCTTCGTGTTCTTCGCGTTCTTCGCGTTCTTCGCGAAGGAGGATGAAGGCTCAAGAACTCTGAGAAAACCTCTCAACGAGTAATCCTCCAGAAAGACTTGTTGGTCTTATTTTATTATTACGCCAACAAACGAAAAAGGTAAGTAACGACCCATCAATTCGTTGAATTAATTCAACGAAAGAAACCGCCCATTTAATTCACGAAAAAAAAACCGCCCAATTTAATGGTGCGTTAAGGATTTAAGAAAACACATCAGTTGACTTTCATAAAGACGGGTTTTCGCGGGTGCGTTACTTAGCGGAACGAAACGGCGGGGCTCGTGCGGGCCCCACCTCACAAATATCCTACCAAGAGGGTAGGATATTTTTGGATAGTACCCTATCCGTTTTAACTCAGTTTAAGGCGCTTTTAAGTGGATTCAAGTGGCTTTCAAGTGGCTTAAGTGAAATAAAATAAAGTTGTCGTAAAATTATTTTATTTCTTAACTTTAAGCCCAAAAATTAAAAACCACAACCGAGAAAACGCAACTCCGGAAGAGGCGTTTCTAAGAAAATACCGGTGCTACGATTTCATCGGTGCCCTCAGAATTCCATTCCGGGCACTGGTTCAAAAGTTAGAAAAACCTGCTCGTCCGTTCACTGAACGTACCTGAGCCAAACTTCGTAAAATGATTCCGGGCACACCGGGCCTCAGAATCAGGTGCCGTCAGAGACTGCGCTCTTGTAAAATTCCAAAGAAAATTAAGAAAAAAAAATTTCCTTGAAATTTACGGGTCTTTACAATACCGTTCCATTAGACATATGCTGATATTGATAAATTCATCAGACACATGATAATCAATATGAGGAATTATTGAAAAGGATAAATACATTGATGAAATTTCAAATATATTCTTGTTACCAATGTTTTACTAAACAAGGTTTTGAATGCTAAATAAAATTATCAATGTTTTAACAAGTGTTTTTCAGATTGGTATAGATAATTTGTATCATAAGACTTTTAGTGTTTACAAGAGGTCGTCATAATGAGATGTATTTAGTTTTTTATATCTTTTCATTGTAATCAAGAATCAGACTAAAGGATTACAATGAAGAAATGTTTTTAAACATGAAGAAGTATGAAGATTTGAGAAGATTTGAGAATATCTTATAAGTATTGAGAATAGTTGAAGAAGTCATATATGAAGAATTAAAGAATGATACATACATGATTTTTGAATTTCTTTGAATGGGAAGTGAAATTAGTTTTCTCACCATTTCAATTTTGGTGTTGCTATAAAAAGAGAGCACAATATATTTTTATGAATGAAGAATATAAACTATTCATGTGTGATAGAGCTATGAAAATTATTGAATAGGTATTGAGTTTCTAACTAGAGTTTGTTTTTTCAGGTTGATGCTAAGTAAGTTTCATTGGAATGAGTCCATCGAAATGAGTTCTACTGGATCAAGTTCATCAGAACGAGTCCAACAAAGTAAGTTACATTGGAGTCAGATCCATCAAAGCAACCCACATCATACAATGGAATTGTGGGATAAAAATTGAGTTTCTACACAATTGAGAAAGAAGAGGACAATGATAATTATAATGAGGCCAATCAGACAGAGTCCATCAGGTAGAGGTAAACATACTAAGGTAGAACAAACTGAATTTTTCGAAGGATGTTTTTCAAAAATATTTCCAAGAGAATGTTTCAAGAAAAAAAAGTTTCTTAGATAATTTTTGAAGTTATTTAAGATTGTATTCAAGTAGAATTTGATTCAGGTTACTTGTGGAGGAAGTGAATACTTTATAAAATGGATCAGAAAAGAATAAGGAAAGTAAAACTCATAATTGTGGAATCTTAAAATTTTCTAAAAAGGATTGATTGTTTTACTGGTGTGTATAAATAGTAGTTCGAATGTGGATACAAAAAGGATTTTTTGGGGTATAATCAACTATAAAAGGGATGTTTCTACTAGTATTTTATAATTGTTTACTACTTGGGACATTGTATTATAGAAAGAAGATTGTTAATTAATTCATTTTGTTTGGACCATCCAACATGGAAATGAGTACATATTTGTACAAAACCTTGTAAATATTATGCACAACCCTATCTTTATATGTGTTTCATAAGAAAAGCGAGGTTGAGAAGATATACCTGAGTTGATAGTCACTTTAAAAAGTTTTCAAGATTAATATGTTTTACTAAAAAAGTAATGAAACATTCTTATAAAATAAATAGGAACCAAAGATTCAACCCCCCTCTCAGTGGTCTTGATTTTATTTGGGAACATCAATTGGTCCAGTGCCTAGTTCCCACTAAAAGATCTATCTTTGAGAATGTATAACTTAAATTTAGTGAAAAATATGGAATTTGTTTTTAATGGTATGAAATATCACAGTTTTAAGAATAGAATGTCACCCTATCATCTTTTATTGGTCTTGATGTTAAAGAGGTAGAAATAATGGGATTTCATCGAATCAATTATGATGCTATGATAGTTGTTTATAAGAGAAGTATTAAAGTTGATGGAAATGGTCTAAATACATTATTGATAAATCTTATAGATAATGTTTATGAAATGATTATGAGACTTCCAATAACTATGAAAATGTAGGATAAGTTGATATATAGCTATGAAGGGAATGATAAAGTTTAGGAATCCAAGTTATGAATTTAGAGAATTATATTTGAGGATTTTAAAATGGATGATGATGAAAGTATTGACAGTTACTTTACAAGGGTAAATGAGACTGTGAGTAGCATCAGAATTTTTTGTGAGAAGATGGAAGATTCTACAGTTATTAAGAAAATTATGATAAAATTTCTCGAAAGAACTAATTCTAATGTTTTATCGTTTTATTATCATGAGTATTTATCTTTCTATAAACTTCAAAATGTCTTGGTTGTATATGAAATGATAAAATCCACAATTTTTAAGAAAATGATGACCGAGAAATAAATTTCAAATCTTTTTTAAAAGAAAAAAACAATAATAAATAAGGTGAAGAAGAATAAATTGATTCATAGGCATATGAAGAAACAAAATATTTCAATACAGTTATCTACCTCCTTTGTAGGAAATATAATAATGGAAAATAGAAAAGTAAAACTCTCAAATATTTGAATTATGAAGGGAAAGAACATTTTTCATAAATTTTTCCAAGGAATAAATTTAAATAAAATGAGTCAAAATAGGATGATATTAAACCACAGAAACAAATGGGGAAGAAACATAAGAAAATATATCCTTACAACAATAAGAAGAAAATTTATATGAGAAAAAGAAAGAATAATGGATCCCTAATTGGTGGTGAATAAGATCATCAACTCAATAATTTCTCAATTAAGAAATGGTATTATTTCTTCATACAGTGATGATGATTGTGAAGAGACTAAAAAATGTATTGGATTCTAAAAACAAATTTGGAAGATCCAATTCGTAGAATACAAAACTTAATAATGAAAGAAGAAAGTACAGAAATATGTTAATGATATATATTTTGAGAATGATGATCGGATGAAGAAAGAGGAGAAAAATATCAATTTAATTAGATCTCAGAATATGAAGATTGATATGATTGAAGTAAAATATAAAATATTTGAAGAAAGATGAGTTGGGAATGAGAACCTCAACCGGAAATAATATACACTCGTTAAAGAAAATAAGTAGAAAATGTTGAAGATAGATAAATCCAAAAAGAGGATAGATGTTCAAAAACATAGATTGGATGAGAAATAATAGGAGTAGTTTGAAACACATTCAATACTTATTATAAAAAAAAGCGAGATAGGAAAGATAAGATAAAAATTCACCATGCGAGTTGATATTAAAAGTGAAACTTCTAAAGAAGGTAAAAATAAAGGATTAAAAAAGTAGTTTCTAAGAAGACATATTTCTCCAAAAAATATAGGAATTATTTATGAAATTATCCTCCAAAGAAACATGGCACATGATTTGTGAATATAAAATAACAACATAAATGTTATGAACAAGTTCACTATCAGTCCAAAAAATCACTATTCATAGGTCACTATTGGGGTTGTGGAGTTTTCAAACACAGAGCTTATTCTTACTGGTATAACATGTCTCCACCAAAAAACTAGTATAAATTAAGGTGGATATTTTATAAGAAAAGAATATGAAATGATCCTAAAAATTATGTGGAACCGAAAAAGGGGACGCAAAAGAAGAAGAAATATGAGTATATTAAGAAAGTTGAGAAAATAAAACAGACTGAGTAGGGAAAGAATTAATTCATAGTCATCTAGACAAAACATTTTTCCATGGAAATAAGGTTTGGAAGAGAAAAAATATCAAATGAAGAAAAAAAGAAGAAATGTTTTCTAAATTTGAGACCAAGGTTGATGAATTGTTTTCAATAGATAGTGATTTGAAAATTATGAAAAGCTGAAAAAGGTGTGAGAATGAAGTGAATGTTACTAAAATTTATATGACTCTCTTACCCACTCTAGAGGAAGGTATGAAAGAGTTATTATAAAATGATTGTAAAAAAAGGTTTCTAAATAAGAAAACAATTTTACATCCTTATCATAAGAATCTATAGATGAAAAGAAACTTGTTACAATGTCTGAGAAGGAAGAACAGATGAAATAAGACACATCCAATGAAAAATACAAGAATAATAAGAAAAATAAAATATTGAGAGAGGATTCTCTATCCAAAATACATTTCTAGGAAACAACTAAGTTTCCTACTTATTCAGAAAATATATTTTTATTTTTACCAAGTTGTGGGTAATTGAATGTGTTAAATAAGGAAGATGATGTATGAGTCTCTTACTATTATTTCAAAAGAAATTAACGAGGATAGAAAATATGAGTTTTTAAAGCTTTGTTTCACACCTGAAATTTATGATAAGTTTTTTGAGATGGGTGTAGGTTATTCTTTTCTTAAAAAATCTTCTCAAGAATTTCCCTAGAAAATACAATTCTGAAAGAAGCATGTTAATGTATTATATAAAAGTTATGTTATGGAAAAAATTGATAACCTTGATTATAAAATCTGGTTTTCTATAATGGTTTCACCCAAATATAAATAAAGTTTTTTTATTAGAGAGTCTTTAATGAAAAAATAATGTGAAACTTATGTCCTCCAGAAAAATAATTTCATGATTTTGAGATGAAGAGTTCCAACCTATTGAAATGAAAAAAATCAATAAAGGGGGAAAAATGCCATGATGGCCCATTTGAATTTGATTGTTAATAATATGGAGAGATAAGAAAATAGGGGATATATATGAAATTAGAGGAGAAATAAAACAATGGAGAGAATAAAAGTTTATAGAATAAAAATATAATTGGTATTGTTTTAATGTGGGTATTGACAACAAATATAAGGGGACAAATATTTAAGGCCACATTGAGTTTTTGTTGTATTTGATATCAATAGATGATATTTTATTGAATTTAACAAAAGGTAGATATTTGGTATCAAGACACACCATAGTACAATTACCATAAAGATTCACTGAACCCAAAACATCGGTCCTAAGAAATTAGTATGAGAAACCAAACATAGCCCATGGACATGAGTCAACAGAACTAGGAAATCAAGATTGAATGATAATTTTATGGATAATCAGAGACAAATGAGAATAAATCTTATTAATAATTAGTGTTAAAATATGTGTGTGTGGAAAAATGGTTGGGATGTAATATAACGTCCAAGTGTTAATTCTAAAAATGATTTTATAATCATAGAGTTGTCATAAATTTTTAAGAATTCATGATAGAAGTTGGAGTTTGTGGGAGTGAGGTAAATATAATGTGAATTATTCTTTCTGTTACTCATCTATGTAAGTTAGATGAGACATAGAAGGATGTAGATCATTGGCATGTGAATCATTTGTTTAGAAATATTATATGTCTGAAAGATTGATCTTGCTGAAGTGAAGAAGTCATTGAAGACACCGATAAATCCTAATGCATTCGGGCACCGATTCAATTTTTGGTATCCTTTTTGTATAAAATGTAGAGTTTTATTGGAAGAAATATGTTTATGAATGTTTGAATTTTTGGAGATATTAATTAATTGGATGGATTTAGTGACTGATCAACTGAATAATGATCAACTATATACTCAACCATTTTCATCATGTCAGATTGTATTACAATTGGGTCAAGAACAAAAGTGTAGTTTGTTTTCCAAGTGGTTCAGGAGTCAATGAACAATATTTTACATCGATTCATCCGAGTGAAGAATATACTGATCCATTAGATTCTTGATGACACTGATAAATTCAATAGATGTTGGATCATCAGTATGGGGAATTGAAGAAAATGATAAATACTTTGAATACAATTCAGATATGTTCTTGGAACCAAAGTATTGTTAAAAGAAGTTTTGAATACTACGTAATGTTCCCAATATTTTAACAAGTTTTTTTTTCAGATTTTTATGGAGCATCTATATGAGAAGACTTTTAGTGTTTACAAGAGGTCATCAGAATACGATATCTTCATTTTTTCATATGTTTTCATCATAATGAAGAATCAGATTGAAGGATGAGACTGAAGAAATGTTTATAAACATAAAGAATGCATAAGATTTGACAATATTTGAGAAGCTCCCAGAAGTATTGAGAAGATCTGAATAAGTCAAAGATGAAGACTTAAATGATCAAGAACCCAATGATATTTAAATTTTTTTGATTGGGATGTGAAATTAGTTTTCCTTGCTTTTTTATTTTGGGGTTCCTATAAAAATGAGAGCATAATACATTTGTCAAAATTAAGAAGATGAACTATTCACTTTCTCCAGAGCTTCTAAAATTGAGGAACATGTATTGAGTTTCCAAACAGAGTTTGTTTTTAGAGTTAATGCTAACGATGTCCCTTTAGAATGAGTCCATGACAATGAGTTCCATCGAAACTAGTGCATCAGAGAAAGTCCAATAGAGTAAGTTCCATTAGTGTCATATCCATCAAAGAAAGCCCGATAAAATAGAGAAATTGTGAGATAACAATTGAGCTTCTACCTAATTGAAGAAGGAATAGTGGATTTAGATTCAGATTGAGGCTAGTCATATGGAGCCCATTAGATATAGGTTAACTGACTGAGGCATATCAGACTTCCTTTTACTATGGAAGTTTTCTAGAAAGTGTTTCAACAGATTTTTTCAATATAAAAAATTTCCTTCTAGTTTTTTTTATGTTATTGAAGATTTTATGCATGTAAATTTTGATTCAAATTACTTGTGGAGGGATTGATGAATTTCTGGAATAGATAAGAAAAGAAGAATCTATGTAAAGATTATAAATGTGGATACTTACTAGTTGTTGAAAAGTCCTGATTGTTTTTTTGGGGTGTATAACTAGATATTGGGAAGTGGATATGAAAATTAAAGTTGGGGGGTATAACCAACTATTTTAGGAAAGTTTCTCATGGGATTGTATAATTTTTCACTACTTGTTCCTCTATATTCAGGAAAGAAGATAGTGAAAGAATCCATGTTGGTGGGACTATCCAACATAGAAAGGATAAGGTCTTTGTACCTAGCCTCATAAATATCATGTTCTACCTTTTTCATTATATTTGTTGAATAAAAAATGTGTCCTTAAGAAGATACACTTGAGTGGATCATAACATTAACATGTTTTAGAGGTTAATAAAGTTTACTAAATAAGTTAAGAAACTTTATTATAAAATAAATAGGAATTGATGATTCACCATCCCCTCAGTGGTCTTGATCCTATATGGGGGAATAAGATTTATTTTATGTTTTGGATGAAATTATTAATTAACATGATATTAGATTATATGGATTTTTTCAATTATGGTGTTGTTGTTATGCCATAGACCTTCTAGATGTAGTTGGTTGTGATTTCGTTGATGTGCTGATTCATTTTGAGTTTTTTTAGAAATTATACCTCATTGGTTAAATTCTGAACAATTAATTATAAATTATTATAATTAATTAATTTGACGTTATGGATTAATATAGGATATGAGGTGGTGACATGATTTTGTAAAAGTCATGAATGGGATTGGATGAGGATGCATAGAGAACCATGAGGATAATAACTCCATGTTTAGGTTAGTAAGTCCATTTAATAAAAATTAATTTTCTAGTTTATACATGTGTATGCTTTCTTGAATGTTTGTGTACTTTGAGGTAAAACTAATAAGGATCAAGATTACCTTATGTATGAGGGATAGGGTGGAATTAGACCTATTATAGTTGGAATATGTTCTTCTTAAAACTTTTTCTAATCTAAGATCTCTCAGAGGACATGTTTCCATGGGATTAAGGTGTTAGTTGAGGTGAGAAGATACTTTAGATAGGTTTAAGGATGGGAGATTAGAATTTGGTAGCCTAGGTGGGTTTCTTAAAGATATTTGGGTAGAAGTTAGAGGCTTATTATAGGAAATGATTAATGATATGGTTGTACAACTTACACATGATAAGGAAAACCCTATTGAGGGTGTATATAAGGATCAATATATGCTTGGGTGATATGAGTCCTCCAGGGCTAGATAGGATGTTTTAGAGATGTGATTCCTCTAAGTGATGGTTGAGAGATCTCTTAAGGGTGATGTGAGATGGGGCCCAAGTTTGGGATGTGGTAATTATCGATGACAATTGGGGTGATGAAGACGTTTAAAGTGTTATAGCTTAGATGGTCTTTTTTTAGTGGGATTTTCTTATGAGTGGTATTTTAATATAGGTTGGACTGACCTCTTGAGGTTTGGGGTTGTATAGAAGTTAGAAGCTCAGGGAACACTATGGGTTGTTTGATATAGATTGGTTCTAGTGAAAATAAATTGATAAGGGTCTAAGGGATCTGTAATATTGCATTATGGGTAGGATGAGAATGCATCTATGTTTGACATATTTTGAATTTGTAACTAAGATAGTCTTAGGGGGATTAAACTATGGGACTAGGAAGACAACGAGATGTGGGTTTTGGTGCATGGATTGGTCTAGAGTAACTAACCCACTATGTTGAGATAGTGATCTTGTGAGATGACATACATACCACATTGATATTTCATATGTTTGGATGGCTGTGAGTCATTGGAGGGTGATGGATAAATTCCCCTATAAAAGTAGGGAAAATACATGATTTCATTGTTGTCTTTCCTAAGGGGATTAGTTTATATAATTCATTACACCCTTTGTTTAAAATGGAATGGGTTTGGATCTACAATGTTCTCCATCTGAGGGATTTTGGATTGGGTACTATACTGTGGATGATACACTGCATCGATAAGAAGTAGATGGGTATGATCATGTGTGAATTACCCTACATTAGCAGGTAGTGTTTAGGTACTTTCAGCGTTCCCTTCCGTAATGAGTAGATGAGTTTGGATCTATTCAATGAACCCTTCCCTAAGTGATTTTTTTGGAAGTCCAACACAACCTTCCTTCAGGGGAATGTGCCTAGGTATTATCAAATGCCACCTTTTCCGATGGAATTTTCCCAGTTACATGACATGGATGACCAAACCTACAACTTAAGGCATGGGTCAAGGTTGGTGACATTAGGTGCATGAATTTCAGAGTGGGGCCAAATTGTGTATAGTCATATGTCATAGTGTCTTGGTTAGCACAAAATGAACCTATAAGGAATGTGGTGTGTGACACAAGGTTTATTTATGGTATATGATGAATCAGGTTTTTTCAAGTGTCATGTTGGATTGGTTAACACATGATGAATCAATATGAATATTTTTTTATACCATTTAATTTTCTCATTCATAGAAACATATTATGATGTATATTAGGGGAACTTGGTGAGACCGTAATGAGATATATTTCTCACACCATGCACCAAAAATTTGGTGTGTCTATAGAACTTATATATAATTTTAGTTATGAACATTGTATGTATAGTAGATCATGATAAAGAATATTTAAATGGATTAAATTTATAATGAGGTGTGGCTCAAGGGTGGTAGCATAGCCTCTTGTGTATTTTTTTATTTTTTATATGTGATTGAATAGATGAGAAAGCAATTGAATTATGATTTCATAAATATGACATGGTATATTTGTCATAAAATTTAATTTATTTTATTATACATACTCTAATTTCTTCTTGTGTTTTATGTTTAGTTATTGATTTCATTTTTATGAATTTAATTTGAGGTCTTTGTCTCTACAATATATGGTTTAGTACCATATCTCTAGTTTCCATCCATTAGTATATGAGGAGAAAATATTGAGACTTCATAGCCCTACGACTTCATGGAAGTCTAGGATGGTATGTTATAAGTGGAATGAGAGTGTATTTTTATTTTCACTACTAGTTGGGGTATGCTATATATGGAATTAGGGGCATGTTAGGCCTTATGATGGACCTCATACTAGTTTCCCATGAACATCTTTTTCGGTAGAAATTATTGGTTACCAAGATTATGGGAATGTATTTCTTGTTTTTTCCATTATACTTGAGATGTTTAATAAAACACGATTTATTTATTATTGGGTTTTTATGATTTTAGATCTTGTTCTATTGTTAAATGACCTATGTACATGAATTATATTTGGAATATTGGATTTTTATAGTATATGTGTGATTTTGTGTGATTGGTTTTCACTGAAGACATGTGTTTTAGTTTTTTAAAGTGTCAATGAAAACTTACATAGTTTTTCCCATATAAACTATTTTTGGTATTCTCCTCACTTGGACCATGATTTTAACTCAAGATTCGTTTCCTAATTTAAGGTCATGTGGATCTCATGAAGAGACATTTATAAGTGATGAATATACAATACCTTTGTGAAAATGATTTTTAGTGACCCTTGGTGGGTATTTATATGATTCTAATGTCATGGTGGAGATTTGGTGTGGGTTAGGTTTTCCTTGGAGATGTAATTCTAACATTTTAGTTTTATGAGATGTTTTCTTGGTAGATGATCTGGGGATGGGAATAAGTTTCCCTGAGGATGTGGGTACCCATGAGAGGGTTGAGTAAAGGTACGTATGCATTAGGTTGTTGAGATTGAAATCACCTTTGGTGATTTGGGTATTAAGGTTGGGTGATAATGAAAGATTTGTTTGATGGATGTACCTATTGAGTCTAGATGCCATTTGAGTGGTGTATTAGAATCATATATCGGTGATTCCTGGGGTTTAGAAGGATTCCATGGAAGTGGGTGATTGTGTGGTAGGAATTGGAATGGTTGAGGATCCTCAAGAATATAATGGGAATAAAGAATCGTGGATACTTTCAGTAAGATGAGTTTGAAATTTTAGAGTATCATGGTTTATGTTTTTGGTATATATGCCTAGGAATATTAATACACATCATATTAGGAGTGTAAATCGGGTTGTGTGGGAGCACACACCCATTTGGTTTGGGTGAGTTTGAGTCAGATATTCGGTAAGGACCCATGAGAGGATTATTTTAGAGGTTCCCTCTAAATTTGGATTAGGGGAATGAGTGTTTTCATGACATCTTAGTGAAACATGTTGGTGTATGCGGTAATGTGTGCACTGGTTATGTGTAAAATCATTGTTTTGGGGATCGATAAGCAGCCATGTATTGGTCAGGAACCAATGTGATTATTGAAATGATCATGTAATGGATTGATGTTCTGTTAATTATGGGAGGTGTTTCCTCTTTAAAAAATGTTGATGACATGTATGGATGGTATTAGAGTTTGACATGATGGGTTATCATGGCTTGGGGGGAGATACATGTCTGTGATGTTGGTATCTATTAGGTGTTACACTCGAGGACTGGTGTAAGGTAATCTATATGGTGGAGAGTTCAGCCATGTATTGTAGAATGTGTGGAAATTTTTGTGTAGGAATTTCAGAGAAATTTGAGGATGAAATTATTTGTGAGATAGGAATATGTTGCGATCGATGTTCTATGTTAGTTCTCATGTGTGAGTTGGATTGTTATTTTAAGTCATTACATGAAATAATTTATATGAAAAGAGTTGTAGAGGCCATGGGTTTTGGTTTTGTGGGGTGAAGATAACAATAATCATATGGTAGGAAGCATCATATTAGTTAGGGTGGTGTGACCTTCAGTTGGTAGGGTCATATATATAGTTAGACTGATTGGTGGGAAGTCATGGTGGAACTAGTATTTTTATAAGCCAGAGTGCTTCACTGTAGGGTGTTCTGATCCTCTTCTTAAAGAAGAAGGATGAATCAATGCACTTATGCTTTAATTATCACGAGGTTATCAAAATCATGATAAAAGATCAATTATTCCTTGATTTTTATAGATTACTTATTTGATCGACTATGTGGGGATAATTATTTCTCTAAGGTAGACCTTCAGTTGGAATATCACTAATTAATGGTGAAGAAGGATGGTATTCCCATGAATTCCTTTTGAACGAAGTATGGACACTATGAGTTCATATATATTCCTTTTAGAGTCACTAATTCTCTAATAATATTCATGGACATAATGGATAAAGTATTTATAAATTACTTTGACAAACTTTTGATAGTCTTTATAGATGATACTGTGATATACTCCAAGATTGAAGAGAATCGTGAGTAGAATTTGAATACGATGCTAAAAATATTTAAGGCAGAAACTACATAAAAAATATAGTAAATGTGAGTTTTGTATGGAAGAATTATCATTATTGGGACATGTTATCACCATAAAAAGAATATCTATAGACCCGTATATGAAAAAAGAAATTAAGGAGTGCCCCAGACCATCATATGTAACAGATATACATAGTTTCTTTTGTATAGATATTATTGATTATTTTTGAAGAACTAATCATGATTTTTGAAGCCACTAACCAAGCTGACTAGAAAGGGAGTAATGTTTTTATGGACTATTAAATGTGAATATTTCTTCATATAGTTGAAAAGTTCCTTATTAATGCACTAGTACTCACACTACCCATAAGTAAAGAACTCTTTTTGGTATACAGTGATTCTTCCAAGAAGGGATTATGTTGTATATTGAAGAAAAATAATAAAGTGATAACATATTCTTTAAGGAAACTAACGGTTCATGAGAAAAACTATCTTATGGAAGATCTAGAGTTGGCAGCTGTGATCTTTATATTCGAAATATGGTGACATTATCATTATGGGGAGAAGTGTGAGATTTATACTCATCAAAACAACCCCAAATATATATTCACATCGAAAGATACTAACGTGAATAAAATAAGATGGTTAGAGGTAATCAAAGACTACGATTTCACTATTTATTACCATCCTAAAATAGAGAATAAGGTAGTAGATTCTCTAACTAGAAAATAACGTGATACTCTATCCATGATGTAGATTAATAAAGACCCTATCATCATGGATATTCAAGGATGGATTTGGAAGTCATAATGTTTTGGAATAAATCCTAACTTTCTCAAATTACTTCCGAACAATCTATCTAAGGGAGACCAAGAGAGCACCAAGGGATGATCTATATCTACAAAAGAAGGTGAAAGAAGTGAAGTTATGGAAGAAACATGATTTCTACATCAATTATGGAGGTTTGATTGAATTTGGAATAAGGCTTTGGGTTTCTCCATCAATTTACATAAAGAAGGATCTATTTTAAAACTCACATAGCTCACCTTTCCCTACCCATCCTAGAATTATCAAGATATACTATGATATTCAAGGGAATTTTTGATGGGAAAACATGAAGAAGATTATTATGAAGTATATATCATGTTTTTTAATATATCATACAGTAAGAGAAGATAAAAAAAATTCAAAATGGTAAATAAAATCATTTCCTATACCCATGTTGAAATTGGAGAATGTCACTATAGACTTTTTCACTGGTCTCTCGAAGAATTCAAAGAAAATAATACAATATGGGTTGTGGTTGATTGAATCACCAAGATGCTGAATATAATTTTTATTTGGGAAGAAATTTCTCTTGAAAAAATTTCCAGGATATATGTGAAGGATGTGCTGAGGCTATATGAAGTTCCACATTTGATCATCTCTAATTGTGACCCAAGGTTCACATCTAAATTCATTATATGTCTTTGACATGCCTTAAAAACATAATTGAATTTCTGTAAGACCTATCACACTAAAATTGCTAGCCAATTTGAAAGGACTATCCAGAATCTTGAGGACATTATTAGATCCTGGTCAATGGAATTCAAAGGTGGACGGGGTCAACATCTCCCATTGGTTGAGTTCTCATATAACAATATCTTTCAATTGTGTATTCAAATGGATCTATATGAATCTCTATATGGGAAGTGACATAGAACTATAACTTGTTGGGATGAAGTTATGAAAAAAATATACTTGGACCTGATCTTGTGAAATAGAAGACCGAGAAAGTTCAAGCTATCCAAAAGCATATAAAAACTGCGCTGACAAAAGAACTATGTTGGCAGCCATCAAAGGGACTTGTAGTTTGTTGTTGGATATAATGTTTTCCTTCTAATATAATTTTGGAATGGAGTTATGTGCTTTATAAATAAAGGTAATAATAGCACAAGGTATATTGTCCCCTTTGATATCCTTGATTGCATAATAGTAGTGGCCTATTGACTTTCACATCCACCAAATTTTGATTAAGTTCACGATGTGTTCAACGTATCACTCCTATAGAAGTACATACTGGTAAGAACGCAGATCTTCAATTTCAAGTATGTCTTTCTTTTCCTGGTGTTTTTGAGAAAAGTGGGGTTTTCTGGAAAATTTTGAAGTACATGCAGTGTACTTTCTGAGTACACGCCGTGTACTCCCTTGCCACGCCAGGCCGTGTGCTGGACATGTCCGGGACACACACACGGTGTGTAGGGGTGATGTAGAGGCCGCTTAAAGTGGGGTACGAAAAAATAGAGTACAAATTGTGTACCCCAGAATTAAACGATGTGTATTTAATTTTTCTTCATTAAATGGACTAGGGTCGCGCCTGACGGACAGAACGCACTCCTTCTCCATGTTCTTCATCCGATAGAAGTCGTACAACCACAGATCTTCTCCGAACTCCCGTGCCTCGGTCTATGCTCCAAATCGACCGATGTCGGTTGCGTTGGGACCGCAACGGTAAGCTCTCTCTTCTCTTAGAGCCTGATTTTCCAATTCTTCCTCTTTCTCAAGTTATGGTTCTTTGAGGGTTTTTGACGTTTTCTCAGATATTTGACATTCTACGGAGAATCAGACATCGTGGTTCACATATATCGATTTCCTATCATCGAGGTAGTTGGTTTGTGCCTTTCCGTAGGATGTCTGTGAATATTTTGTGCAAATTCCATTGATAACGTTGAACGGGGTGTTGCGTGTTTCCTATTTTTCCCTGTTGTTTTCCTGTTTTGCTTGATTTCTTGAGTAGAGGTAATTTCTTGTTTGTAGGGAAATTATTTTACTGTACTCTAGATGTTTTCCGTTCTTGTTTTGCTTGTTTGGTATTTTTCCAGTTTCCATGCCTAGTTGTAGGATAGTGGAACTGTTGAACTGTTATGCTATTGAGCCATATAATGATAGCCAAGTAGTTCTTCAGGTTTATTTGGGCCGATAGGTGTGCTATTCATGTTTATTTTTACACAGGGATGTGAGAACCTAGTGTAGTGGACCATAAGGAGAATGGACATAAGGGCTTCTCCAGAGTGTCTTTAATTACGATGTGAGACCACAGGGGGAATTGACGTTGAGTGATTCTTAGAGAGTTTGTTGTTCCTCTAAGTGGGCCACAGGGGGAATATACGTTGAGTGCTTCCCCAGATATCCGTTATCATGTTACGAGACTATAGGGGGAATTAACGGTGAGTGATTCCTTAAAGAGTCTATTATTTAGCTGAACCAGAGGGGTGAGACTATGTGTGCCTCCTAGAGGGTTGTTAGTACATGTAGGTTTAACCTTACGGTTTAGGATATGAGAACTACCCATAAGTTACCTTTTTGTTCTACTTGCTTGAGTGGTTGTTTCTTGTTTGTAGAATATATGCTAGAAACTGTGGATTGTTAATGTTGTGTTTTATCCTGTTAACTGTTTACTGTTTACTACTTACTGTAATTTACCTGCCATATATTTACTGATTGTTAGGTACAGATCTTTGGGTGGTTCCCTATTAAGTATTTGTCTCACACCCGGGTTGGGTCATGATTTTGGGCCCAAACATATTATGTTGTTGCAAGTATAGACAAGGGAAAGCACCCTTCTACTTCAGGTGGTTGACTTGCTATGGAGCTAGAGAGCATAGGACCAAGATATAGCTTGTGTTTCTGAGGAATTTACTAGTTTTATTTTGCACTTTAGTTTAGTATTGTATTCAGCATTATAACTTGTTTGGATGCTTTCCTAGACATATGTATCATACGTCATTATTATATATGTGTTCTCTAGTTTTCTTCTTCAGTATTCTACTATTTATTTCTGTATGGATTATTATTACTTTTGATGTTGTATATTGTTTACTTCCATTGTGTACTCTGCCAAAGAAGGCATAGTTTTCCCACTATCACACCCAAGGCCCTCACTTCTAGTCGGCAGCCTCTGGTGTTCGGGGAAATGCGCTTGAGGCCATGTGACCAACCGGGTATGGGGCGCGTCTGGGCGGCTTCCTGAACAGGGATGTTACAAAGTGGTATCAGAGGAGTTCTTTTCTCTTGATTTACTATTTGGATCCTTTTGGCTGGGATAGGATAGATTCGGTACTTGGTGTTAAGCTGGGCTAGGGAGTAGCTAACCCGTGTATAGGGGAAATCCAATCTACCCCGCTTATTACAGTTTTCTAGTTTTTCTATGTTACAGTTGATCTAATTTCACCTAGAGTGATGCACATGCTTTGTGTTGTTATTGTTGTTGATATTGTGGTTCTATTTCTGTCGCAACCCAATGAGATTAGGGTATTCAATCTCATGAATCATATAGGTATTTGTTAGAAATCACATGTCATGCATTCCTGCCATGCTATCAAGGGTAGATTTTCAATTTCATGTTGTTGTGATAGATTTTGATTAGATTATGCATGCTATTGTGTAGGTACTTGATAAAATATATGTAGTTTGATAGAAAGGTTGTTGTGTTGTACCTTGCTTAAATGAACACCAAATTTTGGGTCTCGAGGTGTTATGGGCCCTCTTGGATAAGGAATTTGTGAATCATCGACCTATTTTTCATTATATATGACTGTTTTAGATGCCATTCCTTGTTTCGTGGGGAGTATGGGCCCTCACGGGTCGGAATTTGGCACCTTCATGCTCTTTTTCTGGTATTTTCTGGGCTTCGGTGCAGTTTCAGAGCTACTTCCGGGAAAAACCCAGAATACACGGTGTGTACTTTATATATACATGCCGTGTAGTTTTTAACTATGTCACAGACTGTGTGAGTAGAAAAACGGGTTGTGAAAAATCTCCAGGAACAAACCATGTACGATAGGTACACGCCATGTAGTAGTATGCTGTGTACCCGGCCGTGTCACTAACAACATGAGTCGGGGATGCTCGTGTCAAACATGCTGTGTTTTGTATGAACACGTCGTGTATTCTTGTCCTCAGAATCCAGACGTGTCACAAACAACATGAGACGGTGTTCTCTCCTCATATACACGCCGTGTCCGATCAAAACACGCCGTGTAAGGGTCAGCCATGTACTTGGCCGTGTCGCTAAAAACACGGGTCAGAATAGATCTTCAAGTACATGCCGTGTCTGTTCGGAACATGCCGTGTTGTCTCAGCAATGTAGACGGCCATGTAACTAACAACACGAGTCATTGAAACCTTATCCACTACACACTACATCCACTAGGAACACGCCATGTAGTCTCAGTTTAAGAAGACCATGTGTGTTAGCCATGAATGGAGGAACGATCATGGGAATAGAGTTAAGTACACACCCTGTAGAGTTTATACATGTCGTGTAGTTATGTTTTGTATATCTTGAGTGTTTTCTTCTCCAGTTTCCATTTTATACTCATTTATTCTCTATCCTTGTTTTCCTGATCTAAGGTATGATTTTGATCTTTCAGAGATATGCCTCCGAGACGTCCCTCGGTTGTACATCAGTTTTCAAGCAGTGATCAGATGCCAGATATGGCTGATCAGGAACTTCCTGACGGTCCTCCAGTCAAGCCAGCCTTGGCACCGTCTATCATACCATTTGCAGGTGTTGATGCGCAGTTCATGGAAGGCTTTATGAGGATGATAAAGACCTTCCAGGGAGCACCACCTCCTGCCACGTCTATGGTAGACTTGACGTGGGTTATACAGAAGCAGCATCCTCCTCCTTTCTCATGGGAAGGACAACCACAGGCTTACGAGTCATGGATAGAAGCCATGCTGACTATCTTTGAAAATTTTGAAACACCTCCAGAGATGCGGGTCAAGCTCGCTACCTACATTCTTTGAGACTCCGCCAATAGGTGGTGTGATGTGATGTCATAGGTGGGTCATCCGCAGGTTATGGATTGGGAGGAGTTCCAGTGCGTGTTTTATGACTACTTCTATCCGGAGACCCTGAGGGCCGATCGAGCCCGAGAGTTCATGAGTCTAGAGTAGGGTACTATTTCTGTCATGGAGTATTCCTCTCGTTTCAATGAGCTACAGTGTTTCACACCCCTTCAGGATGGAAGTGGGTTGTTCTTAGCAAGGAAGTTTGTGGATGGTCTCAGGCCAGAGATCTGCTCATAGGTGAATATCTTATAGTTTACTTCCATCACTTCCATCATCAACTAGACGCTGATTACAGAGCGCAATCTGAGGGACTACGGAGCTACGAGCCAGGGCGGTTGTTCTTCCAGATCTATTGATCCTCCAGTTTACAGTAGGAAGCGCCGTAGGGATTCTACGTGCCGTGATTCGAGGAGGCGAGATACATCTTCAGATAGCCAGTTGGTATGATACCATTGTGGAAGGGCAGGGCACTTGAGGCCGCAGTGCCAAAGAGAACTAGTGGAGTGCCGATCTTATGGAAATATGGGTCACCTTTAGCATTTCTTCTAGGTTTTCTCACTAGTAGCTGGTGATGGGGGTTCTTCCATGACTCCTCGTTCAGGAGAAGCACCACAAGTTTCTCACAAGTCAGGGAAATGGAGTTCTTCTGGCCATTCGGGCCAAGGTGGAGGTTGAGGCCATGGTAGTCAGTCACCAGTCCTTTAGCGCCAGTAGGGAGGATCAGTTCAAAGTGGCCAGGCAGGGTCACAGGGCCGCAGGGTAGGCCCGACTTTTGCAGTGGAGCAGACCTATCAGGAGTAGGATCCCAAACCTTCTACAGTTCGAGGTACGATTTTAGTATCCTCAGTTTTATTGTCAGAACTTTTCAATACTTGTGTTACACATAGATTTATCTCTGTTGCTGTTGTGGAAAGCTTTGAGCTCTGTATCTTTTCTTCTTCCAATTTTTTGACACTAGACACACCTTTGGGAGCGAGGAAATCTAGTGTATGTCAGTGCAGAGAGTGCCCTCTTGAGGTTGCAGGGTATCATTTATTATGCGATCTCTATGTCCTAGAGATGACAGGCTATGATGTCATTCTTAGGATGGACTGGTTAGTTCCCTTCCACGCAGTCGTTAACTTTTATCACCACAGGGTGAGTTTTATCTCACCAGAGGGTGAGTCTTTTCTTCATAGAGGTGAATGGGATGTTCAGGCAAGTTGAGAAGGACTCGAGCATCATGGGCTATGAAGTGTGATGACCCAGAATGCTAGTATCTATCTGGATGATCAGGGGACTTCACAGTTGGACTTTCTTCCAGTGGTGAATTGTTTTAAGGATGTCTTTCTAGAGGAATTTTCAGGTTTGCCTCTAGAACGTGAGGTAGACTTCTCTATTGAGCTCATGCCAGGAGCGGTACCGGTGTCCATTCCTCCCTATAGGAAGGCTACACCTGAGTTGTAGGATATCAAGAAGTAGTTGGAGGAGTTGAAGGCCAAGGGTTTCATCTGACCTAGTACTTCTCCTTGGGGCTCTCCTGTCCTGTTTTCGAAGAAGGAAGACGGTACCCTTAGGCCCTGTGTGGATTATCGAAAGCTGAACTAGTTTACGGTCAAGAACCGATATCCCTTTCCAAGGATTGATGATTTTTAGATCAGCTTCGAGGAGCCCAGGTGTTATCAAAGATTTATTTGAGGTCCAGTTATCATCAATTTCATTTTAGACCATCAGATATACCTCTGACGACTTTCACGAGTAGGTATGGTCTCTACGAGTATACGGTTATGCAGTTCCGTCTCACAAATACGACATCAGTTTTTATGGCCTTGATGAACTGAGTGTTCCATTCTTACTTGGATTCCTTCATCATGGTCTTCATGGACGATATCTTGGAGTACTCTCACACTCGACACGACCATGCCAAAGATCTTGAGATCGTTCTGTGTACACAGAGAGAGCATCGACTTTATGCTAAAATCTCGAAGTGCCACTTTTTGATGGATCAGATTCACTTCTTGGGACATGTCATCTCATAGGTAGAAGTATCCATGGACCCAGAGAAAGTGAGAGCTGTAGTTTCTTGGGAGCATCCGAAGAACATTTTTGACGTACATAGTTTCCTAGGGCTGGCTGGATACTACAGAAGCGTCATTCAGGACTTTTCACGCCTTGCAACACCATTGAGAGGACTGACCAAGAAGGGGGAAAAGTTCTTATGGTTAGATTCTTGTATGATAGCCTTTCAAGAGATTAAGGGAAGGTTGACGTCATCATCAATACTAGTCTTTCCAGAGCCAGGAAAGAGATATATTGTTTATTGTGATGATTCAGGTATCGGTCGGGGCACTGTGCTTATGCAGGGAGATGGAGTCGTTGCGTACGGGTCTCGGCAGTTGAGCCCACATGAGAGGAACTACCCGACGTACGATCTAGAGTTGGTAGCTATTGTTCATGCCTTACACTATTGGAGACATTACATTTTGGGAGAGCACTTTGTGGTTTTCACCAACCATAAGAGTCTCAAGTACATCTTCGCTCAGCGTGACCTGAAACCGAGACAGCGCAGGTGGGTCGAGTATCATCAGTCTTTTGATTTCAATCTTGCCTATACAACTGGAAAGGGAAACCTTGTAGAAGATTCGTTGAGTATGAGAACTCAGATTTAGGCAGATCCGGAGGCCAGAAGTGAGTGACAGGTTATGGCTCTATTCTCTGAGATGTATCTAGAGGTGCACGACAGACAGGGACAACCTTGCCTATCTTCTGTAGCTCTTACCTCGACACTTCTGGATTGGGTGCAGATGAGGAATCTATCAGACTTAGAAGGATTAGTTCTGTGGGAGAGTGTGTCAGGAGAGGACCCTCTTCCTGGATGGACAATGGGAGGGGATGAGATCTTCCTTTTCCATGGATGCGTATGGGTGCCAACAGACATACACGAGGAGCTGATGCAGGATTTTCATTCCTCAGTTTGGGAAGTTCATCCTGGCGTCACCAAGATGTATCAGGATCTTCATCGCCAGTACTGGTGGCCTGGTATGAAGAGGGATGTTGCTGGTTTCGTCTTAAGGTGTTCCACTTGTCAGTAGGTGAATTCAGAACTTTAGCGAACAACATGCCATTTACACCAGTTACCCATTCCAAAGTGGAAGTGGAACGATGTCTTGATGGACTTCATGACCGGATTATCGAGGTCGCCTCGAGGGAACGATGTTGTTTGGTTTGTCGTTGATAGTCTTATGAAGGTTTCACACTTCTTACCGATCACGGAGACCTTCAGTGTTGATGATATGGGATGACTGTAAATTCAAGAAATTGTACGTCTGTATGGAGTTCCACACTCCATTGTCTCAGACAGGTATGCACGCTTTACTTCTCGGTTCTGGCAGGTACTTCAGAAGGCTTTGGGTACATAGGTACTTCTGAGTACAACATACCATCCCCAGACTAATGGCCAGTCCGAGCATACAATCTAGGTGCTTGAAGATATGTTCCGAGCTTTCATTATAGACATTGGCGGTTCTTGGGAGAAACATATTCCTCTGGTGGAGTTTGCATATAACAACAGTTTCTAGGCAACTATTCAGATGGCACCTTATGAGTCTTTTTACGGTAGGCCATGTTGATCACCCTTATGCTAGCTGGAGACAAGAGATGCAGCTTTACTGGGACCTCGTCTTGTTCATGAGACCTCAGAGCAGATAGAGTTGATTCAAAATAATATGGCTACAACATAGTCTCGACAGAAATATTATGCTGATCAATAGAGACAACCTCTAGAGTTTGAGGTCGGTGATCAGGTTTTCTTACGTGTCGCATCGAGGTTGGGACACAATAGGATTCAGAGACAAGGTAAGCTTTCACCGCGGTACATCGGGCTGTTTGAGGTATTGGAGCAAGTTGGTCCGGTTGCCTATCGGTTGCAGTTACCTCAGATGTATCAGGCCATGCACGATATCTTCAATGTATCTCAGCTCCAACGTTACATCTCAGACCCGTCTCATGTCTTTCAGCCTGAGGAGGTTGAGCTCAAAGCAGATGGATCGTTTGAGGAGAATCCTATCCGGATTGTTGATCGTTGTAAAAAGGTTCTTCGTGGGTGGTTTGTTCTTCTAGTATGGGTGCTACGACAGCACAAGCGAGTACATGACGAGACCTGGGAAAGGGAGGCCGATGTACGATCGCAGTGGCCGGGGTTGTTTGGGGTTTCTTCTTCTTCACCTCGTTAGGGAAACTCAGGGTCAAATTTATTTAAGGGGGGATGTTTTTAAGAACCCAGATCTTCGTTTCCAGGTATGTCTTTCTTTTCCTGGTGTTTTTTACTAAAGTGTGGTTTTCTGGAAAATTTTGAAGTACTCGCCGTGTACTTTCTGATTACACGCCATGTACTCCCTTTCCATGCCAGGCCGTGTGCTGTCCATGTCCGGGCCACACACACAGTGTGTAGGGGTGATGTGGAGGATGCTTAAAGCAGGGTATGGAAAAACAGAGTACATGTTGTGTACCCCATAAGTACACGCCGTGTATTTTTTTTCATTAAACGGACCGAGGTCGCGCCTGATGGATAGAATACACTCCTTTTCTAGGTACTTCGTCCGAGAGAATCCGTACAACAGTAGATCCTCTCCAAACTCCCATGCCTCCTTCTGTGGTTCGAATCGACTACCTTCAGTTGCGTTGGGACCACAACGGTAAGCTCTCTCCTCTCCTGGAGCTTCGTTTCCCAATTCCCCTTATTTGTCATGTTATCTTTGGTTGAGAATTTTTGATGTTTTCTCAGATCTTCGACGTTATAAGGAGAATCATACATCGTGGTTCATGTATATCGATCTCCTAGCATCGAGTTAGGTGGTTTGTACCTTTCCGTAGGATGTCTGTGAGTTTTTGTGCAAATTCTACCAATACCCTTGAATGGGGTATTGTGTGTTTCCTATTTTGTCCTGTTGTTTGCCTGCTTTTCTTGATTGTTTGAGTAGAGGTAATTACTTATGTGAAGGGGAATTATTTTACTGTACTCTAGATGTTTTCCATGCTTGTTTTGCTTATTTTGCATTTTTCCAGTTGTCATGCCTAGTTGTAGGATAGTGGAACTGTTGAACTGTTATGCTATTGAGCCTTAGAATGATAGCCAAGTAGTTCTTGTGGTTTACTTGGGCCGATACATGCGCTATGAATGTTTATTTTTACACAGGGCTGTGAGAACCTAGTGTAGTGGACCATAGGGAGAATGGACATAAGGACTTCTCCAGAGTGTCTTTAATTACGATGCAAGACCACAGGGGGAATTGACGTTGAGTGCTTCCTCAGAGAGTCTGTAGTTCCTCGACATGGGCCATAGGGGGAATAGACATTGAGTGCTTCCCCAGAGAGCCTTTAGCATGTTGCGAGACTATAGGGGGTATTGACAGTGAGTGCTTCCTTAGAGAGATTATTGTTTAGCTGAACCAGTGGGGTGAGACTGTGTGTGCCTCCCAGAGGGTTTCCTGTACTTGTAGGTTGAACCTTAGGGGTTAGGCTTTGAGAACTTCCCAAAGGTTACCTTTTTGTTATACTTGCTTGAGTGGTTGTTTCTTGTTTGTAGAATATATGCTAGAAACTGTGGATTGTTACTGCTATGTTTTATCCTGTTCACTGTTTACTGTTTACTGCTTACTATACTTTACCGGCCATATATTCACTGACTGTTAGGCACAGATCTTTGGGTGGTTTCTTATTGGGACATTATCTCACACCCTGTTTGGGTCATGCTTTTGGGCCCAAACAGATTATGTTGTTGCAGGTATAGATAAGGGCAAGCACACTTACACTTCAGGTGCTGGACTTACTGTGGAGCTGGAGAGCATAGGACCAAGCTATATCTTGCGATGCTGAGGAGTTTACCTGTTTTCTTTTGGACATTGGTTTAGTATTGTATTCAGCATTGTGACTTGTTTGGATTCTTTCCTAGACATATTTATCATACATCATTATTATATATGTGTGCTCCGGTTTTCTTCTTCAGTTTTCTGATGTTTATTTCTATATGGATTATTATTACTTCCGTTTTTGTATGTTGTTTACTTCTGCTGTGTACTCTGCCAATGAGGGCATAGTTTCCCCACTATCACACCCAAGGCCCTCACTACTGGTCGACAGCCTCTGGCATTCGGGGAAATGCGCTTGAGGCCATGTGACCAACCGGTTACGGGGTGCCTCTGGGCGGCATCCGGAACCGGGACTTTACAATACTCAATCCCACACATGTACAAAATCCATAGGTGGTGGAATAAGATAATGATCTCTCTTATGAGTAGAAATAATTAATGTTACTGGAATGTAGAGATAAAGTTATAAATAACCAGACCACTCAACACGTTAATGTACTATAGAGGAACCATAAATATGATGAGGTAACATGGTAATTAGAGGAAGTGATGAAAAAGAAGTGCCCTCACATTTTTTCACCTTATTATATAAAATTAAATTTTTAGGGTAAAATTTCTTACGGGGAGAATAATGTAACACGTAGATATTTTAGATTTCTCTTTACATAATTTAATTTCCTCGGTATGTTGGGTTGAACACAACATTAAGCTTAAAAAAATAAAAAAATATCATTATTCCAATACTACCATAATAACATAGACATTTGAATGGTGTGTATGAATAGGTTTGACTAAATTATGAAAATATGGTTTACACACACATATATAATTAATTTTTGGGTACCAATTAATTATAAATGAAATTAAAAACCTTTCTAAAATAAATGGATGTTTTTCTATGAAACACTATTTAAATGTGCACATGTGTGTTTTATACCAATAAAATAAACAAATAAATATTTTTAGATTATATTAATTAAATATATATATATATAATATTATATATAATTTTTAACATTCATCTTTTTTATTTTTTTCATGACATGAGAAATCCAATTTTAAGAATAAAAGATGTATTTTTCTAAAGGTATTTTTGCTTCTAATTGATGGATTTTTTTAAAAATAAATTCTGAAACATTTTCAAAATTTAATTCAAAAAACAAACTTTATTTTATAAAGTAGAATGTAAAAATTAACTTAGGGTTAATTTTTGGTATTCTTCTGATAAGTATTACTTTTCAATAGTGAAAAATATAATTTTTTTGAAGACTATTTTATTTTCTTAAAATGGTCAAATTATGTTTCAAATTATTTCTAAATTATAATTAGATCAATTTTATTTAATATAATTCACGCAGGGCTTTTGAAATGGATTTAATACTTTAAAATTGTATAAAAAAATATTTTATAATGACTTTTTTTCCGGAAAAAACTAATTTTCAATTAAATTTAATTTAAATTATACACCTTTTGTGTTTTTAATTTTGAGAAATGGATTCCATTTTTAGAATCATGAGGTTCAAATTTATTAAATATACCTCTTTTAATTTTTTTTCAATATGAATAATAAACTTGGTAAATATTTGTGACCACATTTTATGGTAAATATAGTTATGAAGGTTAAAAAGTAATATGATAAGGACTGTAAAATTACCCAAAAACTTTCCCATGTCTTATTATATGAATTAAATTCAAGCCTTAACACATAGGGTTCTAAATTTAATTCTCAAATGGTTACTTTCCAGGAAAGTGACATATATATTTTTAAAATCAATGAATGTGACAATATGTCACACTCTTATTTTTTATATGGGGATAAACATAATGTATGCACGACTATAAATATTATTTGGAAAGATAAAATATTTATATACATAATGGTAATTTGTTTTAAATTTTTATGTATTAAATAATTACCTTAAATTATGACACAACACTAATACCATAATTTTTTTATCAATGGAAATATAAAAAAATGATATTGAAATACTAAAAGAAATAGAATTTGAATTAATTAAGATGATACCAAAATTTTATAGATGATTTTTAAATATTAGGTGCATATTAAATTATTTATTTTGAAGTTATCATGTTTCATTGATATTGTAAAAATGAAAAGTAGTGAATAATAACAAAATTGATAATAATGATATTTTATGGGATTATTATTTTATTAAATTATTTAAAAAACATGAAAAATGTAAGAACTAAAACCCTATAATTATATGATACAAAATTTCATAAATTGGAAATTTATTGTCGAATTATTCCATATAAGTAAAAATTAGAACAATTTAATTTAAAAAAACTTGTCACCACAATTAAAATTAAAATAGGTTAATTAAGGGTTAATAAAAATGATAAGGTTTGTAATAAAATCAAAACACGTATAAATTTTATTGGCTTATTATATTACAACCCCATATTATCCTATATTTGAATACATGGCCATTTTTTGTATTTGGACATAAAATTAATTTAGTATAATTTAATCTTTTTTAGAATTTTCAAATAACAACTCTCTCCTCCATTATAAATACCACCCCTTACAACCCCTTTTACACACACCATACAATCTATAAATATTTAATAATATCTTCAAAGCACTCTCTTTCCCAATCTCCTCATGTCCTAGTCTTTTTTTTCTCACAAAAATACAAATTCCAAGTTTCTCAAGTGATTCTTCAAAGAGGTTATATTTAGAAGGTACCATTTTGAAACCACCTCTCTTGATTTATTTTCTTCTTCTACATTCTACTCAACTCCTTCATAAAAAAATCATAATAACTCTTGTATCATGTATATAATAGAATTTTATATTTATAATGGAATAAATTCCATACACCCTTTTCTCATATCCTCTTATTTAATGAAATGAAACCATTGTCCAAATTTTGAGGATTAATCATTTCCGTGGATAATGAGTTTTTATTTATCATTACCACATTCAAGGTTTGTCAAAAAAATATTATTATGGATGAGTAATATTTTACTATTTCTATTATAACTATTTTCATGATATGTAACTAATATATATACATAATAATAAATAATAAAACAAAACTAGTTCATAATGATAAAAAACATCCAAAATAAACAAAACATTCATCATTAATGTTTTATCAAATAATCATCATCATTAGAGAAATTAAAATGATATATAGAACCATTTAAAATTATTTATGTCCATTAATAACATTTCATTTATCTACTGTTGTTTTATTTCCATTGGACAAGAACTTCCATAATGATACCCAAGTTAACCCATCACGAAATCATGTAACGAACACTCATGAAACAAAAAAATTGAACATTATAAGTCATCAAAATGGTCATAAATGAACCAAATAAAATTTTAATAAATAAAATAAATATGTAAGAGGTTATTATTTAAATAATAAATATAGATAATTTTATTATCTAGGAAATTAATTACATGTGTAGAATGATTTTGTATGTAAGGTAAGGGATCTATTAGAACCTCCATATTTTCCATTGAGTTATGGGTTTTCTCTATTTGCTTCAATATTTTACCCAATTATTTTTATATTCATCACCTATGTTCCATTAACATTTACCAATCATATTTATGTTTCTCAATTCCTCTTTATTTCATAGTGAATTATATGTTTTATAAGCTTCCCTTCTCAATTTCTCTTTATAAGGAAACCTAATTAAAGAGAACTTCTCAGTTTCTTACCCATTTTAAAGGACACCACATAAACTATTATAATTATAAAATATTTTTATAAAATCACTTATTTTATAATTAAAAAAAATTAGTTCATTTTTGGTATTTTTCATAAAATTATTCATTTATCATCATTAAATACATTTTATTCTTCTTCCTAAAACCATGTTGAACTAGTACATTTAAAAAGTTACCTGATGACTCTTCTTATCATTATTTAACTTCAGTTGGAAATAATTTATCATTATCTATGATTATTTTACATTATGAATGTCTAAGTACTATTTAAACCCATTTTTTATGGGTACCATCATGATACACCCTTTCTATGCCTTATGACATGATTAAGATACATATCTCTCATCATGGGTTTCCTGTATATTTATCCCTTATGTATGGTTATTTATGTGGCACACATATTCATGAACATGTTATGATGGGTTTGCCCAAATAGCTCTTCAATTAATTGGGTATTTTATTCACTAATGATATGCCATTTATGGGATTAGAGAGTGAAACTAATCTATTATATGACTTCTTCCACCATGTGATATAGATTAGGATGTTTGGCTTGACTCATGTTTTTGTCATGATATATGTTTCTTCCACATTAATTTGTTTCCATGATATTATGTTTCCATGTTCCATATTTCATGCTTCTTTATTTTTATTCATGATCCATGACTTCTATGTTATAATGTTATATTTTCTAACTCATGTTCTAGGATTTAGTCCCACGTTTATTCCCTTACTGGGATTTTTAGCCCATCCCCTTTGTCTATGTATTCCACAAGTCATTATATGTAGAAATTAGTTGTCAAAGAGAGTTAGGATGTCATTATAGAGATTATATATATATTTTTATTTTATATTCATGTTTTTAAATATTGTATCTAGTCTTCCAAATACACTATACTTTTCTATCCTCAGTTTATTTTTATGGATAATTATACATTAAATCATGTAATAATATGTTTAAATGGCTTACGTATCTATACATGTGGTATTAAATATAAAATAATTCAAGATGGAAATTTATATGGTATTTTGATGTTATATTTTTAGAGGTTTAAATAGGGTGATATTTCAAAATAGGGATTAAATGCGGTATTTTGATGAGGTTCGATTAACGTTGAAATGAGGTGAGGCCATCATATATTTTATTCTATGGATGATTGGGTAAAGTATCATCATTATATAATAGGACATGATTTATAGGGTGATATTATTCTGATATATGGGGGAATGAATAGGAGTCCTCATTTTAAAAATCATTAAATTCATGAAATCTATGTGGATTCCAGCAATAATCACTATCCCATTTTTATAAAGATTGAAGTCATCAACCTTCAGTTAGGGGATTAGATGTGGTGTTCTACCTTTTTATTTTCCATGTTTATGAAATTTATTCTTCTCATAATTTCTGTGTGGTTAGTGTGGTCTTGTTGGTATACCATTTGATGGATCTAAATTAGTTATAGGCACCATCATAGTGAAAAGTACCTCCTTAACCCTACCGAGAAAAGTAGAATCAGTGATAAGGACTATCGGTGTAGGGTGGTTGAAGAAGGGATTATGTAATTGAAATTAGTCACATATATAGACCTTAATTTTATCATGGAAAATCAAGTGGTAGTCAGTATGTGTGAATAGTGGAAGTAGTTGTCCATGAATGACTTAATTCCATGGAGTTACCTAGAAAGACCAGAAGTTATTCAATCCAATATTTATCATTATTATACCTTTTATTTTCTACTGATAGATATTTGTGATTGTACTTTGTTTGTCTATCCTTTATTTTATTTAGTATTTTGACTGAAAGAAAATAGTATTCAATGACCATTATTTTTACATACCCCTTTGTGAGGTCAGACTAGGATGATGGAGCTTTATCATGGGTGTGATATGGCAATGAGTGCATAACAATTGATGTGTTTGCTAATATTTATAAAAATATAACCATATAATGTTATATTTAAAATGTATTAATTATCTTCACATAAAAAAATAAATTGATTTTATTTTATTTTTTATATCATGGAGAAAAATCACTTGAATTTTATTATCGAGTAGGACCATATGATAGATTATCAACATTTGGAAACTATGATATCACAGTTCTACAATTGGAGGGATTCTATTTAAGAAACATGATTAGAATATTTTTTAGGGCTAGAGAATAATTTATTGATTTTTTCAATATATTTGGTATTTATCTTCATATAATTTTCAGACAACTCCATTTTTATTATTTAATGATTTGGAATATTTTAAATGTTATTTTTTTGAGTAAGGTATAGAGTCAACATGGTTATTAGAGGCTAATGAGGGATTTTGGTGGATTAATTATTTTTTGGGTATTTTGGGTTCAACAAAACCAACACCATGTATTGGTGAGGATCTTGTTAATCCCTAGTGAGACCTCTATGATCCATGATAATGGAATAATTGCCAGGATAGGGCCCAGTCTCACCTTGTGTGCTCTAGAGGAGATATTTTGGGCCATAGATAAAGAGACCACACCATTCCCATGTTGAAGGATATGTGATGGAAAAATTAAAAATCTATTGATCCATACCCATGGTGGCTCACTGTGTTGGGTGGCTTGGATAAATATGGTCAAAATCAACATCTATGTGGTTAATTCAATAATGTATCCCATGGTGATAGTTGATTTGAATATTATAATAATTGTTTTTTTGTTGTTATTTTAGGGAGTAATGAATCATAATGTTAATGCATGTGGATATCATTGTGGGGATTTTAATGTATTTTATGTCTACCATTCCCATAACATTTTATATTCTCTCTTCCACTTTGAAATATATCTAAAATTTGTGTTTTACATATGTTGTGAATGAATCTGGATGAGAACGGGATTACCACTTCTAGTTGCTACTAAGGTAGGTTCATCCAACCAATCAGGAATAACAATACTTTTGAGATGAAAGCATATTTCTGCTGTTTGAGGAAAAATATAATTTAGGATTAGTGGAGCTTGTATCAAGTGCATCAAGTTCTTATTTTTCAGTTTTTATGGATGTTTTCTATAATACCCCAATGTCAGTTACCTAAATTCGATGCATTATTAAATAACATTGGCATTATACAAGGAATCGTGTCCTGAAAGACCGATCAATTTAGTAGCTTTAGAAATACTAGATACATTCAAAAGTTTTACATTACATTATAAAATGAGAAACTATAACAACATAGTATCCAAAGGCCACAATCATATCCATTTGGCTATCCCTGCAGGCCAGTCATAATAAACTTCTTCGCATCCTGGAAAAAATAAAACATAGAAAGGGGTGAGCTCAGATGCTCAGTAAGGATAACAATATAGCAAAAAATTTCATAAATAAGCATAACCATTTAAGGCCATTTATAAGACTAAAACAATAGACTTTTAAACATGAAATTCAGAATAATATGGCATAGATAAAATCAAATAATTTCATTTACTTGTTTAGATGGATATTCTACTAGTCGAATAATCAAATGCAATATCAATAGCCACTTTCATAATGATGGAATGCATAATCCCAGACTTCATAACCACATAGTCAAGGCCTTCTACCAAGACTACAAATAAGATTTTTTCAAGGCCCTGTTCTAAGACAATATTTTGTCTCATGAGACCTACCGATTCATCGATGAGCTATAGAGGGCTCCACCTATCACTTACTAAGTCCAATGCATTCCGCATATGAAAAGGTTTAAACATAACATAAACATTAATATACATAATAGCATATGAAATGTCAATACTTTATCCATAAAACTTGAATGGTGTAAAAATAACACATCCACAGTCAAACATATCACAAAACCTTCAATACAATATGGAAGTTTTGTATTATAATAAATCAACATCAAATAAGCTTAAAATCCATCACAGGATGTTGACTTAGATGAAATCAAAACTTTTTTTACGGAAGTATCTCTTTCTCTTTTGAAATCATTTAAAAGTCATATAATTATAAAAGAAAACATTTATTTTTAAAATATTCTCATAATATTGTAAGGGAAGCTTTGACAATGTTTTAATGGAAAAAATAGCCGCACCCACTGTATAAGTTAAAAAAACACATTCTTACCTTAATTTTGTCAAAAAGGTCATAAAGTAACTTGTTTGGAAAACAATGGAAAGATTCCTTTCGAAAAAATAAATGGTAAAATAAGAATATAAATTAATATATCCTAATTTATATTAAATAGTTAAAATGTTTTGAAAAATATTTTTATGAAACACAGATGTGGATGATAAAGAGGTCCTAGTATATACTCACGTATAAAATAACCTCAGATAATAAAGAGATTGTGAAATTAACCCTTACCTTTTACTTTTCCTTAGTATATGGTATGATAACATATTTTATAATAGTTAAAAATTGTTATTAAATTATACAAGAACTATATACCTACATATTATATCATATATGATCTTATAATATTGCTTTGTTAATAATATTTTAGTAGTATCATCATTTCCGGTGTTAACTGATTCATTTTCCTTTGTATGATTGGTTATGTAAGTGATGATTTTTATGGATAGGAAGTATTTTATTCATATAAATAATTATATTTTTTTCATAAACATTATTTTTAATCATAAAATAAAAATTATTCTTGAATGATTACAATGGGTAATAAATCTCATCGCGTTCGTGGAGACGGTAATCCGTATGTACGAACGAGTGACAATATCATTATATTGATGGAAAAATCATATGTAATTAGATGTTATATCATATATACAGAATATTGAAAATGTTATATTTATAATTTACATCAGTTATACTCATTATTATACCCATCCAAATAATGAAGTGTTTGAATAACAAACTACACCACGACGTGGCGACGGTAATCCTTACGTACGCACGTATGGTGACTTTGTCATTTATAGGATGGATAGAATAATTAATATGGTTGTAACATTTTTATAATAACATCATATTATAAAGAAGATACTAGAGTTATTCTTTTATAATGGAAATAACAAATAAAGAGGAAGTGTAAGAAGAGAAGAACTTGAAAGAGGTGATGAAATATTTATCTCTTGTTCGGGTTCTTCCTTTTGATTTGATCAAAAGGGATCCTTAGGTTGGCTTTCTGACCAAAGGAAGGCCTATAATATGAAGGGAGGAAAGTTGGAAGGATATTTCGGCAGGGGTTGGCCGATCCAAAAGGCTTTGGATGTGTGAAATTAAGATAAGGGGAAGTGTCCTTTTATAAGAGAGGTGAGGGTCACTTTAGGAAAAGATTGAAATATTATTTTATAATAAAATAATTTTCATATTATAATGGCTCCAAAATGAATTATTTCGTGGTTAAGGTATGTATGGGTCTAAAAATACTCAACCAATAGGTTTTATATAGGTTTGGGTCAATATATTAACCTTATCTTTTATATTCAACTCTTAGTTAAATAGAATGACATTTACCATGTCTCATTGTAGTTTTTTATTATATGGTAAATAAAATTACTATAACAAACTAAGAATACCCCAATTGGTTCATTATTAATATATATAACCTTATCTAAGTCCTTTTTTCGATCCTTATATTTTTAGGAATATTATAGCAATTAATAATATAATATTTGTTTTTAAAACTCATTTATCTCAATTTTGATACTATTTGGTATTTTTTTTTGTAAATGTCATAACATCATGATTACTTTGAAAAAAATTCATTTAATACACTATTACATGTCATATTGACCTGTAAAATTAGTGGAATTCATAAAAAGTATCAAATTATATTTATTTGGATATTTGTAATATCAATTATTTTAATTTTTCATTAATAAGGTATTTACTCTATCATCCTTATGTGTTAAATAAATTTAATTATTTAATCTTTAAAATTTATCAATAAAATAACATTATATATAAATTTTTTTTATCTTACTAATGAAAATTTATAGTCTTATTTATCTTATGTATAACCCTATATAAAAAATGGTTTAGTTATTAAACATTGAATTAAACTCTTTTAACTATTCTTTAAATAAAATAATAATAATTTTCATCATCTAATCCAAGTGGACCAAATGTGGTAATATTTTATTCCTAAGGTTGTTTTTGGTCGAATTAAACTTATCCAATATAATTAGGACATGTGTTAGGGTAATTATAATATCATTTACCCTTAATTACCCTTTTTAGTTTTAACTGTGGTAAATAAAAGTCAAAAGTTACTATTCACAAAAAAACTATTTTCATCTTATTGAACCACATTTTACTTAATTATATCAACTAAATCTCTTGGATTTTTGAAATTCAACTCACAGAAGTGGTAAAATTATGTTTTATGCAAAGATTCAATTGCTCCTAGGAGGTGAGTAAAAAACGGCAAAGAGTCCCATAAAATTTTCATTTATCTAAAAATATTATAAAATGACGCCAATGAATTACATTGAACTTATATAGGTATTATATATCTATTTTGAATTAAAATAAATATTAATAAAATAAATAAGTATTTAAAAAAATCATTTTCAAACAATATCGCAGTGTTTTTCACAATTCATCAAAAAATGTATTTTTTCAGAAAAATATCTAAAAATCACCATAATCTAATTTTGATATTCTGAATCCAAGAATGATGAATATTTTACCAAATTCAAAACCTATATGTTTCATTAATTAATTTAAAATTAATTTCCGTTGTCAAAACCAAAAAGCATGTTTTTAAAAAGAAAAAACGATCGAAAGATTGACATGTGTTTATGTCAAATTTAAATGTAAAATTACTTATAATGACCTAAATTTTATTAAATGATTAAAATATAATCTAATTATACTTCAAAACCATTAAAATGATTAATTAACATTATAAATTATTTCAATTAATAATGTTGTTTTCAATTAAAACATAGTATTTTTCACTATTCGTCGAAATATGAAAGTTATCAGAAAAGTACCAAAAATTTATCCAAAATAATTTTTTTATGTCATGATTATAAAGAAGAATTTAATTTCATTAAATTGAAAATATAAAAGTGTTAAATATTGGTTTTAAAAAGGGTTCTCCATTAAAAGGTGGTAAAATTTCATTTTTTTTGAAATATACTTCTTTTATCTGAGAGAATAAATTTGTTCTTATATTATATCTAAGAAACACATAATATGGATGTTAAAATTATATATAGTGTATAAAATTCCAAATGCAGTTAATACTATTTATAACCACTTTTTTAACAGCTAGTTTGGTATGTTGTGGTGTGCTTGAACTTAGTGTTTCCTGTAGCACAATCTACTGAATTACTTTAATGAGATAACATACTATGAAATATTGGGGTGTTACATTCTTCCATAATTCAATAAATTGCATCATCACAATTTGAAATTTTTCTTCAAAAATAAAAGGTTAAAAATAGAAAAATACAATTGTTGAAAAGCCACATTGGAAATTGGGTTAATAAAATTTAGTCTTAATAGGAGGGAAAGGAAATGAAAAAGTCACTAAAAAATTATGATATTTATTAGGAGAACATTGGTGGAAATTAAAGACACAAAATTGGAAGAAAAAAGTAAATATTTATAGGGAGTGATTATGGTCCTCAATCACAAACAAGTGTAAAATTGAGGCCCCAAAGCCATCAATCTATGATGATTTAAAATATTATAGGTTCAACAAAACATAATGTATTAGGATAACTCATTTTTGGTTTTGAGATCCATTCCCTAAAGTTTATGAAATAATTTATTCAAAGAATAAGAGGAAAAAATATATACATGACAAGTAGAGTTTCATCCTTCAACTAATTCCTACAACAAACTCATCTTTCACTCCAAAAGATAATATAATTCAAAAATATTCTATTTATCCTAATCATATAGGGTTCCAAAAATAATGAATTTATAATTGATTTGTCAGAACATTAAAAAAACTACATTATACAAACTAGGACATCACGTTGGCCAGTGGTAGGTGATGTACCCTTGTCGCCCTTCGGTTGCGGGTTGTAGTCTTGCAGCCTTGCCATACGCGATGAGTTGTCACCCGACCTCAAGGTTGTCCTTTTTAATACAACCCAAAAATAATCTTAAGAAATGTTCTAAACTCAATAATAGTATCCAATGTCAAACATAATCCATTCCAACCACTAGACTTATCCAAAATAATTCTGTCCAAAATTCATAGTCCAAAATTTATATGGAAGGTAAACACAATGAAGATTATTTTTTCCATGTAATAACACATGAATAACTTCATCATGTATTGTTCTAGAACATGGTAACACCGTAAATTACCATAAAACCATATTTATTACATTCATGCTCCATTATTCCTTATAGAATACTGGATATACTCCTTATATCCAAAAATGTTGTAAACTCCAATAGTGATGGAATTAACAAACCATTAATCAGTTCCAAGGATGTGAAAAATATTCAATATAATTTATCCAAATCAATCATCTCTTATTCCAAAATCTATACCTCATTATCAAGACCATATTAAATTTTTATCTTTCCTTCAACCATGTATTTTCTAAAAAGTTAAACTTCCTATTGAGTCACTTTTCTTGGTACCATACAATCTCAAATCCTTAATGAAATAGTACTATAGTTCAATCTTTATATAATCTATAATTCTTATAACATGTGAACTATTAATAAAATACTCAAATGAAACAATAATTTAATAACAACACAAGAAATCTAATCATTCCTTTTTATCTTCGGTAGTATCATGACTTGATTATTATCCAATAGCAGCATTTGGGGTATACTCCGATGATTATAATGTTGATTCTCATAGTGTCCCAAATCCTTGAAGATGAAACATTGTACATTTAAAACCTTTTACATACCCTTGCAATATTGTACTTGGTGTCCTTTTTATCCACACTTATAATAAACTCCCATTCCCTTAAATCATTTACCAAGGTGATTCTTTCCACAATTATCACATATAAAAAAATAATTCTTTCTCCTCTTCCCTTTATCCATCATTCTCTCTTCCATCCTTTTCATCTCAAAATTCCCTTCAAATCCATAGGAATCATAGAATTCTTTACTTATTGTATTGACACATGATACTATTTCTCCATATCAAGAGAATATGTGGGAGGCTATTTCCATTTTAAATGTTGGCTTAACACCATGAATGATATGGTCCTTATTAATTTTTCGATCATGTGTACTACTGGGATTCTCATTCGTTCAACTAGGCGCTATTTCTAAACAATGGTATACAATAGGTTAGTTTATGAATCAAAATGCATAAATTCAAAACTTGTAAAATACCTAACGTAAATTGAAAAGATTATGTATATAATATATAATCATAAATTTTTTTCTTTGAGGAAGTATATAATCATAAACCCTTCATAATGGTTTGTAGAGAAAATGAGAATTATCCTAACCATATCCCCCATGAGTGTCGTAACAAAGAGTGCAACAAGGCCCATTGTTGTGCACCAGTTCCCATTTGAATCTAGATCAAAGCAATGTTTTCGGGTTTTACACCTAGGTATATCTATGCCCGAGCCGCCTCTACCTGGTCGTATCTATATAGGGATGTATTGCTTGGAAAATACAAAAAATCTACACATTACTAAAATTCTAGGAAGTTCTTCTATACTAATCCTCAAAGTCTATCTTAGGGTAATGTACTCTAATCAGAGTTTATCTAAATCGAGCAACTAAGGTTTGTACTAATAATTCTCTAATACCAACAATAACACCCTGACCCTAGTTACCTAGATTCGGTGCATTATTAAATAACGTTGGCATGATACAAATAATCTTTTCCTGAAAGATGGATCAGTTTAGTAGCATTGGAAATACTAGATACATTCATAAGTTTTACATTACATTATAAAAAGAAAAACTACAACAACATAGTCTCCATAGGCTACACTCATATCCCATAGACTATCCCTACAGGCCAGTCATAATATATTTCTTCGCATCCTAGAAAAAATAAAACATAGAAAGGGGTGAGCTCAGATGCTTAGTAAGGATAACAATATAGTGGAAACTTACATAAATAAACATAAACATTTAAGGCAATGTATAAGACTAAAACAAGATCCTTTTAAACTTGAAATTCAGCATAATATGGAAAATATGAAATCAAATAATTCCATTTACTTATTCACAAGGATATTCTACAAGTCGAATAATCACATGCAATATCAATAGCCACTTTTATAATGATAGAATGCATAATACCAGACCTCCTAACCACATAGTCAAGGCCCTGTGCAAAGACTACAAATTTTATTTTTTTCAAGGCCTTGTGCAAAGACACTAGTTTGTATCATGAGACCTACAGATGAAACTAGGAGGTATAGCGGGCTCCACCCATCACTTACTAAGTCCAATGAATTCTTTATATGAAAAGGTCTAAACATAACATAAACATTCACATAAAAACTAGCATACAAAATGTCAATACATTATCCATAAACCATAAATGGTGTAAAAATAACACATCCATATTATAAAAAATCACAAAAAATTGAATATAATATGGAAGTTTTGTATCATAATAAATGAACTTCAAATAAGCTTAAAATCCATTAAAGGATTCTGACATAGATGAAGTCAAAACTTTTTTAGGGAAATGTATCATTCTATTTTGAAATAATTTGAAAGTCATATAATTATAAAATAAAACATGTATTTTGAAAATAATCTTATAATATTGTAAGGGAATCTTTGACGATGTTGTAAGGGCAGAAAATAGCCACACCCGCCATATAAGTTAAAAAAAGACATTCTTACCTTGTTTTTGTCGAAACGGTCATAAAGTACCTTATTAGGAAAATGACATAAAGATTCCATTAAAAAACATATAATCTAAAATTAGGGTATAACTGAATTTATCCCATTGTTTATGAAATATTTAAAATGTTTTGAAATACATTTTTTGAAACACAGATGTGGATGATAAAGAGGTCTCAGTAGATACTCACTTATAAAACAACCTCGGATAATAAAGAGATTGTGAATTTAACCCATACCTTGTAATTTTACTTAGTTTATGGTATGTTAGCATCATGTATAATAGTTAAAACATTGTTATTAAATTATACAATAACTATATACATAAATATGTTATCTTATATGATCTTATAATATTGCTTTGTTAATAATATTTTAGTTGTATCATCGTTTCAGGTGTTAATAAATTCTTTTTCCATTATATACTTGGTTACATAATCAATGTTTGTTATGGATAGGATGTATTTGATTCATATACTGAATGATATCATGTACATAAACATAATTTTTCATCATAAAATAAAAATTATTCTAGAATGATTACGATGGGGAATGAATCTTATCATGTTCGTGGAGATGGTAATCCGTACGTACGCACAAGCGAAAATATCATTATATTGATGGATAAATAATATGTAATTGGATGGTATATCATATATACAGAATAATTAACATGTTATATTTATTATTTACATCAGTTATACTCATTATTATACCCATCCAAATAATGAAGTGTTTGAATAACAAACCACACCATGACGTGGAGATGATAATTCGTACATACGCACATATGGTGGATTTGTCATTTATAAGATGTATAGAATAATGAATATGGTTGTACCATTTTTATAATACCATCACATTATATAGAATACACTAGAGTTATTATTTTAGAATAGAATCAACAATGAAAGTGGAAGTGGAAGAAGAAAAGAACTTGAAAGAGGTGATGAAATATTACCTCTTCTTCAGGTTTTTCATTTTCATTTGATAAAAAGGGATCCATAGGATGGCTTTCTGACCAAAGTAAGGACTCTAGGATGATGGGAGGAAAGATGGTAGGATATTTGTGCTGGGGTTGGCCGAGACAAAAGGCTATGGATGTGTGAAATTAAGAGAATGGGAAGTTCCCTTTTATAAGAGAGGTGAGGGTCACTTAAGGAAAATCTTGAAATATTATTTTATAATAAAATCATTATCACTTTCTAATGGATCCAAAAATGATTTATTTCGAGGATAAGATGGGGATGGGTAGAAAAACACTCAGGAAATAGGTTTTAGACAGGTTTGGGTCACTATATGAACCATATGATTTAGATTTAACTCTTAGTTAAATAGTATTACATTTACAATGTCTTTTTGTATTTTTATATTCTATGGTAAATAAACATACTATAACAAGAAAAGAGAACCCCAAGTGGTTCATTATTAATATATATAACCTTATATAAGTCCTTGGACCGAACCTTATATTTTTAGGAATATTATATCAATTAATAATATAATATTTGTTTTTAAAACTCTTTTATGTCAATTTTGATACTATTTGGTATTTTGTTTTTGTTAGTCATAAAAACATGATTACTTCAAAAAAAATTTCATTTAATAAACTATAACATGTCATATTAACCTATAAAATTAGTGGAATTCATCAAAAGTCTCAAATTTTATTAATTTGGATATTTATAATATCAATTATTTTAATCTTTCATTAATAAGTAATTACTTCATCATCATTGTGTCATAAATAAATTTAATTATTTAATTTCTAAAAATTGTAAATAAAATACCATAATTTATGAAATTTTTTTATATTTCTAATTAATTTTTATAGTCTAATTTATCTTATGAATAAACCTATTTTAAATTGGTTTAGTTATTAAACATTGAATTTAACACTTTTAACTGTTCTTTAAATAAAATAATAATAAATCTCATAATCAAATCCAAGTGGACCAAATGGGGTAATATTTTATTACTAAGGTTGTTTTTGGTCTAATTATTCTTATAAAATAGAATTTGGACATGTGTTACGGTAATTAAATTATCATTTTTCCCTTAATTACCCTATTTACTTTTAACCGTGGAAAATAAAAGTCCAAACTTACTATTCACAGAAAATTATTTTAATCTTATTGAACAACATTTTACTTACTATTATCAACTGTTTCTCTCAGATTTTTTAAATTCAACTCATATAAGTGGTAAAATTAAGTTTTATTCAAATTTTCAATTGCTCATAGGAGGTGGGTAAAAGACGGTAAAAAGTTGTACAAAATTTTTATATATCTAAAAATATTATAAAATGACTCCAATGAATTACATTGAACATATATAGGTATTATATATATATATTTTTACTTAAAATAAATTTAAATAAAATAAATAATTATTAAAATAAAAAGTCTTTTTTAAACAATATCGCAGTGTTTGTTACTATTCATCAAAAAATTGAATGTTTTCAGAAAAATACCAAAAATTAACCATAGGATAATTTTGATATTCTGAATCCAAAAAGGAAGTTTATTTTACCAAATTCAATACCTATAATTTTCATTAATTAATAAAAAATTAATTCCCGTTGTCAAAACCAAAAAGCGGGTTTTTAAAAAGTAAAAACCATCAAAAGATTGACATGTGTCTATGTAAAATTTAAATGTGAAATTAATTATAATGAACTACATAATATTAAATGATAATAATAGAATCTAATTATACTTCATAACCATTCAAATTCATAATTTAACATTATAAATTATTTCGATTAAAAAAGTTGTCTTCAATTAAAACATAGTATTTTTCACTATTCGTCAAAATATGAAAGTTATCAAAAAAGTACCAAAAACTTATCCAAACTAAATTTTTATGTCCCAATTCTATATAATAATATAATTTCATGATATTAAATATATAAAAGTGTCAAATATTGGTTTTAAAAAGGGTTCACCATTAAAAGGCTGTAAAATTGCATTTTTTGAAAAATACTTCTTTTATCTAAAAAAATGAATTTGTTCGTATGTTATGTCTAAGAAACATAAAATATGGATGTTAAAATTATATATAGTATATAAGATTCAAAATGCAGTTATTACTATTCATAACTTATTTTTGAACGGCTAGTTTGGTACGTTGTGGTGTGCTCGAACTCAGTGTTGCATGTAACACAAGCTATTGAATTACTTTAATGAGATAACGTACAATAAAATCTTGGGGTGTTACATTTTTTCTTCCAAATATCAATTCAATCCATGGTAGAAATTTTTTTTGTCGGTTTTATTCCCATTCTTGATTTTTCTTATGAACAAATATTAATTTAATTATAAATTAATTCATGGATCATTCTTTGTTGATTTACTAGATGAATTTTTCATCTTCCTAGAATAATGGATTTTATTTTTATTTATTAAACTTTTTTCTCCTACCCATTGTGATGAATTTTTTTGAAGATGGATAAATGAACATGACCTTAGTTTGATTCTCACTTTTATGTTTTTTTTCTACCTCCATTCTTTATTCATTTATGGCGTTCATTTATCCATTGATTCGAATATATATTGGAACATGTTTCATGGTGAATTTAACTCTATATATACATGGATTGTTTATATAGGTTTTTTTTATCATAGACATGAAAAAAAATCTAAATATGTTGATGGAAATCTGATGGTGGTTTGGGTGAGGGTGGTTTTGTGAGCCAGATCATGTGATATTTTCTTTTTAGAGGTGAATCATAGGTGAATTCCGAATGTTCAACATACTAAACTTTATTTTCAGGAGAGATCCTTAATAAATGAAATGGGGACAACAACATATAAATATACCCATGAAATATCTGGAGTTAATATGAAATTCCAATCTATACAGTGTGATGTTTGGAAGAATTCACATAGTGTTAATCCCTCCTTATAACAAATGGCCTTTATGGATAAGAAAATATCACACAACCATGTAAATTTTATATATTGTAGGTTACTCCTAGGATATATTTTTTATTAAAATGAGTGTCTTCTATGAACCATTTTAGTATTGTTGTGTTCCCTTGATTCCATTTCCTCTGAGGGAAGATTGAAGCATCATGTCCGGAGTACAAGATAAGGGATCCCCTTGGTAGGATAGTTTGAGATAGAGTAAGGTATTAATTTTCAAGCTATAAGGTGTGATATTATATATATTCTTCCCTTGATCACTTAACATATCCTATGAATGGTATCTGGGGTGCGTGATCCCCTTCCAAATGGGGTATTCTTGACAGGGTCATGTATTCCCCATTATTCCTGAGCATGATCCCCTACCTATGTATCATTTTCTTGTGAATGCTATTAGTGTTAACGAGACAAAATGAGTTAGTTCACTCAGTGAACATTACCTTTAGCCTCAAGTGGAATCCCTAGGTTTTTAGGGAGGATGAGACTTATAATCCTCCTATAAGAACATATGGGTTTATCTGGTTTATCCCCCTTGTTTTTGTTTTTTAAAGTTAACACCCTCTAGGTGGTCCATGAGAATGTGGAGCATAATTGGGAGAGACTGACCACAAAAGGATCCCAATATCACTGTTTGGTAGAAGTTTCCTTTTATTGGCAGGTAAGACCCCCTTACAGTCATTGTGGACTTATATTTGGACCTTTGAAAGTTTATATTAGATTTTTCTATACTATGATGTGGTATTATATGTTATGAATTCATTTACAATATAATTTATTACCTTTATGTACTATACTTATGATTAGAGATTTGTGCATGTGTATATGTACTTTAGTCTAAGGCCTCCCATGTCTGTAATATGCCTACACATTACTATTCATCAAACCCTGACTTATTTAAGGCGGGCTTGGGGTGTCTCTCTCTACTTATTACTAGCCAGGTGGGCCCTAGTTTGTTTGGTAACGATAGAGTAGTGTCAAAGGTGTCTTCCCTTGGAAGGGAGTTTGGAGACATTATAAATGAAAGGATTAGTTTTGGAACTAGGGAAAAAATGTTAATGTGCATCAGGTTTTGATCTATGGGACGGGAACCCAGTGAAAGTGCAACAGACAATGTATCCATTCACAAGGACTCTAATAACCTGTGTATTGACTCAATACATATCGACACTTGTAACAGGGAAACCTTGGGTACCTGCATTGTATAGGACTTGGTTGTGTATTCTATGTCTTTCTTAAGTCATCTCCACAAATAAAATATTTTTAACATGGTTAATCATGATTACTTCATGACGTAATACCCATTTATTTTAAAACAACACTATGTTTGATATCATATGCAACATGCAACATCGATCTTAAAAAAAACACAATATTAGTTTTTTGTTACCATTACAACATAGTTATTGAATTGGTGGGTATGAATATATGTAACTAAATTTTAAATATATATATAAATGTCAATATAAATAAAAAATTATTTATAAATTCATAGGAAATAAGAACTCAAATTTTAGTAAAGTTAATTTATTCTTTAAAATATGCTTTTTTCCAAAAATGGGTTTTATTACTTTTGTGTGTGAATATTATCATTAATTTTTGGAACATTTAAAAAATATATTTTATAAAAACAATTAAATATTTTAATTCAAAATATAAAAATTATATTATGGGGATTATTTTTATTTTTCTAAATAAATTAAATTTTATTGAATAAAAAAATAGAGTTTTTATAAAATATAGTATCTTTTATGATATCATAAAAAACATAAATATCCAATAAAAATTTAAGAAAATTTATTTAAAGACTAATTTATTATTATTTAAATTAAATATATTACAAAATTAATTATAAACATATAAATTATACAATATTTCATGATGAATATGAAATTTCTTTTAAAGCCAATACAGTTCTTCCACAACCCTGGAAAAGTAAAATCTGATTCCCTAGAAATAATATTAGAGTAGGTGGTATAATATTATTGATTTTTTAATAAAATATTATATATTATTGATTATTTTTAAGGATATATATTAATTTTTAGTTAGTATAACAAGTGAATTATCCAACTTTTTTTGTACTGCTTGCATAATACTAGTAAATTCCAAACAAAATTTGAAATGATTTTTCATGAAATATTTTTGTGAAAATATTCATATTTAAAAAATATAAATGTTTATTTTGAAATTTATTTATTTAAATTTTAGGATGGAAACTTGTTTTTAATTTTTATAGATGAAATAACTACATTAAATGCTTACGAAATTCAGACACAATGCCTATGCAAGGAGTAAAAAAGATCCGGTAAATGATTTAAAAAAACTAAACATAATATTGTTTGAGAGAGTTAAAGTGAATCTTGAATTTTGATGATAAATATAACATATTAAACATATTTTAAATTTTTAAATTTGTATTTCATTTTTTTCATGTTGTTTTCAAAGGGAAATTTTATGTACATTTCTTAAAATGAAATTAAAGTATTTTATGTTATATAAAATTTTGTTAATTTTTTTAAAATTCTAAAAATATTATAATAGGAAAATAAGGATGAGAAATGGTCTGAAATATCAACATTTTTTATTTATGTTCCAATTTTAACATTATATGTAAAATTATATCTCTTTAATATTGAAAAATCTATTACCATAGTAAATTTTAAAATTTGTTAACTGAGGTGTTAAACCAAAAGTTAAGGTTTAAAATTATATATTGACTTATCTAAATTTTATTGGGTAATTTTATTAAGACTATAAAAGACTTATATTTTAATCCATATTATTTTGGAAACATTTTAAATGAGTTAGATACATATTATATTATAATATTTCATGTATTCTAAAAATTGACATTAATGATATTTTATAATAAACAATAGTTTATTAAATGATTTATAATACAAAAAATACTCTCTTTAGCCATGTGAATGATATATGGATTAAAATATCTACCATGGTCCATTTATGGGTCACTTTTCTGTGTATATAAACTTTATTTACCACTTAATAGTAAAAATTATTTATATCATGATGATTGTCACATTGGTCAATGAGGGGGAGGGGTGGTGGTAGTTGTACTGGTTAAAACATCACCTAAACTTATCTAATTTTTATCAGATGAGAGTATTTTAACTAATTATCATCTTGTATTATAAATATTTCAATTTAGATCCACTTTAAACTGAAAATTATTTTATATTAATTTAATACTTAATGTAATTAGAAGATTTTCCTTCCCATCATTTATAAAAGGGAACCTCTTCTCTTCTTTTCCTCACCCTTTTTGACCTTCTAGCTTAAATAAACTCTGGCCAATTACATTATCAGATTATATATTCAAAAATAATAGGTTATTATCATCTTAAAAGATTAATTAAAGGGTTATTAATAAGGAATCTAAAGGAGGACTACTAGAAAAGAGGAGATTTGAGTGCTTTTGAAGAAATTAGAACACGAGGACGTTAGAGAACTTTTAATGAATGTGAAACTTGAGGTAATATCTTATCAAATCAATTTTATTTTTGTGATACCTCTGTCATATTCACAACTTTTTTCTTTTTTGTGGTTTATATACTTCCCATGATTTTTTTTGATTTATTCATGAAAATTATGGAGATTTAAAAATTCATCTATGATTCACTTATTCAGGAGGTTTTTATATATAACTCATCAAAACAGTATGGTTGTATGTTAAAAACTCATTATTTAGAAGGATAATTTTTTATTATGTTTATGATGATTATATTTTATATTATAACTAAAAATCAACTCATGAATTTTATTCCCATCTAGTTATTTATAGAGATGGAACTTTTCCTATCAATTTTCTCTCTTTAAGTACTCAAGACACATAATGAATAGTTTTATATGGAAAACTCATTTTATTTCTCCCTTTGGTCCAAAATAATTTTCCCCCTCTAGCATTGTTTTCTAAAAATATTTTAAAGAGTATTTTTAATGTTATATTATTATCATTTAATGTTGTTTTCCTAATGAATGAATTTTTAAAAAATGGGTTAAAAGTAATATTCTAGTCATTTTCAAAATGAAGGAATTTTAAATTTTTATAAAAAAACATCAAAGGAATATTTGTTTTAACATAAACCACATGAAAAAAATTTCACACTATCATGAACACGCATTGCTTTGAATAATACATTAAAATCTTCTAAGGATCCTTTAAAAAATAAATTTTTTAATATTTGGGAAATTTTTATATTTTAAATAAGTCATTTAAAATTAATAGGTTATTTTAATCAAGAAATTTTCCAATTTAACATTTAAATACATTCTCATCTAAGATAAAATAATATGTTGTTACACATTATTTACTATGTATATGAAGAAATTATATCATCTTTATTCTTTTTTTGGATGTTTAATGATTATGATGATGAAATTTTTATGAAAACAGTTTATTTTCCATGGGTTATGCTATGAAGAATTATTGAAATTTTTATGAAAACCATTTTATTTCCACAGGTTAGGATATATGATGAATGATTTAGGATCTTTTGTAAAACATATGATTTTAATATGTTTATTTTATGGGTAGGCCTATAATTATATAGCCCTCTAGTTCATTAGGTAAATATGGATATCATTTGAGACAATAAGGAAGGGAATGGGGAGTGAACCTAGTTTAATAAGGGATATTTTCAAATTGGATAGTCTTTAGAGTGAACCTTGACTAAGGATATGATTTAATAGGGAGTTAACACAATCCACTGTGACTGTCATGGATGTGATACTTGACTAATAAAATAATTTTCAATTATTATGTTTATGTGAAAAACATACATCTTATACCAATGTTATGCTATCACGGGTCATGTTCTTTGATTATTTTATTATTAATCTCTTATAAAAATCCATGATTTATTCCATGAATGAATATTTTGATCTATGATATGTAGGATATTACTTTAAAATTTTAAACACATGCCATCATACCCTTATGATCATGTTATTCTTAAGGGTTCATAAACATCTACCTTGTTTAGCCTTACTAATCTTTTGATCTCACCATTTTTTTGTTTCCTTTCCCAGGGTTATGAAGAAAATTTTAATGTTTTATATGTTTAATAAGGGAATTAGTTTTGAATATCATAGTGGGAGATGATTTTGATCTCCCACGAATGTGATGGTTATTTATCTATGTATCCAGAGATAGTAAACCAATAAAATTTTGGCATGGATCGTAATATTATGTATTGAATATTTATCTAATAAGATGTGATATTTATGTATGAAAATTATGTATCACTATAGTTGGTATCAAGAAAGGGTTTAGTCAATATTTGTATATTAGTATTATAGAAATTTATTGAAAACCATAGGGATAAGTCCAAGTACATTATAACATTCTAATGTTTTGGTAAATAATAGATTATTTGAATTTAATAACAATACACCCCTATTGGGATACTATAAGTGGATGTATTTTTGGTATATATACATCACGGGGTAATAACCCTAAAAATAGTTGGTAGAGTATATCTTGACCATCATTATAGTGCATGATGAGTGTTACCATACTATGAACTTTTTTTCACTCCTAGAGGATACGATTGGGTGAATTCATAGTTTATATACGAATCATTTTGAATAATTTCAATAGATGATGACCATGAATGGCCTAGTTTTAACCGAATGTGTCAAAGATTGAAAATAAGGATTTGTGATTGATACATCGTATGAATGATTTTTCTTGATTATATGATTCCTCACTATGAATATAATTTCAAACTCTATACTCTTTAGAGTTAGTCAATGTCTAGAAGTAGGAGGATTCTTGTTAACATAGAATGGGATGAAAAATAAAATGATTGTCCTCCTGAGTAATCAAATTAAATGGGATTTGGAAGGTGAAACCTTGTGATTATTCCATATCACCTATCACATTATATTATTAAAAATTTCCACATGAGTGAGTTTCCTAGAACACATAATAAGAGATTAATCGAATTTTTGGAAGACTATAGAGGGAATAATATTCTTCTTCCCACAAGTCAAGTATGTGGAAGGAAGAACTTAGGGAAATGTCATAGAGGAATGAGAATATGGTTTATGTATGGAATAAAAGGCCATAGATCAAGTAGTTTTTTTATATAAATGAAAAGTTTTATGGTGGGAGATGTAGTTCATAATAATTCACCATTTATAGTTAAATGTCTTATTTGTCGGGAATATGGTCATTATCCAAGATATTACCCTAATAAAAGTGTTACCCCCTTAATAAATGAAGGGAGTATACAATTCAAATCATTTAAGTATAAGATTGAAGTGTTTATGTATTAGTATTAGTTAATTAGGTTGTAGATGTGTTATATCAATGATATTCTAGATATCCAAATCATGAAAGACCTATGGATTGTTCTATAATAGTTTTTATTTAATGATTTTAAAACATATGTTGAATGGTACTTATTTCAATGAAAATTGATTTGCCTGTAAGGTGATAATATTTAGATAGTATAATAAGTTGACTAGAATTGATGAAGTAAATGGGATATTATTTGTGTAACACCCGAGACTTTTATGTTATATCATCAAATGAATCTTTTTCTACACACAACACTTGCTTGGCTTGCTTTACACGAAATCGCAACCTTCCTCGATAGCTTGCGTCGTACGCAATACCGAGTTTCACTAAACAATGATATTCTAATAAAATATTATTAAAACTAGCCGTTATGAATAGTAATAACTACTTTTTGAAAATTTATAAATTTTTTTTTCAAAATGGACTTCATTTTTGGATTCGTAATATCGAAATTATCCTAGGGTGAAATTTTGGTATTTTTCAGAAAACTTTCAATTTTTGATGAATAGTGAAACCACTAAGTGGTAGTTAAAAAAACTGAATTTTCCCTAAAACATAATTTTAACGCTTCTTTGAGTGGAATTTCAAAAAATCCAAGAGACATGGTAGATGTCAGTAAGTAAAATGTGGTTCAATGAGATGAAAGTAATTTTTGGTGAATAGTAACTTTTTACTTTTATTTACCACGGTTAAAAGTAAATAGGGTAATTAAGGGTAAAAATGATATTATTATTACCCTAACACATGTCCTAATTCTATTGGACAAGTTTAATTCGACCAAAAACAACCTTAGGAACAAAATATGACCATTTAGGCCCACTTGGATTAGATTAGGACATTTATTATTAATTTATTTAAAGAAGGGTTAAAATAGTTAAAATCAATGTTTAATAAGTAAATCATTTTTAATATGGGGTTATACATAAGATAAATTAAAATATAAATAGTAATTAGAAAGATAAAAAGATTTCCTACATAATGGTATTTTATTTGTAATTTTTAGACATTAAATAATTTAATTTATTTATGACACAATGATGATGCAGTAATTATCTTATTAATGAAATATTGACATAATTGATGTTATAAACATCAAAATAAATGTAATTTGAGACTTTTTATAAATTACACTGATTTTCTAGATTAATATGACATGTTAGTATTGATGTAATTAACTTTTTTCGAACTAATCATTCTGTTATGATTTTCAAAAAAATTAATTACTAAATAGTGTCAAAATTGACATAAAATAGTTTTTAAAACAAAAAATATATTATTAATTGTTATTTTATTCCTAAAAATATAAGGTTCGGCCAAATGACTTATATAAGGTTATATATATTAATAATAAACAACTTGGGGTTCTTTTTTCTGCTTATAGTATGTTTATTAACCTTATAGTATAAGAACAGAAGAAGACACGGTAAAAGTAAAGTTATTTAACTTAATGTTAAATCTAAATGATAAGGTTAAAATAGGAACCTAAACTTGTCTAAATTCTATTTGATGAGAGGATTTCTACCCATCCCCACCTTAGATTCGAAATAAATCAATTTTGAGCTATCTAAAACCGAACTTGACTTTATAATAAAATAATATTTTTAGTTTTTCCAAAGGAACCCCTCTCCTCCCTTATAAAAGGGAACCTCCTCCCTTATAAAAGGGAACCTCCTCCCCCTCTTCCTCACACCACTTTGACCCTTCATGCTCGGCCAACCCCTGAAAATTTCTTCTCTCCACTTCCCTAGAAACATCATAGAGGTTATGGTCTTCTTCAAAGACCCATTTTAGTGCCCTAAAACGAGGTCTCAAAGAAACACATCAAAGAAGAGGTAATGTTCGTTACCGATTCTTTCATCTTTATTTCTTCTTCCACTTCTTCTTCTTTAGTTATTTCATTATGAAGTAATAACATCGGTATCACTAATATACTTATATGTTATTATAAGTATGAAACAACCCTATTTCACCATCTATCCATCCTACGGAAAAAGAAATCATCGCGTGTGCGTACGTATGGAATACCGTCTCCACGCCGTGGTGTAATCTATTTTCCACCACCACCTTACTTGTATGGGTATAATGGTGTAAATAATGACTATATATGACTATTATAAAGTGATACTGATTCTGAAATAGTATACATACACTCCAATACAATTCCACGATCATAGGAACGATATGATCACTCGTGCGTACGTACGGAATACCGTCTCCACGATGTGATGCGACTCGTTCTACATGATCTTCATTTCATAATGATTATATAAATGAATTGAATGAATGAATATGATATATATTACACTAATATAATTCTAGAAATGAGGTATCTATAACCTAAAGAGAAGAATAATAATTTACTCGACATAACACGCATAATAACAAAAAGTTATAAACACCCGAATAACAAGTAGCAATGAAATATTACTACTAAGAAGCTAAGAATATGACCATATATGATATCATAAAAATAAGTATGATTCTGTAATAAGTCAATAACATTATTTAAATCAATATACAGAAGGTTCGGACACGTACAAAGCATATCGGACCTAAGGTAAGGGAAATATCACAATCTCATTTTACCCAAGATTGTTTATACTTTGGTATTTACTAGGGTGTATTTTATCATCCAAATCCATGTTTCCTCAATATGTAATATTATTTCCATCCACCTACAATTGTTTAAGTCCAATTTTACCCTTCGGTGAGTTTTTAGTAAAATATATGAAAGTAATCTTTTGTCATTTTTCATACGAGGTACTTTTTGACTTTTCCGAGAAAAGTACGAGAATGTTTTTTTAACTTATACGGCATGAATGGATTTTTAAAACATTATTTCCAAGAAGCTTCTTTTACAAGTTTTGAAGTTTATTTTTAATCAACTTCTTTTAAAATTTTATGACATGTTATGAAAGGAAAAGTGTTTTTTTGAAGTAGAAAGGATATTTTCCTCAAGAATGGAGTTCAAGTGTTTTATCAAAATTATTTTCCATCTAAGATAATAAAAGGGTTCTGTTTTTATCCCTATTATTACATTGATTTGATTATGTTGTGATGGAATTATTTTTATGAATTTGTTTATCTTATATGAGTTGTTTTATGATGTCACGATGTTTAAGAATCCCATTTTTATTACATGGGTTATGCTATGATGTATGGTTTATGATTTTGTGGCACACATAAGAATGGTATCATTATGAGATGGGTGGGACCTATATCTCCCTCCAATGCATTGGGTAAAGATTTTATATCTCATGAGATAGACATGGCTGTAATGGTAGGTTATACCGGTTCAGTGAAACAGGACTGAAACGATGAGTGAACTCGGTTCAGAAATTGACTTTGTCCACTAAGATAGTCTTGGAAATGAGTCTTGAATAATAAGAAATGATTCTCTATGATTATGTGTGTATGCCACAAAGTTTCATGTTTTACGTTATGATTATTGGGATTATATTTCATTACTATGATTTATCCCATGTTATGAAATTATGATATCTATTGCAGGTTATGATTTACAAAAGTTATGTGCTTATGTATATGATGTGATTGATATTTCTTTTGTTTACCATTACTAAGAATTTGAGCTCACCCTTTTGTATGCTTTATTTCCCCAGGTCAGGAGAAGGTTATTAAGTAGAATATGCCAAAAAGGGACTCTAGATATGATGAAATAAATGGGAGGAAAAGTAGATGATTTATGAACCAGTTGTTTATGTTTCCCAGTTTCTAAAGACACTATACCTATACGGTCCTTTCTTGGTTTTGTTATATGTTGTAATAAGTGTGCTTCAATTCTGAAGTAATAACAATGTATGTAAAGTATGGGTCGTTATAGTTGGTATTAGAGGAAAGGTATAGTCATCCTTTGGAAACTAGGATGTGAAAGTCTTAGTAAGAACCCTAAGGATAAGTCTAAACATAGAACACAATCTTAGTGTTGTAGAAATGGACATGAATAACCTAGGATAAGACCTTAAGTGTGAAATTTTATTCTTGATTATGTGGTTTTCCTATTATAATTAGTGTTTCTCACACTATTCTTCATGGTTTTAGTCAATGGATGGAACCCGAAGGAACAGTGTTAATGCGGAATGCGACGGGCAATGCCATGATTGTCCCCCTGAGAAACCAAACGTTATTGGAGCTAGAATGAAAAATCTTGTAGCCATGCTCACACAACTTTCTCAAGCTATGAATCATGCAGGACTTCCAAACGAGCAAAGGAAGGAGAAACATTCTGTTGAATCCTTCATGAGACAGCTTCCACCTTCTTTCAGTGGGTCTACTGATCCATTAGTTTCTGAACAATGGATTAGTACTACTAAAAAGATATTTTTAGTTCTTCAATGTTCTGAGCATGATAAAGTCATCTTAGCAGTGTATCGTTTGGAAGGTGATGCTGATCAATGTTGGAATCTTATTAAGAATATGAGGCAAAGGGATGAAATTGAGTCCATGGAATGGGACGAGTTCAAGAACTTATTTTTCAATAAGTACTTCCCTTGTATTATACAAACAAACATGGAGAACGAGTTTCTTGAACTGAAGTAAAAGGATGATGAATCTGTTGGTACCTATGAAGCAAATTTCACAATACTTTCAAGGTATGCTTCTAGTATTATTATCCAACCGGAGAGTAAGATCGATCGATTCTTTAGAGGCTTAAAACCAAGTCTTCGTAGGGCCTTAGCCATAAAGGACTTCAATAGCTACGAGGAAATCGTTCGATGTGTTCTCAAAGTTGAGATGGAGATTGGAGTAACCCATCAGTCATATGGGTTTGATAAGAAGAGGAAAATGGAAGTCAAAGGAAAATCTAAAGAGCACACTGAAAAGAATATGATCTTTCCCTTATGCTCAAAGTGTGGAAAGAAACATGGAGGGAGTTGTCTTAAAGGGACAAGTAAATGTTTCAAATGTGGAAAGGAAGGTCATCGGGCATTTTAATGCCGTGATGATGGGAAGAAGACGTCTAATGATTCAAACAAAGGAAGGGATACACAGAATGAACCTACTACACTTCAATGTTTCAAGTGCAAGGAGATGGGACATTATGCCAATAAATGCCCTAATCCAAGGGTTGATGATGATGGTCGACATCAACAAACTCTTAAGGCTAAAGACAAAGGAAAGTCACATGCAATTTCTATCAGTGATGTGGAGTACGATAACGATATGGTGAAAGGTACACTTACCATCCACTCTAAAGTAGCAAATGTTTTATTTGATTCTAGATCCACCCACTCCTTTATTTCTGAAGAATTTTCTAAGGGTATCACCGTATTACCTCAACAATTAGATGTTGAGTTAGCTGTGACAACACCTAATGGCACAACAGTCACATCAAAAGTTTATAATTCTTCTCCGATTGATGTTTGTGGGAAAGTGCTTCCTGCAAATCTTGTGATCCTTCCTATAGTGGAATTTGATGTGATTCTTAGCATGGATTGGATTTCTCTACATGGAGCTCATATCAATTTCCAAAGAAGGGAAGTCACATTTCATATTCCAAATCAATCTATGATCGTCTATCGATGCAAGGATGAACATAACCTTCAAGTGGAAATTTCTTCCATTTTATGGGTATTGATTCCACTAAATGAAGGTTATTTATCTCAAATGGCTGGTGAGAAACTCGCGATTAAGAATATGCCCATTATACGGGAATTTGATGATGTGTTTCCAGAGGAATTACCGGGTCTTCCACCGAATCGTGAAGTTGAGTTTTCAATAGAACTCGTACCGAGTGCTTTGCCTATTTCAAAGACACCTTATAGAATGGCCCCAATTGAGTTGCAGAAATTGAAGAAGAAAATCCAAGAGAATCTTGATAAGGGGTTCATACACCCTAGTGCGTCACCTTAGGGAGCACCTGTTATGTTTGTTAAGAAGAAAGATGGATCAATGAGACTCTGCATTGATTATCGAGAACATAACAAGATCACTATCAAGAACAAATATCCTCTACCGCGCATTGATGACCTATTTGACCAACTCCGCGGAGCTCAATACTTTTCCAAGATTGATCTTCATTCAGGGTATCATCAATTAAGGGTCAAAAGGGAGGATATACCAAAGACGACTTTCTGTACAAGGTATGGACACTATGAATTTATAGTGATTCCATTTGGTCTTACTAATGCCCCTGCTATATTCATGGATCTAATGAATAGAGTCTTTAGAGACTATCTTGATCAGTTTGTGGTAGTCTTTATAGACGATATTCTTGTCTATTAAAAGAGCAAGGAAGAACATGAAGATCACTTGAGAATTATATTGAAGACCCTGAGAAAGGAGTAGCTTTATGCCAAATTTACCAAGTGTGAATTTTGGCTTCAAAAAGTTGCATTTTTGGGTCACATAATCTCAAATGAAAGGATATCTGTGGATCCAGCAAAAATAGAGGTTATCAAAAGATGTTCGAGACCAACAATAGTAACCGAGATCTGATGTTTTCTTAGTTTGGCTGGATATTATCGACGTTTTGTGAAATAGTTTTCACGATTATCTAGTCCACTCACCAAGTTGACTCGGAAAGGAGTTAAGTTTGTTTGGACGGAGGAATGAAAAGATAATTTCAAGGAGTTGAAAAGAAGGTTATCCAGTGCACCTGTGCTCACACTGCCTTGTAGTGGAGAAAGGTTTGTGATCTACAGTAATGCATCCAAGAAGGGATTGGGGTGTGTTCTTATGCAAAATGATATGGTGATAGCTTATGCCTCACGACAGTTGAAAATACATGAGAAAAATTACCCAACTCATGATTTGGAGTTAGCTGCGGTAATCTTTGCATTAAGGATTTCGAGGCATTACCTTTATGGTGAAAGGTGTGATATTTATACTAATCATAAAAGTTTAAAGTATATTTTCACACAAAAGGAGCTGAATATGTTCCAAAGAAGATGGTTGGAGCTGATTAAGGATTACAACTGCTCAATCCGTTACCATCATGGGAAAGCAAACAAGGTGGTAGATGCATTAAGTCGACAAGACCATGCTAGTTTATCCATGATGAGGATCACAAAATTTCCAATATTTATGGATTTAAAAAGGATGGATTTTGGAATTATAATGAATGGGGAAAAATCGTATCTTTCTCAAATGAATGTTCAACCATCTATACATGTGAAGATTAAAGAGGCACAGAAAGAAGATGTCGAGTTACAAAAGAAGGTGATAAATGTTCCTGAATTCAACCTTGATTGTGATGGGATAATAAAGTTCAGGAAACGAGTTTGTGTTCCTCCCATCCCCGAATTAAAGAAGGAGCTGCTGGATGAGGCTCATAGTTCTTCATTCTCTATTCATCCTGGAAGCACGAAGATGTATACGGACCTGAAAGAGTACTTCTGGTGGGATGGAATGAAAATAGATGTTGCGGAATATGTCTCTCGATGCTTGGTTTCTCAACAAGTTAAAGCTGAGAGACAGAAGTCTAAGGGTATGTTACAACCATTACCCATACCCGAATGAAAATGGGAAAACATCACTATGGACTTTGTCACAGGACTTCCTCAAACATCCAAAGGCAATAATGCTATCTGGGTCATAGTTGATCGTCTTACAGAGTCTGCACACTTCATTGCTATTAGAGAGTATTTCTCTCTAGATCAGCTTGCCAGGATATATGTAAAGGAAGTGGTAAGATTTCATGGAGTACCACATTCTATTATATCTGATCGGGATCGGAGATTTACCTCGATGTTCTGGCAAAGTCTTCAGCATACTCTGGATACAGAGTTGAGTTTCAACACTTCTTATCATCCTCAGACAGACGGTCGGTCTGAGAGAACAATTCAAACTCTAGAAAATATGTTGAGAGCTTGCTCTATGGATTTCAAAGGTGGTTGGGATCAACACCTACCTTTGGTGGAATTTTCTTATAATAATAGCTTTCACTCCAGTATTCAGATGACTCCTTATGAAGCTCTCTATGGAGAGAAATGCAGGACTCCAACTTGTTGGGATGAAGTTGGGGAAAGAAAGCTATTAGGACACAATCTCATTGATGGAATGGCAGAAAAGGTCAGATCTATTCAACAAAACATAAGAGCAGCTTGGAGTCGACAGAAAAGTTATGCCGACAACCGAAGAAAAGACCTAGAGTTTGAAGTGGGTGATAAAGTGTTCTTATGAATATCTCCTTGGAAGAGGGATATGAGATTTGGAAAGAAGGGGAAGTTGAGCCGTAGATATATCGGTCCTTTTGAAATAATGGATCGTGTTGGGAAGTTAGCTTACCGATTGGCGCTTCCACCGAATCTCTCTCAAGTTCACGATGTGTTCCATGTATCTCTCCTGAGAATGTACTTACCTAATCCTTCACATGTACTCAGCTCAGAAGTTGTACCGCTGGAGCAAGATCTTTCTTATAAAGAACAACCGATAGAGGTTCTGGATCATAGCGAAAAAGTCCTACGAAACAAGACCACTCGATTGGTGAAAGTTTTATGGAGGAACCACCAATTAGAAGAAGCTACATGGGAGCATGAGGATATGATGAGGGAGAGGTATCCTCATCTGTTTGTTACAAAGTGATGAATTTCGAGGGCGAAATTCATTTTAAGGGGGGTAAAATATAACACCCGAGACTTTTATGTTATATCATCAAAGGAATCTTGTTCTACACACAACACTTGCTTGGCTTGCTTTACACGAAATCACAACCTTCCTCGATAGCTTGCATCGTACGCAATACCGAGTTTCACTAAACAATGATATGCTAATAAAATATTATTAAAACTAGCCGTTATAAATAGTAATGACCACTTTTTGAAATTTTATAAATTTTATTTTTCAAAATGGACTTCATTTTTGGATTGGGAATATCAAAATTATCCTAGGGTGAAATTTTGGTATTTTTCTGAAAAATTTCAATTTTTGATGAATAGTGAAACCACAAAGTGGTAGTTAAAAAAACTGAATTTTTCATAAAACATAATTTTACCGCTTCTGTGAGTGTAATTTCAAAAATCTAAGAGACACGGTTGATGTCAGTAAGTAAAATGTGGTTCAATGAGATGAAAATAATTTTTGGTGAATACTAACATTTTACTTTTATTTACCACGGTTAAAAGTAAATAGGGTAATTAAGGGTAAAAATGATATTATTATTACCCTAACACATGTCCTAATTCTATTGGACAAGTTTAATTTGACCAAAACAACCTTAGGAACAATATATGACCATTTAGGCCCACTTGGATTAGATTAGGACATTTATTATTAATTTATTTAAAGAAGGGTTAAAATAGTTAAAATCAAAGTTTAATAAGTAAATCACTTTTAATATGGGATTATACATAAGATAAATTCGACTATAAATATTCATTAGAAAGATAAAACGATTTCCTACATAATGGTATTTTATATGTAATTTTTAGACATTAAATAAGTTAAGTTATTTATGACACAAAAATGATGCATTAATTATCTTATTAATGAAATATTGACATAATTGATGTTATAAACACAAAAAATAAATGTAATTTGAGACTTTTTATGAATTAAACTAATTTTATAGATTAATATGAAATTTTAGTATTGATGTAATTAACTTTGTTCGAACTAATCATTCTATTATGATTTTCACAAAAATTAATTACTAAATATCATCAAAATTGACATAAAATAGTTTTTAAAACAAATATTATATTAGTAATTGTTATTTTATTCATAAAAATATACGGTTCGGCCAAATGACTTAGATAAGATTATATATATTAATAGTAAACAACTTGGGGTTCGTTTGTATGCTTATAGTAAGTTTATTAACCTTATAGTATAAGAACACAAGAAGACACGGTAAAAGTAAAATTATTTAACTTAAGGTTAAATCTAAATGATAAGGTTATAATAGGAACCTAAACATGTCTAAATTCTATTGGATGAGAGGATTTCGACCCATCCCCAACTTATATTAGAAATAAATCAATTTGGAGGTATTTAAAACTGAACTTTACTTTATAATAAAATAATATTCTTAGTTTTTCCAAAGGAGCCCCTCTCCTCCCTTATAAAAGGGCACCTCCTCCCCCTCTTCCTCAAACCACTTTGAGCCTTGAATCTCGGCCAAACCCTGCCAATTTCTTCTCTCCACTTCCCTAGAAACGTCCTAGAGGTTTTGTTTTTCTTCAAAGACCCATTTTAGTGCCCTAAAAGGAGGTCTCAAAGAAGCACTTCAAAGAAGAGGTAATGTCCGTTACCGATTCGTTCATCTTTATTTATTCTTCCACTTCTTCTTATTTAGTTGTTTCATTATGAAGTAATAACATCAGTATCACTCATATACTGATATGTTATTATAAGTATGAAACAACCCTATTTCACCATCTATCCATCCTACGGAAAAAGAAATCACCGTGCGAGCGTACGTACGGAATACCGTCTCCACCCCGTGGTGTAATCTATTTTACACCACCACCATACTTGGATGGGTATAATGGTGTAAATAATGACTATATATGACTATTATAAAGTTATACTGATTCTGAAATAGTATACATACACTCCAATACAATTCCATGATCATATGAACGATATCATCACTCGTGCGTGCGTACGGAATACCGTCTCCATGATGTGATGCGACTCGTTCTACATGATCTTCATTTCATAATGATTATATAAATGAATTGAATGAATTAATATGATATATATTACACTAATAACATTCTGGAAATGAGGTATCTATAACCTAAAGAGAAGAATAATAATTTATTCGACAAAACACGCATAAGAACAAAAAGTTATAAACACCCGAATAACAAGTAGAAATGAAATATTACTACTAAGAAACTAAGAATATGACCATATATAATATCATAAAAATAATTATGATTCTGTAATAAGTCAATAACATTATTTAAATCATTATACAGGAGGTTCGGACATGTACAAAGCATATCGGACCTAAGGTAAGGGAAATATCACAATCTCATTTTATCCGAGATTGTTTATACTTTGATATTTACTGGGGTGTATTTTATCATCCACATCCATGTTTTCTCAATATGTAATATTATTTCCATCCACCTAGAATTGTTTAAATCCAATTTTACCCTTCGGTGAGTTTTTAGTAAAAGATATGAAAGGAATCTTTTGTCGTTTTTCATACGAGGTACTTTTTGACTTTTCCGACAAAAGTATGAGAAGAATGTTTTTTTAACTTATACAGCATGAATGGATTTTTAAAACATTATTTCCAAGAAGATTCCTTTACAAGTTTTCAAGTTTATTTTTAATCAACTTCTTTTAAAATTGTATGACATATTAAGAAATGAAAAGTGTTTTTTTGAAGTAGAAATAATATTTTCCTCAAGAATGGAGTTCAATTGTTTTATCAAAAGTATTTTCCATCTAAGATAATAAAAGGGTTGGTTTTTATCCCTATTATTACATTGATTTGATTATGTTGTGATGGAATTATTTTTATGAAATCCTTTATCTTATATGAGTTGTTTTATGATGTCATGATGTTTAAGAATCCCATTTTTATTACATGGGTTATGCTATGATGTATGGTTTATGATTTTGTGGCACACATAAGAATGTCATCATTATGAGATGGGTGGGACCTATACCTCCTTCCAATGCATTGGGTAAAGATTTTATATCTCATGAGATAGACATGGCTGTAACGGTAGGTTATACCGGTTTTGTGAAATAGGACTGAAACGAGGAGTGAAATCTGTTCAGAAATTGACTTTTTCCACTAAGATAGTTTTGGAAATGAGTCTTGACTAATAAGAAATGATTCTCTATGATTATGTGTGTATGCCACAAAGTTTCATGTTTTATGTTATGATTATTGGGATTACATTTCACTACTATGATTTATCCCACGTTATGAAATTATGATCTCTTTTGCAGGTTAAGATTTTCAAAAGTTATGTGCTTATGTATATGATGTGATTGATATTTCTTTTGTTTACCCTTACTAAGAATTTGAGCTCACCCTTTTGTATGTTTTATTTCCCCAGGTCAGGAAGAAGGTTATTAAGTAGAATCTGCCAAAAAGGGACTCTAGATATGATGAAATAAATGGGAGGCAAAGTAGATGCTTTATGAACTAGTTGTTTCTATTTCCAAGTTCATAAAGACACTATACCTATATGGTCCTTTATTAGTTTTGTTATATGTTGTAATGAGTGTGATTCAATTCTGAAGTAATAACAATGTATGTAATGTATGGGTCGTTATAATTTGTGACCTTAAAATTGGTTAGTGATTTGTTGAAAACGTTATTTATCTTATCTTTGATAATGTTTATTCCATTTTTGGATTTATAGAATATATTAAATAGTCTATGATTTTCATTGAGGAATAAGGATTATGTTATATTTTTGAAGTATATATGTTTTCTTGTGGGGGTTAAATTAATAGTTATTAATACTATCATGTGTTTATAAACATTAGGTTGATCATAAGTTCAAACAGATATATCCCCATTTTGAGGTTTTATGTGATGTGATTTTAAGGTCATTTAAAAATTTTACTGAGTTTTAGGAAGAATACCATGTCGGTGTTTAAATAAAACTTTTTGGGTTATTATATGATTTTGTGTTATGTTAATGATGGTCTATTAGATAATGGGATTTAAATAATCATGAGGGTTGAAATGTGATTCATTGATGTGGTGATATTTTAAGATATATTTATGGTCAATATAAGTGAACTATAATTATTTTTTGATGAGGTGTAAATCCTTTAAATTTCAACAAAAATATATTATTTTATTCTAATGAAAGTGACTATGGTTTTATGGAAGGATTATGTAGTGGTAGAGATCGTTCCCCCCCCAGAGTTCTGGATATTGGATAAGATTTGTGAGGCACACCATTAGCAAATGGTAAATGCTAACTGTGCACCAAAAATACGAGGGACATAAAGGGTGCCACATGATCTCTTTAAGCATTTGGGGGGGGGGGGTGCACAATAATGGGAGGAAACTAAGATATATTATAGAGGTTCACTACATGTTGTGTGCATAGTTTGTCAAACCATGCACATAAGTGATGCTGGTGGTTTTCCATAACTAGTGGCTAGCGTATGGTCGGAAAATGATTTGGAAAACCATGCAGACAAACTATTCACACCATTAAAAGGGAAAAATTAATGTTTATAGTTTTTTTGCTCCAAACCCTTTAAACCTATTTTCTTTTCCCTATCTTTTATTAGTATTCCTCTCATTTGAGAGATCTTATCCCCGAACCTATTACTTGGTAGATCTTCTTCATTTTTGTTTAGAATTGAATACCATCCATATCATTTGATCACTCTTGTAAGTCTATCTTTACTATTACCACTTTTCTCAGTTTCTAATCATGTATTAGGCATGCTATTTATAAAATACAATATTCCCTATTTTCAAAATGTTTCTTTGGTTTTATGATTTCTTATATTCCAACCCAAATATGAAGCTGATATTGTATGTGGAGTCATATAATCTTATAATATTGGTTGTATTTTACATTTTACTAAATGTCTGGATGCCTATGATGTGAAATAGTGTGATGTGAGCCATTCCATCTATATGTAACTTCTAAAATGTTATTTTATATTTAATTAAATGATTGGATATTGATGAGATACTCCATTAGAAACCAAATATTGTAAAAGGTGGTTACCTAAAATTAGACCACCCCAAGGGTGTGTGTATTATATGCCCTTGATAATTATACCATTTTTATGAGACCAAACCAACACTTGAGGTGGGTTTGACTTGCATCGTTAAAAAAACAAATAAATAAATAAACTGAAAAATGAATGGTAATACCATATAAGTAGCCCTTATATAACTTTAGAGTAATGTGATTACGAAATGGGATTAAAAAATATTCAAAATGTTATAAATATATCAGATGGTCCTCGATAAATTATGAGTATAGTTGGATATTATTATTACCACTATATATAGTTATAGGATGGTATTCCTTGGTAATTATTTTGATTCCCCACCCAGTTTTTCCTTGACTTCCTAGACGATTCCATGATATTCAGGGACACATTTTCCAAGAGTTGACACCCCTCTTAGACACAGTACTTATCTTATATTAGGCTTCAGTAATCTCAAGCCTAAAGCTACCTCAGACTTGTTCCAAGTGTTAAAAAATAATATTATCGTAGGAGTGAAATTATTAGGGTACACCCCTGTATTTCACTAATCATATTTTTCAAATCAATCCAATGACAGATGTGAGTTGGTTTGAACTTGTGAGGTATTGGTTTTACACTTATGATATTATAAAAATATTCGTTAGTTATTCCCCAGGTCTAAGATAGTACACATTACAAAAAAACACACACACTTAAATATATATATATATATATATATTTTTTAGAGACATTCCATCTATGTCCGAAGTATTTATGGTGGTGTAAGAGTCCCCCGATGATCCAGATCCTTATAGGAGTTATATTACATCATTTCTTAATACACATTATACATACAAACTATTCATTTTATAATCACTAACTGTATTAGTTTTAGACACCATTCGTGGTGAGTTATGGGGTTCTACTCATGCCCAATTTGGACCACCGATTAGTAGCCAGACATACTTCTTGAATGCAGTTAGGGAACGATGAAAGTGCCCAGTTATGGATGTTTAACTTTGGTTTCAGGATTGTGATTTGTGACAGATGATCGAGCGAAGTTCTAATGATTTTTTAGAGATAATTGGGTCATTTTTATATAACTTTTATAGAATTTTTTTGTTGTATTTCTGCTACCCTGTCACCTTTCCTCAATTTTTTATATAGCATCATGACATCATCATTTTTTATGACTATAGATATTGATTCATCTATATATTTATATAGGGTTTACTTCCCATGTTTTTCATTTATTATGATTTCACTGCTTATACTTATTTCACAATTGTTCCACTATAATTAGGATGGTATAGTCTCCCCACTATACCACCGTAGACCCTCACTACTATTTGGAAGCCTCTAGCATATGGGGAGGTGTGATTGGGGACATGAGGCCCACTGGGTTAGGTTTTTTATGAGTGAAATGAGTTTTGGATATCACAAAGTGTTATCAAATCATTATTTTATTATCCTAGTCATTTGGGTTTATAGAAAATATATTTCAATGTGTCAAAATTTGGTAATGAGCCTATGCCTGGGAGTATCTAACACAGGTATAGGGAAAATGACTGGTTACTTGGAATTTAACTTGTTGTTTTGTATTTCCCTTGTTACAGTTATACATATTTCACTACAGGGTGACATATATTATTTATAGTATTTTTTATAATCATTAATTTCTACCCTTGGAATAGTATATCAAGGAATTATTTTTCATGCATTATCATAGGCACCTTAAGAAATTAAATTGTAAATCATATTTCATTGAATTTTTATAATATTGTGTGTATTGATTTTTATATCCCATATGTGACTTGATTATTATATGTGTACTTACGCAAAAATTATTATAGGAAAATCATAAAAAAATGATTACTTAATGTGTATATGTTAACCTAATTTTTTTCCTAAATATCTTGATGTTGAACCTTAATTGGAAAATCTCGATCCAATTAAGTCTATGTAACCTTGATTAAATGAGATGAAACTTTGGTTGTGATTTCATAGATGGTAATTTTAATTAATAATTTTTATGCCTATATATATTAGGAATGGTGTTCCATCTAATCGATACATTATATATATTTTTTTCTTTTTGAGACTGAATGTAAAAGTATAGTTTCAGTTATATGAAGTGGAAATTGTATCTTAAAAATCTATGACTTTATACTTTGGAAATAAAAATGATAAAACTGAACCATGTTATGAATAAGATGTATTTCAAAAAAATTTATTCATAAAGGATATGGTTCACATTAAATAGGGATGTGAATTCCCTTGATCTTGAGATAATTCTATTAGAAGGGTATGCACATCATCAAGTTTATCATCTAATTTTTTTTCAGGGATGAATGGAATACCTCCTGAACTCCTTGGTTAGCTGAAATTTCTTGTGTACCAAAATATTGTGCACCTTGAGCCATCTAAGATATTTATTCATGAGTGAAGACATGGGCTTTATCAACTAGGGAACCAATATCTAAAACATCTATTATGCCAAAATCCATGGAGATAAGTCCCTTGTAGAAGTATTGAACTAGCAATTCTTCATTAATATTGTGGTTAGGTAAACTTTGAAAAAGTATTTTGAATATCTTCCAATATTCATAAAGGGTATTTATCTGTGATTGTATAATGACACATATTTATATTTTAATTGATTTAGTTTGAGAGGCTTGGAAGAAATTCCTTATGAAGATTTTTTTCAGGTCATTCTAGCCCCCATTTTGGCCGGCAAGTAGTATAGACAAACTTTGGCTACACCATCATGGGCGAAAGGGAAGGCCCTAAACATTATGAGGTCCTCAGTCACATTTTGGAGTTTTATGGGGGAGAAACATATGTTAAACTCCTTGAGATGTTTTTAAGGTTCCTCTCTAGTAATTTCATTGAATTTAGGAAAGAGTTTGATGAGGTTTGATCTTATCTCAAAGTTGGATTTTTTTATGTTATTGAAGCTACGCAGGTTGGTACTCGACATCTGGGGTGGTCAGTTATTTTAAGGTCTAGTTATTTATAACAATGTTTTTTTGGGGTTTGATTTTGTTAACTATTGGAATAGTTTAGGAACACTTGAGGTTCCATAAGGGGTTCATTGGTGTTACTTAACTTTTATACTCTAGATGACCTAATTTGTGAGTGAAGCGTCCTTTCAATTTCTTGGTCTATGTCAAATAGTTTCTCTTTTCCTAGTAGAGTAATGAAAAGAAGCTGTGTAATATTATTTTATATTATTTTTTAAATTATTTAATAAAATATTATTAAAATATAAATCCTTAATAAGAATTAGTAGAGAAAATAAACGAGAATGCTATATTAGAGAATTAGAGAGGGAATAAGAGAGAGAGAGAGAAGAAACAAACAAAAAAACAAAAAAAAGTAAATAAAATCAATTGGGAATGGGAAAGATTAATATAGATAATAAATAAAAATTAATTAAAAAAATAAAAGGGAAAAATTATTTTTTCTCCCAAACAAAAATGACAAATGTTTATTGCATCATCGATTACATCATATTAGATGTTTAGTTTTACAAGAATTTATGCGGTATAGAAGGAACCTTAGGCCGTATCTCAATGGATACTTAGATAATTAAATTTAAAATATGATTTTGATTAAGAAAAGGAAGATTATATTTTTGAAAGATTAATTTTTATTGATTTAATAGGAAAGACTAAATAAACAAGAAATAAAAGAAAAAAGAAATTAACAGATTCTATTATGTTTGATAAATCGGAGGAAATATCATGTTTCTCATCCTTTATAACTGTAACAGATAAGGTTTTGATCTCTTAATATATGTTTTTAGAAATTATAACTATTTATTTAATGATTTTATACAAGTATACCTAATAGGGATTGGTTGGAAACACAAAATGATTCATAGGTTACTACAGATGATTGGGTGATTTGTGTTGGACTTCATAACCAAAACTCACCAAAGGAACAAATGAATAACTTGATGCGTTGTCTAGGTTTTTATGATATTTAAATTTGATACCATGAAAAAAATTACACGTCCATGTTAGTGTTTATGATAGTTTAATTGACCGGTATGAACTACATAATCACCAAAATTAAAATGGGGAAGAAGTTGTGTGTGGTGTGTGAAACATCACACGAACGAGGAAGCACAAATATGATTATATGAGTTTAAGTATGACATAATATTACATAAATAAATTATATAATAATATAGGATTATGAAAAAAATAAAAACATATAATTTAAATGATCATTCAAAATAATACAAACATGGAGTTAGGGATTTTCATCACGTTCTTCCCTATGTGATCACAAGGAGTTTAGAAATCCATGGAAGAGGATGAATCCATAAATGTCTAATAAGAATGTAAAAATAACTCCAATACTACCTTATGGTCTAGAAAAATAAGATATTGAGGATAAGGAGTTTTTTATGGGAAAATACATCAAATATTTTACAAAATAAGTCAAGTGCCTAAGGGGCTAGGCGAATATTCATGGAATACTTTTTCTCTTATTTATACCGTTGGTTTACTGGTCAAAACATGTTAAAATGTATTAAAATATGGTAAATGGGTGGAACATCCAGTTAGATATCCTCTTAATGTGTAATAATACCAACTAAAGGTCCTCTTACATTTGTATGGGCCAATATCAATAGGTTTTTCTAATATATATCACCTAATCTGTCTTTAATTTGTGGGCCTATTTCGGGAATCCCAGTGGATGAAATAGTATCAATTTTATTCTAGAGAAATATGAACTATGTATATTTTCACTCATCCACAAATTCTCAGCCTAATTTCTGTCATTGAATATATAATATAAATATTTAAGTCCACATGTATGCTTGGGATCTTGCGTAATTTGTCCCGTTTACATGAATTCCATCTTGGGATCTCCAAATCAATTCTACATACATTGAAATTATCAAAAAAAAGTGAAATTAACTTACTTAATATTAATAAAAATGTAATTATTAAATCCAAAATTATGTTCAATTCGTTATTATATTTCTAATTTTGAATATAAATCCAGTTTAATACAGTGATGTAAGGGTTGAAATGAATTGTGAATTGTTATGCAATCAGGATGCCAATTGCAACTTAGAGGAAATTTTCCTTTATAACATAAAATTTAAACTCTATAAAACAAGACATGTTTTTTGAAATGTAGAACATTTACCTTGACTTGAACTTGTTAGTGGGTCGTAGGTGTGTCTCTTGTTTTTAAGAGTGATCATTTAATTTATTAAATTTCATTTTGAGACATGTTCTTGGAATTATTGATATATTACACCATCAAGGAATCAGGTCAAACTCTAAGAGGGTGTAAATGTCGATGATCTAGAATCCATCATGTACTAGAATGAATTTCCACTTACATTGTTACCCGAGCTGGTCCTAATAGGGTCCAAAGGGATTTCTAGATCCCTATATATTGGCGACGTGAACCTGGAATCAAAAAAAATCAGAAGGGAATGATTTTGACTTAAAACATTTGAATATAAATGATATAACATATTATTAAAACACTCATCAATGAGAATGTACCGAAAACAAATAGGTAAAATAATTCCCAAATAGTACATCATCAAAGGACAAAACAACTACCATGGTAAAAACTCATAAAAATCACATAACAGGTGGATCAAATCTCCACTAGTTACCTCTATCACTCCATTTCCCACAAATCAAGTACACCTATAACCTCTAAGTGTATATTTCCCTTCTCCTATACATGAAATAAGAAAATCTAAAAATTTATGAAGGAAAAGGTGGGGAGTGAGCTAAACATCCCAGTAGGGTCTCAACAAGTGTCCCATTAGCAATTGTATAACAATGATCCATTTATGATTTCAATATAAAACATGAAATGGAATTTCATTTTTATATTTTCTAAAAAAATATTCATATAATCAAAAATATGGTTGATAATTCAAAAGAGACATAAATTTAAAATTTATATAAAAAATTTGGTAAGAATAAAATAGTTCTGTAATCTAGTAAAACAAAACAAAGCACCATGATTATAATCCTAGAGTTACATTAGTTTTTGGAAATAAGATCCTCAAACTTCTCAATCATCATCACAACTCATTATATGTTTTTACACCTTAATCAATACTTGAATAGGGGATCAATTATGGGAAGTCAATCAACACCCCATTAAGGGGCCCATAATAGGGAATTTTGTAGCACTTAGTTTAGTTAGTGTTGTCATCTTAAATCAATTTCTAGGAATTTAGAGTCTTATAACGCTTGTACTTATCACCTAATAATTTCCAATTCTCACATTTTCTTCAAAAAATTAATCATTTCAAATCATTTCATCATTGATAGTTTAATTGTCAAATTATAGTTTCAATATAGCTTTTCATTTCAACACCAAATCATAGGTTTTTATTAAAATTATTCCTTTTTAAATCATCTTTAATTATAAGAAAATATTCTTAATAATCAAATTTAAATCATTTCATCCAATCCTATTTCAATTCAATATGTCATTTTTTTCCAAAATCCGCCGAATAATTTCAATTCCATTGAAATGTTGGGATTTTAAAATTTTCATACACTTTATAAATATATGATCAAAATCATTTGAATACAAGGTTTCAAACCCGATTGAAAAACCTTTTCAAATTAATCAATAAATAAAGGAATAATTTTTATGGAATATCTTTATGGAACAAACTACCTTAAATAATTTGATCAAAAAAAGGAAAAACCAAGAACAAGAACTCCAATGAAGATTCAAAGGTCTAGAAGATCAAAAATGTACCCTTAAAAACATATTCCATTAGACCTGGGTTCCAATCCATCAATAACATGAGGATACATCACTATCAATGGAGATAAAAGAAGAAAATAAGATTCTACAATGAGAATAAAGTTATCATACCAGAGAGGGATCAGGCACATCCATATGTTCTTTGATCAGAGAAGAAATGATGTTTTAAGAGTCAAAAATACTATTGGGTTCCTTCAAAATCCAAAAATTAAAATGTAGTTTGACTAGGAGAGGTGTGGATTTAAATAGGATATGAGACTTTTAATTCTATGAAAATACATACCATACCATAGTCCCTATGTTTAAGGTGTAGAAATGTTGAAAATATACAAACCATGGAAAACCCACCCTAGACCACACTACAAAACCTCATAGTCAACTGATCTCTGGAAAATATGCTACAGGCCTCTCCAAAATCTAATTTACCTTAGGAAAGACTATGGAATAACCTAATCTCCACATCGTAGCTATGCCCTTATAGGTAGTAACACCCAACCCACTCACTTGAGCCTCCATTTCAAAGTCGAACCTCCATGACAATGAGCCAAACCTCCAGAAGAGGGTAATGATCCATCCTAGCCTATATAGTGTAGCTACTATATACTTATAACTATCTCTGAAAAAATGGTCTCTCAGGTTCCATGGTGCAACCAACTTCCTACTCCATAACCCTAACAGAACTCAAACTTCCATATGCCACAATATGATCGTCCACAGATTTTCCAATCTAACTCTACACCACAACACTACCTTTATGGAACATGCTACTATAGAAAACCTACATTTCTTCAACACTTCGAAAAATCTTTAAATAATATCCAAATTAATGGAGGATTAAAAGCATGGGTAAGAAGTACCTAAAATAAGGTAATTTGTTGGTACAACCTCCACATAATAAAATCCTTATGTCCCCAAAAATATTTTCATGAAAAATCTATATCAAGGTGATGAGTCCACTAATTTCTAAGAAGTTCCTCATTCAACAAAGTCTCATGTGATTTAGAGTTGTGCTTCCCTAGGGAATGGCTCAAAGATATCGTCTTCCCACAATGGACCTTTTTATCCGAATCAGTAATCATGATCTGATGTTCAGTCATGTATAAATAGAGTTCCAAATCAAGATCTTTCTAGATCAAGACATTATAAGGGTTATAAAGATACTTCTTGATATGTGATACATTAATCACATTGTGGATTGAAGTCAACTTCGATGGAAGTCACAAATTGTAATCCATGTTCCAAACCTTCTCAATAATCTCAAAAGGTCCCAAAAAACCGTGATGGATGATTTACATTATTTCTAAGCTATTAATGATCCAACTGAGGTGAGACTCTCCAAAACAAATTTTCACCAATCTAAAACTCTAATGGTCATCGATGAATATTAGAATTGTGTGTATAGATTCTCTATTCCATAACCATTCTCTAAATAAACTGAATCTTTTCCATCATCTCTCAGTCCAAAGTTTATTGATCCGAGGAAGATTAACCAATCTCCATCCAATGGAGAGATGGTATAAAAGGATTCCCATAAAAGGACTCAAAAATTACCATTTAAATAGAAAAATGTTAACTTTTATTTTAGGAAAACTGAACTAGTCTCAAATGGTCATCCAAAGGTCCACCAAGTCTATAAAAGTTAAAATGAAGCATGTCCTAAAAAATTTATATAGATCATTATGTCCAACCATCCATCTATGGATGATATTCCATGCTATAATATATCAGGGATACCATTACCTCATAAAAGAATCTAAAAAATGATATGTAAAATAGGGATCCATACCATAAAATACAGTAGAAGGAATTCCATGAAAATAGAAAACATCTTTCACATAGATACTTCCCAAGTCCTCAACATTGATTGTTTATAGAATGGGTGTAAATTTAGAAAATATTTTTATATTATCAATAAAAACCCATATCGCATTCATTCCTTGAGAGGTATGTGGTAACCCAACTACAGAGTCCATTTAAATCCCATCCAACTTCTATATTAGCACGAAAAGGAGTTTATGAAAACCCTAAGGTTTGGGGTGCTTGACCAGGACCTGTTTGAAATTATAACATTGAGAAACACTATCTATCATATATCAATTCATACCTTACCACGAGAATCATCTCCAAAAATCATAAAACATATTTTTGTTATTATAGTGCATCACCAACTATAAATTATGAAAATCCACCATCATGGACTTCCTCAAATGGAAACATATAAAAAATAAACTTAAAAAACATAGGATAAACCATGAATAGAATTTTCACTCACCGATAGTATCCCCTCCATAAAGAGAGTCTGTAAATCCATGTAAATTATCATTGAGATGCTACTCTTGGAGAATTATCTCATGAAGAGTAGAGTTAAAATAAAAGCTTGTTAGAAAAAACTCAATCATAACCTCCTAGACTCCAACATGAAACTGATCAAAGTGAATCATTAGATTTCACTCTTCTTATAATTATTTCATAGCCTTGGTCATAAGTTTCTTTCTCAAAGAATGAATGTTGAAATTCAACTTTATAGGGGTATAGGAAATATTAAAATCAAGAATGTAAGTACTTCACCCAATTCTTATATTGGAGATCCATATCTTTTTTAGAGAATATATAACATATAATTTTTTGGTCAAAATAAATATAAAACCATTCTCTAAAAAGGTAATTCCAGCAGATCTCATGAGTATACATCATAGTAGAGAGTTTGAGATCATGTGATAGGAAATTATTCTCATGTGGCCTAAGCGGTCTAGAACCATAAGCTATAACATGATTACCTAGTATAAGAACACAACACTAACCAGAACCCAATGCCTAAAAAATACCACATGGCCTTACCCAGCCTCTAGAAGAGTAAACAGTGGTATAGTAATCAAAATATTTCAACTCATCAAAAATAATTCAGTCATTTTATATCCAAAAATAACATGTCTCTTTTCCAAGTGAGATCAGTCATTGGAGAAGCTAAATTTTAAAAATATTTAATGAACATATTTTAATATCTCACCAAGCCCAAGAAGATATATCTCTTGAAAACATTACATGATTTATCCCATTTCATAACAACCTTATACTTCTCAGGATCAACTATAATACCATATTGTGATGCCACATGTACAAATAATTTTTCTTCTCGAATCCATAAATTACATTTTGAAAGCATTTATTTACGTCTAAGATATCTTAAAATTTATAAAACTACTCTCAAATGACGCACATGATCCAACTCAATTTTAGAGTAAACCAAGATTTCATCCAAAAATAATACCATGAATGAGTTGTGGTAGTCATTGAATAACCTTTTTCATAAATTCCATAAAAACTATAGGATCATTGGGTATACTAAAAATAATTTAAAGGTAATAATAATAGTTATAACTACTCTTAAAGGTGGTCTTTAGAATGTTAGATTATTTAATTCTCAACTAGTGATAACCATATTGAAGATTAATATTTGAGAACCCCTTCACCCATTTAAACTGGTCAAACATATCTTTTAACTGAGGTAAAATATACTTTTTATTTACCATATATAAGGCCCCAGCCTTAAACCTTACTTAATCTTGAGTTATTACAAGATTACACATTGAGGATCTTTTCAGGTTTAGAGTTTTAGAGAATTAGATCATTAAAATTGCATTACATTCCACATTTAAACAAAGTGGTTACATAAAAGACAGTATTCATTCTTCCCTTCAACGAAAACATATTGAAAATAAAACATGGATTCTTTCATGACACATCCTCGACACTATCATCACATCATGTACCTTTCCCTTGACCTGTGAAAAACATTTCAAAAACTTGGGATGAGCATAAAAAGCTCAGTAAGGGTTATAAAAAATATGGAAAGGAAACATGAGTTCATATATACATAAGAATGAATCATACTTTACCCATAAAACATAGGCACTTTAACATACCTCATCAAACAATGAATAAATCATATAAATCATAAGACATAAATGGTAACTTGAGGCATTCATAACATTCTTACGTAGGGAGTAACCCTCTTGGTTACATTTGGAATAACCAGCACAGTATATTACCTAAATCTCTTCGGAGAAACCTTAACGTTTCACTCCTTCGCGTTACCCAATGCATTGGAGAGCTATATCGGGCTCACCCGCCCTTATTTTATCACAAAACCACCCGTCTTCATAATAATTCCCAAGAACCTCAACTTAATCGTATCACATAAAACATGCATAAAGGAAACATAACATTTCCACCTTTCAATCACAAGATATAAATAACACACATTGATATAAAAATATTATGAAAACCATTTTCAATACCAAAATAAAAGAAAATTAAAACATGGTATTTATTTTTCTTTTAAAAAGAAGGTATGGCTTGTAGAGGAAGCTGAAACTCAAATAACGGTCACGACGGTAGAGAAGTCGTTGTCGCCACATACGTATGACAAAGACATTCCCTTTTGTCATTTAATAAATGCTTCGTATAAAAATATTCCTTTTGAATAAACATAAAAGTCAAAGGGGTTTATACACCATATAAAAAAAGTTGTGTATAAAACAAAATATGCCTCAATGAAAGGATATTGAGACGAAGTCCCATACAAAGACGGTATCCTTGGTTTAAGGATAAATCAATTACATAATTATGTGTGACAAAATAATACACCAAATATAAGTGGATATTAAGTGTAAAATAATCAAAGGTCATTCACACATATTCAAAGGATGACATATTAAATAACTACATGTTGAACCCAAAGAAATCGAAATTGGGTTAAGAAGTTCCCTTGACAGCCTAACGACGTCACATCAAAATGAGTTGTTGAGAGATAAAAAGTGTATCTCATCACTTGGACATAAAATTTACATCAATAAGGATATATGAGAACATATCTCAACATAAAAATATGTAAATTAAAATACCCAACAAAAGAATTCTTTTAAAAAAGAGGAGAGTGAAAGGTTCCCTTACCGACTTGGGTATCTTTCAAAACATACACCCCATGAAAGAAAGACAATAAATCATTGATGTAAATAATCATAAACGAAATTATATTACACAAAGATTAGAATAATGGGATGTACATACACCACTCAAAGTAAAATGTGGCAAATGTAGCATAAATCTCACGGGAATAAAAGTGAGATGAAAAATCCTTTACGAAAACTCATCAGCCTAACAGCGCCACATAAAACATAGCAAAATGGATTGATGAGATAAAATAGGGTATCTCATCATATTACCATAAAGTTTATAGAAAGAGGAATATAAAATAACATCCCCCAACATAAAAAAGATGAGCTTAAAAGAAGTGACATAAAGGAGAGTACTTAAAAAGAAAGAGAGAGGTTAGATCTCTTATGAAAATTCGGCAGCCTAACGACGCCACTCAAAACTTCCAAAATGGATTGATGAGAGAGAATAGGGTCTCTCATCACATGAACATAAAAATTACCGTAAGTTTAATATAAAATAACATCCCAATAACAAGAAAGATAAGCTTTAGAGGGAATGACATAAAAGAGTGTACTTAAAAAGAAAGAGAAGAGTAAGATCCCTTACCTCAAGTCCAACTTGTCTTGTTTGTTTCATTATATTCCTGAATAATAAACTTTGGTCAATTAATAATTTCCTAATTATCCCCTTTAGATATTATTATTCAGTTCACATCACATATTATAATGTTATAATAATTGTTTAATAATGTTAGTTCATATCAGACGTTTTTGCCGATGTTTGGTACATGAGTCAAAAATGAACTTGTTTGAAAAAAAGATTGCCCATGTAGTTATAAGTAAATAATTTCCAGAATAGTATTAATGATTAAAATATCATATTTATCCAGTAAATATTCATTTAATACCATTCCATATCATTTGGAGATAAAAAACAAAAAGCACCGTTCATGGAGACGGTAGGCCGTACGTACGCATGAACGCTACTTTCATTTTTTTGTCATATTAATGGAATTAAAAAAAATGAGAGATAGATATATATGTTATAATTCCATAATGATATCCATAATTTTGATGTAATATATTACATATATATCCATTATATATATGTACTTATAATATTACATAACATTTTGAGATAAGAAATTAAATGTACCATTCATGGAGACAGTAAGTCGTACGTACGCATGAACGCTACTTCCATTTCTATTTCATATTTAATGGAATTAAAACATAATGATACATAATAGTATTTTAATTACAGTATGGTATCATATATAATATTATTAAATATATCCTTTATACTTACCACATATGGTATTAGCGAATCAAATCACTTTGAGGGGGCGGTAGTCCGCACTTCCTTAAATGAAGATATCGCATTTACCCATAATAGAAACCATAAAGGTATGCCCAAAATGAAAAATAAATAATATTAAGGAAACCATAAACATATTATATATCACATATAAATTTAGTGACATCTTAATGGCCACCTTTGAAGGTGTTATATGAGTGTTGAACAATCATCTTTTCGTGAGGCAGAAATTCGCCATCCACGGAAACAATATGTTCTTTAACCATTATATGTAGGTGTGTGTAAGTGTAGCTCGAATACTTCTTATAAAAACATCCTAGTATTTTTATGATACTGGATATGTTACAAAATAAATGAATAAAAAGAGTTTAGGGGGTTGGAGAAGCAAAATAAAACAAAAGTACTCAAGTGAAGACATTACCTTAAAATAGGGTAACTCCCTTTAGTTTGAGCTCAAAGGCTTCCTTGGGAAGCCTTATGACAAAAGTGAGGCTTCAAGGAGTAAAATAGGGAATTTTAGAGACAAAATGGGCAGAGGTTGGCCGAGCCAAAGGCTTTGGGAGTGTGGGTAAGGTGGTAGGGGTGGGGGCCTTTTATAAGAGGAGAGGAGGGGCACTCTTGTAAAGTTACAAAATGTTACGTTATTTTCAAAAGAGTTTCGGATTTTAAAGGTCCCACATTGATTTATTTCGAGGATAAGGTGATAAGGGTTCGAAATACACTCATCCAATAGGTTTTGGACATGTGTAGGTCTTAGATATTACATTATCTTTCCATTTTATTTAAATCGTTAAATAATGAGGTCATCGCGACATCATCATGATGTCATAAATAATTTTATTCATTTAATGTCTAAAAATTATAAAAAAATACTATGATGTAGGAAATATTTTTATCTTTCCATTGAATATTTATAGTCAAAAATCTGATTTGTATAACCCCATGTAAAAATTGTTTTGGTAAAACATTTCATGTTTGTCTCATTTTTACTTTAACTTTAAATAAAAAGTTATTAATGTCCTTTTCCAACCAAAGTGGCTCCATGGGGTCCCCAAGTTGACCCATGGATTGTCTTGGTCGGCCATGACACATCCAATGAGGGTAGGACATGAGTCTTGGTCATTTCATTTTATTAAAATAGTATTCTTACCATAAACTACACTAATTACCTCTAATCGCGATTAAAACTTAATAAGTTACTATTCACCAAAAAAATATTTTTATCCCATTGAACGACATTTTACTTCTTAATGACAACCATGTATGTCGGATTTTTGAAATTCAATACACAAAGATGAAAAAATTTCATTTAAATGGAAAAATCAGTTTTTATAAGTACCACTTAGTGGTTTCACTATTCATCAAAAATTGAAGTTTTTCAGAAAAATCCCAAAAATTCACACTAAGCTATATTTGATATTCCGAATTCAAAAATGAGGTCTATTTTAAGAAATTCAAAACATATAAGTCACATTAATTAATTTAATAATTAATTCCCGCTGTCAGATCAAATAGCGTGTTTTTATGAAACAATAAGTATCAAAAGATTGACACTAGTTTAAGTCTGATTTCAAAGTGAAATTAATTCCAATGACCACTATTGGATTTAATGGTAAAAATATATTCTAATTTCACTTTAAAACCAATTCAAAAGATAATCTAATAATATAAATAAATTAGATTAAAAAGAGGTTTTGAATTAAAATACAACATTTTACACTATTCATTAAAAAATGATCTTTATCAGAAAGATACCAAAAATTTACAAAGTAAATTTTGATGTACCAATTCTTAAGAAGAGTTTTATTTGATCCAAAATAATGTATAAGAGTGAACAAAACTATATTTAATGACGGTTCGCCATCAAAAGGCGATAAGTGAACCTTTACTGAAAACTAGGGCATATACGCCTAAAATTTAATTCTTTCTGTATTTTAAGCCTTTATCTTTTATTGGATAAATGTAAAAACTTTTAAAAACATGTATAATAATATATTAGTTATTTCTATCCATTCTCGCCAATACAACGGCTACATGTTAACTACCATTTAAAATAATATTATTTTATTATTAGAGTGCAACGTAAGATTCCCAAGAAACTCGTTGTTGCGTGTTGGGTACGCCATCGAGCATAGCGTCCCCTTTAAAGTAATATTCATATTTTATTCACAAATATGGATAAATATGAAAATTTCATATTCTTTATTTACCTGGGGTGTTACATCCTTCCCCCCGTTTGGGAATTGCGTCCTCGCAATTTTAAAATTGCGCTTGGAAACATCCTTGAAAGTCCCACATTGGAAGAAGAGTCGGTAAAACAATCACTTTAAAATAAAGAAAGATAAGTACAGTGGTCACCCGAGTTAACCCATACTAGGATTCCATGTAGAAAAATATGGACATGGAGGAGAAAACATAGGGTCATGTTCTGATGGAGAGTGATAGAAAACATGTTTAGGAGAAAGTAAACAATAAGAAAATCACAAACTTGTGATGGGTTAAACGGTGTTGGGTTCCCCAGTAGGAAACGTTAATAGAAAACCTTTTTGCTTTAAGTAACTTTTTATTGAGGAATTTATTTTTGATATTAAATAAAACATAAGGAAACATACTTACTTGTCATGTTGACTTCCAACTTTTACTAGATTCCTTAATCAAACTCATATTTTTTCCAAAAGACGAGTATTTAGGGAGACTTGTTCGCATTAAGAGTACTATAATAAATTTCTAGAGAATCACCTAATCCACAAAAGAGAACTATATACATCCCATGTCTTTAGGCTTTAACCAAAACCAAAACCAGAAAGGTTAGTACAAGGTCAGATAATCCAAAAAAAGATAACCCTTTATAAAAAGAAAATCTATTCTTAATCTCAAAATTTGTCCAACAAAACCCAAAGATCAACGAGGACCATCCGATAAACAATTTGTCCATAAAACTCTTCTAAGTAAACCAATATAATATTGAAACCCAAATATTTGAAGGATTTAGTCACATAGTCTTTCAAGTTAAATCGTAACATTTATCTCCAAACAACATCAGTTGCTCCTAAAGTCTCGTATTGAAAAGTAATTAACCTAATCACATATCCTCCATGATAGGTTAATAATTTTCATAAATAACCCAAAATCAACTTACTATTAATTCATAAAATCATCTAACTAAAAAAGAATCGGTCAAACTAACCAGGGACTTCACGTAGTCCAGTGGTAGGCGATAAATACCAGTCGCACTTTGGTTGTGGGTTCGATTCCCGCAGCTTTGTCCGACATGACGGGTTGTCACATGGTCTGCGTGTTGTCCTTTTTCCAAATCTATATAATTCTTAAATCATTCCCCAAAAAGAGATAAAATCATCAAAAATGATCATAACATATTTTAACCTCAAGTTTATCTCATGCCTTTCATTTCCCAACATATCATATAATAACCCATAATTACCTCAAAAGTAAGGATCATATAAACTCTAATGGTTACCTTTATAATTATTACCTGAAATTCCACATCGATTGGTCATCTCGTACATGATGCATTACAGAACATACCAAGGTTCAAGTGGTTGATCATGACTCCTTGATAGTTGGTTTAGAACAACCACGAGTTTCCTCATTGAATCCCCAATTTTATCTAGTATCTTAATCATAGAACCACCACAGTTTCCTTCAAACCTGCTGTCTCTTTGGTGCCTTCTAGATCCATCCATTCACTAAAAACGGAAATGTTAGTGTGAGTATGTCAACAAAACCATCATGTACTAATGAGGAAGGTAAACACTAAGATACACTTACTCATTCACTTTATCTAAAACTAGGACTCTTTCTGAAATCCTAACCATTATGGTAATGTCACTTATGCTTAAAGAGTACCCTAACCTCTAATGTTATCAAAACCGACCTTTGATACCAACTATAAGGCCCCAGCCTTAAAGCTTACTTAATCTTGAGTTATTACAAGATTAAACATTGAGGATCTTTTCAGGTTTAGAGTTTTAGAGAATTAGATCATTAAACATGCATTACATTCCACATTTAAACAATGTGGTTACATAAAAGATAGTATTCATTCTTCCCTTCAACGGAGACATATTGAAAATAAAACATGGATTCTTTCTTGACACATCCTTGACACTATCATCACATCATGTACCTTTCCCTTGACCTATGAAAAACATTTCAAAAACTTGGGATGAGCATAAAAAGATCAGTAAGGGTTATAAAAAATATGGAAAGGAAACATGAGTTCATATATACATAAGAATGAAATCATACTTTACCCATAAAACATACGCACATTAACATACCTCATCAAACCATGAATAAATCATAGAAATCATAAGACATAAACGGTAACTTGAGGCATTCATAACATTCTTACATAGGGAGTAACCCTCTTGGTTACGTTTGGAATACCCATCACAGTATATTCCCTAAATATCTTCAGAGAAACCTTAATGTTTCACTCCTTCACGTTACCCAATGCATTGGAGAGCTATATCGGGCTCACCCGCCCTTAGTTTATCACGGAACCACCCGTCTTCATAATAATGCCCAAGAACCTCAACATAATAGTATCACATAAAACAAGCACAAAGGAAACATAGCATTTCCACCTTTCAATCACAAGATATCAATAACACACATTGATATAAAAATATTATGAAAACCATTTTCAATACCAAAATAAAATAAAATTAAAACATGGTATTTATTTTTCTTTTAAAAAGAAGGTATGGCTTGTAGAGGAATCCGAAACTCAAATAACGATCACGATGGCGGAGAAGTCATTGTCGCCGCATATGTATGACAAAAATATTCCCTTTTGTCATTTAGTAAACGCTTTATATAAAAATATTCCTTTTGAATAAATGTAAAAGTCAAAGGGGTTTATACACCATATGAAAAAAGTTGTGTATAAAACAAAATATGCCTCAATGAAAGGAGATTGAGAAGAAGTCCCATACAAAGATGGTATCCTTGGTTTAAGGATAAATCAATTACATAATTATATGTGACAAACGAATACACCAAATATAAGTGGATATTAAGTGTAAAATAATCAAAGGTCATTCACACATATTCAAAGGATGACATATTCAATAACTACATGTTGAACCCAAAGAAATCGAAATTGGGTTAAGAAGTTCCCTTGACATCCTAACGGCGTCACATCAAAATGAGTTGATGAGAGATAAAAAGTGTATCTCATCACTTGGAAATAAAATTTACATCAATAAGGATATATGAGAACATATCCCAACATAATAATATGTAAATTAAAAGACCCAACAGAAGAAGTCTTTTAAAAAAGAGGAGGGTGAAAGGTTCCCTTACCGACTCGGGTATCTTTCAAAACATACACCCCATGAAAGAAAGACAATAAATCATTGATGTAAATACTCATAAGAGAAATTATATTACACAAAGAGTATAATAATGGGCAGTACATACACCACTCAAAGGAAATTGTGGAAAATGTAGCATAAATCTCACGGGAATAAAAGTGAGATGAAAAATCCCTTACGAAAACTCGGCAGCCTAACGGCGCCACATAAAACTTAAAAAAATGGATTGATGAGATCAAATATGGTATCTCATCATATTAACTTAAAGTTTATAGAAAGAGGAATATAAAAGAACATCCCCCAACATAACAAAGTGTATCTTAAAAAAACTGACATAAATGAGAGTACTTAAAAAGAAAGAGAGAGGTTAGATCTCTTACGAAAATTCGGCAGCCTAACGGCGCCACTCAAAACTTCCAAAATGGATTGATGAGAGAGAATAGGGTCTCTCATCACATGAACATAAAAATTACAGTATGTTTAATATAAAATTACATCCCAATAACATGAAAGATGATATTTAGAGGGAATGACATAAAAGAGTGTACTTAAAAAGAAAGAGAGGAGTTAGATCCCTTACCTCAAGTCTAACTTGTCTTGTTCGTTTATTTATATTGCTGAATAATAAACTTTGGTCAATTAATAATTTCCTAACTACCTCCTTTAGATATGATTATTCAGTTCATATCACATATTATAATGTTATAATAATTGTTTAATAATGTTAGTTCATATCAGATGTTTTTGCCGATGTTCGGTACATGAGTCAAAAATGAACTTGTTTGAAAAAAAGATTGCCCATGTAGTTATAAGTAAATAATTTCCAGAATATTATGAATGATTAAAATATCATATTTATCCAATAAATATTCATTTAATACTATTCCATATCATTTGGAGGTAAAAAACGAAAAGCACCGTTCATGGAGACGGTAGGCCGTACGTACGCATGAACACTACTTTCATTTTTTTGTCATATTAATGGAATTAAAATAAATGAGAGAGATATATATATATGATATAATTACATAATGATATCCATAATTTTGATGTAATATATTACATATATATCCATTATATATATGTACTTATAATATTACATAACATTTTGAGATAAGAAATGAAATGTACCGTTCATGGAGACGGTAAGCCGTACGTATGCATGAACGCTACTTCCATTTCTATTTAATATTTAATGGAATTAAAACATAATGATACATAATAGTATTTTAATTCCAGTATGGTATCATATATAATATTATTAAATATATCTTTTATACGTACCACATATGGTATTAATGAATCAAATCACTTTGAGGGGGCGGTAGTCCGCATTTCCTTAAATGAAGATATCACATTTACCCATAATGGAAACCATAAAGGTATGCCCAAAATGAAAAATACAGAAGCATAAGGAAAAAATAAACATATAATATATCACATATAAATATAGTGACATCTTAATATCCACCTTTGAAGGTGTTATATGAGTGTTGAACAATCATCGTTTTGTGAGGCAGAAATTCGCCATCCACAGAAACAGTATGTTCATTAACCATTAGATGTAGGTGTGTGTAAGTGTATCTCGAATAATTCTTATCAAAACATCCTAGTATATTTATAATACTGGATTTGTTACAAAAGAAATGAATAAAAAGAGTTTAGGGTGTTGGAGAAGAAAAATAAAACAAAAGTACTCAAGTGAAGACATTACCTTAAAATCGGGTAACTCCCTTTGGTTTGAGCTCAACGGCTTCCTTGGGAAGACTTATGAACAAAGTGAGGTTTCAATGAGTAAAAGAGGGAAGTGTAGAGACAAAATGGGAAGAGGTTGGCCGAGCCAAAGGCTTTGGGAGTGTAGGTAAGGTGGTAGGGGTGGGGGCCTTTTATAAGAGGAGAGGAGGGGCACTCTTGTAATGTTACAAAATATTACTTTATTTTCAAACGAGTTTCGAATTATAAAGGTCCCACATTGATGTATTTCGAGGATAAGGTTATAAGGTTTAGAAATCCACTCATCCAATAGGTTTTGGACATTTTTAGGTCTTATATATTACATTATCATTCCATTTTATTTAAATCGTTAAATAATGAGGTCATCGCTGCATCATCATGATGTCATAAATAATTTAATTTATTTAAGGTCTAAAAATTATAAAAAAAATACTATGATGTAGGAAATCTTTTTATCTTTTCAATGAATATTTATAGTCAACAATCTGATTTGTATAACCCCATGTAAAGTTTTTTTAGTAAAACTTGTCATGTTTGTCCCATTTTTACTTTAACATTAAATAAAAAGATATTAATGTCATTTTCCAACCAAAGTGGCTCCATGGGGTCCCCAAGTTGACCCATGGATTTTCTTGGTCGGCCATGACACATCCAATGAGGGTAGGACATGTGTCTAGGTCATTTACGTTTATTAAAATAGTATTCTTACCATAAACTACACTAATTACCTCTAATCGCGATTAAAACTTAATAAGTTACTATTCACCAAAAAATTATTTTTATCCCATTGAACCACATTTTACTTCTTAATTACAACCATGTATGTATGATTTCTGAAATTTAAAACACAAAGTTGGAAAAATTTCATTTAAACGGAAAAATCAGTTTTTATAAGTACAACTTAGTGGTTTCACTATTCATCAAAAATTGAAGTTTTTCAGAAAAATCCCAAAAATTCACCCTAAGATATATTTGATATTCCGAATTAAAAAATGAAGTATATTTTAAAAAATTCAAAACATATAAGTCACATTAATTAATTTAATAATTAATTCCCACTATCAGATCAAATAGCGTGTTTTTATGAAACAATAAGTATCAAAAGATTGACACTAGTTTAAGTCTGATTTCAAAGTGAAATTAATTACAACGACCACTGTTGGATGTAATGGTAAAAATATATTCTAATTTCACTTTAAAACCAATTCAAAAGATAATCTAATAATATAAATAAATTAGATTAAAAAGAGGTTTTGAATTAAAATATAACATTTTACACTATTCATTAAAAAAATGAACTTTATCGGAAAGATACCAAAAATTTACACAAAGTAAATTTTTATGTCCCAATTATTAAGAAGAGTTTTATTTGGTCCAAAAGAATGTATAAGAGTGAACAAAACTATATTTAATCACGGTTCTCCATCAAAAGGCGATAAGTGAACCTTTAGTGAAAACTAGGGCATATACGCCTAAAATTGAATTCTTTCGATATTTTAAGCCATTATCATTTATTGGATAAATGTAAAAACATTTAAAAACATGTATAATCATATTTTAGTTATTTCTATCCATTCCCGCCAATACAACGGCTACATGTTTACTACCATCTAAAATAATATTATTTTATTATTAGAGTGCAACGTAAGATTCCCAAGAAACTCGTTGTTGCGTGTTGGGTACGCCATCGAGCATAGCGTCCCCTTTAAAGTCATATTAATATTTTATTCACAAATATGGATAAATATGAAAATGTCATATTCTTTATTTACCTGGGGTGTTACACCATAAATCAATTTAATTTATATTAATCAACACATAGGCAATGTGTTCCATCAACCTTCTTTGAAAAAATAATAGGCACTTCCTAAGGTGACACACTCAAGCATATAAATCCTTTATCTAACAAATCATATAACCGAGTATTAAACGATTTCAAATCTATTGGTTCTATATAATACTATGGAATTGATATCAGATTAGTACTAGGTAACAAATTAATTGAGAAACCCACATCTATTACTGGTGGGAATGCCAAAAAAGAAGATGAAAACAAAATTGGAAGCATGGTGAAAACAAGAGGAAGATCATCCCCCAAATATTCCACTTTAAGTTAAAATTTTACACTGATATTACACTTCCCAACTCTACTCGATATCCAGTCCCATTCTCCTTGAAAAACATGGAACACCCCATCAGGTGTAGTAAATGAGGCCCACCAAAGATGACATTCAATCCGGGCCTTATTATCAATCAGCCTATCCACCCCTAAAAATTTAAGAGGTATCATATCATGAACCAAAAAAATTCATGTTAACTCAATCTATGATAGAGAGAAAATTCAAGAGGGTCATCAAAGAACTTGATCTCTCTTGGTTCAGAGGTTAATAGTTATATCCATCACATAAGACAAAAGTTCCATAGGAATAATTTTCAAATCAAAAATATGATTGAATATAAATGAGTGATATGATCCAGAATCAAATAAATATGTAACTAAAGATGAACATATAGTTATGGTATATCTTAAGTCACTAGACCCACATTAGTTTCATATGAAGATTCTTTCTCTTCATGAAGAAGATTTCTCCCTAATTCCAATTCCTTGAATCCCTTAGTTATTAAAGTATATAATTTCACTACAAAACTTTTGGGGCCCAAAAAGCCTATAAAACTACATGGATCACAAAATACATGACATAAATTCTTTAGGTAAGCTAATATATTTCACTAACTATAGATGTTTGGTTGCTTAATGCATTCCCATTTCGAATGCCCAACCTTGGAACATTGAAATCATGTCATAGGGCCTCTAGCAGGCCTTGAAGGAGGTATGAATGATGGATACTATTTATATTAATCATGAGAATCATCACCCTTTATCTTTACATCAAGGGAACTAATAGAACTACCACTATGAGAAAAATAAATCTCAATAACAATGACTTGTCATTCAAGTCAATCTCATCTATCAAGGATCTATCTAGTATGTCAATATAAGAAGCGATATTCAGTATAAAGAATATAGTTCAAATATACGATTGAAAACCCATATCAAATATTCAATCTATCAATTTCTCATTCACCAATATTATAGGATTCAACTGGAAAAGATCAGAAAAATGGTATACATACCATGTCAGGGTACTCTCTCCCTACCGGAGGTTAAGAAACTATGTGGATTTAACAAAGACTAGAGATTATAGGTAAAACTAATTTGTGAAAGGAACACTAATTTGCATCCACTATAATCCCTCATGTTTCTTCACTATCACTATATAATCCCACCATATATTTCTAGGCCCTTCCAGCTTGATGTTTTTACACTTACTTTTATCAAATACGACATTTCCATGAACACAAAAAGTTGATTTAACATTTTTAAACAATCCGTAGACTCTTGAGGATCATCAAATCCATGGAAATGATGGGGTTCTAATGAAGAAACTCTTGAGAATAATCTCTAGATTCATCCCTTTGTGGTTCCAAAAATTTATCCTAAATGGAAATAGTCATAGGTTCCTTTCCTAGATCATGGACTACATGAACCACTATCTCAATAATATTCTAGTCCACTAGAGGATTCAATTTCTATGATACACTAGTAGGATCCGCCTTTGGCCTATTAAAATGACTTCTTGGAGGAATGATGCTACACAACATTAATTTAAAATAATGAAACATCAGTAATAGGTGGATCACATCTCCATATAATAGGTGGATCACATCTCCACTGATCACTTCAATCACTCTAGGTCTCATGAATCAAGTACACCCACCACCTCCCTATGGCACTTTCCCCTTCCTTGGACCTGACATAACTTAATCTATAAATTCTGAAAGTAAAAGGTAGGGTTTGATCTAAATATCCTAGTAGATTCTCACAAAGTATTACATAATCAATTATATAATAACAAAACATTTATAAAGTCAATCCAAATAAAGAAATGAATGGAATGTAATTTATATATTTTCAACAAAATATGATTTTATTAAAAAAGATAGAAAATATATCAAAACAATATTAAATGAAAATTATATATAAAACATATAAATATAATATTTGGAATTTAAAAAAATATTTTTCTAATAAATTACATGTAATCAAGTCAAATAAACTAAATCAACATACTTGTAAGACCTAAGTTACATTAGTTTTTTGAAATAGGACTCTCACACTACTTAATCATCATCAAGACTCAAGATATGTCTGAACACTCAATTCAACACCCCCATAGGGGAAAATTATGGGAAATAAATCAAAAACTCATTAGGGGATCTATCATGGGAAATCAAGATGAAAATGGTTTAGTTAGAGATGTTATTGTCAATCCATTTCAAGGTAGTCAAAGTCATATCACGCATGTACTAATCACCCACTAACTATCCGTTGTCACGTTTTCATTAAAGAAATAATCAATCAATCATGGTAAAATAAATCAGTTCAAATCACTTCATAATTTAAATTAAAATATCCCAATTTCTGTTTCAACATGGTTTTTTATTTCAAAACCAAATATTTGGTTTTCAATAAATTCATACCTTTTCAAATCACATTTCTTTGTAATCCAATGTACACAAGAATAAACAAAAAATCATTTCATGAAATCCGCTTTATATTAAAACATAAAGTTTCTCAAAAGCAACCCAATAATTTCAATTCCATTGAAATTTGTGGATTTTCGTAATTCCATACCATTTATAAATCAATATTCAAAAGCGTTTTAATCTAATGTTTCAAAAACAATTGAAAACAATTTTCCAATCAAGAACGAAACCAAGGAATCATAATTATGGAAAATTATTACATAACCACCTACATCTAATCACATGATCAAATAATAAAACTCCCAAAATGGTAATTCCAATAAAGAGTTGAAGGTGTATAAGATCAAGAAGGAATCCATAGAAACCTAACCCATTAGATCATAGTTCTAATACATCAATAACAGGAGGATATAAGACTATTAATGGAGAGAAATAATAAATCTGGAATCTGGAAAGATAATAATGTTCACTTAACAAATAGAGACCAAACACATCCACTAGTGCATAAATCTGAGAAGAAAGGACTTTGGAGGAGTCAAAAATATTGTTGGGGGCCTTTAAAGGACAAAAAGATAAATGAGGTTTGAGTGACAGAAGATAGTATTTAAATTGGAAATGGGAATTTTATGTTTGAAAAAAAAACAGACAACACCACAACCCCCATAGCTAGGGTGAAAAAATGTAGAAAATAACTAGACCATGGAATAACCACCCCAGAGCCATGCCACATCACCTCTTGCTAAAAAGACCTCCAAAAAACAAGTTGTACACCTCACTCAGAACCAATTAACCTAGGGTAAGACCATAGTGAAGCCAAATAACCAAGTCATATCCATTCATATATAGGTAGTAGAACCCAAAACACTCTCTTGATCCTCTATTTCATAGATGGTCCTCCACACTGTAGTGAAAAACCACCAGAAGAAGGTTTTGAAGCAACCTAGTCTCTACAATGTAACTATGTTGCAATTTCCTATATATCTAAAAAAATGTCTCCATATCTCCATAAAATATCCAACTTCTTACTGCACAACACTTTTTGAAATCTAAACACCCTAAATCATTGCCTAATAGTCCAAAATTTAGACCATCCAACTCCACCAAATAGCACTACCACCATTGTGTAAGATACTATAGAAAAAATGTTTTTTTATAAACTCTTGGAAAACATGAAACTATAACAAATGAAAAGTGGATAAAAACTAGGGTTAATAAGTAACTTAAGGATGTTAAAGAAGTGGTAGGACTTAATCGAAACATATTACATAATGTAGTGACACTTGAGACACCTCCAGTTATTCCTAGTTTGGGAATCAACACTTAGCTTCAAGAGGGTTTATTATATTTCGTTATGTCCACAAAGAATGATCTGAAACCTGCAACAAAAACTTCAGAATTGAATCAAGAGTGTAAGTAGAAAACCCATTCTACATTTTTGGGGGAATTTTTTCCCTAGGATTGTAAGTCTTAGATAAATTATATGCTTTCTATATTTGAGAATATAGAGACAACTTTGGAAAGAAGACTGGAGCTCATGATATTTTATCTTAAAGGGTTATTCAGGAGATGGTGGTGTAAACTAACCCCGACAGAATAGCATCAATTAATAGTTTAGAGGAATTTAAAATCTATTTACTATGAATTTTTCCTTCTAGATATGTAGTGATATTACTGATATAATGTGTTTATACACATGGATCAAGGAACACTATCCATTATGAACAACTATACTTGTTTCGTAGAACTAAAATGTTTCATTCTTGATCTCCTTTGTTATGAGATGTCTAGAGTTAGATGATTTGAGGAAGGGATCGACTAGGTCATATGATCGCAAGTAAATGTATTCCTGTTGACTACCATTTTAGTAATAGTAAATCTGACCTTCATCTATGAGATCAACTTCCAGGAAGGTAAAGGTGTGGTCCAGGGCATTCAAACAATTAGGATGGGAAGTAGTTTTTTTAGTGGAAAAGAGTGTGATCTGGAGTTTTCTTTTCAAGGATATAGTGGTTAAATTATTTACACTTATAGTACTATGGTATGAAATCAATGTAGGAGGCATGGATAGATAAACCCCTAGTGTAGTAGAAACCGAGTTGAGTTACAAGATTATAGTCGAATGAGTTATCTTCTATGATTTTGTAGGTCCTTTCATCCGATTCCTAGTGACAGGGGATCTGCACCAACTATAGGATCATGAGTGGGATAAATGAATCCTTGTTTTAAAGGAAGCTAGACTACCACTTTCCAGTCATGCTAATGAGGTTTCCATAGTCAAGTAATCCAAACATCAGATATGAAATGATAATATATAAGTCTTTCTTAGGGTAGTTAGGTTGTATCTTAGGGCTATGGATCTATCCAAATATATGTAGTGAATCATAAAACTAAGGAGAAGAGTGCCATAATTTATACTGTATGAGGTAAAATTTTGGTATCTTCAACTATAGTGTCTGCTTTATTAGATATAGTCACATTACACTTATTTATATATGTGTCTATTATGGAGGTCCTTGGTATCAAAATTCAGTATTTCTGTGAAGTGATGACTCTTAATACTCCATTAGAAGTACAATCAGAGAGTTTAAACCAATTTAAAAAGTATACCATCAATACTAGTGGTTATCATTTATTATAGAACCTCTTCATCCTTGAGATGACTTCTTTTGATATGATTCTTGAGATTGACTTGTTTGTTCCCTATCTAGACCTTGCATAATTTTATTATCTTAGGGTGTTTTTCACATCACTAAAGGGTGGAAATTGTAATAAAAAAGGTGAATGGGATGTCTATCCAGGTTGAGATGGACCAAAGAAATATGGGATGGGTGGAGTTTCATCCCTTTTTTCTAGAATTTTCTTTAATGATTAAGGAGTATGTCAATATTACTTCCCTCTATTAGTGGATCATTTGAGGGATGCCTTCCCTAATGAATATTCATGACTGCCACTTGATAGATGGGTATATTTTAATTTATATGTTATTCATGGAGCAACACCACTGTCGATTCATGTACACATGATGGTTCTTATATAACATCTAAAACTCACCAAACTATTAGAGAGCCCAGAATCCACGGGGTTTATTTAACCTAATAATTCACATTGGGGTTCACCCATGCTTTTCTCTAAGAGGGCTGATGTGACCCTCAAAATTTGTGTAGATTATTAGAGGTTGAATCATATTATCATGAAGAATCTCTATCAACTACCTCATATAGAAATCCTTTTGACTAGCTTTGAAGAGCTAGAGAAATCTAGAAAATTGATATGTGGTTAGGCTATCATAGGGTAATGGTAAGACCCTTAGATATATCATGTATAATTTTTTGAATAATATATAGCCTTTATGAGTATTTAGTAATTCCATTAGGCCTCACAAACACACCAGTTGTCTTTATGGCCTTGATGAATAATGTTTTCCACTCACACATGGATTCATTTGTTCAAGTTTTTAGGCATGAAATATTGGTGTATTATCATACTTGACATGATCAATCCAAACACCTTAAAATCATATTGTATACCTAAAGGGAGACCAAATATATTATAAGATCACAAAATTTCACTTTTTCATTGAAAAAATTCAATTATTGAGGAACATCATATCAGAATCAGGGGTATATATGGATCTAGAGAGGGTGAGAGCCCTAACTTCTAGGGAGCATCCTAAGAACATCTTTGATATTTGTATTTTTTAAATATATATTGATAATTTTACTGTTTTATTCATAATATCAAACACATTATAGCACCTCATATATGATTTTATAATAATGAAGTTATATTTAAATGGTTTGAATCTTATTTGAAGGAAATCTAGGAGTTAAAAGGGTGGTTAAAATAAGCATGAATACCGATTCTTCTAGAGTTGGGAGGAGGTTATACAGTTTATTGCGATGCCTTCAGAATCAAGCTGGGAAAAGTTTTGATACAAGGGGAATGAGTTGTAGCATATGGGGATGTTCAGTTGAGGACTAATGAGTATAATTACCCAATTCATATCTTGAGTCAGCTAATATTGTTCTTCCCTTTCATTACTAGATATTTTTCTGGGGAACAATTCAATGTATACAGAGATAAACAAAATCCTCAAATACATATTCAATAATCATGGATTAAACCTCAGAAAATGAAGATGAGTTGAATAACTAAATTATTTTTACATATGGATTTATTATATGCATATGAAGGGGGAATGAAATGGATAATTATCTAATCTTGAAGACTCAAACACAATCTATTCAAGAGTTTTGTTTTGAGTGGAAGTTGATGGATCAATTTTTTAAAATGAATTTAGAAATTTAGTTGCAAAACATGAATCCTATACTCGTAGCTCTATTAGTGAAATATTCACTTCTGGATCGAGTGAAGATGTTGTTGATTTTTGATCCCAAAGGCTTGTTCCTACGAGAATTTATTTTAGGTGAGGACCCACCACATTTGTTTTGTCGATTGGGAAGAGATCTTACATATTCACAATTATTTCTGGTTTATTACAGAAATGAGAGAGGAATTGATGCAAGAATATCATGCCTCTAAATTGGAAGTATATCCCAGACATAAAAATATTTACCATGATTTATTTTATTAGTATTGGTTCCCTGGTTTGGAAAATCCTAAAATAGGCTTTGTTACTCAGTGTTCTTCCTATCATTAGGTGAATGCAAAACACCAGTGGATTGATGGTAGTTTATAGCTATTACCCATCATAGAGTGGAAATATGAAAAAAATACTATGAATTTTGAAATGGTATTACAAAAATCCATATGAGCTATTGATGGGTTATGGGTAGTTATAGATAGGTTGATGAAGGTGACTCATTTATTACCTATCTGGGTGACCTTTATAGTAGATAAACATGGGTGGATTTTTGTCTGTGAGATAATACTCTTTCATAGAGTTCCACATACCATAATATCAGATAGGTATTATTGATTCACATCAAGATACTAGTAGGGGTTCCAAAATGATTTGGGTTCAAATGTACATCAGAGTGAAATTTATCACAATCTGAATGATGGTGAGCCTCAGTATAATATACAGGTGTTGGAGGACTTCCTTAGTGCATGTGTACTAGATTTTGGAGGTTCTTGGGAAGAAAATTTACATCTTTTTAAAATTTATTATAATAATATATTCCAGGATACTATAAATATGTCTCCTTATGATACCTTAAATAGTAGTCCATTCCATTTACCACCATGCTATTTAGAGGTCGGGGAGGCAGTGCTACTAGAACCATGTCTTATTCAGTATACATCAGAGATGGTTTAGTTGATCAAGAAACATGAAAATATAGCTCAATCTTGTTATATTTCATATAACGATCTTCATAGCTGACTGATAGAGTTTTAGGTAAGAGATATAGTCTTCTTACATGATTCACCTAGATTTCATCATTGATAGACTCAGTGTTAAAGGAATTAGTCGCCAAGGTTTGTTTGACCATTTGAGATTTTAGATAGAGTCGGACTAGTAGCCTATCATTTAGAGTTACCTCTGAGGTACCAATCCATGAATGAAATCTTCCATGTTTTCCAGCTTCACCAATATAATTATGATATATCTCATGTTTTTGGTTCTATATAATTCGATTTGGAGGCCGATGCTGCTATTACGAAGTATCTTTTTCATATAGTTGGTTATAACATGAAGTATCTTCAAGGAAGGATAGTTAATATAGTCCATTTTCTATGGTATAAAATACATGTATTGGATGATTCCTGATAGATATAGACTAATATACATGTGTAGTGTCTATAATGATTCAAAGATGATGCTCAACCACCCTAAGAAGGGAAACTTAGTGATGAGTGGTTTTAAGTAGGGGAGGCTATCAGATCCGGGTTTCTTAAGGAGGTCTGAACCATTTAAAATTAATCCTAAATCTATTTATTTATTCAAATGAAAGATCATACTAGTTTAAGGAAGGATTCCTGAGAAATTAGGCCTACTTTGGGATATAGAGTTCTAGTGTTTCAAAAAAGCATGTAAGGTTTATGGTTAGCACATAGTTAGTTATAACCATGCCCCTTAACCGTGTGGGACATAAAGGGTGGAACATGGACTATTTAACAATTTTAGGATGGAATCAAAACCATGAGAGTATCCTTAGAAATGTTTTATAGGTGAACTATATGGTGCGCATATGGTTTGTCAAACAATGTGAACAAAACCTACAAGGTGATTCTCCTAACTAGTGGCTAGCACGTGGTTTGTGAACCCATGTGAACCAATCATACAAGGGGTTTTCCCTAACTAGTGGCTAGTGCATGGTATTCAAAACCATTAATCCAAACCATGTACCTATATAAAAATGTTAAAATAAATATTTTACCCTTTTGGAATTTAACCCATTTACCCCCTTTTATTTTCCCCATTTTATCCCATCATACCTCTTTTTTAGGGCTCTCCTCCTCCTCACCTAGGAATTTGGATTTATTCTTTACTTGCGTTTTGAATTTACCACCATTCATCTCATTATACCACTCTCAATAATATTATCATTACTCTTACCTATTTTTTTCAGTTTATCTTCTTGTATTTGACGTGATATTCATGTGATCTAAAATGCCCTATTTTAATGGCATTTCAATAGTTTTTTGATTTCATCCATTTTTTTTGAAAACATGAATCTAAGGTCATTTGGAGAGACCTATATTTTTATAAGGTTCATTTTCTTTTAATTTTCCCTAAATTTTTGGATGTCTATAAAGGCTGTCATTGTGTCACGCACTAGTCTATTCACGAGTCGCTTCTAAATTGTGAATTTCCATTCATTAAATGTTTCAACATTGATAATATACTCAATAAACTATAGATATTATTGGTGGTGGTGAAATTAACTCGGTTAACCAATTATATGTGAATATTATATTTCCTTCACACTTCTACCATTGTTCTGAGACAAAACCACCTATTGAGGCGGGGTTTTCATGCCTCCTTAATGAAATGGCTAAAATAATTATCTGAAACATGAATGGTAAGGACATTTCATTTGGACCTTACAGAATTGTGGAGTATTCCCATGATTAAATGGGATTAAATGAAATGAAAAATGGTATATGTTTATCTCATGGCCCTTTAATAATTCTAAGTATGATTGGATCTTATTATAAAAATTTTATACAAATTTAGGACGTGCTTCCACAAGTAATTTTTGGATTCCCCCATTTTGGATTTCCTTGAACACCCAAAGGACACCACCTAATTCATGGATGAATTTTTACAGAGTTAACACCCCTCTTGGTCTTGATCCTTATATTAAATTTATGACTGTTCATACATGGTTATTTGGAATCATCCACTAATCTCTAAAAAAAATATAATTCTTGGTATTATAAACTTCGATTTAGTTTGATGTATTAAAGATATGGACCACATGATATTATATCCTTGGAATCCAATAAATTATATCCTGAGGATACCGAGAAAAAATTATCAAGTCTCAAAAATATTATTATTATAGGGTTCCATGGACAAGGGCACACCCCTAGATTTTAGTCATCCTTGTATTCCAACATCACCACTGATAGGTGCGAGTTTGTCGGACCTTCTGAGGTTAGGGTTTTAAACTTACGATTTTATAGAAAGATTTCTTGGTAATACCTTGGGTCTTGGACAAAAATTATTATACACACATATTATATATATATATATATATAATGAAACATGTTTAGAGACATTTCATCTTATTCAAAATTACGTATGGACAACTAGGTGTCCCATGAGGAACTTGAGCTCTACATGGGTTGTATTAAATCATTTCTTTATAATAATTATACATGGGAACTATTTATTTTATATTCCCCGACTGGATTTATTTTAGACACCATTGGTGGTGGCCTACGGAGTTATATTCACACCCTATTCTGGCTGCTATTTGATACATGTGAATACTTCATGGATGCTGGTAGGGTTAAAGGAAATCATCAGGATACCAATTCATTAAATCTATTTTAGGATGCCGATTGTTAATAGATGATTGAGCCAGGTAATCATGATTATTTAGAGATATTTAGATCATTTTTATGCATTTTTGTTTATCATGTTTTTTTTTGTATTCCTTCTTCCCAATTCCATTTCGTCACCATTTTTTATCGCATCATGAAATAATCATTTTGTATATGACTTGGTAAATTGATTCATTTATTTATATTTATATTGAAGATTTAATTCCACTATTTATCATTTAATATGGTTCCACTAGTTATAATTTTTTAACCATTGTTACATTATGATTGTGAGAGTATAGTCTCCCCACCATACCACTATAGACCCTCTCTACTAGTGAACAACCTCTGGTATACGGGGAGGCATTCTTTAGGCCATGTGGCAAAATAGGTTAGGTTACTTATGTGTGAACCCTATCCAGTATGTCACACAAAGGATTATATTTTGAGTTAGTATATAAATTTTATTCATGATATTTTTGTAAAGTTAACTATATTACTAGATTATATAGTTATCTATCATGGTGGTTAATGATATTTTGATAGATGGTTCATTAGGTTGATGTATATGTAACATTTAGGATTATCATGTGATATAACATGATAGATTATCTGGAAAAAATACAATCATAATTTTAGGTATATAAGATGTAATGTATTATATCACCTTTTAGGATAATAAATTCCTTAATTTTGGGGTTATTGATATAATTTGGGATGTAGAGTTATTTATGAAATGACATAATTGGAACCTTTGTTATTATTGTGGAAATTTTGGAGTTAAATAAGAAGGTTTATAGATTTTGGATATTATATTACATTATGACTATAATTCAGTTATAGTTAATATTTAAATATATGAGAGATATATTAATATCCTTTTTCGGGTTATGAAGTTGAATTTAGTGCTTTTGGCTAGAAAAACTCATCTTCAATACTCATTATTTGGGAAAATAGATGATATTGTGGTGGAAATTTAATAAAGGATGAGATCTCACTTGTCAAGTATATTTCACTATGTTTTAGTCAAGATGGTAAAGAAATTATACCACTATAGGAAACGTATCATCAAATAAAAATTTTATCCTATTACATTCATTTCAGATTAATCGATTTTCTTTTTGACACCTCCTATATTTATGGTTTTTTGGTCATTAACTTTCTAACGATAAATCACTTTCTTTTGATCAATGTTATTTATCACTATCCATAATTATTTACAAATTAAAATTTTCCTACATGTCTATATTTTCATTCCACACTATGTTCCTCTATTTGGAAACCTAGTTTTTTGTTATTCCATATGACCTTTACATTTTACATTCTCTCTTTTCAAGAGGAAGTTTTATTAAACCTTTTTAAGGTGTCAGGTTTCAACAAATGAATTTTTAAATATAAAACCCTTGATTACTAATAAAAATTTAATATTATGAGGACTCAATTTAATAGGGGGACTAGAATTTAACACCCCATGGTTTTAAAATAACACTATGTTCAATAGCGTATACAATACATGACACTAAGCATAAAAAAACTACAAAACATTATCATTTTATTATCGTTATAACATATTCATTTAATTAGAGAGTATTAATAGATGTAAATGAATTATGTAATATATATAATGGTTATAATCAGAAAAATATTTACTGATAAATTCTTCGGAAATAAGAACTCAGTTTTTAGTAAATTCATTTTATTCTTCAGAAAATGTTTTCCTCAAAAAATGATATATATATTTTTATGAGATAATATTACAATTAATTATATAAACTTTAGAAATATTATTTGATAAGATGACTATAATACTTGAGACCATAAAATCTGAATTATTTTTCAATGATTTTTTTATTTTTCAAAAGAAACTTTTTTTTGTGCAAATAGTAAAAAAATCCAGTTATTATAAAGTATGGTATCTTTTATGATATCCTAAGGGCACAAATATGATATAAAAATTTATTAAAATGATGGATATACTAATAAATGATAATATAATACAAATATAATAAAAAATTAATTCAAAACAAATAAATTATAATTAATTTCATGATATATAAAAAAATAATTTTTAGGGCCAACTTATTGCATGCGCATCACTAGAAAAGTCAAATTTGGTGTCATAAAAATAAAATTTGAGAAGTAATAATATTTTATGGGATTTTTTTTAAATATAAGTTATTATTTATTGTTTTTGTGGTTATATATGAATTTTTATTTATATAAAAAGTTACTTATATAAATGGTTTTGTGATGCGTCCATAAGTCTATAAAAGTCCAAATAAGTAAATATATTTTCATGACCTATAAGTGAATAAATATACATATTTAATATATAAATTTTTTTTTATGATGTAATTTTTTTTTAATTTTTAATGATTAAATAATTACCTAAAATATATATGCTACACTAACACATTTCTTGTGCAATCTGTAGAAAAATAATGTAAATGATTTTAAAAACTATAAAAGTAATATTTTTTGGGTTATTTCATGTGTCCCATAAATTTTTAAGATAAATATAACATATTATATGGGTTTCAAAGGTTTATATTTGAATTATATTTCAATCAAGTTGTTTTCAAAGTCAAATTATGTGAATACTTCTTAAAATGAAATTTATAATATTTTATGATAAATAATATTTAATTAAATTATTTAATGTTTATAAAAATAAGGAAATAAGATAATTACGATGATAAATGGTTTAAAATTTCACCCATTTTTCATTTAAGGTCCAATTTTCATCTTAAAAGAAAATTCATAACCCTTTAATATTGAAATATTCATTACAAAATTTATTGTTAAAATTGGTTAAAAAAGGAGATAAGATAAAAGGTAAAGTTTAAAATGATATCTCGACACATTTAACATTGATTGGGTGATTATATTATGAAAAAATACTTCTTATTATTTAATCCTTATCAATTTTGAACCATTTTACATTAGTCAAACACATATTTTATTATAATATTTCATATATTTTCAAACATGAAAATAATGATATTTATAATAAAAAATATTTAATTAAATGATTTAAAATTAATAAAAATACTATCTTCAACCATGTGAATGGTATATGGTTGTAAATATCAACTAGGGTTAATTTTTGGGACATTTTTTCTTTTATAGTGACATTTATAATCCCTAAAGTTTTAAAAACATTGATATTAGAGTAATTGTGAAAAGGGGTAATAGGAGGTTAAAACTAAGATATATGGGTCAAAAAATCACCTAAACATGTCCAAAATTTATTGAATGATAATTTTTAAAATAATAAAAATCAAATTATTTAAATATATAAATTAAGAGACACTTTATCCTGAAAAATAAATTATATTAATTTAATACTTTAAGTAATTTTTAGAGTGCCCCTCCCCTCACGCATACAAGGAAACTATTATCCACTCTTAATAAAATATTTTGAGACTTCTAGGTTGAAAAAACATTTTAAAATAATATATTCAACTTCTATATTTCCAAATTATCATTTCTTTATTCTTAAAATTCCATTCTATGGGTCTTTAATAAGGAATCTATAGTGGCCTACTAAAGCTACTAGATTTCATTAGTGGTCGTAATATACCCCATGATATATGTTTGATCCAATGATATCTACTTAATGAATATATCATTCATAGGAAATTTTCCACTCTTTGATTGAGGAGAGGGTAAACTGTGATGATGATAGTTTTTTTAGATAGAGGATATCAGCGTTTTCTAGAAGTCCAATGCTATACAGGGGTAGAAATAATGATAGTAGAGAATCCTTGAGATGATTCAGAAAGGTTTGAGTGATATGTCTAACATTGCCTAATCAGACTTGAATTGATATTCTTAATAATTTACTTGATTCAAGAATCCAATACCTTAATAAATCCTTCAAAAGGATTCAATTATTACTTGTAGAAATTCAACCATTTTTAGACTCACACTAAAATGAAAATCATAAAAGAGGGGTGCAAGAACAAGTGCATGGGTATAGGAATAAAATAAACTGGAAACAAAATTCATCATGTATAAAAAACTTCCCTTCCCCTTTTGCGAAACTCAAAATAAAGAACTCATGGTGTTTAGGAAATTAGGTTCAAGAAGATTCACCCAAGCCATCAAGAAGAGTCATCTTTGCCTAGCTTTCTCACAGAAGCAGTGCATGCCCACATATCAACACTCTATTTCTTACACCATACTACCATGCACTATTATTCATTCCCAACAACATAATGATGTTGTTGAATAAGACTCAATAATATTAGTAAAAAACTTAAGGGGAAATAGAGTGGATATTAATTATGATTTTTTAGGACACTAGTGTATGTTGATAGAGGGTGGGACCCCAACATTTATCGTAATAGACCACATCTGACATTAGAAATAGTGTGTTAGGAAAAGCACACATCATTTGAGATTTAAATATCTCCTTCTACCTAGGAATGTCCATCATGAATAATCCATAAACAAATCATATTTATAACATATATTTCAATCATATCTATATTAATGCAATCTTATTTTATGGGTGGAATTTATTATATATTCAATTTTGGACAAGGAAGAGTTCCACAAATCTATAATATAATGTAATTTTTATCAAAATGGTAGGGTATGAAAGATGTTATCCAAGATTATCTTTCACTTAACGGGTACCAAAAACCTAGTTCTCTTATGTGTTCCACTTCAATGAATTTTCAACCATTCTATATGCCCACATCATATTCTCAGATTAAAGGATATGGGTTCCTAAGGTGGTGAATGACCTTGTTTGGGTTCCCCACCACTGATTCCTATAAAAGGAAATCGAGAACCTAGTATTTTTTCATATAGAGGGACATATAGTATATGTGAAAGCTATCTAGTGGTGAAGAAGAATATTTAGTAATACCTAAGCACCCAATATCCTGGCTCTGTTCTCCCAAAATTCCATTCAGGTGGGTTTTAAATCCAAACTAAAGGAAAAAAGGGTAGAAAGACGAGGGATAATTTCCAATTTTAATATATATGACTAATTAGGTGACCAAATATATCTATTCATCATTATGTAATAGGTTATGTAACCTCCCAAAGAGGTTTTTTCAAGGTGATAGAGAGTTATATCCATGTTCCCTATCAATACTGGTTTGGATGCACCACCATCTTCCCTAAAATTCCACACCTATCTCACAAAGTATACCCAATTGATAACCCATTCGCTTAGGTTTATAGGTTTAAATCGAATTTTCCTGCGAACCCTATTTCTCATGGAACCCAAGTCTCCTAATTTATAGTCATTACCAGGTCTTTATAATTTGTTTTTACATTGTTTTATTACCAAGAAAAAAATTCACCTAGGTCCTCTAATAGGATCTATGTCGTGATTTCCTACCTAGATTCCCCTTCGACAATGTCACTTACCTTGGAACCCCATTAACTCAAGTCACCTACCTAAGAACCTACTCAGCCTTTATTCCTCCATCACCTCACATGATAAAATATAGGGATATGCACATTAGTGTTCACCCCATCGGTCATGTATTATTTTGATAATGGACCTTTCTTAAGTTTACTCCCTAATCGATAAGTTCCTTAGAGTATTTATATTCATGTATTACCCTGAAAAATATGGTTCTTGTTATTATTATTTCTATTAAAGTACTCCTAGATAAATATTCCTATCATAAATGAATGGTATCATGTGTTCTATTACCTTTCATATACAGTAAACCACTTTTTTTCCACAAAATGATCCATGGATATAATTTGGCTTTAGAATAGTTGTAAAAACTAATCATATCATCATCTGTAAGCTCATCCTTTTTGTACATAATGATTAATTCCCATTCAAGTGCCTCAAGTCTAGTGTAATATTAGAAATATTCCTTAAACTAAGTAATATCCTAGGTTGAAAATACATATATATAATTCCATTATATAATCCATAAATCTTCCTCACTAAGCTATATTCCCTTTGAGTCAAGTACTCCTTCCTTTCCTGGTAACAAAAAAACAAAACATTGGCATCCATATATGGGATAACCATGAATAAAACTTTAATTATTCCTCAATGGTACATATTATCTATAATCCATTCTAGTTAAATTATATACATCCCTTAATATCCAATTATTTCTTAGTGGGTGATATTCACTATGATTCACTCTTTTTAAATGGTTCCATCACTATTGAACTAAATTGCTCCAGGATCCCAACCTCACTGGACTATTTTACACATATATCCCATTAACACTTGGACATATTTACCATTAATCCATTATATCCTCTCTTATATATTAAATGATTTACATGATTATTGATAAATGGATATTTATGTATAATCCCAACTCACTATCATATTTTCTCACGTTTCACAACATGAAAATCCTCAATGCACTACATTAAACTATATGTAATAGTCTTATCACGTAACCTAAAACTTTAAGACTGAAACTAAATGGGATTTTTTTCATATTAACTAGGATATGTGAGATGAATATTTTAATTTTAGTATAAACACCCGATAATTATTTAAAAAAAAACATTAAAAGGACCTTCAAAAGGTACTAGACATATAACCTTAAAAGGAATTTCACATGGTTTGGGTTTCATTTCCATAAATGGAACCAAATTGGTCGTTATAAAATGTTCTTAAATGGTTCAATATGTCCTATTATATGGAAACAAACCACATAGGTTTTGATTATCATTATAGAGATACATTAGAAGCCACTATTATTGTATTTATTCTTATTTAAAAAGATTTACCACCTCCTTAGATACTATTTATTTATAGAGTTCTCAGTTGCGTGGTTTTAAAAAATAGTGTGACCACTAATAAAATTCATGGGTTTGATCAATAAAATCCATGATGGTAACTTGTAATAATATTATTACAAGGAATGCTTCTTAAATATGTTTTAAATATTTTAGAGTGTATTATTCTGAAAATTAAAAACTTAAAGGGACAAGCCAACATCCCATCCTCTTGACTAATTTTCACCCATTGTACTGTTGGCATGTCTCAGTGACCTCTGAACTTTAGAAATAAGGCACATATTGAACCAAATCATGTGGGTGAATGGGAGCCTAAAAACGATAATATATAATCCTTCACTAAAAAAACATTTTCCCATTCAAATATCAGAAAATGGAGTAATATAAAAATTTTCTTCGGATAAAAAATCAAAAAAACTGAAGATCAATACTCATATTAATCCACATAATCCAAAATAATTGGAAATAAATTTTAACACTAAGAAATTACTAACATAGAAAACCTCTCAGAAATGAACATCCCCATTACAAGAAATATTTAAATCTTGCCACTTCCTTATCATTTGAAAATCCATTGGGGAGTGCATCATAATAATGGTAGAGTCATAACATAGGTATCGCCCCAGGGGATCTAAATTGTGGAGAACAACGAGAGTGGAACTTGTGTAAAACAACCCTTCTCTTTGTTTCACATTAATTCAATATTTATTACATATAATTGAACATAATACAAAATAGAACATCTAGAATTCTAGTTTATTTGTGAATTAGGTAGATATAATATCATCTTGAACATGTGATACTCCAACATTATTTCCAACTTCCTTAACATTCTTATAAAATACCATGGGTTATAAAACTGCACGGGATAACTTGGGTAAATAAATAAGAAAGGGGTGATCTATAAAGCCCAGTAAGGGAAAAATTATGTCATATGTTAATACAAGTTATAAAATAGGAATACCAATGGGGAATAAAAGGAACATGAATAATAAGGCATGATATAACATGATAATCATAACACGAGGAATGCAGAAACATCTTAAAACACTGCATAATAAACATAGTTTAGTGTTAAATACCAAGAAATCATAATGTAATAAAGTTTGATAAAGGGATGATGTTCACTACCTATCCCAACATGTCATATCATGAGACTAAACATTACCCAATTCATTGGAGCACTATATAATTCTGAGCATACACGTCACTTTTATTTCATTCTCATGCTTAAGTGTTACACATAGATCATACCACATGGATTCATTAATCATAATATTTTATATTGAGATAAAATAGTGTGTAATAAATAAATATTACTCCAATGTAAATTAAGTATAAATGTATAAATTTTAACAACCTTGATAGAGAATGGGTATGGAGTTCACTACACTATTGTCTTGGCATGAAAAATTGTGTTGAAATTTTGGAAGCATAACTATTTGACATAAAAATTCATAAAATGGAATGATCAGAGATAAAGGGGTCTATCATAATTTGGACATAAAATGGGTTGTAATAGAAATATATAAATACATATCTCAATAATATTAATTGGAAATATATGGTATAATATTATAATTAAACTTGAATAAAGAAGAGAATGTGAGGATTCTTTACATGAGTGTGCGACTCAAAATTCTTGGGAGGGGATTATTGAGAGATTTGGGGATCCTTAGGATGACTTCAGTGAGGGGAGGAAAGAGTAAGGACGTTCTCAATGAATTTCTTGTGAAGATAAGTGGGATTTTGTGTGCGTTTATATAGGAAATGAGTGGGGAAGTATTTAATATTTCACAAACATGGGTTTTTTACTCTATATAATAAACCAACAAAAACCACAAACTATCCCATGGTTTTTGACCATGGTTTTTGAAAAATGGGATTTTTTATCATTATTTTATATTATATAAGGTTGAACATAATAAAATAATACTCTTGATTATGTGGAGGTGAGTTATACTCTTAAGTAAATCATTCAAAAACATATAATAAATTAATGGGTTTTGAGGATTCATAATGGATTCATAAAATTAATAAAATAAAAATAAAATTTCATTATTATAAAGTTAAGACATATAGTTGCTCTTGTATGCAATTTATATTATTTATTTCACTACGTTTGGGTCATTATGATGTCATAATACACACTGTATATTTATAGAGTATTTAATTTTTACCTAAAAATTATACAGCCTCATAAAATTATAAAAAATTACTATTAATTATTTTGGATAATATAATGTCAAAATTAATATTCATTTTATAGAAATAACTTTCTAAATATATGGTTTTTTACATATAATAATAAATATTTATTGAGAAATGCTGGTTTTTTTATAATAATAGTTTTTGAACCATTAAAAGAATTACACTTGACTTCATAAAAATTATATAATCATTTATATTTGATAAAATTTATTTAATAATAATATTTTCTTATAATAATATTTTTTTACAAAATCTACCAATTCATTAAAATAAATTCTATAATTGAATTTGATTGTTATCCAAAAACACAAGTTTTGTTTTGTTGTATTAAAATGAAAAACATTTATCAAGTAACAATAACAGGATGAAAATATATTCATTATTTTGTAAAAGAAATAATTTATATACTCTTATTTCTATGTTATTGATATATATCCCTTCAATACACCAAAAAACTCCCAATGATTATTGTGTGAGACTGTGAAATTTTCAGGGGGTGGTTCGACAAACATGGTTTGGGCCGTGATCTCAATGAGCTTGAACTTATTATGTAAACTGTGTAGATTGTGGTTAAGTTGTCGGATCACAAATTGGGATTTGTAAAGGTAAAATCACAATGAGTTTATCTCCCATAGAAGCTCTGATAATGGGGTTTCATAGGGTGGGTCATACTAGTTCAAGCTATCACATACTTTGTCTCTGTCAATTGGATTTATTAAAACCCTATATTTATAATAATCATGTGATCACTATTTAAAGACTATATTATGAATAGTAATGATACTTAATAGTGTTTTAAATCCAATTGGATATAATAAAAAAAATTGGATGTTGTTTTTATAAACATATTACATAATAATACATTTAATTTAATAAAACGGTATTTTTTATAATAGTTCGAGTCTTTACATCGTGTCCCCTAACATTTGAATAGATCAAAAAAATATAAACAATGGGTGCCTTGGGAGTCAACTCAAATTATTAGCTTCCAATACCCCTTGGAAGAGATAAATATAATAATACTTTAACTCCCAACTTAAATAAACAATAACAACATATGCATTACTTTTCCCACATCTGTCCCTCGACTATATACATATAAGTCCCTCACATATCATGACTCAACCCTCACATACTAGCATGAAGCTAGCCACCATATAATATCATATGTCTAATAGTCCATTAACCTATCCTAGACATAGGCTATTAACTATCCCCTACTAACCATACACTAAACCAACCCTCCCTGGAAACACTCTTTTCTAATAAAAATACCTTTTTGATGATAATTTATCCCATATACTACCAATCGTCATTTCACCACCACAAATATAGAGTCAAATGAGGTTTCTAAAACCACATATTAATATAATTATTATAATAAAAAATAAAACCTTCTTTGAACACTGATTCATCACGAAAACCCATGGTATTACTTGCCTATAACAATTAACATTTTGTATAAAAACTAATGTAAAATACATAAACCCAACGAATCTCTCCTCAGTGTTCCCATGATATAAGGATAACTAAAAATCATAACATTACCCCTTATAAAAGTGGAATCAACCTTAGTAATCAATTTCCATCCCATGTGACATGTGTCCACACCCATGACTTGGAAACAACCTTTGTTTCAAATTAAGATAATAAAACCATGGGACACTGAATGCAGTTTTCATTATCAAATAAAAACCCAATCCACAATATCACATCTCCATACTATAACTTCACTCTTTAGAGTCAATATCATTATTTAATACTCACATAACCACTTTAAATCCCAATACAACTATATTTATTTCTAATCCTTAAAAATCTCACACAAGAGTAACATTACATTTAAATCCCATATATATACTAGGTTCTAAATAAATTCTTTTCATACCTAGAAAACCATGATGGTGTCCATTCCTAATTATTAATGATAACCCTAATAATATATACTATTACACCATCACTCATGGTTTACCAAAAATGGTGTAATTTACCAAATCCATTTTCTATAGGCCATGACATGTTCATAGGGAATATAAAAACCTCATGGAGTTACTAACAATCTATCAACACATTCTCACACTCCCTCTCAAAAAAGGTAATATATTTTAAAAAATATGAATTAAAGATAATTTTGAGGATTACCTACCATAGTCATGGGTTACCCCCTGAATTGATGTTGATCCATTCTTAACTAAGACCACATTGATCATTTATAAACCCCCTCACCCCTATATTAGCAAAGGACCAAGAAAAATTAATTATAAAACATTTATAATTTATTTACATAATTAAAATAAGTCAATATATATTGGTTTTAAGAAATAAGTGTAATATTCTCCATAGAATCAAGTGAAACTCAATAAAAGTTTCTTATAGACATCCCTAACACATTAGATGAAGAATAACTATTTCATAACTCGGATTTGTTAAACAATTTGATCTTCAATTTATTAAATTAAATGAATAATTCAGTAAGACATTTAATTCAAGTGAAAAAACCTATAATTGATTGATTCTATCATTTAGAACCTCATATATCTATTTTTACAAAGAATTATAATCATTTCATTTCAATTCTATCGTGATATGATGGAATCACTAACTAAAAACATAATCCCATCATACAGAAATTAGAGAACATGAAATTGTGAAATAAGGAAGAGAGAAGGAGAATATATTACCTTAAGTCATAATAAAAATGATAGTTTAAACACACCTTGAATAAAGAGTAAAATGATAGGATAAATTGGACAAGAGAATGCCCTTTTACTGTACTTGATATTTTCAAACAAATAACCCCAAAGGGAGTTAATTTTAATCATATCAGTTTTTTTCAACTTTTAAACAAATAGTCACAGGGAAATCAAGCACCTATAAGAATTTATTAGTTACCGTATGTATATTTTAGGGACATTTTTATCATCTAGAAACCTCAAAAATAACCCTATATAGCTCCACTGGGTACGCAATGGTATCTCAAATATATACCATGTCTAATATATAATACTGTTAGTACTAAGTACACCATCGCCAGTGTAAAATTCCAATTCTGTTGGTGTCTGAATCTATTTCAGTTCCACTGAAACCTGCTGATGTGGGTCATCAAAAAGTCCTAACTATGGTATTAATATTACTTAGAAGCATCACCAAGATTCCATAATCAAAAGCCCAGAACATGGGAATTGGTGTTATGTGTCATAATATTTTTTCCATACTTGGATATTTAAACCCCTAGTAGGAGTGAGTCCCTTAACAAATCCACCCTCATGCATAGATGTATGACCTTTATTACTCTTAGTTCACACTAGATAAATGTGTTCCATTACCACACAATTCCAAATCAATTATTATTCTTCCGAATCCACTCATATGTGTTTTATAAATACATGAATCATTCCTATAATGATGTTTTAAATACATAATTCATTATTTATTCATTAAATACTATGAGATATGTTCCAATTAACACTCTAACAAATTGAATTCCTCTAAAAACTACAATAACCACCTACCATGGAATCAACTAACCGTCCCTTCTAGACTAGAGTTTTTTTCATTTTCAAAACATGAATAACAATTCCCAAAAACCATTGTTGAACTCCCACTGTTAATGTTTCTAGAGTGCATAATTATTTTAATTGCATTAACTACTCACAGTGGACTATTAATCATTAATAATCAACTTTTAGTATCTTAAACAAGACTCACCTTTTGTACGGAATCATAGTTACCACAATACAACCACTTTACACACATGAGCCATTCCTTTTTGATATGTATGTCAAGTAAAGGCCCAATAGGCACCGGTTTTTTTCCCACAGACATGTGTCCCCCCTAGGGGCACACCCATGTATCCAAACAAAACAAAAATCTAATGAGAATCCCTATAGCAAAAAAAAATTCTTTAATTTTGGTTTTCTGGACACTCGGACACACTCTAGAAAAATTTCTAAGAGATCACATATATTGACACTACTCCCGGCCAAGATCGCTTAACTGCTGATTTTTAATTAGGTAGGATTTGAAAAATAATTATGCACCTTATTGAAATGGGTAGTAACCTTTAGTGTTTAAACCCTAAAACATTATGTGATTTTATATTTTACTCACCTTTAGAGTACAACATCCTCCTTGTGGTCCCTAAATTTTTAACTAGGTAGTTCCATTTCACATTTGAATGGGTATCGCTCAGATACCATTGTGTTAAATGGGACCTTCTTACAAAACATGAACCCCATATTTTTAACATGTACATCTATACCTGTGCCATTAAGAGCCATTAGTTTCTCCACATGGACCTATGCCGGAAGGAGATCAAAGCGCGAAGTCTTCATTGATGGAGTCCTTTGGGATTGGGATGATTGGGAGGGTATAACTAATCCATCGGTATCGTGCCCATGCACTTCTGCACAGGACTGCTTGTCGAAGGGTCCTATGTTGGTGAAGGCTTACTGTCATGACTCAATTTCTAGGCTTGGGTAGGTCTAGTTGTTTTCTTTGGTTTTTCTTTATATTATTGTGTGGTTATGGTTTTTCTTAGACTGATTTTGTGGTTTCTCACATTCTTACTCAAAAGTGTTTTGATAATAAAAAATTAATTTTCAGTCAAGCTTATCTAAAGACTAAACCATAAATTTATGACCCAGAACGACCTATAATATATAACTAGAGACATTGAATGGATATATTTCAACACTATACTATATATTCTTTAATTTTTTCTACTATTTTATCCACTTGATATGTGAAAAAGGTGTATGTAATTCCTTTGTCAAAATATTACAAGAGTGCCACTCCTCCTCCATTATAGAAGGCCCCCACTCGACCAACATCATCACACCTATTAAACTCATTGTATCAACTAATTTCTTATCCAATAAGCTCAAAACATCTATTAGTTCCTTTTAGAATACCCCTTGTTTAGAAATAAATCCAATGAATCATCTTGGAACAAACCAAATGGAGTTCCCCGATTAAGAGGTTACGATTAATCTCAAACTCCTTCCTTTTATTTTCATTCTCCACCACTCCACTCTCTTTATTCCATTATTGGATTAAAAAACCAGTATATTCAATATAATAGTATGATTTTATGATAATTTATTTACCTACACTTACACACACCTCCATAAAATGGGTATCAAACATACTATTTATGTGTACAACGAACTACCTCCTAACAAAATGATGATTGTTCATTTTTCTTTATCACTTCTCCTGGTGAAAATTATGATGGAAAATTTATTTATATTATTTATATATTATATATTATATATTTATTTAATCTTATGTAATCATATTACAACACATATCTTTATACTTTCCATTTTGTGTAAATATGATAATTTCATTTGAGGAAGTGTGGACTACCGCCCCCTCAAAGAGATGTGATTCATTAAAATAATAAATGGAATGATTTAAGGATGGGTTTAGTTAATATATATGATATATATGATATAATAAATCTACCATAATATATATATATACACATATTCCATTTACCTTCATTATTTCAATAATGAAATAAAAATGAAAACAACATTCATGCATACGTACGACTTACCGTCTCCATGAATAGTGTATTCCATTTCACAATTCGATATTCAGTAGATTATTATAATGAAATTATATTCTGTATAAATGATATTTATATCGTTATTTACATTATATAAATAATTATATAAGTATAAAACGCAATGATTTAAAAAATTAATACACAAGCGAAGAACAAAGTGAATATTACCCAAAGTGAAACCTTAACATAGGATGCTTAACTAGTGGGTAAAATAAGGTCATAATCCAACCATATAAGGTATTAGATATAACAATATGGTTTTGTAAAATATTTCTAATAGGTTTATATTTATTGTACAGGTGGTTTGAATGAGTATGACAAGAGTCAACACACTAGGTAAGGGGATTTCATCTCACTTTTTCTTTTCATGAGATACATGCCTTATGCACCACTAACTTATTTTTTTGTGGCGTATATACTGAAAATTAATGTAATATATTAATATTTATCTTATATTTATTGGTATTTACATATTTATTTTATTATCTTTCTCTCATGGTGTTTGTGTTTCAATACCTACCAAATAAGTAAGACAGTTTTTTTTTCAATTTTCCTTATTTGAGAAATATGTTTTGTTATAAACCTACATGCTTTTTCTAGGTTTATTTCACATATTATACCATAGATATATTTATTTTCATGATATTTTATGCTTAATGTAATTTCATTTTATTACATGGATAGTATGATCCAACATTACCATGTGGTATGAATTTATTGAAGTGACATACAAAAATAATAATAGGGAACTAGCCAGTCCATATAGAGTATGGAATCAGACCCTATAATCACTAGGGAAAAAAGAATCTATATGAAGTGACACCCAAAAATCATAATATGGAACTCCCAATACTTGTGCACACTCTCTATTATGATCCCCAAGGGAGTATTAATTGTCATTAATCCCTCAAAAATAATGAACGACAAGTCCAAGGATTTCTACCATAGTTATATATATATTAAAATATCTGATAAACCTATATGAAAAAGTGAATAAAAAATAGTAGAGGATATTATGATGGTACCTATCACTATAGATGGAATGGAGCCATGTTCCTTAGGTGTAGGTTGTCTGGGATATGTCTGGCCTCAACCACGACTCTATGACACAACCTCAATACCTGGGGAAATCCCACACTTCTGTCTATGTACAACCGGTGTCTGGATGCCTCAACCAGAACAACAACCCCATCCCAAAGGAGTGGTACTGCCCCGGTTCCCAACTGGACATGGATCTTTGAAACCCACTCATGAACATGGTGATAGATCGGACCCCCTACAAAAAATATTTGGAGGTAATGTGCTTCAAAAACATTTTACATGGTCCATCCTTCTACATGCTTGGAACTCGAATGGGTCCCAATAAAACTAATTTCTCATGTGTCCCAATACACCAAATTGATGATAGAAAAATGTGTTAACAGAACTAACATCCTAACTGGTACCCCCTCACAATAATCTTCAAAACGTCGCTCATTCTAATTTTAGTCAAACTATTTGGTTGAGAGACTATACTGCTCCGCTCTGCACCCCCAAATTCCCTTGGATTTTGCAATGTAATTAGTGCCTAATTTTCAATTTCAGTAACAGTTGTCAACATGAACATGTTGATCTGTTATCATATGGGATTTCAATTTCCTTCCTAGAATTGTTTCTCCCTTGATAGCTCACCAGTAGGGTATGTTAGTGAAAACTTCTACAACTCTCTAAAGAATGTAGAATACTCTAAAATCATCACAGTACCCTGCTCTAGATGCATGAACTCACTATCCTTATCTACTCTCAGAGCCTCAGGAAATAATTTACCATAAATATTAGTTTGTAAATAGGACCAAACCATATCCCATTACCTATCAACATGGTTTAAAACATTCCACCAACAATTTTCCCCTCCTCAAATCATATATATCATAAGCTTCACTCTCTTCTCAAGAGGTGTTTACTGATGATCGAGTATTGAAAACATAGTCTCCAGCCACTGCTCAAAAACTTATGGAACACTATACCACAAAAATATGAGAGGATATTGATACTATAACATGTGTGATAGCCCAACCATAGAGAAGGGAAAAATGTGGTGGTCCCTGAAAAGTATTCATAAAGTGAAAAAACCCTCTCAGAATTGTGCCATGGAACCTGTTTCTAGAAAAACCACTGGTGTCATAGATATAACTAAACAAGGATCCATAGGTATCCCATGGACCAACACCTCGAGAACATGGTATTCACCACCCCTAGCATACAACTAAAGTTCATCATACTGGAATGTCTCTATAATTAAAAAAACACCTCACAGAATATTGATAACCAATGTTCAAGCTCATAAGCATTAGAAAAGTTAAAACCTTCATATAAAAGTCTCATACCACATATCCTAATCATAAATCAAGGACAAGGAATTATAAAATTGTATCAAAAGTCTCTAGAGACACTATCTCTTTCCCACCCATAAGCCAGGTCTTGCTAATGCTCTCTATTTCATAGTTTCATTCCTGTTTGTTCACATTCATTTGACTTTTCTCATTTGAATGGTTAAACCAAATGGTGCTTCAATTCTAATCCACAAATCCCCATACACCAAATTAACCAAAATTTGGAGTCCACTTAATTCATAACATAACACGTTCCAGTACATGAATCCAATGGTCCATGAATCAATATGCCATAGTTGAGTTTCTATTGGGTCAGTTGTAGCATAATTAGGAAGACAATGTTTATGTTATTGTTGGAACTCTATGTACCAACCATGTTTCTCAATTTCCTACACAAAATATCTACCACATCAAAAAATATATCAATAATGTCACAAAACATAGTTCTACGTAGTCCTGAAACACTCACTATATGGTATAGCCTAATGCATGGCATTTGAAATCTAGTAGGTACCTAAAAAGAAGCAATAAATGCATACCCTCATCTCAATAGGTTACAATGAATTAAAACTCTCAATTATATATATGATAATATCACAATTCAACTGCATTACGAAATAGTAGAATGAGATCATTAATAATATCACAAAATCTAGAAACATAATTTTCATCCAAGGAAATTTGGATTTTCCCAATACGTGAGTCATTTATTCTTAGGTAAAACTTATTACCAAATTCCAGTACTTTCTAATCCTTGTCTATTGTCACCAAATGATAATCTAGAAAAGAATATATCTATGATATGAATTTGTTATTGTATTTACAAAAAATTTAAAGTAGTAATGTATGAGTTATATAAGAATTTCAAAAGCATAAAGGCATAAAAATATCATATATATCATATTTAGATTGTGTTTCTATCATAATTCCCAACTATTTAAGGTGGAAAAGGAAAAATGCATGACATCGTTTTGTGAGGTGGTAGCTCTCCATAAATGAATGACAAGTTCATTACCCATTATATGGACATGTGTAAAAGTGTAGGTTAAAGTCTTGTCATAAAAAAATTAAATTATGGTGAGGATACATAATTCATTTTATAAACATGAAAGAAAAATCATTTTACAGGTTTATGGAATAAATAAAACAAGTGTTACCTCTTATTTGGGTATCCCTTTTTGATTTTCACAAAAGGTATTTTTTTGTTGTATTTAATCACAATAAAAGCCTAATAAGATGAATATATATAATTTAGGAGGAGAAATTGGTATAGTTTGGTCAATCTACAAGGCTCAATGCGATGTGAGGAAGTGAGGGAGGAGGTTCCCTTTTATAATTCTGGTGAGTGGCACTTTCAGAAATACTCAAATTATTAAAATAAAATAATGTTATTCTAGATAAAAAATACATTAAAATGATCTATAAATAAAAATTAGAATATCTTTTCGACTATATATTTTACCCGTCTAAATTATTTAATATTTTTATGGTTTTTGAATAATTTAATTATATATTAATTATATAAAATATCAATACCATCATCTTTGATACTATTAATTTAATTTGACTTCAAAGATGTCATGAAAAAGTGGGAATTAAAATATAATTATTTTTAACATCTCTAATATTTACTATGTATCTATAAAATTAATTTGACACATTAACCCATCCCAAATATATCAAAATTAATTCTTTTAAAATATTTTTTTTATTTTTTTGTTAATTACCTAAATACTATGTTTGTATTAAAGAAGCGATTAAGGTAGTTATATAATTTATAAAGCTTAAAATATATTTCCACAATGAAAATAATTTCACTAATATAAAAATAGATATTTAGGGTCTTTCATATATTGATTTCTTCCCTATGTGGACACATAAAATATATTGAACATAAAGAGTTTGACATTTTGTAACTATATTTGATATAAATAATATATACGGTATTTTCATGGATAAGTGTCTATTAAAAAATGTATTTATATATTAATGTTATAATGGTCGAATAATATTTATCTAATAACTTTTTAGACAAGTTTAGGTCACATTATTGAACATATCTTTCAACTTTACCACATAGTTAAACCCTCTAACTCTTATAGTGACAACTTGTGTTGTTTATGCTTTAAGGGATAATATAGTTACAATAAGATTACAAAAGAACCATAAATTAGTTTTGAATAAAATTTTCAACCTTATATAAATAATTTGGCCGAGTATTATATTTTTATAAATTTTATATCTTTTAATAAAATTTTATTTATTTTAAAATATCATTAATCTAAATTTTTAGACTATTCATTTGTTGAATTTTTAAAAACATCATAACTACAAGTTATCTTCAAACAAACTATTTTACCATTTACTAAATATTTAAAATTATTCTATAAAATTATTGGATTATACTAATAATCTCAAATTATATTTATTTAAATTATTTTTTATTATCATTTATTTTATATTTCCAATAATTAAACAATTATCCCATCATCATTGATTAAGACATAAATTAGATTATTTCTTCTCTAAAAAATAAAAATAAATTATCATGATGATGATAATAATTTTTTATTTAAAAATAATATTTACAGTTAAACATATCACCTATATAACTCCATATTAAAAATATTACACTAATAAAAAACAAGAGTATGAAAAATTTACTTTCTTTTGAATATAATATTATAAAGGTTATTTCTCATCCCAAAGGCCATAAATGGTCTCATAAATTGTAATTTAATTATTAGGGATGAATAATACTCATCCAATAAAATTAGGACAAGTTTATGGTGAATTTATAATATTTATAATATTATTTTTTCCTTTAATTACCTGATTTACCCTTAATCGCAGTAATAAGAAATATTATGAAAGTTAATATTCATAATGTCCTAAAATAAAAGGGAAATATTTCATAAATTTGGAACATTTGATTCTAAATATAGATTATATTTTTCAAAATTAAAAACATATAATTTTCTAAAATTAATTTATAATTAATCCCGTTGATGGATCAAGAAAATGTGTTTTAATGTAAAAACATCCAAACGATTACAATGTTTTTATATCTTTATTCAATGTGAAATTTATTACATTGACATTAATTGGACTGAAGGATAGTAATATGGTCTTCTTATAATTTAAAAATCTACAAATATATAATTTAACATTATAGATAAATTTATTGTAAAATAGTTTTCAATTAAAATGCATTATTTTATCACTATTCATCATAACATGGAACTTTACATAAAAATACCAAAAAATTAATCTCATATATGTTTTTATATTTTAATTTAAAAGAATAAGTTTATTTTCTCAAATATAATATATAAAAGTGTCAAAAAATTTATATGAAATAGGTTCTTCTTTAAAAGTCGATAAAACAAAATTTATAAAAATATAGATTTTTTTGAGTAATATTGGGTTTGTTCTTATATTATGCCTATAAAATATATATCCTATGAATTTAATTTTTTTATTGGATATATACCATATAAATTAACAATATAAATTCACAATAACTGTTATAATTAAATTTAATTTTCAAAACATGACTAAATAGTATTTTTTTAACCTAGTTGTTCCGTGCACTGTAAGATTTAATTAAATTTAAATTTATTATGAAAGTAAAAAATATGGTGAAGTATTTGGGTGATAAATTATCCCCTCCTTCAATAAATTGAGTCCTATGAATTTGAAATTGAAATTTAAAAATCAAAGGTTGATACTTGAAATATCCTTTGAGGGAAACCCACATAGGAAATAGGTTCAATAAAATATTAATATTAGAGAGGAAAGGAAATGTGATGGTCGCTATAGGATTAGGCTTTGAAATATAAAAATATTCATGGGAAGTGAAAATCAGTACATGGAAGAGAAATCAATCCATCATGTTCTGATGGAGAGTGTTATGGAACATGATCGTCCAAATGTCTACTATCACAAAATCATAAACATGTGACTAGTTAAAGAGGAAATTGATTTATCAGTATGAAAATTAAATAGATATAAGTTTTTTTTTCAAAATTACATTTCAAGAGTTTGGGGATTATTTAATTATCCATATAAGAACTTGCATGATTTCGTTCCATGTCATAAGTGTAATATCTCTGTTGGTTGTGCTTTGATCTATTTTCACTTCATTTCATAAACCTTAAGATGGATATTCAAGATGAATTTTTATTCCTAAATCACTTTTGATGAATCATATGGTCTGAATGTACATCCTTATTCCTATTAATGTTTACTAAAACCAAAAATTTTATAAATAAGTATCCAAAAAATCATACCTTAACCTAAAAAAATGATTTCCAAAGTTGAAATTAATAAATTACATAATTAGTTTCATTAAAACCCATTCAAAATATTTCTATCCCAATTCAATGTCCAAGAACTCATTAAAAATATAACTAAATTTCCAAAACTAGGTTCCTCAAAAAACATAATGTAACTTATTATATCACATAAAAAATATATGAATACTTTTATCTCCATAAAACCATAATAAAAATTTTAATTCTTCCAAATTCTTAAAAAATAAGTACTATATTAAAATCATTAAATATCTCATGATTATTATAATCATAGCACAATTGATGAAATAATTCTGGAATATAAATACATGATAAATTTAATCATTCTATATCATTCTTTAACTATTAACTGTGCTTCATCATCTAATTTCATAATACATGCTTTGTTTTATTTTTCTGTGGTAGTACCTTTATAATAAATAAAATTACAACTACTTCTATAACCTTTTTGATTCAAACCATTGAACCAAACCCATGAAACAAAGTTAGAAACACTAATCACAGTTAGATATTAATGAAGAATAATTTAAAGTATGTCTAAATCATGGCATCATTTTCTCAATCTATTAGTCTATAGGATTAATTGAGGTTATCCATTGAGATTACAAAATCTAAAGGATGATATCATATCCATAGTCTCATCATCAAATTTATTCATATGGTGGAGTTTTCTAATCCATGACTTCTAAAATCTAGTTTACAAGGTTTATACTAAACTGACTTTGATACCGACTATGGAACCATCAACCCCAATAGCCCAGATCTAATGCTTCACTTTAATAAAAGTGCATGATCACACAAAATATAATCCCGAAGGACCGATTAGTTTATAAGTTTGAGAAATTGTATTATATACATGAACCATAAATTATAATTTAAATATTAAAATGAAACAAAATGAATCATTTGAGACCAACATCATTCTCTAATATTAACCCAACATATCAGTAATAATATACATATTGGAATCATGGAAATAATAAAACATTAGAAAGGGGTGAGCTCAGATGCTCATTTATAGTGAGTAATATAGTAGAATCTATCATAAACTAAAATAAACAATTGTCTAAAGGTGATTAACTGAGACAAAATAAATTTAATCAATAACTTGAGCATAATATGGAAGGAATGGATGATGGTCAAATAATTCCATATAAATAATCACATTACAATGAAACAGAACTACGTATGTTATACTAGTCAAATAATCACTTGGAATATCAATAACTGATCTCATAATTAGGGAGCGAATAATGTGGGACAACATAGACATACCATCAATAATTCCTCCAAGAAACCATAAAACATTGGGTAAGAACCTGGTCTTGTTTGTATCATGAAACATATCGTTGCATTGATGGGATATAATGAGACTCACCTGACACATACTATTTCCAATGTATTTCCTACATGAAAGGGGTGAAACATAAACAAAATAAAAATTCATATTTAAGAACTAACATATTAAATGTGAATAATTTAACCAAAAACCATAAAGGGAATAAAAATATCACATCTACAGTCAAAATGATCATAAACCCTTTAATAAAATATTATATCATAAGAGATCGATCTCAGTTAAGCATAAAATATAACTATTGATGTCGACATATATGGAAATTGTCTAATACAGTCATTACAATTTCGAGAGAGAAATGTGTTCTTTTACATTGAATCCATTTATTTCAAAGTTGTGAAATTATAAAAGAATAAAATATTCTTTCAAAAGAACCTTGTAAACTTTTAATGTAAACTTAAAAAGTTTAAGGCATCATGATGGAAGTACAATCCTCTCATGCCGTATAAGATAAAAATAATTCCTTACACATTTTTTTGGAAAACAAAAAAAAAATTTAGAAAAAGAAAAATATACATTTTATAGAATATTTTAAAATTTTAAAAAGGGTTAAAAATTAATTTAAATAATTATTTATGAATATTAAAACAAATTGAAATCATTTTTAGAAAACATGAACATGGATTAAAATACGTGATAATTAAATCTTTAAACATTCAAAGTGTCCCATACAACTTTGGATAATTAAATCATAAGCACCATGAAATAATAAAATTTCCCAAAACATGATAATAAATAAATTAATTACATTATAAGTTAATGGGGAGTTATATACACCTCATAAAATATGGTTTGTGCTTAACAAAAAACTATGCCTCTGTGAAAGGAGATTGAGATGAAATCCCTTACCTTGCGTTCCTTTCTAGAGAATGTTTATTTACATCATGTATAATGGTTTTAATAATCTTACTAAATTATTAGATAACCATATTAATATTTATGATATCATATATTATCTTCTTAAAATATTTTATTACCAGTTACTTTTAATATTTTGAGTATTTTAACTATTTTGTGTGTTAATTGACTTGTTTTTCAAGTATGTTTTGACATGTTACTTGTTTTTACAATTATTTATTTCATTATTTCATAATATAAATAATTTAAAATATCATTTAAATATAATATATGTTTAGTATATATTTATTTATAAAATTTCATAATTTTTGGAGATAATAAATGAAAAGAACTATTCACAAAAAAGGTAGGCCATAAATACACACGAACACTAATTCCATTTCTTTATTATATTTAAAAGAATGAAATGTAAATGATATATATGTATATTATAATTATAGTATAATATTTATGTAATATGTGTGACATGTTTTTATTAAAAGTTTTTTATACATTCTATTTATAGTGTGAACATATCACATCGCTTTGAGGAGGCAATAATCAACACACATGAAAATAATGTTGCCATATTTACACAAAACAGAAATCATGAATGTATGAGTTAGATAATAGTTAAATGAGAATAAATTATTAAAAAATGTCATATATATTTATATATCATATATAATTAGAGTTTCCAGTATAATTTCAAATCATAGAGGTGGTAAAGGAAAAATGAATCACATCGTTTCACAATGCGGTAGTTCACTATTTACGAACAATAACTTCATTACACATTAGATGGATTTGTGTAAAAGTGTAGGTTAAAATATTATCATAATTAAATTCATGTATATTTAGGATACATATGTTATTGTGTAAACATGAAATAAAAATAATATCATGGGATTAAGGAAGAAATAAAAAAAATGTTTGTTGATGAACGTTACCTATTCTTTGGGTATCTCCATTTTATTTGCACAAAGGGCCTATTTGGATGTATTTATTCCCAAATAATGTCTTATAAGGGGAAGATGAAGAATTTGGGAGGATAAATGGGTAGGTTTTGGTCAATCTAGAAGTCTCAAAATGGTTTGAGGAGGTGAGGGTGGAAGTTTCCTTTTATAATTGAGGTGGGGGAACTTTCAGAAATCCTCAAAATTTTAAAACATAATAATGATATTCTAGATATAGAGAGTAGAAAATAAATTCAAAATGGATATTGGATGAAATGTTTGAAATTATTATATCCGATTTGTAATTATTTAATGTTTTTATGATTTTTAAATAACTTAATGATATATTAATTCAAAAAATACCATTATTTTCAAATTTGGTACTATTCATTTACTTTGACTTCAAAGATGTAACATCCTAGGTATTTATAGAATAATAAATTTTCATGTCTACTAATATTTTTGAATTTAATATTAATATTGGTTTAAAGGGGACACTATGTATGATAGCATACCAAACACATTACAACTGGTTTTTACACAATCTTACATTGCATACAATACTGAGTTATACAGAAAAATAATACAACAGTAGTATTATTATATTAAACGGTAGTTAACACCCAGTCGTTGTATTGGATGGAATGAAAATAATTTACTATATTATTATTTTACATATTTTTTAAATGTTTTTACATTTATCAAATGAATTTCAGAGGCTTAAAATGAGAATGAATCAAATTCTAAGTTTAAAATAATCTAATATTTTTAAAAGGTCGATTTACTTAATTTTGATGTGGAACCCTTTTTAAGAACAATTATTTTATTATTTTTATACATTCTATTTGATGAAATGAAATTTTTATTTAGAAGAGAGATTTGAAAATTCACGTCATTTAAAATTTTGGTATTTTTATGATAAAATCCATATTTTTATGAATAGTGAAAATACTACATTTTAAATCCAAAGAGACTATTAATAGAATTAATTTTTATAGTTAGATAGTATTTTTAATTGTTTTTAAACTGTAATTGGATTAATATTTGTTCATTTAATCCAATTATGTTCATTGGATGTAGTTTTACATTTAAATTGAACATAAACACATGTCAAGGATGGAAGAAAAGAAAAATTATGATGATTAAACAAGAAAATAAACCGTGTTTATTTATAAATATTTATATGTTATGGAAGAAACAGATACTATACGTAGTGTTCACTTTTTATTTCTATGTTTTTGTTATGTACTAGTTGTGTTCTAATTATCTAAAGCTCAAAACCTGAAAAGATCCTCAGTGTGAATTCTTGACTTAACTCAAGATTATGTAATGTTTAAGGCCGAGCCTTGTAAAAGTCATCCTAAAAAAGATTTAATTTGAATATAATTATTTATAGAATCTCTAATAAATTTTATTGATCGATAAAATTCATTACACATTTTAAATCGTCTGAAATATATTAGAATTAATACATTTAAAATCTATTATTTTATTTTTCTATAAATTAAATAAATACTATTTTCGTATTGAAGAATCATTTAGGGTAGTAATATGATTTCTAAAAAATAAAAAAAAATATATAATGAAAATAATTTCATTAATATACCAATAGAAATTTATTTTTGTTTATATCTTGATTTTCCCTATGTGGACACATAAAAAATATTAAATACAAAGAGTTTGACTTTTTTGTAAGTATCTTTAATATAAGTAATATATATTATATTTTCCTTGGATAGTGTCCATTAAACTATTAAAATTATGTATTATGGTTGTTAGGGTATAATACTCTTTATACCATATTTTTTTAAAGAAATTGTAGGTCACATTGTTAACCTTAACTTTTTTTCTTTCACCCTTAGTTAAACCCTATAACTCTTATACTGAAAACTTGTCTTTTTTACTCTTTAAGGGAAAATATTGTTACTATAAGATACCAAAAGAACTATAAATGTGTTGTGGGTTAAATTTTCAACTTTTTCTAAATAATTTTACCAATATTTAGAGTTTTTTGAATATTATATATTTTAATAAGATGTTATTTATTAACATATCTGTAATGCCAATTTTTACAATATTCATTTCCCAAATTTTAAAAAAAATTATAACTACATGGTATATTCAAAATAAAAATGTTTTAAAATATCCAAATGATTTAAAATTCCACTATAAATCGTTTGTATGATACTATTTATCTCAAATTATATTTATTTTAATACTACTTTAATATAATTTATTTAATATTTCTATTAATTAAACTATTAATACATCATCATTGTGAAAGATTTTATTTAAGTTATTTCTTCTATAAGAATAAAAAATAAATTATCATTATGAATATAAAAATTTTAATTTTCAAATTAATATTTATATTCAAGAATACTAACACCATACAAAAATTATTTCACTTGTTGAAAAAAAGTAAGACACAATTCAATTTCCTTTGAAAATAAAATTATACAGGTTATATTATCATCTAAAAGGACATAAATGATCTCATAACCAGTCCTTTATTTCATAAGTATGAATAATAATCATGAAATAAAATTAACACAAGTTTATTGTAACGACCCAAAGTTTCATTAATGGAAAATACCTCTTGATCCAGTTAAATGTTTCTTTATGAAAAATGTTTTTATAAGATATCAACTTTTTTAGTTTTACTTTAAGATTTGTGACCGTTACTTTTTTAGCCGTTGAACAGTGATCATCTGAGTAGTATAAATATAAGGCTTTAATGAACCCATTTCTACTCAGACAAAGGAAGCGATGGTCCCATCCAGTAGAATTGCCCCTTACGAAGCCCATTTGTCAGAGCTCGGAAAAGAGGTGGCGTCTTTGGGCTTTTCCCTTGACCAAGCCCAAACTGAGCTTCATCAAGTCAAGCTCAAACATGATCGTCTACGGGAAAAGTGGAAGTTGATTGAAATTACCACTCGAGCTATGTTATCCGAGCCGCCCCAAGAGTTTTTCACCATCGCGCACCTTACCCTTAGGTCTTATGCGGCTATTTTAAGTGGTTATGTAACAAATAAGTAGCACCATGTTCATGTACATTATTTTTTTTATATAATAATGAATATAATTTCTAGTCATTTTTGATACATTGTAATTAGTTTTTAAAGTACAAATGGTGTTTTTAGTTATTATTTAATTAAGAATTATATTTTATTAAATTAAAGGATTTTTGAATTAAATAATATTTTAATAGAATATTATTATTAATATTAAATTATTTTTTTATTAAGTATAAATGATCTTATAATTTTATGAATGCAATTATATTTTTTATTAAGGTTTGAAAGCCATTTCTGTCAAAACCCGTGGATTTTTTTATAAACGTCGGTTTTTATTTTAAAAAGTGAAAATTCACTTATTTAGAAAATTATTTAGATAAAATAAATATTATTTTTGGAATCAGGACGTCGAAATTATCCAACGGTGATTTTTTTCATAATTTTCTAAGACAGTCAAATTTTTGGGTAAAAAATTAAATACCATTTAAATATATAATGTGTTTTATGACATCATAATGACCCAATGGTGATGTAATAAAATACCATAATCCTTATTTTCGGCCAATATGTGTTTTATCATTAAAATAATGAGGTTTTGGGTTTGTTTGACTTACTTTTCAAAGCATTAATGGAGCCCTCAAGACTTATTCAACACTTTGCCTTTTTAAATTAATTTCCATGGGAGGGTGACTCGCCTCCACATAAGCAACCCTAATTTTTTAATAAGTTCGGACCTTGGCCTTGTAAAATATTGTTTTCCTCTTTCCTTTTCCAGAAACCATGGGCAAATACCATGGGATGGTTTGTGGTTTGGATTATTTTTATATAAGGGGTCCCAAACCTAAATAATAAAGAATTCCCTCACCTTTCCTATATAAACCCACCCAAGATCCCACTTCCTCCTCACTAAAATCCCTTGGAGTTCGTCAAAACTCTGCCCTACTCTCTCTAGAATCCTCCCAAGGTGCCCCAAGCTCCCAAGAAGCCTCTCACAAGCCTCTCTCTAGCCTTTGGAAGCACACTTCCAAGTAAGGGTTTTTTCTTCCTTTCTCATTTTTGTCAATTTTCTTTAAGTTGTATTTCCATTTTTATTTCAATTATGAATGTTGGGGTATTATTTCACACCTCCCCCATAATTCCCTATTATTGTTTGAATGATGGGAGAACCATTTCTCTCTCATTAAATGCCTCCCATGTAGACCCGTTACTATGCCGAAATTCCGAAAGGAACTTCTCTCTCTTCTTTTACATTCAAGCAATACTTTTGTATCATGAATCTAAATTCCATTTTGATTGTTGGGACATGTATATATATGACCTCCTTACTGTCTATTACATGTAAATATGATGAGTAACCCCTTTCTCTCTCATCAACCTTTTTTATGAATTCTTATGTCACATCGTTACGCTGCCGAAATCGCATCGATTTTCTAAGCCAATGTCTTTGTATAGTGAATACCATGCCCATTTCTCCATCAAGGAAATTCACGTTTATGCACATTTACATATTGATTGTAAAGTTTCATGTATGAATTCCACATTCCTTTATCGTGGAAGAAATTATTATGTTTTATGAATCCATGTTTTATGATCCATGTGGCACACTTATGCATGAAATGAAATGTTTAAGAAGGGTGCGCCCTTTATAGCGCTCCAATGCATTGGGTAATGTATAGTATCATGATACGTCATGTGCAATGAGTGTTGACTCATGCTAATTCAAGTGCAACGAGGGTTTACTCGTGCTTGAAGTGCAATGAGAGTTTACTCATGCTCCATGTGCAATGAGCCTTGGCTCATGCTAATTCAATGTTAAGTGTTGTTGCCACATTTCCATGTTATGATTATCATGCTTTATCATGCCTTTATGTTCATGTTTCTCTTATGCTCTATTGATATGCCCATTGCCTAACATGTATTGTACTCATCATGTTATTCATTGTGTACTCCCTTACTGGGCTTTATAACTCACCCTTTTCTTATGCATGTCCTCAGGTTATCCCATGCAATGCTAAGTACGAAGGAATGTAGTGGTCATGTAAAGGAAGTTTTCAATAAAGATGTTGTATTTCAAGTTTAAAGTTTTTATGTAATGATCTTAAGCCTCAAAGACACTAAACCTCTCGATCTTCTTTGTTGTATCAAGTGAAGTTTTATGTAATAAAGCATGTTTAAGTTGTAATAAAAAGAAGGGTTTTCATAGTTGGTATCAGAGGGAGGTTTAGTTATTTTTGGGATTAGGAAACCCTAATAAAGCCTTAGATACAAGACTAAGAACAATAAAAACATTCCTATGTTTTGGTAAATACTAAGTAAGTGGTTTATCAAACAAATACATCCCTGTCTGGATACGAGCAGGTAGAGGTGGCTCTGGCACAGATGTATCCTAGGGGTAAAACCCGAAAACACCGCTTTGAGCTAGACTTGAACGGGAACTGGTGCACGACAACGGGACTTGCTGCAATCTTGGTTACGACACTCCTGGGGGATATGTTTTGACAAATTCACAATCTTAGTATGAACCCTTATTAAGGGAAAAATGCCCCAAAGAATATATTTTAGAAGGAAGATCATGAAAAGCCTGGATTGAATCCTATAGACTCATGAGTTAAAGATATTAAAGTTTATTTATAAGTCATCAACTTTTGTCTTTGGATTACCCTTTATGTGTTACCCCTAACATTCCTTTTATTCCAGCCAATGGCCGGTAATAAGAGAACTCGGGCTAACAACCGTTGTGAAGATCAGTGTGATGATTGTACTTATGAGATGCCCAATCCAATGGGAGCGGGAATCGCGAACATTATCACGCTTCTCTCTCGTCTAACTCTAGTTTTGAATAGAAACACTGGTCAAGAGTAACGTTCAACCCCCCCTAAGAAAGAACAAATCACTATTGAAAGCTTCATGAGACAAAGGCCTCCTACTTTTAGCGGATCATCCGATCCCACGATCACTGAACAATGGATCAACTCCATTGAAAAGATATTCTCCATCCTCCAATGCTCTGAAAAAGAGAAGGTTCTCCTAGCGTCTTATCGTATGGAGGGTGAAGCTGATCAATGGTGGACGTTGATCAAAAATACGAAGCCTGAGGAGGAGATCGAGGCTTTGGAATGGAAGGAATTCTGGAAGATGTTTTTCGATAAAAATTTTCCGCGCACCCTCTGTCTTAAGATGGAAAGGGACTTCCTTTCCCTCAAGCAGAAAGATGAGGAATCTGTGGGAGCGTACGAGGCAAACTTCACAACGCTTGCATGATACGCTTCCGGCTTTGTTGTTACCCCCGAATGCAAGGTTGACTGCTTCTTTGGTGGGATGAAGCCTAGCTTGCGGAAAGCATTAGCGACCCGTGACTTCGGCAGCTATGAGGAAATTGTCCGATGTGACCTCAAGGTTCAAATGGAGATCGGAGAATTACAGGGGTATCATGGGGACAAGAAGCGGAAGGTGGACTTGAATGCTCGTGGTCCGATGGATAAATCCAACGGCGGTCAGAAATTCCAGCACCCCACTTGCCAAATGTGTGGAAAGAAGCACCCTGGAAATTGCCTTAGGGGGACAAGAAAATGCTTCAAGTGTGGAAGAGAAGGGCACCTAGCTGTTAACTGTCAGCAAGAAGGACCCGCGGCTATGACAGAGGAGAGGAACGCTCTGTTCGAACCTCAACGCATTGTTCAATGCTACAAATGCAAAGAACCGGGTCATTTTGCAAATCAGTGCCCTAATCCAAGGGTTATCGGAGGCAAACAGCAACCTCCAAGACAACAAAGAAGAACTTTTTCCATCACTTATGCCGAAGTGAACCCCGACAACGAAGTGGTGACAGGTACGCTGGTTATTCATTCACGAACAGCGAACGTACTTTTTGATTCAGGTTCTACACATTCTTTTATATCTCAAAAGTTTTGTGGAACAATCCGTGCACCACCACAAATCAGGGAAGTAAAGATGTCGGTGAGTACGGCAAATGGGGCAATCATTGCATCCCATGAGTATAAGTCCTCCCCTGTTATAATCTGTGGATTGAATTTCCCGGTGAACCTCGTCATACTCCCTTTGGTGGAATTTGATGCAATTCTAGGCATGGATTAGCTTTCCTTATATAGAGCCAACATAAATTGTCGGGAGAGGGAAATCACACTCCATATGGAGAATCGACCCCCGATTCTTTACAAGTGTCAGGAGGATGATGAATCTCCTTTAGCTCCATCATCTCAAGTATGGATATTACTACCTTATGAGCACGCATATCTGGCTCAGATGATTGAGTCCATGGAAGAAACCACCTTTGAAGAAATGCCTATTGTGAGGGAATTCGCTGATGTATTTCCCGAGGAACTTCCTGGTCTTCCTCCAAGAAGAGATGTTGAGTTCTCAATTGAACATATACCTGGGGCGCTACCAATATCCAAGACTCGATATAGAATGGCTGTTGTTGAGCTTGAAGAGCTGAAAAAACAACTACAGGAGAATCTGGATAAAGGGTTTATACGCCCAAGTGCATCACCATGGGGTGCACCAGTCCTCTTCGTCAAGAAGAAGGATGGGTCAATGCGGCTTTGCATAGATTATCGTGAACTTAACAAAATCACGATAAAGAACAAGTATCCTCTCCCAAGAATCGATGACTTGTTTGATCAGCTGCGTGGAGCACAATACTTCTCTAAGGTGGACTTGCGGTCGGGATATTATCAAGTAAGGGTGAAGAAGGAAGATATCCCCAAGACTGCTTTTCATACAAGGTACGGGCACTATGAATTCATAGTAATGCCTTTAGGAATCACCAATGCTCTAGCAATATTAATGTACTTGATGAATAGAGTCTTTAGAGATTACCTTGAAAAATTTGTGGTAGTCTTTATAGATGATATTCTAATATACTCCAAAACCAAGGAGGACCATGCGGAGCATTTAAGAACTGTACTGGAGACTTTGCGCAAGGATAAGCTCTATGCCAAGTACCACAAGTGTGAGTTCTGGTTGAAGGAGGTCTCATTCTTGGACCATATCATCACAAGCAATGGGATATCTGTAGACCCCTCCAAAACAAATGCAATTGAGGGATGGCCGAGGCCAACATCGGTAACTGATATCCGTAGCTTCTTGGGGTTAGATGGATATTATCGATGATTTGTGAGAAATTTCTCACGATTGTCCAACCCTCTTACCAAGCTAACTCAAAAGGGAGTAAAGTTTTCTTGGATTGATGAATGCGAAGAAAGCTTCAAGGAGTTGAAAAGGAGGCTTATCACTGCGCCCGTGCTCACTTTACCCACAAGTGGGGAGATTTTTGTGGTATTCAGTGATGCTTCGAAGAAGGGCTTAGGATGTGTGATGATGTAGAATGATAAAGTGATATCCTATGCCTCAAGGCAGTTGAAAATCCATGAGCGAAACTATCCAACGCATGATCTGGAGTTGGTGGCGGTGATCTTTTCCTTGAAATTATGGTGACATTATCTCTATGGAGAGAAATGTGAGATATATACTGACCACAAGAGTCTTAAATATATATTCACACAGAAATAGCTTAATATGTGCCAGAGAAGATGGATAGAGCTCATCAAGGATTATAACTGTTCAATGCATTACCACCCTGGGAAAGCGAACAAGGTGGCGGATGCCCTAAGTTGAAAGGATCCAGCTATTCTATCAATGATGAGAATTGAGAAGGATCCAATCTTCTTAGACTTGATGAAGATGGATGTGGGAATCATAAAGAATGGAACATCATAAATCCTTTCACAAATGATTGCTCAACCATCCCTTTTGGAAATGATAAAGGATGCTCAAAAGGATGATGCAGGAATCCAAGAAAAAGTGGAAGCTATCAAAAAGGGAAAATCCTCAGAGTTTAATGTTAATGAAGAAGGAATTGTGCGGTTTGGGAAAAGACTATGTGTTCCATCAAGTTCGGAGCTGAAGAAGGAACTTTTGGATGATGCACATAGTTCAAATTTCTCTATTCACCTAGGGAGCACAAAGATGTATCGAGATCTCAGAGAAAACTTTTGGTGGGATAATATGAAGAAGGAGATCGCTGAATATACATAAAAGTGCCTGGTGTGTCAGCAAGTGAAGGTAGAGAGGAAGAAGTCTAAGGGGATGATGCAACCATTGCCCATACCAGAATGGAAATGGGAGAACATCACCATGGACTTCGTCACTGGACTTCAAAGGACATCCAAAGGCAACAATGCAATCTGGATTGTTGTGGATCGTCTTACAAAGACTGCACACTTCATTGCTATTCGAGAGGATTTCTCATTGGATCAAATGGCACGGATATATATCAGGGAAGTGGTACGGTTGCATGGAGTACCACTATCTATTGTGTCTGACCGAGATCCAAGATTTACCTCTAAGTTTTGGAAGAGTCTTCAACATGCTATGAATACTAAACTGAACTTCAGTACGGCCTATCATCCTCAAACTGATGGACAATCTTAGTGGACTATCCAAACACTTGAGGATATGTTGAGAGCGTGCTCAATGGACTTTAAAGGAGGATGGGATCAACATCTTCCTCTAGTTGAGTTCTCTTATAATAATAGTTTCCACTCGAGCATCCAAATGGCACCATATGAAGCCCTGTATGGGAAAAGGTGTAGAACACCGGCATGTTGGGATGAGGTCGGTGAACGTAAGCTGCTTGGACCAGAAATGGTCGAAGAAATGGTGGAGAAGGTGAAAACCATTCAGCAGCATATCAAGGCAGCCCAGAGTCGACAGAAGAGTTATGTAGATAATCGTCGAAGAGACCTTGAGTTTAAAGTCGGAGACATGGTGTTTTTACGCATATCTCCGTGGAAGAAGGTCATGAGGTTTGGAAAGAAAGGGAAGTTAAGTCCAAGGTACATCGGCCCCTTCGAGATTCTTGATCGTGTTGGGGCTGTGGCCTATCAACTAGAACTTCCACCTACTATAGCCAAGGTGCATGATGTCTTCCATGTATCCCTCTTAAGGAAGTACATACCAGACCCTTCACATGTACTCTCTTCTGAGGTGGTACAATTAGAAGACGATCTTTCTTATGAGGAGCAACCAGTGAAGATCTTAGATCATAGAGAAAAAGTTCTACGAAATAAGACAATGCCCCTCGTCAAGGTGTTGTGGAGAAACCACAAGTTTGAAGAAGCAACTTGGGAGTCGGAGGATATGATGAAGCTAAGTTACCCACATTTGTTTTAGTGTGGGAAAAGGAAAATTTCGAGGGTGAAATTTCTTAAGGGGGGAATGTTGTAACGACCCAAAGTTTCATTAATGGAAAATCCCTCTTGATCCAGTTAAATGTTTCTTTATGAAAAATGTTTTTATAAGATATCAACTTTTTTAGTTTTACTTTAAGATTTGTGACCGTTACTTTTTTAGCCGTTGAACAGTGATCATCTGAGTAGTATAAATATAAGGCTTTAACGAACCCATTTATACTCAGACAAAGGAATCAATGGCCTCATCCAGTAGAATTGCCCCTTACGAAGCCCATTTGTCAGAGCTCGGAAAAGAGGTGGCATCTTTGGGCTTTTCCCTTGACCAAGCCCAAGCTGAGATTCATCAAGTCAAGCTCGAACGTGATCGTCTATGGGAAAAGTGGAAGTTGATTGAAATTACCACTCGAGATATGTTATCCGAGCCGCCCCAAGAGTCTGTCACCATCGCGCACCTTACCCTTAGGTCTTATGCGACTATTTTAAGGGGTTATGTAACAAATAAGTAGCACCATGTTCATGTACATTATTTTCTTTGTATATAATAATGAATATAATTTCTAGTCATTTTTGATACATTGTAATTAGTTTTTAAAGTACAAATGGTGTTTTTAGTTATTATTTAATTAAGAATTATATTTTATTAAATTAAAGGATTTTTGAATTAAATAATATTTTAATAGAATATTATTATTAATATTAAATTAATTTTTTTTATTAAGTATAAATGATCTTATAATTTTATGAATGCAATTAAAAGTTTTATTAATGTTTGAAAGCCATTTCTGTCAAAACCAGTGGATTTTTTTATAAACGTCGGTTTTTATTTTAAAAAGTGAATATTAACTTATTTAGAAAATTATTTAGATAAAATAAATATTATTTTTGGAATCAGGACGTCGAAATTATCCAACGGTGATTTTTTCATAATTTTCTGAGACAGTCAAATTTTTGGGTAAAAAATTAAATACCATTTAAATATATAATGTGTTTTATGACATCATAATGACCAAATGGTGATGTAAAAAAATACCATAATCCTTATGTTCGGCCAATATGTGTTTTATCCTTAAAATAATGAGGTTTTGGGTTTGTTTGACTTACTTTTCAAAGCATTAATGGCGCCCTCAAGACTTATTCAACACTTTGCCTTTTTAAATTAATTTCCATGGGAGGGTGACTCACCTCCACATAAGCAACCCTAATTTTTTAATAAGTTCGGACCTTGGCCTTGTAAAATATTGTTTTCCTCTTTCCTTTTCCAGAAACCATGGGCAAATACCATGGGATGGTTTGTGTTTTGGATTATTTTAATATAAGGGGTCCCAAACCTAAATAATAAAGAATTCTATCACCTTTCCTATATAAATCCACCCAAGTTCCCACTTCCTCCTCACTAAAATCCCTTGTAGTTCGTCCAACCTCTTTCCTACTCTCTCTAGAATCCTCCCAAGTTGCCCCAAGCTCCCAATAATACTCTCACAATCCTCTCTCTAGCATTTGGAAGCACACTTCCAAGTAAGGGTTTTTTCTTCCTTTCTCATTTTTGTCAATTTTCTTTAAGTTGTATTGCCCTTTTTATTTCAATTATGAATGTTGGGGTATTGTTTCACACCTCCCCCATACTGCCCTCTTATTGTTTTAATGATGGGAGAACCGTTTCTCTCTCATTAAATGCCTCCCATGTACACCCGTTACTATGCCAAAATTCCGAATGGAACTTCTCTCTCTTCTTTTACATTCAAGCAATAATTTTGTATCATGAATCTAAATTCCATTTTGATTGTTGGGACATGTATATATATGACCTCCTTACTGTCCATTACATGTAAATATGATGAGGAACCCCTTTCTCTCTCATCAACCATTTTTATGAATTCTTATGTCACGTCGTTACGTTGCCGAAATCGCACCGATTTTCTAAGCCAATGTCTTTGTGTAGTGAATACCATGCCCATTTCTCCATCAAGGGTATTCACCTTTATGCACATTTACATATTGATTGTAATGTTTCATGTATGAATTCCACATTCCTTTATCGTGGAAGAAATTATTATGTTTTATGAATCCATGTTTTATGATCCATGTGGCACACTTATGCATGAAATGAAATGTTTAAGGAGGGTGCGCCCTTTACAGCGCTCCAATGCATTGGGTAAAGTATAGTATCATGATACGTCATGTGCAATGAGTGTTGACTCATGCTAATTCAAGTGCAACGAGGGTTTACTCGTGCTTCAAGTGCAATGAGGGTTTACTAATGCTCCATATGCAATGAGCCTTGGCTCATGCTAATTCAATGTTAAGTGTTGTTGCCACATTTCCATGTTATGATTATCATGCTTTATCATGCCTTTATGTTCGTGTTTCTCTTATGCTCTATTGATATTCCCATTGTCTAACATGTATTGTACTGCTCATGTTATTCATTATGTACTCCCTTACTAAGATTTATAGCTCACCCTTTTCTTATGCATGTCCTCAGGTTATCCCATGCAATGCTAAGTACGAAGGAATGTAGTGGTCATGTAAAAGAAGTTTTCAATAAAGATGTTGTATTTCAAGTTTATAGTTTTTATGTAATGATCCTAAGCCTCAATGACACTAAACCTCTCGATCTTCTTTGTTGTATCAAGTGAAGTTTTATGTAATAAATCATGTTTAAGTTGTAATAAATAGAAGGGTTGTCATATTTATGGTTAATTTCATATTATTTATAAAAATTGATACATATAATTACCCGATTTACCCTTAACCATGGTAATAAAAAATATTACAGAAGTAGCTATTCATAATGGCCAAAAACAGAAGATAAATATTTTCAAAATTTGGAACATTTTATTATATAAATTTAATATATTTTTCAAAATAAAAAAGTATAATTTTCTTAAATTAATTTATAATTAATTTTGTTGACAGATCGAGAAAACATGTTTTTAATGTAAAAACATCCAAAAAATGAAACTTTTTTATATTATTATTCAACATGAAAATGATTCTAACGACATATATAATATTAAATTATAAAAATATGACCCAATTATACTTGAAAACCATTAAAATATATTATTTTATAGTAATTTGATTTTTTTGAAAATGTAGTTTTGAATTAAAAAGCATTTTTTGTCACTATTTATAAAATATTGAGACTTATCAAAAAAATAATAAAAATTAAACTAATGAAATTTTAATATTCTTACTTAAAATAGGATGTTTATTTTGTAAAAAAATATATAAAAGTGTGAAAAATTTGATTTATACTTATGATCTCCATTAAAAGGCGCTAAAACTACATTTAAAAAAATATAGATTTTTTTTGTGTGATATTGGGTTTGTTCTTATCTTATGCTTATAAAATATATATTGGATGAAGGTAAAAATATTTTATTATATATATAACATATAAATTTAAACTTTAAATTCTTTATAAGTCTTATAATTTAACTAACTCTATGAAACATGACAAAATAATGTTTTGATTAAACCCACTATTGCGTGCATTGTAAGCTATCAAAAAATTAAATTTATTCTAAAAGAAATAAAAATATGGAAAATTAATAAAGTGATAATCCAATTAATTTAATAATGGAAATTAAATAGTTTTTAAGGCGCTGTACGAAATTTTGGCACATGGAACACAACCCAACAATAATTATATTTATAAAACAACAAAAATTGAGGGAAAGGTATAGATCGACTACCATTGGTTCATATGAGAATAATTGTAGAATATTATCTTGAGATTCATTTCATATCAAAAGAAAAAAAATGAAAAATAGATGAAAATATAAATAATTTGTCATATTATCTTGTACCAAAATAGAGCATCTCATACAAATAAAGAATAATTACAACACATGAGTAATAAAGAACTCACCAACCCATATAAAATGAGACTAATGGTGGAAGAAATGGAGTCTGGATATGAAAATAAGATCCAAACCTAGATTTATTCTTCCTTGGTTACTTCTGTGTGTGATAAGGGTGGTGATGGGTTTTGTAAGAAAAAAAGAAACCATTACCTCTATTTTAGAAAAACAGATTTGGGAATTTAGACGACATGAAAATATGTTACACATAATGTATGTATCAAGGTCTTCAACACTATATAAAACCCTCTAAACATCCTATATCCTAAATACATGATGAGTAATTACCCTATAGGCAACCTACATCTCTCCTTCATCTTCCTTTACAGAAAAACTACCCAATCACCCCACGGACCTGCTTAGGGTCTAAGAAAAAAACATAAACAATAGGTTAACATGAAACTAAAATAAACAATATCTCATAGAAATACCAATTATATTACAATCTCCTTTCATATATGTACTGGAGCCCAAATGAAACCATAGATACACAAAATTTAAACTGCACCAACAACCCAACCAGGGGGTGGGTCCTCACCTTCCAAACTCCCCCATAGGACTAGGCCCAGAACATTAGATAACTGCCTCATCCTCACTCTATCCAAAAGAGTAAAGGTAATAGCTAAAGAAGAACAAAATGTGTAGATAAGACTATCATTCACCTAGAAGGGAATATCTGAAAACAAGTCCATAAGCTACCGCTCACTACTGGCCTCCAAAACTACTTGTATCTTGGTCCCCATGCTTAGTGAATCAACAACATCCTTTCCCTTTCCTGTCGTATAGGAATGATATATGTCCATGTATTTTAGGTTCTCAATCCACCTTTGTTACCTGAAATTCAGGTCATGCTATTTAAATATGTAATTGAAGATTTTTGGGTTCATGTACACTATAAAATTCTATTTTAGTATGAAATGTGTCTAGAAATGAATATCATGGACAACAATGGCTAGCTCAAGATTGTGTTCTAATAATACATCTCATGCGGCCTTGATTGAAAAGACCTGCATGCCATGACTATATCCCTATGCATAATAATTACTCCTACAATGATTCCAAATACATCAAAATACATAATTAATGATATGTGAGAATCAGGACCACTGTTGAAGTCAGTCTCCCTTTTAGCACATGAAAGGATACATCACAATTGTCTGACCATAAAAACTTCACTACCTTCTTATTCAAGCTCATGAGAGGTGATACTATGCATGAGAAGTCCTATATTAAATTCCTATAATATCCAGATATCCTAAAGAATCTATGTATATAAATGATTTTCATGGGCTACTCCTAAAAAAATACAACTCTCACCTTTTTTGGGTCAAATGATACTCCCTTATCTAAGATAATATGACCCAAGAAGAGAATCTTATCAATCTATAAGTGGATCTTTGTGAGCTTAAAATATAATGGATTATATCCTTGTGTATCCAAAATGTTCTTTGGATGTTTGGCATGATCATGTCAATTGTGAGAATACCCCAAGATATTATCCATGAATACTATGAAAAAAAAATCCACATAAGGATGGAAAAATCATTTCATCAACGCTATGAAAACTATTTGTTCATTTTTTAGACTTAAAATATTAACCCGATAATCATATAAAACATAAATGATATTATAATATGTAATAGGAATGTCTATATGTCAAAGCCGAACCTGATAATATTCAGATCAAAAATAAATTTCTAAGAAAACCCATGCTCCTCAGAGATTTTCAAAGATATCATCTATCTATGGTATGGGATATAGGTTCATAACTAATTTGTTTTTTCAATTTTTGGTAATCCACACATAGACACAAGGTACCATCCACATTTTTAGCAAAAAAGGTGAACCATGTGGAGAAGTAAAAGGCCATGTAAACCCATTTGCTTCTATGTCATCTAGCTAACTCTTAAGCCCCTGCAACACAGTATTATCCATACTGTAATGAGGAATGATTACTAAAGAAGCTCCTGGAACTATATCTATAGATAAATCCACCTCTTTCTCTAGAGGTATACTTGAAACTTCATTTGAGAAAACATACCTAAAATGATAAACCACATGAGTAAAATTCCCCCGACGTGTTACATGAATATGTAGATATAATCTATATATATGGACAATCATCATACCCAGTTCCCAATGCTTTGGCCTTTCTTGGTTCACTTGGAAATAGCATTCACCTTTATGAATAAAAACACTTCTCTCAGTTGATGTGATGGTCAACCTCCAATAATATCAATCATAATGGGAATGATAAGAAACTAGAAATACCATATCATGTATGACATAAAACCCTATCATATTAAAGACAAAATTATACCATGTGAAGTGATACCCACCTATCTTAAGGTGAACCTCCCTGAATTAGAATACACCCACATTTCTAATCACCAATAGATTATCCAAGGTAATAAAAGCATCATAAAATCAATCAATGATCCCTAGTATTTCTAAAATAGGTACTGATATGAAACTAAGAGATGTACCTATATCAAAAAGAAAAAAATTCTAGAGTAGATTCTACTAATATTTTACATCCCAAAATAGATGGCTTGGTTCCATGCTCTTTAGGTGTAGGTTGTAAATAATATATCTAGATTGAACCATGACATAGTGAAACAACATCACTACCCAGAGTAGGCCCACTCTTTTGTCTTGGTACAACTGGTGCCTGAATACCTTTACCATGACTACCAACTTGTCTTAAATGATAGTACCACAATAGCTCCCGACCAATCATATATATGGGAATGCTGCTCATTAAACTTGTGTCAGAGTCAATCCACTTCCACTAACTTTAAGAGGGAAGGTCATATAGAAACCTTGTACGTGGCCCATACTACCACTATCTCTACAATCAATTGGTTCTCCATCAAATTGATTCCTCATATTCCCATATCTTCTATATAGATGATAGAGAAAGTACTTACCATCACTAATATCTTAACTGATACCCCCATCAAAAGAATACCCCAAATGGTACTTCATGCCACTAGAAGATGAACCAATGGGTCAAGAATCTACACAACTTTATTCTATGCCAGAAACTTCCCTTAGGCTGCACTCTATAATAAGAGACTGAATCACTATTTCAATAATAGTGGTAAACCTGAACACATTGACCTATGATCGACCAATATTCCTGATACCTTCCTCAAAATGTCTCTGACTCGATAGCTCATCATCAAGTTATATTGTTGTAAAAATCTAATGCTATGTAAAGCATTAGGAAGGCTCCATAATGGTAATAACACCCTAGTCTTGATGCATAAAATCACTTACCAACTCTTCTATCGACTTCTTATGGAAAAATTAATCTTATATACTGAATTTAAAATCTCTCCAAACCTTATCTTGGAGTGTATCAGTCAGGTTCAAAACAACCCACCTATTCTCAACAGCTCCATAAAGAATAAATTTCATGAGATTCACTCTCTTTTAAGGAGGTATCTCATGATTCTTCAAAATAAATAGAACTATCTCAAGACATACCTCATCACCCTTTAGAACACAACTCCTAGAAAACATGGAAGGATGATGCTACTAGAACATACACATTAGCTCTTCCCTAGATGAGGCAGGTTGCGGTGCTCCCTGAAATGTATGAATAAATCATAAAAAACCCTCAAATAATTTTGCAATAGAAATTGCATATAGTATAAACACTAGTTCTTCAATTAAAACTTCCTAATGATCAAATAGTATCATAGGTTCCCACCACCTATAGAGAAATGTCATCCCCACCCTCTTAGCGTACGACTAGAGGTCATCATGGTGGCATATATTTATAATTCCAAAAATATGCCTCAAAAAAGATCAATAACAAAAGATCATGGATAAAAAATGATGGATAAGTCAATTCCTTTATATAAACTAATCACACCCCTCTTACTAATAATAAATCCTTTACTAGGTAAAAATAAATAGCCATAAACATGACTAGAGACACTATATACTACCCGCTCTAAATTCGGGTCATGGTATTGTTCTCTATATCACAATTACAATTTCATTTGAATTCTCATTTATATACATTTCTCTCTAAATGTATTAGCTTAATAGATCACCATTTCTAATTTATAAGGGACCATAAACCTCATGAACATAATTGTGGGTTCCACTTAACCTGAAGCATAGTACTTTCTATTCCATTTGACTATTGGCCCATGAATCAATGTTCCATAGTTTATTCCTTGTGGGTTCTATTGTATCCAAAATTGGAAAACATTGTTTTGTTTATGATATGCACTCTAAGAAGAATATATGTTTCTCAAACCCTTACACACATATTTATCCCAACAATAGTTATATCATTCAAGTAACATAACATAAATTTCATGAAATCAAGAAATGTATCTTATATCGGATGAGATAATTCAAGGAATTTGAATTATATAAAGTGCTTAAACTGATACATGATATGGAATACCCTAATCTAAATGAGTAAAAGTATAAATATTAATAATAAGAAACTTAAAAAAATAAGTTCATCAAATAATAGTGGAATCAAATCAACTGTAATAGAAAAATCCAAAAAAAACATGTTTTGTTCTAGAAAATTCAATTTTTTGTTGTATGTGAGTTAGCTATTCCATGGAACATCTTATTACAAAATTAAAATTCATTTATCATACATGTAAATTTTATCAGAAAAGTAAAAAATCAAAATAAACAACCTTTGATGCCACATTGTAACATCCTGACCCAAATACCACTGAACGGTGCCCCATGTTAGTGGGTCACATGGCCTTAATAGCACCTCACTATATGTGAAAGGCTTATGACTAGCAGTGAGAAACTAGGGTGTGTCTATGGGGAGACTATGTACTCATGTCAAAGTGTAACATAATGATAATAATCATATCATACCTTAGTGGAAGTAGTAAATCTACTAGATTTAAGATAAACATTCATGACAGGAATATATAAACAATTCCAAAATTAATCTCATATATAAAATGATGTTTCATGAAAAGTATATAAAATATGGAAAATTTGTAAAAATGTATCTAATATAATAAAATACTAAAACTAAATAAATAGTCCAAAATAACTATCTCCATGTAGCCTAAATAGATATTCTTATTCTTATGCTCCCATAATACTAAGAAATGAACAGTCAAGCATCATATAACAACGTTTTCCAAGATTCCTACCTACATCCAAGAAGTCCGTATGGGTACTAAATGGTATCCTAAATAGGGTGTGAGATAAAACATAGTATTCCACCACCAAAAATGTCTATAAAAAATCCAATCTGAGTATAACAAGCTATGTAGTGTGCAATGTATACAATATATACAGAAGTAATGAGAATAAATTGACCAAGGAATATACGATAAAAGTAAGTGACACTATACAACCTACCAAGGAATCATGTAAACAATATTCAAGCTCCCATAAAAAATAGAATCTATAATGAATAAATAAAAAAGTAATACTGTTTAGTTTTACAAATGATATCTGATACCCATACCAGAGCTATCTGTAAAACATGCCAAAATATCCACCATGACCATGCCATATAACCAAGTTTCAATATCCACAATGTTCATATCATGTAATCAAAGTGTACAACATCCATCATTTCCATGGTGTATAACTAAAAGGTTTTGGCCATGATAGTGAGGATACAAGGTATAAAAGACCAAGACATCCACATCGAGACCTAGGTGCATCTCGATGGAAAGTTGGTAATGACATGGTTGGATTCCAAGGAGCATGTCAACAGACCATGTCCAACATGAGTCCAAGAATTCTGGATCTAAGGGGTAATATGGTCCTTGACATCCAATGGAATTTGGATCCATGGAGTAAATATGTCCAAGGAATCCACTACCACAATCAAGACCCATGGACTTAAAATGTCCATGGAATCCAATGGAATCAGGATCCAAGGTATACCAACCAAGGAATCACCTACCATAATAAATTCACAATCCCATTCTTTCATAAATTTACAACCATTCACATTCCATCAGTTCATCCATATCATTTCAAAAAACACCACTCAATCAATTAAAACAACTCAAATCATGTTATAAAATGGAAAATGAGGCATGAACTCTCTACTAATCATTTAATTCAATTACAATAAATTTATAAAGGCTCCCACTAATAATGTGAGTACTCACACACATAGTCGGGTAGTGTAATGTATGTTAGATACAAAGGCACACCTCATGGATGACCTAGGTTAGGGATAAAAACCTCTATAAATCTCAAAGGTACATAAAAGGTAACCTAACTGGTTCCAATTAATTTAATTGAGGCATAAAATTCATTTTAGGGGCAACATCAGAATATCTGGCATGAGACAAAACTACAATTAGGAATATTGAACACCAAACCTTGATGTAAATGTATAGACCACCTACCATATACCTGTGGTATATCACTCATCTATTTTTGACTTTTTATTTGGTCTATAACTGAAGAAAAATTAAAATTTAATGAATAACTATGAAAGATGGAATATTAGCTTTCACCACAATAAATCCAACGATACAAAGTCAAATGAAGAGTAAAACAAGAGGAATGTTGTCATCACCATTTTAGATCCAATGAGATAATCAGTGCTTGGATCATATTTCTTTAAAAAAAATGGAGAAAATCATATCCATTGGCTTCAAATAGAGCCCAAATAAGGGGAAGAATCTCCCTATGTTGCTGTAGAAGAAGAAATAAAAGTAGGGTTTTAGTTTTAAACTTATTATGAGAAATTTTTTATTTTTCCTCAAACACATTGGGTTGCACAGTTTTCCAACAAGGTTGGCCAAACCATGCACCAACCATGCAACCTTATCTATTTAAATGGGGATACACATAGTTTCATACACATGTTTTTTCAAACCATGTGAAAATAAACACAAATATACTATAAATTTTAGATCCTCCTTTATGGGAATGTTCCTCAGGTGGCATGGTTTCCTTAAACTGTTCATGTTTCTTCTCCCCTCTATTCTCACGCACATGGATTTTAGTAATCATGAGGCCTATATCTCATGGTTTCTAATAACCATGAGTCCCTACATAGAAATCCAAAAATAAGGGTTTCGAGCTTTTAACAATCCATAAACTCCACCTAAAACTCCTATGATCTCATTGGGTGCTCTCAAAAAAACATTTAAATCAAAAACAAAAAGATTCACACCTAATAAGAAAACCTAGGGACTTAGAAAAATAGTCTATGTAACCATTTCATAGAGTATTTGGAAGAATTTATCATTCACAAGACCAATATGGTGATGTCGTAACAAGGTGTTATATGTGTCGTGCATGTTTGTTTCATTATAAATCACCAATATTTGGTTTTCATAATTTAATACATAAATAAAATTATTTAAATGTTCCATATCATTACATAATATATATTTATAAATGTAGAAACCCTTATTTCAAAATATGAAAATAAATCTATACATATCAAAACATGAAATGTAAATAATGTTCTTGGTAACACATGTAACAAGATAAAAAATATTAATAATAAAAAATAAATCTTGTTGAAAATGTCAAATAGAAGTCTCTAATTACTAGAGTAGAAATAATAACTCTATTGGATGCTTGTAAATCCAACTCATAATGAGTAATATTCCGAAATCTAATTTTTTTGTGTATTTAGATACAAATGCGATTACCCTAATCAGTACTAATACACAACATATATATAAGAAAGGATTACACTTAGTAACGAACAAACTTGAATCTTTGCCTTGCTTCTTTGGATGAGTACAATTCTACTTCTAGTTGGCTATATTTACACCAGAAAAACATACCACTTTCAATTCCTTTACTTTTATATTTATATACACATTCTTGAAAGAACTATTCTCTCCAGCCTTAGACATAGAATGAGTCTTCAAAACATTTTCCTTGTTCTTCTAATTCTTATTCACTATATGGACAATAGGTTTATCATTCACCATGTATTTACCAAATTGTATAATAATTGTAAGATGTTTCAAAAGTGACTTATTTCTATTCCTCAGATTATTATCCTCAAAAAAATAATAGATGTATTTCTGTAATGAGGAAAGAACGAGATCTATATGAAGATCATCAAGGATCTCAGAAAAATAGGATATATGGATTCTCAATGTTTCCAATCATATTGAATAAATTAACCCCATTTAGCACCTAATCTCTAAGATTTCATGTGAATAGTTTATTAGAGATCTCATATCTCTCTCACCTCACATTCTCTTGAGAGAGACCCCTAAGGTGAGAAACATTTATATACATATGTGTATCATCATATTGATTTAAAATCCCATTGGACATAGAGGATATCATAAAACAGTATACATACATAGCATCATCCCAAGTTTTCAAATATATAGATACTTCTTCCTCAGTAGGCTCTATGGAATGAAACATAGGATTTGGGGTTTCGAGAAAGTAAGATTTCCATTCATTGAAAAGTATAATGCGCAAGTGCCTATACCATTCATGAAAAATCAGGCCGGTGAGAAGGCTTTCCTTCTCTAGTATGGATCATAGTGATATTGTCCAAGTCTTTTGGTTTCCAATTTCTACAAATTAAGAGGTGATAATTAGTACTTATTTTTATTACAAAAGTCAAATTAGTAAATTTAAAGTTTAATTAAAATCCATTTATCTCCCACTATATTTTAAAACCCAAATATCCCTCACCACGGGTTTCAGAATATATTTTTTCATAGATATTCTACATGGAAGGACCCATATTTCCATTCATATAACCTAGACAAGGTACTAGAAATCTATTCAAAGGGGTTTAAGTTTGTGTAACTTTCCAAATACTTTAACTCATAGTTCCTTGATCTATTGAGTGGACTACCCAATGATGAAATCCTATTTTAAAATATTTGATAAAACATTTCCACTGATTAATTCAATTTCCAACTTGTATAGTCATGCCTTGAATTAAACTAAGTTATGTTAATCAAAAAAATCAAGCTAAAATTTCAATGACAATTGAAAGCAACCCAACCTAGGTTGGTTAAACACTTTGAAATATGAGGTCATATCTAACTTAATTATACCATGGCTACATTGACTTAATATTTTAGTTTAAGTGATTTGTTCCTTATTTTTTAATCCCATTTTAAATTTTTACATTTATTTTTAATATGAAGTGAATTTTACTTAAGGGATTAATCATGTTAGATAATAAATTTATGCGTAAATAAGATATTTTTATTCCATTTTTCATACTTGTAAATTTATTTATTAGGTCATCACACATCACTCACAAACATAATTAATTTTCCATCCAACTGACAGAAATAAAATATATGTGGCGTGATCAATATATTCTCTAATATATAGTTTATCTAGTGGATGATAAACTATCCGTATACCATAGAGGAAAACACAACTTGAACCATAAAATGGTTTTGTTACAACATTAAAACTTTGTTCTTATGTATTTCCTTGATTTGTTTGACCTTATCTCCTTGTCTCATATTACTTATTTTAATGCAGGAGCTCCATCCATACAAAAGATTTTACTCATAGACTGGTGAGGGGATCCTAAGGATTCTATAAGGGAGGATTAGATAAATAAACAACAATCATCCAAATCATTACATAATAAGGGGGTGGTGGATGAAACACATTAAATCATTTTAATTTAATCAAAATAAATTTAAAGGAACAAATCACATATAAATTTTTGGTCTAATCACCTAATCATCCACACATCCTGAAACAAGAATAAATTTTCAATCATATTATCAATTACATAGATTCATTCTTAAATTAAGATAATTAATCAAAAATTAGTCCAATTAATTCCATATATCTTAATTACAACCAAGAATCCTTAACTCACCATCATTTATAATTTTTAACAAAATGAATTTCATTTAAAAATACTGATGTACACAGGTGTACTTTTAGGAAACAATGTTTGAGTATCCAAATTTTAGCATGGAAATAGGTTAAATATATATAATTTTATATCCTAATACATGGAATGTAATGTCAAAAAAATGAAACACTGAAAACATAAAAATGTGATTAAGTGCATTTTTAATTTTTCTACTAGAAAAAATGGGCACATTTTTTATGGTGGACTACACAGTGTGTAATATAGTACATAGTGTGTATTGTCTTCATACGGTGCCTATAGAACATGCCTTATGTCTGTCCATGTAGCCTTTTTTGGATGAGGATCAGGTACACATCATATATTCCGACATACTTGGAATGTGACCTCAAATCTGCAAGACGCATCCATCACTGTGTCATGTATCTGATACACATCACGCTATGAAACCCCATGTTATTAACCATGAGAAAACAAAGAATACACATTATGTACAATGGTTATAAGGAAATTAGTTCATCGATCAACAATCTAGTATGTCTTTATTGACAAGATGGTCGATTTGTTTTGGATCTTATACCCAATTACCTCAGATATATACAAATTTTAGATGAATTCTAGATTTGAAAACAAAATTACATAACATGTATGAAAGAGTAATAGTAGCATACAATGGTTTTATCAAGAAAGATCCATTTGAACCTATAGATGGAATAAATTCAATTCCTATACATTTTTAATATTTAACCAACTATTGGTTTTGTTATTGAGAATGATGAATAAGAAGAGATGGTGACATTTAGAAATTAAAATGAATGGATAAGTGTAAAATAAAATTAAAACACATGAAATCACTCAATTAATAATAAATAATTATAAATTAACTATTTGACCACTCTAAAACCCCTTTTAGGTTCTAGGAACATCATAATTCTACTTCGATGGTATGACTAACTCTGATTTTAGTCTTAAGTTACCCATGACTATTTCTACACATTATTGATACTTGATTTACAATGAAAACAATATATTACTAAACTTGATTAAAACACCAAAACCATAAGAGGATGATCATCACATTTAATTTACAATTAAACTTTTAGGAGATTAGGAATTACCTCAACTTGTAATTCTCTATTTGAATATGATTTTGATAAATAGATCTTTTTGTACCATCATCATGTTGTGGGATCCAAGTGTAGAATCCCCCTAGTGGTGATCCACACGTGACCCACAATATCTAAACATCTACATAGAATCACCATGTTCTATAATGGGTGATCTAAATCATTTATGTAATTTGTGGTTGACCACATTAGTATTATTCTCATAAGAGGAAAAACTTTTGATGTTATCTCAAAAGCCTGAGAGATGGGGAAGAGAGAGTGAAATTTAAATCTATAAATATCTCTCTAGGGATTGATAGAATATCTTTATATCAATTGTGAACACCAAAAGTTATTTAAGAAAGAATTATAATTATATATTTATTATTGTAGGATTAGGTTTGGAAAATTGCACACAATACCCAAACCATATTTTATATTCTTAGTTTACCCCACATCCTTTAATAATAATAATATTATTATTAATCCATTAACATGGGAATCTTATTACGAATTTAAATAAATATAATTCATATCATTTATAATTGGACTAGTAAGATCGTTATTCTTTCCTTCATAAACATTTACAGATCCTCGAATAAAGAATATTTAATAAATAAATTCCATTATATTATTATATGATAAATATAATAAGTATAATATTCAACAAAATTGAAAATAAATATTTATTTGTTATTATTTAACTTAGTTATTCATTCTAATACCACAAGATTAAATTATGGTGAACAACCAAACCAAATAAATCTTATTTATTCTAAGTTGTTAAACTAAAATATTGAATTTAAATGATATTTAAGAAACCCTAAAGATGTGAGTCAATATTTCTATTTCTTAGTATTAGTAGGAATATATACAAAAATTACAAGGCTAGTGTCTAGGAATAGTCCATGAAACTCATTAATATTTAATAATAACATCCAGACCCTTATGAACACTTACAATGTAATATATTCTCTTTTTAGTGATATCACGAATAAAGAAGGTTTCATGATGGTTCCATCAACCTATATGCTCCATGTAACTTTTTTTGAAATTATGGAAATGAACATTCCAACTAAACACCATGTCCATGGATTTATAAAGGAAGTTACATTCTCATAAAAGGGTTTGAGATATAAACTTCCATAAAGGGATAGAAGGGATAGATCCATTTTAACATTTTTCATTAATGTAATATCACTCAAGACTCACCAAAAATTTTCTACATCACCATTAGAATATGTCATCATATTATTCATAAATACATAAAATTAAATGATTCAAGATATCCATCAATGATAATAAAAAATTCTAAGGGTAAATACACATTTCTTCATATAGGAACATCCAACGACACATGAGAATGTGGATTTTTTAATGACGTGTCTATTATTATAACCCATTAGCATGAAGATTACTAAGGGTGAACACTATATGGTCATATCCCAATATCTTATGAGCATTAGACCCCTAATATCATATATCACCTGTGTCTCATTAGACAATGTCATACCACTATACAAATATTTTCAAGAGTAACGTTGCATCACCAATAAGTTCTCATAATAGAGGGTAATGACTATGAAATTTCAATTTGTCACTTATTCTTAGGGAATTATCATATACAAAAATAATTAAAATGAATAGTCATGATGTTATAAGAAAATTTATTAATAATTAAAACATGAATTGAAGTTCTAACAAAGTCAGTTTTAGGCCACCAACTCCAATAATGATTTCACTAGTATATTCCTTATCTAATATATTATTATTAATCTTTACCATCCATAAAATTTAAATAGATAGTTATAATTTATTTCAAAAACCATCAAACCTATTTAAGTAATCCAAGCCTTTATGTTAATCAAAATACATAGATTTTCTTATAAAATCATTTTTTACAGTTTAGCATACTCTTCTAAGACATTGTATTATAGTTAAAAAAATTATTTTTTAACTTTCAAAACATTCTATGGTGTGATAGATATCTATAGTTTGGAGGTATAAAATTATACAAGGCCACATAAAATTGACATAGCCTCATATGTGGTGTATAATTTTCTTTTTGAAATGGAGATCTAGAATTTTATTGGAACACAAACATTCAGAAAAATTGGGCATTATACTGTGGACACCTCATCAACAATTTAGAAAAACTTTTTATCAACCTGATGTGGTGTTGGAATCTATTATGGAGTAGCCACCCTAAAATTTATAGGGGAACCAATTGTGACACAATCTTCTTCTTCACAACTTATTACTCCTTCCATAACATGACCTCTTCAAGAATCCACCCATTATGCATTAGAGTGATATTATTTTTTAGGGGTCTCAAAATATATAGATACATATAAAAAACCTAACATGAATTACGATGTACAATCCCCTTGCAATGCGGTGATCCATAAATATCAAGGGCCTCCAAAAACATAATTTAATTACACTATCATTTGGCCATCAATTTATAGAAAAAACATCATATTCAATGAAAAATATGAACCACCTACCCTAGTGTCATAGATGAAGGCATGTCTAATCTTAACCTCTAACTCTAACCAGTTTGGATGAAATCGTCATTTTTTCAAACACCCTAAAAATTGGGAAAATTACTCAAATTGATTAAGTGCTCTATGAGGTGAGAGAAAAGGATAAGGGAATAAATGGTGAGGAGAGACACACATATGTAGTTCTGAAGCACCTGATGATGAGGAAAATGGATCTCAGATAGAGGAGATGGATAATACCCTAGCTAGAAGAAGAAAAGGTAGGACCTCTCTATGAATCCTGTGACAAATAGGAGAGAAGTAATAAGAAAAAAATGGGAGAGGGGAAATAATATAATTTCACCCCTTGAATGAGTCTCAGCAGTTATATCGCATGGTTTTATAAATGTATGTAACCTTATTCTTATTATAAATTTATTACATGGTTATCCTGCACTGTTAGCCTAACTATGTGAAAATCTTTCATGAAACAGTGTGAAGGTACCTTCTAAATGCAACTACATGTATGGATTTCACACAACTTTCCAAAATTTTCCTAAACCGTATGGATGTCCTTTGAAAAATATATAGCCATCCCTGCATAGTTGTGTGACCTTCCTACAAAATTTTCAGAACTATGAAGTAGTATAATGTTGGGCCACATGGTTCACATATAGAGGCCACACGGTTTACCCCAAACTATGGGCATGAGCCTGCAACTCCCAAAATGGGGGCTTCAGGTCTACTGCACCCCACAAACCCATGTGTAACCGAAGGATTATACCAAACCTCTAAATATAACCAAAAAAACATATATGATGAATGGAAAACTCATAATTTACCTCCGACGGTTGAAAAAGATACTGGCATATCCACCAATTAAAAAAATTCAAAAAGGGAGAGTTTTTCGACTCGATCCAAAAACCCGGGACATTAAAATTTTCCAACAATAAAATATATCATCTCTAAGATATTAATAAATACCCAGATATGGTACCAAAGATACCCATATATTTTATAATAACCCAGACTACCCTGGTCAGAAGGGCACATGTCAACTACATCAAGAGGGATCCACGCCTTTGGGGTGACCATGCTCGGTTGGAAACCAACCCAAAAATAAAATCAAGCCATGCTCCATTGATGATTAAAAGACTCAAAATTCTTACCATGATGCATAATCATGAAATGTCACATAATAACACCCTACGAGATGAATTCTTCTCCCATATCCCTTTTGGCTCCTTCTTCATTGGCACCATGGGATGATCTTGATACTCCTCTTTGGCCTCTTTCTTTGAGTGCTGGTGGATAGTGGGGTCCTCAATCATTCAAATAATCCCTTTCCATCCCTTTATCCAGTGGTTCATTGGTCATTCCTCCTGATCTTCATAGAATTTCCCTCACTCCTCACTGCTCTAATCTTGTGGATAGTGGTCTGGTGGTGGACTTCTAATCTATGAAGCTTTCAGATGCGACATAGCTTAATCAAATTACCATTGTAGATTGTTTCCATAGAAATAATCCCCCTATAACCATATTTATATCCTTTATGGACTCTTTGGGTCTTTCATTCACATAGGATTTTTTTGGCCTTTCCCTTTCTACCTTTTGAATTCTCCCGGTGTCTAAAGAAGATATCGTTCAATCCTGGTCATGTGAATAGCGTCGCTATGAAAATTAGAGATTCTTCTTCTCTAGGTGGACATTGGGAAACCATGTTGGGAAGGAGGATAGATCATTGTCTATTTGGGTTTGTCTGACTGGCCTCTTATTTCCCCTTCAAAATCCTTTGATTCTACAGGTGGTGGAAAACATCATTAGATCATTTCTTTTCTCCGATATCAGTACAAGGTGCCTTCAAGATACCTTGCTCCCCCTAATTTTCATCGAAATCATCATGGATTATGATCTTCCCCCTCGCATTATTCTTAGTGTAGATGAAGGTTTCTCTTAGTGGAAACATCTCTTGTACCAAGTGATCCCCAACTTCTGCAAGGCCTGTGGCATCATAATGAATTTGGAAGAAATGTGGAGGCACATCCATTCCTGTTTTCAGGATACTATGATATTCAATGATCCTATCTTGGTTTCTCAAGTCACTGAGTCACCATCATCAACGCCCCTAGGTATCCCTCCTCTGGCGATGGTAACTCCTTCCAATCAGGTATCTTCTTTTCTTAAAGTTTCAATGTCATCTCTGGGTTTGGAGCCGCTGGTGTTCAATTTCAAGCTCAATCCTCATCCTTTTTTAAATTAAAATTTATTAACTGTTGAGGAGGTCGCACGGTGTGGTTTATCCTCTCTATGTATGTTGAGTGGTGGTAGTGTTGTCTCTATGTTGCTAGATTCCAGTGCCTTCTTGGACCTATAGGGTAGATATTTTCCACCTGCATACTTAATCCTTCCCTATCAGCTAAATCATTCGACCCAATCCCTACATGGGGAGGCTGTGAGGGTCTCCCAATTGGATGGTTTTAGTATCCTGTCTGCTGCCTCGGTGAAAGCACCTATTATCGTTGTGGGAAGCTACTCCCCCTTGACTTTTTATGGGGATCATGGTGATTCCTTGCCTAGCATTTGGAATGATATCTTGCATGTTCAGCGAACCTCGAAAGGGAATGAAAAGGCCTCCTCTCTTACCTTCTCATCATCAAATAGGTCCATGGAATTGGATGGTGTCTCAAAAATATTATAAGAGGCACCCTCCCTAGACCCTTCTAAAGGATGTTTGTTGGATTTTACTGGTTCTACCCCAAAACCTAACCACATTACACATTCCAGAAAAATGTAACGACCCATAGTTTTCAATAGAAATTTCCATATTATAATAATTCTATATAATCACTATAAATCCTAAAATAATGAACTAATAAGTGCTACTTGACCATTAAACATAATTTCTTCACTTCTGTGATTTGAATTTCGATAATCTAACATAAAATTTTGTGATTGGTAAGTTATTTGTAGTCTAATATGACCAACTTATTTTTTGGTGACCAATAACATACCCTTACGAATATTAATGTTACCCTTATGAATAGTGACATACCCCAATGGATAGTAACATTACTAATGATAGTATATAAATAATATTCAAGTGAAAGTATGATTTACCTATATTTTGGAATAAGTAAATAAATGTTTTAAAACTGGTTTTTCTAAAAAAATTATTATTTTAATTAAAAGTTAAAATAATCAAATTTATAAAATTATTTTTGAAAAATTTATTTTATTTTTGGATTCTACACATTGAATAATGGTTAGGGTGTATTTTTTATATTTTTATGAAATACTTGAATTTTTGGTGAATAGAAAAAATACATTAATTTAGCATATAATTACATAATAATTTAAATACACTATTAATGACATAATAAGTGTTGTAAGAACCCAAATATCTTACTCAAATGTACTTATGACTATTCTTGGTCTTGGATTCATCACCATTGCTTTTATTAGGGGAAAATAATAAACTAATGATTATAATATTATGAAAACCCTCCTCTCCTCCACTATAAATACCACCCCTCCATTCCTTTTATCTTCACTCATCTCAAGCCTTTTGCCATGCCTATATTATTCCCAAATCTCTCCTCAATATCATACCACACGTTCAATATCCCTTGGTCTCCTCAAAAGACCAAATCCTCTCCCCCGAAGAGGCTCTCAAGGAAGATTGAATCAAGAGGTAAATTCCTCTTTTCTTTTAAAGTTCAATTGGTTTTTCTATACTAAACTCTTATCATCCTAAATTTATGAAAAATAAAGTAAATTACATGTAATGGAATGTTTTTGTGATGATTTAATATATTATTATCTTCTCTCCTTTACACTTATTTTATTTTAGTAGTAAAGACACCATCCGAGATGTGTTAAATTACCACATTCAAGGATGGTGGGTTTTCAATTTCCATTACCATATTTAATTATGGTCATCAAAATATTTTCATGTTTGAAACATAAAATAATATCTGTATTATTCCTCATCTATGGTTCTAGAATTGTTTTTTGCACATGATTTTTGTTTATAAAACCAAATGTGTTCTTTGTGGTAAAAAACCACCAATTAACCCAAAAGGTTGTCACTAATGTTTTATATATTGATTCAAATTCACTCCAAGTAACCATTTAAAACATTCAACCACACAACCTTCAGGATCTAAGATAGAAAAATATAACTTCAATTATAGAAAACCACCTTCATCAAACATGTTTATCCAAACATGAACCGATCATTAAAACCAAGAAAGAAAATGGACCCAAACAATGAAATTGAACCTCATAACCAATCGAAATGGTTATAAATTAACATAAAAAGGTTATAATAAATATGATTAATATATAATAGGTTATTTATTTATTAATTAAAGAGCCTAATTTAATAATTCAGGTCATTAAGTTCAAGTAAAGATCACTATTGGATTTAAGGTCAGGGATCCTCTCTATTTCACTTTTATTCAAGAATTTCCTCTTTGTTATGACCTTTTATGTGTAATTACTAATGATGGGGTGTGATTTATCACCTCCCACATACTATCCTCATGATTTATATGTGTTGATAAACCCCTTTTATCTCTCAAAAATATTTCAAAGGTACACCTGATACCATACCGATAATCCGTAAGGAATTCTACCCGAACCTATTTTACTCCTTTTGGTTGCCTCATATTTCTTATTACCAAAACGAATTTATCTTATCTTTTAATATGAATCTTATAAATTAGGTATAAATCTACCAAATTCATATATCAAGACCCTTTCATCATTCTTATTCAGGTAAATACATGTTTTTAATTGATTCCCTCATCAATACATCCTGGCAAGAAAACTTGTTTTAAGGGAACTTCCCGAATTCTTACTCGATTTCTAGTGCAATATATACTCTATTTTAATACACAATTTTATTTATAAAATCAGTCTTTATATTATGTAAACATTTTTGGTTAAATTTTGGTTTTATATAAAACATTTTTCCTTTTTCTATTTTAAAGGCTCTATAGTAATTTTTTTAAAACCACACAAAAAATTTTTAATGTTAAAATTTCATAAATACATTGAATATATGTTGTTACTTCTACTTGAAATAACTTACCATGATACATAACATTTTCACATTATTAAATTCGATGTATATTTTATCTCCTTTCATTCATAGACACTTTTATGACACACCGATTTGTTATGCTTTATAAGCTAATTGTGGTACCCAATTCTTTCCATGGGTAACCCTTATGTTTATGTAAGGTTGATTATGTATGATTATTTATGTGGAAAACATATTCATGAAAAGTTAAGGTTAGTGTTCCTAAATAGGACTCTAATTCATTGGGTAATGTTGAGTCTCATGAGACATTATGTGCCACAGTCTTGGAGGTTATCCTGGACTTGTGCTACTATGTGCAACAGTCTTTGTAGTTAGCCATGAATTGTGATACTATGGGAAACGATCTTGGCGGTTATCCTTGACTCATAATGAATTTATGTTTTATGTTTTTTCTAAATTACTATGAATCCATGTTTATATGATTCCTTATTTATATATTATGATTTCATATGTTAAATTCCATTTTATATCATCATGTCATGCCTTCTATCAGGTGTGTTAATGATTCTTCCTTATGGTTATTCCCTTACTTGGCTTTCAGCTCATCCCTTTGATCATGTGATCCCCATGGTACCCTATGAAGATGTAAGGGCTCTAGGGAAGTTATCCCCATGTTTTTTTGCCCCATGATTTTAGATTTATGTACCTAGTATTCAAAGAAACTAGACCTCACGATCCTTGACTTTTACTCTGATCTATAATTATGCATAAAATCATGTAATGTTATGTGAAAAGGATAGGGTCATATAGTTGGTATCAGAGGACGGTCTAGTTATTTTTAGTGATTAGAAATAGATCACTTTAGTAATAACCTTAATGATAAGAGAATATATAAGAAAACATCCCTAAATTCTCGTAAGTATAGAGTAAGTGATTTATCAATCAAATACATCCCTCTATGGATACAAACATGTAGAGGTGGCTCTGGCACAAATGTACACAGGAGTGCATAATCCAACAAAGAGTTTTGGCGCATGTTTTTGGTTTTATATACCCATTCATGACAGACACTAGGCACTAGATAACGGTAAATTCACTACCTTAGTACAAACCATTATTAAAGGAATAAAAAATTCCATAATAATATATGTTAAGAAATAGATCCAGGATAACTGAGATTTAAACCTAAGGAATCATAAATTAGGATATAATTATCCTTTACCATTTTATCCTTTTATATTGAATCGTTTCTATTTTTATGTTCAATAACTAAGTATAAAATCCCTCTTATTGAATGTTATTTTTCTTAGTTAATGGTTTGAAATAGAAGAACATGTTCTGACAATGAATGTGACAAGGAATGTGAAGATTTCCCTAATTATATGCCTCGTATGATGGGAATGGTTTCTCAAAAGATTATGATACTACTTTCTCAACTGGCCCATGTTATGAATAATAACTTGAGTCATATGGAATTCCCTCCTCCTCTAAGGAAAGAGAATGTTTCCATTGAATCTTTCATGTGGAAAAGGCATCCCATGATTAGCGGATCATCTAATCCCCTCATCGCAGAATAGTATATTAACACAATTGAAAAGATATTCTCCATCCTCTAGTGATTAGAAGAAGAAAAAGTTATATTTGTGGTCTATCATTTTGATAGGGAAGATTACCAGTGGTGGAAACTAATCAATAATACAAAGTCCCAAGAGGAAATTGATTCCATGGAGTGGGACGAATTCAATAGAATGTTTTTCAATAAAAATTTTCGTCGAACCTCCCATATCATGATGGGAAGAGAGATTTTTGGTCGCAAGTAGAAGGGAGATGATTCCATTAGAGTGTATGAATAAATATATACAATTCTTGAAAGGTACACCTATGGATTTTTCATGAACACTAAAATCAAGGTGGATCTCTTCTTTAGTGGGCTAAAGGTGAGTCTATGAAAAGAGTTGGTTATTCGAGACTTCGACAATTATGTGGAGATATAACATTGGGCCCTCAAGGTCGAAATGGATATTGGAGACTCTCAGTGGTCTCATGGGCCCAATGACAAGAAGAGAAAAATGGAGAACAACATGGGTGGTTCAAAAAACAAATCCCATGATGGAAAGAAGCACGAATATCCCACTTGTAAAAGTTATGGGAAGTGGCATGTTGGGATCTATATTAAGGGAACCTTGAATTTCTTCAAATGTGGAAAGTGGGGAAATATATCCCAGAACTACTTAAGTGATATTAAAAATCCCACTAACATAGATGAATATAGTAAGGGTAAGATCCAAACTCATCTTGTATTGAAGTGTTACAACTACAATGAGTAGGAAAATTTGGCAAACAAATTCTCTAAGCCTAGGGTTGGCATAGGAAATCAACAAAAAACATCAAGGGAATACGGATGGTTTTATACTCTCACTACTAATGAGGTGGATCTATAAAATAATGTGGCTACAAGTATGCTAGTTATTCAATCAAGAATAGAGAACATACTATTTAACTCAGGTTCTATGAATTCTTTCATATCTTATATGTTTAGTAGAACCATTCAAAAACCACCTCAAAATTTATATGATATGTTATCTATGAGAATAGGGAACGGTGAAATTATTTCATCCAAGGATTATAACAGCTCCCTAGTAAATATTTGAAGACTGAACATACCAGAAAATATTTTCATACTTCATTTAGTGGAGTTCGATGTTATCTTGGGCGTGGATTGTCTATCATTATACGAAGACAACATCAACTGCTGAGAAAGGGAGATCACTATTAACATCCCAAAGCATCCTATGATTCATTAAAAGTGTAAGGAGGAAGATTAATCTCCTTTAGAATCATTTTCTCAAGTGTGGATATTAATTCCTTATGAATAATCATGTCTAGCTCAAATGATTGGTAAAAGGAGAGAATCATTCTTGAAGACAATCCCATCACGAGGGATTACACTAAAGTATTCCATGAAGAGTATCCAAGTCTTCAACCTGATCAAGAGTATGAGTTATCAATTGAACTTATTCCTAAATCTATACCTATATCAAACACACATTATAGAATGTCCATCATAGATCCGGAGAAGCTGAATAAGTAGTTACAGAAGAATATAGAGAAAGGTTTTATATTCTTGAGTGATTCACCATGGGGTGCGCAGGTCCAAATCATCAATAACAAGTATTATTCAATGTGCCTCTGAATTGATTATCTTGATCTCAATAAATCCACAATAATGAAAAAGTATCCCATTCCACAAATTGAATACCTATTTGATCTGCTTCGTGGGGGCAGTTATTTCTCTAAGGTGGACCTTCGGTCAGGATATCAGCAATTAAAGGTAAATAAGAAAGATATTTCAAATACTTCCTTTAGAACAAGGAATGGAAAATATGATTTCATAGTGATTCCATTTGGACATATTAATGCTCCAAAAAGTTTCATGGATTTAATAGATAGAGTCTTTAGGGATTACCTCAAAAAAATTTGGTAGTCTTTATTGAAGATATTTTGATATACTCCAAGATCAAAGAGGAACATGAGGAGCATTTGAATACTATGCTAAAGACATTGAAAAAGAATGAAAATGTATAAAAAGTACAGTAAATGTTATTAAAAGATGGAGCATGTATCATTTTTGGGGAATGTTAACACCAACAAAGGGATATCTGTCGACCCTTCCAAGAAAGAGGAAATTGATGAGTAGCCCATGAGAACATATATAACGGGGATCTGTAGCTTTCTGGGTCTAGCATGGTATTATCAAAGATTTTTTAAGAACTTTTCATGATTTTCAAACCCAATGACCAACCTAACATAGAAGGGAGTAATGCTTGTTTGGACTCAGGAATGTGATGACTGTTTTAACGAGATGAAACGAGGCTTATCCCCGTTCCAATAGTCACACTCCCAACAAGTGGAGAAATCTTTATGGTGTATAATGATTCTTCAAAGAAGGTATTATTATGTGTTGTGATGAAAAATTATAAAGTAATAGCTTATTCCTCATGGAAGCTGTAGATCCATGAGAAAAACAATCATACGCAAGATTTGGAGTTGGAGGATATGATCCTTCCATTAAAAATATGGAAGCATTATCTCTATGGTGAGACGAGTGAGATATATACCAAAAACAAGAGTATCAAATATATATTCACACAAAAATATATTAATATGAACTATATATTATGGATAGAGTTCATCAAGGATTATCACTGCTCAATCCACTACTATCCTGGTAAGGAAAACAAGGTGGCCGATTCTCTAAGTACATAGGATCATGTTCATTTATTAATGATTAAAATTTAAAAGGATATGATATTAATATATTTTTAGGGGATAGAAATGGGAATAAATAAGGGAGGAACATCATAAATCCTTTCTCAAATGATTTCTCAGCCATCCCTCGGGGAGAAAATAAAGGAAGCTCAAAAGAAAATATGTGGAAATTCATAAAATTGTGGAAGCTATCAGAAATGGGAAATCCTCAGAGTTCAAGATTTATTATAAAGGATTTGTTAGATTTGGGTCATGATTATGTGTACCCTCCGATCTAGAGATAAATAAGGATCTTATGATTGACTCAGATCGCTCAACCTTCTTTATCCACCTAGAGAGCACAAAGATATATTGAGATCTCCAAGAAAACTTTTGGTGGAAAAATATGAAAAGGGAGATTTCTTAATATAAATCAATGTGCCTAGTGTGTCAAAAAGTTATGGATAATAGGTAAAAATAGAAGGGGATGATGTAACCACTACCCATAACAACATGGATGTATGATAACATCACCATGGACTTTTTCACTAGACTTCAAAGGACATCCATAGGAAACAATGATATATGGGTCATTATGGATCATCTTATAAAGGCTTCTCACATTATAAAAATTCAAGAGGAATTATAATTAGATCAAATTTCATGGATATATATCAAATATGTGGTAAGGCTTCATGGAGTACCATTATCTATTGTATCCGATTGAGATCTGAGATTCACCTCGATGTTCTAGAAAAGTCTCTAACATGCTCTAAGAATGGAACTAAACATCAGTAAGGCCTATCATCCTCAAACTGATGGAAATTATGAGAAAATCATTAAGACACTAGAATACATGTTGAGATAATGTTCAATGGAAATCAAAGGAGGATGGTACCAATATCTTCCACTAGTTGAATTATTCTACTACAAAAATTTCCACTCGAGCAACCAAATGTCATTAAAAGAAGCCCTTTATGGTAAAAGGTGAAGAACCCCGGCATGTAGGGATGAAGTCGTTGAAAATAATCTTATAAAACCTGGAATAGTATAATAAATGATGGAGAAAGTGAAAACAATCTTGTTCCACAACAATGCATCCCAAATTCGAAAAAAGAGTTATGCAGACAACCATCGACGAGACCTTGAGTTCAAAGTTGGAGACATGGTATTTATATGCATATATCCATAGAAGAAGGTCACGAGGTTTGTGAATAAAGGAAAGGTAAGTCCCAGGTATATCAACCCCTTATAGATCCTTGATCATGTCAGGGTTGTGGCCTATCGACTGGTACTTACACCTAAAATGTCGAAAGTACATTATTTTTCTCATGTATCACTCTTAAGTAAGTACATACTAGACCCTTAATATGTACTCTCTTCAGAGGTAATACAGTTGGAGGATGATATTTCTTATGAGGAGTAGTTATTGAGGATCTTGGATCATTGATATAATTATTTACATAACAAGACTACTCACCTAGTCAAAGTACTGTGGCAGAATAGTCCGTACAAAGAGGCAACATGGTAACTGGATGAGGCAATGAAGGAAAGGTAGGAGCACATGTTTATGGCTTAGAATGTAAAACAAAATTTTGGGGGAGAAATTTCATAAGGGGGGATAATATAATGACCCAAAGTTTCCAATGAAAATTTAATCATTATAATTATGTTATATAATCACTAGAAATCGAAACATAATTAACTACTAAGTTCTATGTGACCTTTAAACATATTTTTTTTTCACTTATATGATTTGAATTTAAAAAATATAACAAACACCGTTGTGATCAGTAAGTTATTTTGAGTCTAATATAACCAACATAATTTTTGGTGAATAGTAACATACCCTTTTGAAGAGTAATGTTATCCTTATGAATTGTGACATAGTCTAATGGATAGTAAACTTACTTGTGATAGCATATAAATGAAATTCAAGTGAATGTATAATGTTCTTATATTTTGGAATAAGTAAATAATTATTTTAAAACTGGGTTTTTAATAAATTATAATTATAATTAAATGTTAAATTAATCATATTTAGAAAATTATTTTTTAAAAATGGATTTCATTTTTGGATTTCACACATCGAAAAACGATCAAGGTTAATTTTTGTGATTTTTCTGAAATACCTAAATTTTTGGTGAATAGTAAAATACATTAATTTATCATATAAATACATTATAATTTAAATCCACAATTTCATGACATCATAAGTGATTTATGAACCAAAATATAGAACCCACATAAACTTGGGATTTATTTCGGTCTTAGAATCACCACTATTACTTTTCTTAGTGGAAAATAATTTACTAATGATTATAATAATATGAAAACCCTTCTCTCCTCCACTATAAATACCACCCTATTTACCTCTTCTCTTCATTTCTCTCAATCCTTTTCACTTGCCTATATTATAACCAAATATTTCCTCATCTTCCCCCCACGTTCAACATCCCTTGGTCTCCTAAAAAGACCAAATCCTCTCCCCTAAAGAGGCTCTCAAGGAAGACTAAATAAAGAGGTAAATTCCTCTTTTCTTTTCTTTATTTTTCTTTTCAAGTTCATTTGTTTTCTATTCTATGCTAACCTCTAATCATCCAAATGTTATGAAAACTTTAGAACCTTACATGTACTGGAATTTTTTAATAATAATGGAATAATTTGTTACCATCTCCCTTTTACACTTCTTTTATTTTAGTAGTAAAGACACCATCTGAGATGTGTTAATTTACAACATTAAAGGATGACGGGTTTTCAGTTTCCGTTACCGTATTCAATTCTGGTCATGAAACCATTTTTATTATTTAAACATACCATAATATATTTATTATGCATCATATATGGTTCTGGAATCATTTTTGTACACATGGTTTTGGTTTACAAAACAAAACATGTTCTTTGTGGTTAAAAAAATGGCCAATTAACCCAAAAGGTTGCCACTAATGTTTTATATAATGATTCAAATTCACTCCAAGTAACCAAATAAAATTTTCAACCATGTAACCATCTATTTTTTCAATAAAAAAATATATCTTCAATTATGGACAACCACCTTCATCATACATGTTTATCTGAACATGAACCGATCATTTAAACTAAGTAAGCAAACAAAACCGAGAAATAAAATTTAACCTCATAACTAATAAAAATGGTTATAAATGAATTTAAAAAGGTTATAATAAATATTTTTCATATACAATAGGATATTTAGTTATTAATTAATGAACCTAATTTGATTATTCAGGTCATTATATTCAATAAAAGATCACCATCAGATTTAAGGTAAGGGATCCTCTCTATTTCACTTTTGTTCAAGAATGTCCTCTATATTATTCCGTTTTATATGTAATTAATAATTATGGGGTATGATTTAAAACCTCCTAAATACTGTGATCATGATTTATAAGAGATAAGAAACCCATTTTCTCTGTCAACAAGACTTCTTAGGTACATGTGATACCATGTCGATAATCCGTAAGGAATTCTAATAGAACCTCCTTTACACCTTTGGGTTGCCTCGTCATCGTTATTAAAAAAATGAAGTTATCTTATATTTTCATGTGCATCTTATAAATTCTTTTTACATGTACCAAATTCATTTATCAAGACCCTTTCATCATTATCTTTTTGGGGAATACATGTTTTTAAGTGATTCCCTCCTAAATACTTCCTGAAAAGCAAACTTGTTTTAAGGGAACTTTCCAAATTCTTACCCAATTTCAAGTGCACTCTACCCTCTATTTAAATCCACTGTTGTATTTATAAAATGTTTTTTATTATGAAACCCTTCTTGGTTCAATTCTGGTTTTATATAAAATATTGTTCTCTTTTCTATTTTAAAGTCACTATAGTATTTTCCTTAAAACCATAAAAAAAATGTTAACGCTAAAATTTCTTAAATAATTTTCTTACATGTTGTATCTTATACTTCAAATCACTTATCATGATACATTAATTTTCCCCTTATTAAATAATAGGTATATTTTAGTTCCTTTCTTTCATGGACACTTTTATGACATGCCCATTTTGTTATGATTTATGACCTGATTGTGGTACCCAATTCTTTTCATGGGTAACCCTTATGTTTATGTAAGGTTTATTTTTTGTGATTTTTTATATGGAAAAAACATTCTTGAAAAGTTAATATGGGTGGGACTAGATAGTGCTCCAATGAATTTTGTTATGTTGAGTCACATGAGAGGTTATGTACAATGGCCTTGGTGGTTAGCCTTGGCTTGTGCTACTATGTGCAACAATCTTGGAGGTTAGTCATGGCTAGTGCTACCATGGGAAATTATCTTTGTGGCTAGACATTATCCATACTAAATTAAGGTTTTATGTTTCTGACACATTATTATGAATCCTTGTTTATATGAATCCTTTTTTATATGTTATGATTCCATATGTTCAATTCCTTTTTATATCATCATGTCTTTCCTTCAAACCCATGTGCTAATGCTTTGTTCATATGGTTATTCTCTTACTTGGATTTTTGCACATCCCTTTATTCATGTGATCCCTAGGGTACCCTATATAGATGTAAGGGATCAAGGGATGTTATGAGCTCTTTATGGAGATTAAATAATGAATTTTTAGCCCCATTTTTTTGTTTTATGTTCCTAGTATTCAAAGACACTAGAACTCACAATCCATGTCTTGTACTCTGATGTATAACTATACATCAAATCTAGTAATGTCATGTGAAAAGTATAGAGTCACTATTGAAAAGGGATCTCTCGGTTCTCTTTCTACTTCTTCTTCTGGTACACTTTTAGGATTCAAGGCCTCCAAACATAGTCTTTAATGTCTCAGGTACTTATCTAGAATGTATGGGGGATGGTAGCCCATTCCAAATCGGCTCTAGTGCAGCAAGAATCCATGCGTTTACACATCTCCATTTTTTTACTTCTGAACACAATCAAAACTCGTATCTTTTGTATCATCCTACCAAAGAAATGAGTTTTTTAGATTTCTTGAATGCTATACCATGCAACTTGCATATTGGTATCTTTTGGAAGAATGGGGTTCCTATTGAGTATATGGAGGCCTTGAGGCAGTTGATCACAAAAATTATTTCATCATTCGACTTTTATTTTCTCATCATATTTTTATACTCATGTGGTGAAGTGGGAGAAAGATTCTCATTGTAGAAAAAATTGTCACTTTTTTATGAAATAGTTTACCATGGTTTGTGGGAGGGAATTTCAACACTATAGTCAAGGGTTCAGGAAAACGTAGAGGGTTAATTCTTCATGATGGTTCAGTGAAATAATTTCATAACATCGGTGCATAGGTAGGGATAATTGATCTGGGGTTTAAAGGAAATAAATTTTCCTAGTGTATCACATTTGGTGCAGGTTTGACCACTTTTTAGAAAACCTCAATGGCATCGATGTTTTCCTACAAACATCAATGATGAACTTGACCAGGGTGTTATCAGATCACTCTTGAGTTGTGGTGAAAATCGGGAGAGACATTATAGGAAGCATATGTATAACATTCTCTAGATTTTTGTTGAGGGAGGAGAGATTGGTGAAAATGGTGAAGCATTACTTGGACAATCTCAAGATGGTGGATTCCTCAACAGGCCTCTCCAATCACCTTCATCGTTTGAGAATAGACATGCAGGGATGGTTAATAGGAAGGATGGATGATGAGGATACCTTGGAGTCACTGAAAGATGAGATTGAAAGGCTAGAATGCTTGTTGTAATACAGGTGGGATGATGACACTCTCACTATTCTTTCAAACATAGAAAACACTCATTGAGAGAGGATTTTGTATATAGAGAGGATTTTTTGGGAATAATGTAGAGCTCTGTGGCTCAAGGAAGGAGACCAGAATATAAGGTATTTTTAGGCTTGTGCAAATGAAATAATTATGTCAAGGAATGTCAATTTATGGATAGATGCAGGTTCAGATACATTAAATATTGATGTTGTTGGTATACTAAAACTTGACCACTTTCATGACCTTCATACGGGAGACCACCCATAATCCACTATTGGTCTATCAAGGGATAATAGTGAGGAGTAGTTTTTGAGTCCCATCCATATGTTGGTTGAGGGAGAAGATACTGACAAGATATAAATAGTGCTTATGAGGAGGAAGTAAGGTCAACTTTTTGTAGCCTGAACCCATAAAGCACACCATGTCCCAAAAGATTTCTGGGGTCCTTCGCTATTGATTCTTGGCCCATTGTCAATACCTCTATTTGTTAATCCTTTTAGGAATAATTAAAAATTGGGATCGTCAATAGATCTACTTGTGACTCCTGAGTGATTCATATTCCAAAATTAAAAGATCCCATTTCTCTATCCCAGTACAGACCTATTTTTCATTTCAATTTCACATATAAGATTCCGACATGCATAATCAACAAAAGTATGGGTTTTCTAGTCCCCAAATTATTAAATATAAACAAAACATATTTTTACAACGAAGAAACATCCTAGGGAAATTTTCATAGAAAAAGATAAAGTGGTTGACATCAATAGAAAAAAATAAGGTTCATACATCATGATCAAGGTGGATATGGATAAGGTGTATGTTCATCTTGAGTGGAGATTCATCATGAGAGTATTGAGGTGGACCCTTTTATGGAATGGGTTAATGACATGGTGTTTAGATGCATGACCTCTACTTGGATATCTATTTCTTTGATGGGGAAAACTTTTTCTTTTTTTAAATATATTAGGCGGATCTAGGAACGTGACCCTTTGTCAGCATGTTTGCTTATTATTACTCAGGATTCCCTATCAAGGAATATCAGCATTGGAAAGGAAGATGGAAAGATGAAACTATTCATTAGAAAGAGTGGAAGCGGTATCGTTACTCACATAATGTTTGTGGATGACATGATCTTTTTTCTTGAATGGTATGAAAATCTTGATCAATGTATTACAAAAATTTATGGACATATACAACAATTATAGCATGAAAAAGATTAATTGTATGAAATGTTTTTTACATATAAAAAAATCATATAGTAATTATTCAAGTAAAATACAAAAAAACATCAGATGTAGAAAAGAAATCTTCCCCTAGAGTATTTAGGGGCCCCTCTTTTGGATAGAAGGATAAAAAAGGCTTTGTTGGAGAGCATCATCAGTAGTATTATGGGAAGAATGGAAAATGAAAAAAAACAGGATCATGTCCTTTGGAGGGAAAATAAATTTTATCAATAGTGTTCTATTATCCATTCCTCTCCATGAGGTATCAGTCTTTAAATCACCATAGGGAACCATAAAAAATATTTAAAAGGTCTACTAATCTTTCTTGTGGGAGGAAAACCAAATTAGAAGATATCACTGGGCCTCTTAGATAAATCTAGCCAAACCCATCGTAGAGGGTGGTATCAACGAACACAATATGGTGAATGGTATGCACGACATGAAAATAAGGGTCTATTGAAAAATCATGTAATTAAAATCATTGTGGGAAAAGGTGATGAGGGATAGGTATGGGGATAATTGGAATATGTGGGAATTTAGGCTAGGTAAAAAAAATTCTTTAGAAGTGTCTATGAAAGGGAATTTGGAGTCATTGTATGATGATTTCCAATGGGTTATGGGTTGAGGAAACATTAATTATTGTGCTGACAACTGGGTGGGGGATACTATTTTATTCCCATGCTACCCTACCATAGGAATTTTTTTTTAAGAATCTAGTATTCATCCCAGGCTCACCAGTGCTACATAGGATCTCCAAAAACAGTCTTTCTATGATACTATATTTAGGTCTGATGAACCAGATAGATGATTCTTCTTGGGCTCTACGTCTAGATGCTTCAACACTCATGATATTTTGAATTCAAGACATGATCATATTTTCCCTGATGAATGGTAAACTACTATTTTGCGTAAGGATATTCCAATGAAAATGAAATTCCTGGTCTGGAGGTTTAGAAATTATGCATTTCCCACCGATGGCAATTTCCAAAAGGGGGGCTGGCTAGCATTGAAATTTATGTGTTATGATTAGCCAAACATAGAATATTATGAGCATATTTTTTTTTTCTATCAATTGGGTGTTTGTGATTTTTCATTTTGTGGGAAGGTATTGGGGGTTTTTTATGCAGCTTTGAAGACGTCTTGGTGTTCCTAGAATCATGGTTTCAGTGCACGGACCCTCAGGGGGGTTGAAGGAAAGATCAATAGTATGACTTTTACATCTACCTATTGCACCATATAGGAGTCTAGGAGCACAAAAAGAGGTAAGAAATAGGTATCAGTCATTTAGCTGAAATCATTCACATTAAGTTCTATTATGTAGCTAGGGAAGCTTAGTATAGGGGATATCTAGTCAGTTATCCTACACAAATTGGACCCAAGAGTTTTTGATGATTCAGAGGTCAACGATAACAATTATGTGGGTATATAGATCAAATGGGTGGCTCCCAGATTGGATCTTGTATAAAGATTAACATCAATGGATCTTGTATTTCTGGATCAATCCGCGATGGTGGGATGGTAAGAAACGATAATGGTTCGTTGGTTCTAGCATTCAGTTCATATTTCAGTATGACATCATCATTGTATGTGGGGAAAGAATAAATGGCTACTCGATTATATATTTTTAGATTATATAACATCAAAATCTCAATGGTGGAGTTAGATTCAGTTTTCTTGTAGGAGTTTTACATGAAAAATTAGAGTTTCTATGGAATCTCACTTATCTAATACATAAATGAAAGAGTCGCATCAGCCCGAGTATTCATGTCCAATATACCATTAGAGAGGGAAAATTCACTCCTGATGATATGGACTGTAGAGGCGATCCTTCCACTGGGATTTATATGTTTTTCTACATAGGGTCCCTGCCAAATGAATGTTCTTTATTTTTTATGAATGATGCCCTTGGCTTTCACCATTATTGTCCCCCATTGGTCTATTTTATTTTTCATATATTATTTCATGAATTTTTGTGCTTTCTATATGATAAGAAAAAATTAATTTCACGTGTGATGAATCATCACTCCTATACCTAATTAAGTCCTCATATGTCATATCTAAAACCCATCATAATTTCATACCGCATTGGTTCCCACCTCATGCTCATGTCACACATGGAACCTATTATGTCTCACAACTCATTAGATGATCAAAGAAGTCCTGGTTCCTCAAAAATCTATCAAATACTATATTTAATGATACCTATATGCTAACTCACCTCATATAACCTTCATATCCTAGATGCCCAAATTCTAACACACCTCGATAATCACGCATCCATAGATTCCAACATATAAGTCATGGTTCCATGAACTTCATATATATATATATATATAATATCCGATATGATTCTGACCTACTAACTGACATCTAGTTAGTCTATAAATACATCCTATGCACCTCATGCACTCAAAATGAATATTCCTCTGAAAACGACATGACAAAAAATCTAAAAGGCATGGATATTCCCATGGAATACCTTTGAGAATCATGGTCTCACCAGTCTTCTCAACACCAGGAATCTCTATGGAATGTATCTATCAAGATTACAATTTTTGAAGCCTGGCATTATTATGTTGTTGCACTAGAATTGGGCCATTAAACCCACTATTATGTCCCGTTGCCTCTGGAATTACCCCACTGTGTAACTAAAACACTACTTCCAACACCTAGAACCAATCCCAATCTAACCTTGGAACCCTGATTCATCCCATGTCTCTATCTTATGACGATCCGAAATGGATTCAAGAAGAAATTCTTGAGATTCTTGACTTGGTAACATGCTTGAAACTCTTTTGGAGGTCGCTCACAGTGATTCTATACATGTAGTGTATTCCCACACTGAAATACAACCATTTAAGATCCAAACTGAGGTGGTCATTTTGAGTCCTTGGACAAAACTCCCTATAAGAACTCATCCTGAACTCACTTCTTTCTATCTGAAGTATCACCACTGACATCACCTGAAGCATTCACTAGGCTCGAGAAGGACCAGTTCCTTCAATATTTTCAAAACTATGAGTGCCTAGTTAAACACCTTGTAGAAGGAGGACGACCAAAAGATGTTCAAATGCACTTGAATATCATTCCATAAACCATCCTTGAAATGCCTCACCCTTGAGGCTTCATCACTCACTATATCAGGTTCAAAGAGAGACAATTCGGTGAACCTCAATGCATAGTACATGAAAAGAATGTCACCCTATTGATGGCTCAAGAACTCCTATGATCTTTCCACTCTTAGTGTACCTAGGAAAAAGTTATCAAAGAATCTGGCCTCAAGTCCCTCCAGACTAGTCCTTTGTTTCTTCCTGCCTATATCTACACATCCTACTAGTAATTTTATGGTCTTTTGAGCATATAGGTAGCCAGAATCACCATCCACCGTAGAGGAATCTCAAGCTGCTTGAAAATCATCTGCAAGAACTCAATCCAATTCTGAGCCGCCTACGAACCATACTCACTTTAAAAAAGTGGAAAGTGCTGCACCTGGGACTGTCAAGTAAGATATGCCATATAATTCTTGGCTCACTACACCCCCTGATCGATATCATGAATCAGACTTACTAGGATCACTATGATATTCTTATCAATCCATGGCCCAAATGATGTAAAATCTTGATTGTTACTTTCTTGCATTGGGACATGTACCTCAACCTAAGCCTGTACCTCTTCTACGGGACCCTCCAGGGTCTCAACCTGCTCATGATCTCATAGAACCCTATCCTCACATGCCCGATGCTCCATCTGATCCATTTATCTGGAAACATGCAAAATAAAATTACACGCTTAGATAGTCTAGATAACACATATATATTTATCATAGATAGGGAAAGTAGTAACACACATCACCAAATCACTACCCTTAACCTACCCCACCGCAACCATTCCACATGACATACCATCCTCATGGCTTATTTACCTACCCATATAAGAGCCAGGTATCAAATATACCACAATCCATGCTTGTCATGATAAACCATGATACCTCAAATTGGCGACCATGCCTCCCAACTAGGTCATCAACATCACCCCATGTCATTGCACCTACCTGCTCTTATAAGATCTAGGTCCATGTCACACATATGTATCACATTTTACAATCAATTATATCCTGAATCAAACATATATAAAACTTAAACATCTTATGTTCCTCAAACAATCATAAGAATTAATAACAATCACACCATTCATTGTCTGGGCAAGGGTCCAATCTCTTTCTTTATCATACTAGGCCAAGGTCACATATCACAAAAAATAAAAATTCACATTCCAAGTGAACCACTCATGGTGGATATCTCATAAATGGTAAAATGAGAAAAATAGAATAGAAATTCCCACCCATGGAAAATTGGTTCATCCCTCATGCATGTGGCTCCAGGAACCAAATCACCTGCCATAAATGCAGTTCTTAAAACACCATAATCTCCAGTATACCATATCCAAAATAATAAAAACAATAGAAAATGAAAGTATAATGATATCATTAGTAGCCATCTAAACAATACAACTAATTACTAGCGAGGAACCCCTCTGATACCATTTGTAGTGCACCAACCTGATTATCCACCTGAACATTGTTTTCAGGGCATGTGACATTAGGCATTAGTTACTCCTCCCTGTATACAAAAGGCGGATGACTATCAGTGATAGTGTAATAAGGGTGTTAGTGGTAAGACTATACCCTTGGGTGATAATATAACAATGATCCGGGTATATATATATATGTATAACTTGTAGTAGAAGGAAAGACTTCACAAATGAAAACCATATCCACCAAAGGTGGAACCACTGTCAATATGAAACAATGTAAAAATCAAAATGAAACACAATAGTAGAAATATAAATAAACACATAAAAATTATTTATGTATAAACTAAGTATATCATGCATCAAATAAAGGTCATACATATCTATATCCATAGGGGTCACTGATGGTTGACCCCTAGAATATATATATATATATATATATATATATATATAAGATTAGTACGTTGAAATTGAAAGAAAACTAAAAAGGTAACATCAGTTGAGAACATAACCTCAAGGATCCTTTCCTTTCATCCATTCTATATAGAAACTTTGATCCAACTCCTGAGTCCAAACCCTTACATGAACATAAAATCATAAAGTCAACATGGTTCTCTAAGGGCCCATGTAGGGTGTGAGAATGAGTCTTAGTAGGGTACCACCCACATGTGTGTACCTTATATTTGAAATTATGTAAGGGTGGAATTAAAAATAAATAAAATATTCACACATGAATATAATGAAACGCACACTTCACTGGTGCTTAGAAACTACTAGGAATGTGTCACCTGCCTTAACCAACACCGAAAAACCATAGCAGAGGGGATCCTTATCCCAAGGAACAAGGAATTCCAAGATATATATTTTTTTAGGTAATACCTCAGGTTCCACCTCTAATGTTAGATAGAACAATGTTCCTCAATACACCTTGTGTCCATATCAAGTCACCAATGTCTCGAAGGCATTCCCAACCCTACAAATATGGTCCCTCAGACCCCTACTCGAAAGCACCCATCGGCACGAAGCTTGATATCAAGAGGCATAATGATATATATCCTCCAAGTAAAATCACAGTTGGATCAAGAACAATGTCTCAAATAATGGTGATGTTCATCCTCTAATATGATCCTTACCCAATGGCCTCAAGAATGGCAAGCCTATTCCCCCAACTGATAGCCTCAACACTGACATTTGAAGGCCCCTCACATTTCCTATGGAATTATACAACAAGAACCCCTAGGCAATTACCTAAGCTGCATTGTCGAGGTCCTACACCTACATGATCAGTAAAACCCACATCATAAATGAATCAAGCTATGTGCACATGAATCCAATTAAGCTTTGGCTAATCATGGGTGAGTGATAATCACCAAATAATACCTAGGAAACTCCACCTCTGACACCTCATACCCTTGAGATCATGTCACTCAAATATGATGTCCATGCCATCCCATATCATGGGAAATTCCACCAATATAGAGGCTTTTATACATCATCTAATCACTACATCATCTAATTTATAGTCAACACCACATGAATTACTCGGTCCAAGCTCATCCTGACAATCACATCACCTCAACCTGATAACCATCACTATCTCAATCCTCGGGACATGCCCGTCATGATCCATTGGATCTTAGAATATGTATATCACAAGAAATTTATATATATAATTCAAATAATAACATCTAAACAATTTAATGAAAGTTATTTTTTTATCTCAAATTATATTAAAAATTCAATTAAATATAAACTGATCTATTTAATAAAAGACACTCACCAACCTAACTTCCTAAAGGTCTTAGACCCTATCAGAACTCATCCTTTTTTAGTTGATGTCAAGAATTACTAGAGGAATCTCATAAGATCTAGTTAGTCAAATGAAATAAACTATTAAAATTAGGGGCCTCTCTAGGTCAACATGATGACACACTATAAGATGATCCCCCAAACACTCACGGAATCTAAAACAAAAATATTCACCACATACCTTAGTATAGTAGATGTAGGCATGTGTGATCATAGCCTCTATCTTTGATGTGTTTTGAAGAAATTAATGTTTCTATAGAATATACTCAAAATAGGAAAAACAACTCAAATGGATTTATCACACTGTGAAGTGAGAGAAAAGGGAATGAGAAACAAGGGTGAGAAGAGATTCACTGATGGAGTTCCAACAGACCATAAATTGATGAAAATAGTTCTCATATGGAGGAAATAGATCAAACCATTTTTTGAAGAAGAAAATAAAGGATCTCCTTATGCAGGACGCGGCCAAAAGGGGAAAAGGAATAAAGAATAGAAGAAAATGGGAGATGGGAAAAATCATCATTTCACCCATTTAATATGGCTCCACGGTTAACTCACACTATTTTACAACCATGAAACAACTATTTGTCCCCTACAAATTATTAGAAATTAACTGTATGGTTTTCCCACGTGGTTTTCTGAACCATGTGAAAACCGTGCATGCTATAGTGTAAATGTACTTCCTAAATGAAACTACACATTTGGCTTGCACTTGGTTTTCCAAACCATGGAAAAATGATGTGGATTAACATTGAAAAATTTACATAAATCTCCACATAGTTGTGAGATGCTACCCACATAATTTTACAATCTATGCGGTAGTACAAAATTGGGCTACACATTTTTCACCGAGAGGCCGTATGGTTTTCCCCCAAACGTACCCCTCATCCTACAACTCCCAAAAATAGACATTTAGGCCTTTAATGAACCTGAAACCCATTTGAACACCAAATTATTTTACCAAAACACTAAAACCATAAAATATATATATATATGGTAGATGAAAAATTCAGAATTGAGTTCTGAAGCACAAAAATGAAATTGACATACCCACCAAATCCAAAAATTCAAAGAGGGAGCAGTTTTCAACATGGTCCAAAAACCTGGGATGTCACATAGATGATAAAAATCTTTTAAGTAATCATAAATAAAAAATACCAACTTCTAAAGGTCTATGTCCATCCACCATGTCTGAATATACCTTCCCTTTGTGAACCAAGCATGAATCCACAAAGGGGTGTGATGATGACAGAAATACCTTCTATAAAAATCCAAAATCATAAAACACCGAACAATAAAAGCAGGGTATGAGATAAAAATACTACTTGGGTTTCACTAAATATTATATTCAGTTACTTCATCATGTTATTAAAATGTGTTTAAATTAGAGTAAAATAATGTGACTATATGATTTTACATTTTTGGATAGGAAAATTGTAACACCCCAAGTTTTTATGAATATTTTGTTTGAATAAATGAAATTTGTGGGAATTATTTCAATGAATGATACCCCAAGTTAATAATTCATCATATTCTATAATAATTTAACATTTATCAACATTAATCATCATCTTATATTGTGTTACACAAGACACTGAGTTTCAATGAAACAACACTTTATTATTATAATTATTTAAGAAAGATAGTTACATCCTAGATGTTAAAATTAGTAATACGAGTAGTATTAACTAATTTTTTAATATTATTTATAATGGTTTAATATACATAAAAACTATTAATAATGATGAATATAATTTTTAGTAAAGTCTTTACAGGTTTGAAAAATACTGTTTTTTCTAATGAACTGCTTTTTTACATCCTTCATCGAAAAAAAATTAATTTTATATAGTTGTAGAAATTTCATTTTAAAAAAAATTATTTTTTAATTTATATTTTTAAAATTATCTCAGGTTGATTTTTTTTGGATTTGTTTGAAATACATTGTTTTTGATGAATAGTGAAAATTACTGAATTTTTATTGAAAACTGCATTTTCATATAACATATTTATATAGATAAATTATATTTTAATTTGGTTTTAATGTTTTACAAGATAAATTGTACATAAATTAATCCGATTTAGGTAATTGGAGCCAATTTTGTAATAATATTGTATATAAAAACATTTCAATCTTTCAAAAATTTCACTTTAAGAACAAGTCATCTGATCTCGTATGTGAGATTAATTTTAAATTAATATCCAACACATATTTTTTTAGAACATGAAATAATGGATATCATATTTTTAATAATAATAATTTTTATAACATTTAGTAATTTAAATTTATTTTTTGACCAAAAATATTATGGAATGTAATTAAAATTAATTACAATGATGAAGGGAAAAATGATTTCTTAGCTGATAAAAATTATCTATAAATATATAAACTAGATAGAAACCTGAAAAATGAAATTTTATAGACATATATCAACCATATACTCTAACTTATATAATATATAAAATTATTGGAGCCACATTATGCATGGGATCGCCCTCAATGGTTTTTTTCTTTTTATATTTACAAGAATGTCACTCCTCCTCCACTATAAATGGGAACTCAGCCCCCTCAGTTATTCATACCTACCAAGTCATTTGGCTCAGACAATCCCAAACCAAATATCCTCCCAAATTCTCTATCTTCATCATATGGGCCTCAATTTGGTTAAAAATTCAACCAAGGAAGCTATTTTGTGAAAACCACAATGGATATACCCAAATAAAAGGTAACATCTTTCCACAAACACTTTTCTTTTATTTCTTTCTACAACCCATATAATATTAATATATCAATAATATATAATAAAATTAGTATTATAAATATAAGTATATGTTTTAATGTTATGGTTTTTCACTAAACTCATATAAAATTCCATCAAATGGGTTTTACAGTCTTCATTCGTGAATATAATAGACAACCTCCTTGCGAACATTTGTCATTGGTTATTCCATTGACTCATTTTGTGGTTCAATATAATAATGGAGTTTTTATTTTTATTGGATATATATTATATTTATGATTTAATTATAATTCTTTAATTATTATATAACACATATCTTTATGTTTTCCTTTTTGTGAAATATGATAACTTTATTTGTGGATGTGTGGACTACATCCTCCTCAGAGTGATGTGATTCATTCACACTTTGCGTGGAATGTATTAAGGATGAGTTTAGTGAAATTATATGATATATATTACATAATATTTATAATTTAATGATAATATATATTTATATGTATATATATCATTTAATTTACTTTCTTTAAAAAATATGTCATGAAAATGAAAACAATGTTCATGCATAAATACGACCAACCATCTCTATGAATGGTGTAATTAATTTCATAATTCTACATTTTATAGATTATTATAAATTAATATATAATGAATATAAATTATATTTATATCATGGTTTAAATAATATAAATAGGGAAATCATTATCTAAGTAAGAGGACTAATAACAACAAGTCAAAACTTGTATAAAAACCCGAGCGATTATTACTCGAAATGTAACATTATTATGGAATTGTTAATTAAAGTGTAATATAAAGTCATAATAAAATCCTATATGGATGTTTATATAGTATTATATTTCTATTATATATATAATAAACTTATATTTATTATACATGAGTTTTTAACTAGTACGAAGAGAGTCAAGACATAAAGTAAGGGGATTTCTAGTCTCACTTTTATTTATATGAGACTTAGGCCTTATACACTACTTATTTTTATTGCGTGGTGTATTTATTAATCATGAATGAATTATATGTTTTTTAATTAAATAATTAGATATTTACATATCAATTTTATTATGACTATTTCATGGAGTTTTACTATTCAAATATTACCAAATTTTAAATTATTGTTTGTCTCAATTTTGCTTCTTTAAGAAACATGTTTTGTTATGAAACTATATTATTTTACGAGGTGAATATACTAAAATTTGTCATGTTATATAATTAATATCATTATTTTCATGATATTTTTTTCTTTGTTTAATTTTATTCTTTCTTGGGTATTTTTATTCAATGTTTCCAATCTGGTATGAGTTTATTGATGTATTCTCATAGTTTGTTGGGATTTTCAATAATTAAGCTTCCAATGATGAAATATTATGATCCATCCCTAGATAACTCTCGTGAATTTTATTCTCCTATATTTATTCACGATATAATGATTTAATGGTACCATTTTCCCACACTTTAGTACTTATGATTATTAATAAAACATTTTTATGAACATCTGAGTTCAATTTTCTCTTCTGTCATAAATCGATTTTCTTCCAAAACCATCTTTTCTATAAATGCTTTCAAAAATATTTCAATTTTTTTTAAATGATATTTTAAGATTATTTTCAACGAAAAAACATTTCAATGATTCCCAAATATTCATTTATAAATTTTCAAATATATTTTCATAGGAACATAATTTCAAAAAGTTTTATGTATTAAGATTTCTTTTTTCAAAGAAAAAATGATAATTTCCTCCAGAAATATTTTAGATGATAATTTAAAGATATTTTCAATTTAGGATGGAATAATTTTATATTACGCATGCCATTATGTATATATTATCCAAGGGTTCCATTCATATTATTTATCTGAATGGTTTATGATTTGATGTAATGATTTTTATGATACTCATTTCTCTTTGAGGTTTTTTATGAAACCGCATATTTTCATGGGTTTAGATTTGATGAAATGAATAGGAAAACAATATATTTTCCTTAGGTTAGGATATGATTATAGATTTATGATACCCATTTAATTCCATGGGTTATGATATAATTAATGTTTATGGTCTAGTGGCACACATATGTATGATTTCATTATGACATGGGTGGGACCTATATCTAACTCTAATGTATTGGGTAAATATTTATATCTAATGAGATAGAAAAAGATAGAACATGGAGTGCATTTGGTTAACTAATGTACTTTTTATACTAATGTGGTCTTTGGAGTGAATATTCACTACTAAAATTGTAATGGGAGTGAACCATTACTAACATAAATTATTGGGGAGTGAACCCACCCCACTAAGATAGCCTCATAAAGATGCATTATATACTATGGAAATAATTTTATATGCATATGTGTCTTACATAATTCCATATCCTATTTCAATGTTATGCTTTAATGCCTTATGCTCTTGATTTCCATTTGATTCATGTATTTTTTAATACCAGTGTTTATGTCATGACTCTTGATTGTGGTCTTAGATATGAAGGGTACGATATTATAATGTTATGATCATTTTCTCATACAATTATGCTCATTATTATACTTACATATCTCTCTTATTTACCTTATTGAGAATTTTAGTTCACCCTTTCTTATGTTTTATTTCCCCATGTTATGAAGACATGCATTATATATGATTTGTCTAATAAGGGTTATAGTCATAGAGAACCTAGTGGGAGATATTGTAGCTCTATTGTAAACCAGTTTTTATGTTTCTAGGTTTAAAAAGGCCCTAAAATAATATGATATTTGGGTTTCTATTTGTGTAATGTATTAAATTTTCCACAAAAGTTATGTAATGCTAACGTTTGAGAATTTTGAGTTGATATAATTGTTATCATATCAAATTTTTTGTTAACTATCAGAAACTAGGGTGTGAAAAACCTTAGTGAGATCCCAAAGGACATATTTATAAGGATAATCCTAAGGATGAGTCAATGTATATGAAGATTCCTGAGAATTTTGGTTATGGATAATGTGTGCGGTTTCCTAGAAATATATCCATGTTTGGATACTACACGTTAAGGTGGATACGAAACATACATACATATGGGTTACAACCCCAAAAACAACATATTGAACTAGACGCAATTGGGAACTGGGGAACGACATGAGGCCTCACTACACACATGGTTTGAGACACTCAAGGTATATTCTTTGAAAATCCAAAAAAAATTCACAAACTATAATGAAGGATTTAAGTACAAGTGGGTATGAATAATATAGGATAATCCTAAGGTGCCATATTTTAAAGAAGATGTCATAATTTAGATATCCTATAAGTATTATTTTCATGATTATGGGTTTTCCCACTATGATGATTGTTTCTTACACATTTATTTCTGGTTTTATTCAATATATGAAACATGAAGCAACTATATTAATAATGAGTGTAATGGTAAATGAAGATATTTTCTCCTTATAATCAAAATTCGATAAGATATGAATTGAAAAACAATATTTATATGATAATATAGCTTTTACAAGCTATAAATCATGCTGAACATCCAATCAAGAAAAGTAGGGAATAGAGTTCTGTTGAGCCTTCATGAAGAAACATCCACCTACTTTCGGTGGGTATTTTGATCTACTAGTTGTGGAATAATGGATTCATACCACTGAAAAGATATTTTTTGTTCCCCAATGTTCAGAACATGAGAATGTTATTATGGATGTTTTTCAGTTAGAGGGAGAAGAAAACCAGTGGTAAAATATAATCAAGAATATGATGCAATAAGATAAAATTGAATCTATAGATTGGGATGAGTTCAAGTTTTTTTTCAATAAGTAAATTCCACATATTCTTCATAAAAGGATTGATTTATAGTTAAATAAAAGAGAAGATGAATCTATTGGTACCAATGAAACCAATTTTACACGACTTTATAGGTATACTAATATAATTACCTTCTAACCTGAATGAAAAGACGATAGTTTTTTCAGGGGCTTATAGACATGACTCAGAAGGTCCTTATCCATAAGATACCTTAACAGATATGAAGATATTTTTCATTATTCAATCATGGAAAAAATGTAGGTTGGAGTTATTTATCAATCTCACGGTTTTGATAAGAACTGGATGAGGGATTTCAATGGAAAATCTAAGAACTATGAAGAAAAGAAGTTTCACATTCCATTATGCTATAAGTGTGGGAAAAAATGAAGCAAAATTTATTAAGGGGTCTAATAAATGTTTTATATGTGGAAGGTAAGGTCATAAAACAATTTATTACTGATGTGATGGGAAGAAGTTAGCTAACAATGTGAATAGAGAGAAAGATAAAATGAATGATCCTCCTCTACTTTAGTGTTACATGTGAAAATAGAATGGAAATTATGATAACTAGTTCCCAAACTAGTAGGTTAACAATGATGATCAATGTCACCATCCTATTATGATGAGGGACAAGAGGAAATCTCATGCTATCACTGTCTTTGATGAGGGTTGCGGTAATGATATCATGAAAGGTATACATACCATCCACTCTAGAACATATAATGTCGTATTTTATGCGGGATCTACTGACTCGTTCAATATGAATAATTTTAGTTATGTAATAATATTCAATCCAAATTATTATATTTTGAATTAATAGTGCAAACCCCAAATGTAACAATTATTTCATATCAAGTTTCTGATTCATCTCCGATTGACATTTTTTTGGAATGTTCTTTAAATAAATCTTTTCATTTTTCTTCTGGTTGAATCTGAGGCCGTCTTAGGCTTGTATTTTCTCTCTATGCATAAATATGAAAACAATTATCAAGGAAGGGGGGTTTTATTTAATTATTCAAACCAACCTTGGATGTTCTATCAATGTGGTGATAATTATAAACTTCATAGTGAGATTAAATCCTGATTGTAGGCCTTAATTCCTATTCAGATGGTCTGTTTATCTCAAATGGTTGGTGATAAAATAAAAATAAATTATATGAATATTGTTTGGGAATTTTTTGGATATCATTATAGAATAATTTCCCCGCCTTTCACCAAAATGTGGAGTTGAGTTATCAATAAAACTCATACTTGGTTCCACACAAATTTCCAATAATCCATATAAAATGTCCTAGATTGAGTAGAATGAATTGAATAAGAAACTCTAAGAATAACTTGGTATTGGATTCATTCACCCAGATGTCTCACCTTGTGGTTCCCATATTCTTTTTGTTAAAAAGAAATGTGGATCAATATGACTCTACATATATTATTGGGAGTTGAATGAGATATCAATCAAGATCAAGTATCCTTTTTCCCGTATTGATGACTTGTTTTATCAACTGTGTTGAGATCAACACTTTTTTCAGATTAACCTTCATTCTAAATATCCTAAATTGAGGGTAATGAAGAAGGATATACCCAAGGTAAAATTCCATTAATGTTATGGACACTATGAAGTGATTTCTTTTCATCTTACTAATTCCCATCCTATCTTCTTGGATATAATGAATAAAGTCTTTATATATTAACTTGATCAGTTTGTGGTATTATTTTATAATGATATTCACATATATTAAAATAAAAAGTTGTATCATGAAGAGAAATTTATAATTTTACTAAATACCCTAAGGAACAAGAAACTGTATGAAAAATTTAGAAATTGTGGTTTTTTCTGCAAAAGGCTTCATTTTTGGATTATATATTCTTCAGAGAGGGTATTGAAATAGATCCATCAAAGACATAGAAAATTTAATTTCGGCCTTGACCATCCATGGTGATAGAGATCCATAGTATTGTTGGTTTAGGTGGATATTATCTATAATGTTTATAGAATTTCTCATGACTATCCAATCATATGACCTAGTTAACTCAGAAGGGTGCCATGTTCCTCTTGATAGATGAATTTGAGGAAAATTTCAAGAAACTGAATCAAATTTAAGTTAGTGAACATGTTCTTATAATACCCTATAGTGGATAATTGTTTTAATTCTATAGTGATGCATCTAGGAATGAATATAAAATTTTTATTATGAAATATAACATGGTTATATCCTTTTCCTCGTTAAAATTTTACATTCATGAAAAAATTAACAAACAGAAGATTTGGAGTCAGCTGTGATAAATTTTTTATTAAAGTTATAAAGGAATTATCTTTATAGAGAAAATTGTGATATATATATTTATCATAAAATTTTATATATATATTCCTATAGAAGGAGTTGAACAAGCCTTAGAGAAGATGGTTGGAAGTGATAAGGGATTATGAATACTTAATACATTACCACCTCGGGTAAGCTATCAGTGTCACAGATTATTTGAGTTGAAAGGATCATGATATATCAGACACGATTAGGATAAAAAAATATCCAATATTATTAGATTTGTAATGCATGGACCTAGAATTAATAAATGTTGGAGAAAGTATTATCGCAATCAATTGAATTTTCAACAATCAATTCAATTGAAGATTAATGAGGCACAAAAAGAAGATAAAGAACTACATAATTAGTTTAGAAATGTTCCCGAGTTTATCCTTGATCAGGATAGAATTATAATGTTCAATAACCATTTACGTGTTCCTTATATAACTGATTTTAAGGAGTTGTTAGAGTAATATCATATCTCATTATTCCATATTCATCCAGTAAGTATGAATAAGTATAGATGTTTTAAATAATACTTCTGGTGGGATGGAATGATGAGATATATGACATAGTTTTTACCTCGGTTCTTGGTATACCATCATGTTAAGGAATAAATACAAAAGTCTAAGGTGATGTTCAATCCATTTCCCATACCATAATGGGAAAGGGATAACATAAATATGGATTTTTTAGTTGGAATCTCGAAAACCTATAAGGTAATAATGCTATATGGTTGGTAGTCAATATCCTTAATAAGTCTGAACACTTCATTGTTTTTATAGAAAAGTTCTCTTTGCAAAAACACACTAGGATATACATTGAGGAAGTGGTAATGTTTCATGTAGTACCATATTCCATTATATGTGATCAGGATCCATGTTTTACCTCAATGTTCGTGAGAAGAATTCAATAAGGCCTTGATACAGAATTGATTTTTAAAAATTCTTACCATCCTTAGTTGTATTGTCTTTTTGAAAGAACATTTCAAACCCTAAAGGATATATTGAGATCCTGTTCTCTATATTTGAGATGTGGTTGGGATCAACACCTTCCTATAAATTAATTTTCTTACAACAACAGTTTGTGTACAATAATTTAGATGACTCCTTTGGAATTCCTCTAGGTATAGAAATGATGATATCTAATGAACTAGAATGAATTTTAAGGATGCGAGATATTTGGACCTGCGATTGGGGGAGAGATGGAAGATAAGACTAGATATTTTTAGCAGCATATCATGGTACCTCAATGTCAGAAGATATTTTATGTTGATAACCATCAACACAAATCTAGATTTTAATGTTGGTGAGATGTGGTTTCTATGAATCTCTTTATAGAATATGGTTGTTATATTCAGGAAGAAATGGAAATTAGTCCCCATATATAATGGTCCCTTTGAGATTCTTGATCGTATCGGGATGGTAACCTATACCTTCTAACTTCCAGAAAACCTCGCTCAAGTCCATCATGTATTAAATGTGTCTCCCCTAAGGATGTGCATCCCCAACCCTTAATATGTAAAGATCATATAGGTTATACCACTAGAGCAGGTTCATTCTTATGTGGAACAAGTAGTCGAAATTATTGATCATATAAAAAATTTCTACAAAACAACATAACTCACCTGGTAAAATTTTTGTGGAGAAATCACCAATTATAGGAAGATACATGGGAACTGTAGGATATTATTAGGTATATTTATCCTCAATTTTTGTATAAGAATGATGAATTTTGTGGGGAAATTAATTTTAATGGTGGCTGATTATAACACTGTGAGTTTTTATTAAACTATTTTTGAATAAATTAAATTTATTTGGTGTATTTCATTTCATGATACACCAAGTTAGACTTTTTTAAATGCTACAACATGTTATGTTTTCTATACACATAACATAGGCTTATCATGTGTTATATACAACACTAAGTTTCTACGAAAGAACACTTTATTATTATAATTATTTAAGAAATAAATTTATAACCTAGACATTAAACACATTAATATTAATAGTAAAAAGTAAATTTCACATATAATTTATAATGGATTCATATAAATAAAAAATATTTTTATTGAAATATAAAATTTCATCTAAAGTCTTTATATGTTTGAAAAATATAAAGAACTATTTTTTATAGCATTAATTGAAAGAAAATAAAATAAAAATTTGAAAATTTTACAAGTTTAAATTTCTAAAATAAACATCATTTTTGAATTCATAATTTTTTAAAAAAATTAGGTTAATTTTTTTTTTATTTTTATGCAAAACATTATTTTTTATGAATGGTGATAAATACTGAATTTTAATTAAAAAATATTTTCTTCTAATATATTTTTATAGATAAATAATATCTCAATTTGGGTTTAAATATTAATTATATCAATTTTAAAAAAATTAATTTAATGTTGGTTTATGGAACAAGGGTAACATTGATATTGAATATAAAAATAATTCATTCTTTCAAACTTTTCACTTTAGAAACCTTTCATCAAATATTATCAATGGGATTAATTTTAAAATATTGTCTACCACTTACACATTTATAATTTGAAAAACTGGATTCCCTATTTGGAATAAACATAATTTATAATGTCTATTATGTTAAAATTATTTTTGAACAAAAATATTAGTGAATGCACTTAAAATTAATTACAAAAATTTAGGAAAAAATGAGTTTACATAGTGGTTAGACATAAATATTAAAAGGTTAAATTACCTATAATATGTTATAAAATCCATTTTATAGAAATATATCTACCATATACCCCATTTTATTGAATATGGACCAATATTGGAGACAATGTATGTAAGGACAACCTCTCAATCATGTTTTCCTTTTTATATTTTCAAGAATGTAACTGCTCCATTATAAAAGGCCACTCACCCACCTCACTTGTTCACAACATGAAATAAATTTGTATTAGCCAAAACCTAACAAAATAACCTCCAAAAATCCCTCAATTCATCCTAAATTCCTCATAATGGGAAAAAGTCCTACCATTGAAGCGTTTTGGTGGAAACAAAAAAACGAGTTACCTAAAAAAGAAGTAACATTATTCTAAAAGCACTTTTGTTTTATTTATTTATCCACAACCTAAATTATTAATATATCATGAATATATAATAAAATAAGTATCATTAATATAATAATATGTTTCTATGTAACGGTTTTTACCTACAATCAGACACACTTCTATTAAATGGGATGCACAATCATCGTTCGGTGGTACGGTGGGTTACTAACTTGGAAACTAATGTTGTTCATTCTTCGATAGACAACTTACATGGTCAGTGATAGTAATGGGCATACTATTTTCATATGATATATATGATAAAATAATTTTATTTATACATATTTTATTATTATATAACACATTCCTTTATTCTTTCAATTTTGTTGAAATATGATATCATCATTTGTGGACCTGTGGACTACCACCTCCTCCAAGCGATGTGATTCGGTCACTCTTCACGTGGAATGTATTAAGGATGATTTTAGTGGAATTATATTATATATATTACATAATAATAATATAATTATTATATTTATATATCATTTAATTTTATTTCATTCAAAAATATGACAAGGAAATTAAAACAACGGTCTTGCGTACATATGACCTACCGTCTCCATCAACAATGTAATTAATATCCTATTACTATATTTTTTAGATTATTATAGATAAGTATATACTGAATATATATGAAATTTATTCCATGTATTAAATTCTTGAAATAATTAAATCATGATCTATGTAAGAGGACTAATAATGAAAAGTCAAAACATAAATAGAAAACAAAGTTGTTATTACCCAAAACGAAACATTTACATGGAATTGTTAATAAAAAGGAAATATAACATCATAAGTAAATAATATATGTAATTATATATATTAATATGGTTCATAAAAATATTTATAATAAATTTATATTAATTATATTGGTGTTTATAATGAGTATGATGAGAGTCAAGACATAAGGTAAAGGGATTTCTAGTCTCACTTTTACTTCTAAAAGACTTATGCCTTATTCACCACTCATTTATTTTTTTGGTGTATATACATCTAATGAATGAATTATATGATAAATATTCTTATATTTAAGGGTAATTATATATCCATTTTTTATATCTATTTAATGGGGTTTTACGGTTCAAAACCTACCAAATCGAGAAGTCAATTTGTGTAAATTTTTCTTAGTTGAGACACATGTTTTGTTATGCTGCTATATTATTTTATGAGATTTATATAATTAAATATGAAATATTTCATCATGAGTATAATTATTTTCATAATATTTTTTACCTTCATGTAATATTATTCATTTATGGGGATTTTAATCCAATATTGTCAATGTGGTAACAATTTATTGCCGCAATCTCATAATTTATTGGGATTATTTAGGATTATGCACCCATTGATGAAATATTATGAACCATATCTCAATAATTGTCCTAAAATTTATTATCCTCTAGTTATTCATGACATTCTCATGTAATGTTACCATTTTCCCACTCTTTTGTTATTTAGATTATTAAAAAAATATTTTTATGAAAATATGGATACCTTTATCCCTTCATCTAGAAATCTATTTTCATCAAAAACCATATTTCTAATAAATTATTTAAAAACTGTTTCTAAAGTAATTTTTAATATTTTTTTAAAATAAAAAATATTTCAATGATTTTCAAATCATATGTTATAATTTTTCAAATCTATTTTCAGTGAAAAATGTTTTCAAAATGGTTTATATATTAAAAAATGTTTTTTTCAAGATAAAAAGATAATTTCTTAAAGAAATGTTTTGAATGATATTTCAAAAATATATTCCATATGAGGTGAAATAATTTATTGTTACACATGCCTTTTTGGGGATATTATCCAATGGTACCATTCATATTCTTTCCTCAAATGGTTTATATTTTGATGGTGTGATGGTTATGAGACCTGTTCCTCTTCCATGGATATATTCTTATGAAACTTTCTTCTTTTCATGGGTTATAAATTTATGAAATTATTATGAAACCTATCTATTTTACATAGGTTATGACATGATGACATGGTTATTATATCCATTTCATTCTATGGGTTATGATATGATTAATGATTTTGATATAGTGGAACACATATATATGATTTCATTATGATATGGGTGGGATCTATATCTCCCTCAAATGCATAGGGTACACATTTATATCTAATGAGAATGAAATGGATGGAAGGAGGAGTGAACTAAGTTGAGTAAAAAAAATTTCTACTAAGATGGTCTTGAGAGTGAACTTTGACTACTAAGATTGTCATGGGAGTGAACCATAACTAACTGTATAGTTTTTGGGATGAAACCATTCCACAAAGATTTACTAGGAATTAATCCCGGAGTACTATGGAAAACATTTTATATGATTATATGTCTTCCACAATTCCGTGATATATTACTATGTTATTATTTCATGGTTTATACTCTTGATTCCCTTTTAATTCATGTCTCATGAACATAAAATATTAATTTTCTGACTCTTGAATATTATATATTATAGGTAGGGTATGATCTTATAATGTTTTGATTATATTCTCATATGCTTATTCCCATGATTAAGATTACATATCTCCCATGTTTACCATTACTGAGCATTTGAGGACACCCTTTATTATGTTTCATATCCCCATGTTATGATGATTTGTATTATGTATGATGTTTCTAAGAAGTGTTTTAGTCATGAAGATCCTAGTGAGAGATAATGTATCTCACTTATGTACTAATGTTAATTTTTATATGTTTCTAAATTCACTAAACTAATACAACATTTGGGGTATATTTGCGTAATGTATTAAATGTTCCAAAAACATTGATGTAATTAAAATGTATGATAATAGAGGGAATATATATAAATAAATCCAAATAAATCATTTCACAATGGTGTTGGGTTTTAAATGGAATTTTAATCTAAACAAATTAGTTATCAATCAAATATTGGAATACATTTCCTTTCATCAGTTGAAAATGAAATCTTTTCCTAAAAATATATGATTTTTTCACAAGATAAATATGGATCAATCAAGGAGTTTATGAACATGATCTTGATATAAAAATATGTGAATATGTTAATAAAATGTTTTCATGGTTTATTATCTCAATAAAATGGCCAATCAAGAACAAAAATCGATCGAAAAAGGAAACTCCAATGAAAATTAGTGATACTAAACACTGGAATGTATTGAATATCAATTATAAATATTTCATGGATATAACCAATATATTATAGTAATTCCACCCTAGAAAAACTAATAAAAATTAATCCTGATCAATTTTTGGGATTATATACAGTCTCATAGGAATCAAACAAACCAGTTCCACACACACCTTCTTTCCTAGCCATATATCCATGTCCTAAACCTTTCATATTCTCTATATATCCACTATATGGGGTGTGAGTTCACTATAAAAGCATAAATATAGGTCATATCATCTATATACCCAGGTCCTGATGATTAGTGAAAATAGGTGAGTGAGATGATCATGTTATGATGATCACTATGAGAATCCTTATCAATATCAGTCATGGGATTATTTCCAAAACATTTTTATATTGGGTATATTTAATCTATTCAAATATCACTCTCACTCCCTAAATCCATCAAGTGAATAATACCATTTTAAAACCCAATAAGGGGAATCAAAATAACCAGTTAAGCTATAACAGGGGACTATCTTAAGAGAGGATCATCAAAAAGTGTAAACTAAGCCACGAAACATAATCAATTTCAATTCAAATCCTTTTCTTTTATTCAAAATTAAAAAGGTTAATCATACCTAAAACATTCATAAATTATCACCAAAGTGCAAAACATTCCTTTAAATAAATAATTTCTTTCAAAATATCTATAATGAATTCAAAATAAGATTCCCAATTTAAAAAGGCAATTTTCATTTCAAAACATGGGTTGACACGCTCTTTCCATGTGATAAAGACACTAATTTCAAATCATCCAAGAATTTCCATTTAAATGTAACATGTATATTATAAAAATAAGGATCTTGTTCATTTCAAAAATTCCAGAATTTGAAACCATGTGTAAAGCATTATACATATCAACTCATTTCATTCAAATAAAGGCATTTCACATTATAAACCATAACTCTTCCTAAAACATAATCGTTCACATAAATAACCATAAAAATTTCATTAAAATGGAATAAAAAATCTACATGGAATTCATATATTTAATAAAATTATAGAAAATATATATTTCAAAAAAGGAGATCCTAATCTGAATGATTATGTCCATGCCATGTTCACTATATAAATAAGAGGATAATAGAATCTTTTAGGAGTAAATTCAAGAATAAAATTTATATAACTTGTATTATATAATAAGTTACACATATCTATGAATTCTTAAGAAAAAATGAATTAAAAAACGAAGTAAAATAATAGAAACATCTACTTTAAATATCTAAAAATCCAACCACAATGAATTTGAGGTGTGTTTCTTTCATTGGAGACCACCTAATCAAGGAAAATGGATCTCGGTAAAAGTCAAAATAGATAATAAATCCAAAATTAAACATCAAAATTCCATGACATAATGATTCAAAATGCTAAAATATCCTCTAGAAATAAAAAATCCAGAGAAGAGGAGAGATCAAATTCCCAGAGGAGAAGAATTTATAAGAGGAGAATCACCACTTCGATCGGTATTTTGAGCAACAAATATTTGAGTTTTAGGTAGATAAAAAAACTAGATGGATCCCAAAATACAAAAAGATTGACTCAGTTTGAAATTAGGATGATGGAATTAAATATGGGGGATCATGATTCTTATATATGAAAAATAAGACACTATGTCGCAGCCCCCATGGATACACCGTTGAGTTTTAGAAATGGTGGGAGACCATAGTGGAGTGAAAAATGCTAAACTTTATCCACCCCTAGTCCAACATCTCCCTGGATCCATAACATAATCTATACACTATATCCTATTTACCAAAGGTCTAACTACAATAATCCCACACACAATGCCACAGCTACCCCCCAAAATGGAAGAGGGCAAAAATTTAACCAAAGCATCCATGATATAGCCACACTACATAAGCCGTAGTGGTTCCTCAAAAGGTAAAGGCATGAAAATCCCCCATGCCTTATGTTGGATGTCCACACCATAAGTACGAACAAAAATATAGTGGCTATGCCAAAACCTATATTCCATATCACAAATACCCCCCAAAAATATTAAGCAATAAAAATTAGCGACACCGAATCAAAATTGCTCCATCATACAACCAAACATTCCTACACTAAAACCCTATCCCCCATGGTAGAAAAACGTGAAAAATTATATAAGAATTCCAAAAACACCAAATATTTCCAAAAAATATGAAAATACACACAAATAAAAATATATCATAGATAAGGGGTTTGAAATACCTGAATATTGGTAAATTGATGTTATAATATCCCCAACAGAATTTATTTCTATCCCTAGAATGATTCTATTATGAAATATAGGAAAAAAAAAGAATCCAAAACAACTCCATTAGTCATCTAGTGGGTAGGACAATCTTCCAATTGTAAGAAAGACTCAACAAAAACAAAAACTCATGATCGTCAAGATTAATTAGAAAATAATAATAAAGAAATAGACCCCAAGAGTAAGTCTCCATATCATTTAAGTATTCAATGAAATTGTATAACATGAGAAAAACATATCCCTTAAACCCAAAATAATTTACTCTAATCTCCTTCCAATGAAAAAGAAATAACAGAATAGTACACTGAAGTGAATGAAACAACAAAATACCTAAACAATACCATAGGATTTAACATTCTTAATATACATCAACGATCAAACATCTATAACAGAGGAACAAAATTGATTAGGATTCCCATAACAGGCTAGTAATATATGGTAAACTAGGATTTTCAAATTCAAGCCTCACCCCTTGATGATCTCATCAAAAATTGACCAACACATTCGAGTTCTTAGTACATCAAAATAAACATTGTCTTAGTTACCCGTGTATAACACTAATATTTATCAATGTCCAACCAGAAATATCTCAGGTTCATTGAACAAAAAGGAGCTACACTCCCAAATGTGAGATGATCTATCATGTCAAAATTGAACTCTAACCATTAGGTTGAAAATGAGGATAATAAGGAGAAAAATCAAAACAAAAAATATCAAAACACAAAATATAAGAAGACACCCACAATAGAAAGAAACAAGAGAAATTTCAATGAAAAACTACTCAATCATATAAAGGTTTTCAAAGAATCATTCCACTTTATCAATAGGATCACATATAACCATATGGAATTGAATATATTCAAAATGATGGGTAACCATTAAATAGTTAAAATCTACAAGGAAAACTATAGAGATATCATGAAACAAAACCATCTGCATGATCACAACCAAGGTTTAATGTGATCACTGATAAATTTCCCAAACCATGCTACCAAGATCTCAAAAAAGGTTTCCAAAAATTGATTTTCCATAATAAGGAATTCATAAATGGTTTTCACTTCGAAGACAGAAAAAAGGATCGGTTAACTTCCATCACAAGGAAAATATTCTCTACTTCATGAAAATATTCACTCCTAGAACTATAGATGGAGTCCAGGAATCTTGATGCATCCATTACAACACAGTAAAAAGATTAGAGTCCTCATTTAAAATGTCTTCTTTTAGTATCCCAACTTATAAACCCTTATAAGGTGACCCAATAGGCCACACTATTTAAATACATTTTGATGTTTCAAAATTGACATCATGGAATGAACAGGTGATCCACAGTAGAAGATCATAAGAAGAATATTTTTTCCCCAAGAAGACATTCCCTTGCTATCTAACTCTTGTGGTCCACCAAGAGAAACATATTCTTGAAAACCCACTATGTATAACAAATTATCCTCTATATCAATAGATTAAGGAAGATTATATACAATGATGACCTTTTTGTGGTCCAATTTCTAGAAATTATTTGTCTCCATCACTCAATTTTGAGTCTAGGTAGAGTAATCCACTGGATATGAAACTTTAATATAATGTGATGAACAATTTTAAATACCTTATCGATGGATAAAATTTATATCATTAACGGAAAACATGTTAGGGGAAATATTTGTTCATCATGAAAAGGCCCATCAACTAAAGCATACAGAATCAATCAAACAGAGTACAAATACAACCATTCCAAATATTTCAAAAATGTTTCTAAACCACATTCATCAAAACATAACTAACTTGAAACACACATGATTTCCCCATTTATAATACAATACACTTTTCTTCAAAATGTGACATCCTCATTAACAAATTCAACATGGTTTAAAAAATCCCATACCAACTCATTGAAATTAATTCATGGTTCAAAATAACTAATCCCATTTTAAAATATTTAAAATACATTCAATTTTAAAATTATAAAGACCAAAATTCCTTCTTAAAACATTATTTAACAAATCACAAAATAGTATTTGAAAGTCACTTTCCCAAACCAATTATTTTTTAAAAAACTGGTTTTGATAATTGAAATTTTTTCTCAAAATACCCAATAAAACATAATTTAGGCCACTATTTGGTTGTTAAAAAGTATTTAAAATCATAAAAAATGGATTAAAGATGAAAAAACTAAAAAAGATAAAGAAAATACCATATCTATAACCCTCTAAATAAACTCCCAAGAGTGAAGTCATTTTAATAAGAATTGGATAGAGAGGAATGCTTTTTTAGAGTAGAAATATGCATGTTTGGGATTCATGTGCTAGTAACCATATACACACCTCATAATATTTACTGGATAAACTTCCTGATCAATCACAATGATTTACTACAGTTTACTAGACCATGAAAGTAAAATAAGTTTCTAATCATCTTTCCAATCAAACCAAAAAATCATAATATATTCCCAAATTCTAATATAGTATAACTGGGAATTAAAATCTCATTTATAGTTAGGATTGCAATAACTCAATTTAAATACTCAACTCTCCACTTTCTCTGGTAAATCATGTCTCATTGTGAATATGTGGTAATCAACTATGCACTCATAAGCAACCTCTTAAGCCTTGAAAAATTACACGTATCCTTTCTTCCATGACTCACCCCAAATAACATAAGGGATTTCAAGAAAATGTTATTTCCCTTAATGGTAAAACAAATTTGATACCATTTGTAATGAACTAACTCATGTTACAATCTAAAATGATATATAAAACAATTATTGACTAACTTGAAGAGTGTTCTGAATCCCCATGGGCTAAAGATAAGTTCCTGGACTTCAATAAAAAACATTTTTGGAATATTACACACATAAAAATGATAACTATAATCTAATTACACTATGAGAACATCATCTAATATGAAAATAAAAATGTCCACCTCAGGTAAGTGAGATGATACAAATACTGAAAGTAATAAATAACTAAAAAACCATCTTCTAGTGGTCTATGACCACCCATAATGTCCCAATACACCTCCCCCATTAAACGAACCATGAATCCACAATAGAGGGTGATGAGAACATGTGAACCTACTATAATGACACAGAGGTTGTAAAAACCAAATAGTAACATCACAATATGTGCTATAAATCCTAGTAGGATTTCACCAAATATTCTATATAGTCACTTCATATGGTAATCCAAGTATGCCAAAATATGAGTATAATAAAGTGAGTACCAAACATCACATTTCAGGATCGGAAAATAAAACCATTATAATTAGTTTACAATGGAGTAGGGTTTTAAATAGAATTGTAAAGTTTTTGAAAATAATTTATCAAACCATAGTAAGAAAACATTTCATTTCATCATTTGAAAAGAATAAATTTTCATGAAAATCATTGAAAACCATTTAAAAAAGAAAATTTAAATCCGTATTACAAATTATGAAAATGAACCTGATATAAAAAATATATACAAGAGTTAATATAATGGATTCAGGGTGTATAATCAAAATAAATAGATAAAAAAGAGCAGTAATAAATCAAGCAAGGAAACTCTAGTGGTAATTTCTGACAATAAACACTGGTACATATAAACTACAAAATATTTAGATGGAATGGGTATAACATAGATATAATAGTGATTCAAACATATACATGATAATAAAAATAATGATAGTAATTTTTTTGACATACATCTAGTCTCATGGATCATAAAAAAACTAGTTCCACACAAAACCACCTTCCTAGATGCGTGGTTTTTTCCTAAAACATCCATATTATTTATGGAGACACTAGATATGGTGTGAGTCTACTAAAAAATTAGAAATATGGGCCATCAAATCTAACTACCTAGGTTACCATGATTAGTCAAAGGAGGTGTGTGAGCTAATAAAGTTATGAGTTCACAATAGGGATCCTTATCAATTTAAATCATGGGATCATGCCCAAAAAATTTCAATAATGGGACCATTCCCTATATCCAAATCTCACTCACACCGCAAAACGCACTCAATTGAATAATACACTTTTCAACAACCATCAATGGAAAGAATAATAATAAACAATGCTACATAAATGGATTATCTCAGGACAAGAACATCATAAAGATCCAAATGGGACATTGAGAATCATCAATTTTAATTCAAAAACTGTTTTTGATTAAACATTCAAAAGGGTAACCATAAACACTTACAAAAATCATCATAAATGTTACAAATGAGCCTTTGAACCAAGAATTTATTTCAACATTTAACCAAGGAAATCAAAGAAAGTTTCTAAAATTAAAAAAGTCTATAATTCATTTCAAAATATTTTTTTACACCTAATTTCCATATGGTCAACTCACTCATTTACAATCGTTTATGAACATCCATTTAAAATCAAATGTTAAATAATAAAAAGAGGGGTCTTGGCCAATTAAAAAATTTATGAATTTTAGAACATTTGGAAATAATTACATATATCAACTAATTTCATTTATATCATGTCATTTCACTTTAGAAATAAAAACTATCCTAAGCCCTCACATTCTTCAAAATAAAATTAAATATAACATTGAAAAGGAATCCAAAATCATCAAGGAATATATAAATATAATAATGTGATATAAAATACATATTATAAAAAAGGAAAATCCAATCCTGAATTATTATGTTAATACCATGTTCAGTCCATAGAAAATAGCATAAATGAAGCTTGCATGAGGCAATTCAAGATTAATTTTCATAGAAAATGTATTAGAGAATAAGAAAAAAATCATTGAATTATCAAGAAATAATTAAATAAAAGATGAAGTGAAAGTATAAAGACATCTATTTGGAATATCTGGAAATACAACCCTAATGAATTTAGGATGTGTTGCCTCTAATGTTAACCACCAAATCAAGGAAGATGGACCTAGGTAAAAGTAAGAAGAGACATTAGATATACAATTTCACCTCAAACATCAATGATAAAAGAAATCTCAAGGACACCATATTCTCTATGAAGAAAAAATAAAGAGAAGAGGATAAATAACGGTCTAAGATGAAAATATTTATTGGAATAGGGTCACTTATTTGATCGGAACTTTGATTCAGTAAGATAAGAGTTTGGGAGAGAATAAACCCTTTTGAGGGATCCCAAAATCCAAAATTTTAGACATGGTTCGAAAAAAGAAAGTTGGAACTAAATATTAGGAGCCTCATGTTTTTTATTTCTGTAAAAATATAACAGTACTCTAAAGACCCCATGGCCATGGTGGAGAATGTATTAAAGAAGGGGATACCATGAAACAACACAAAATGCTACACCATAGCCACCCTCAGTCCAATTTCTCTTAAGATAAATGGCATAGTCTACCAACACGATCTTATTTTTTTTAAGGAAAGCCTATGGAATAAAACAGACACACCATGTCGCAGTTACCCCAAAAACAGAAGGGGCCATAAATCCCATTAAAGCCTCCATAATGCAGCTATGCCACAAAAACTACAACAGTGCCTCAAATTTATGAGGCATGAAATGCCTTGATTCAATAATTGGGATATCTATGCTGCCTGAACTACCTCTAACACAAAGGATACACGACAACTGATCTTCCACATGACAACTACCGCTATCAAGGAAAATCATTAAAAACTATCAATCCCATATCTAAATTTCTCCACATCAAAATTTGACTCTCCATAATTGAATCCATATCCTCTATGGGGTAGCAACTAAAAATATATAGAATAATCATTCTAAAAAATCTAGAAAGACACCCAAATAATAGTATATCAAAGATAAAGAGTAAAAATACATGAAAACTGGTAACATGATGTTATAAAATGGATTGGAGGGTATATATGGGAGTAAATAAATAATGAAAAATTATTGTTTTGACATGTATAAAATGAAATAATTGGTGATCAATTTTTTCGCAATTAAAGTATAATAATTTGAATGTAAAAAAAGATATTTTTCTAAAAAATAATTCTTTTATGTGTAATGTGTTTTTATATTAATAATTTAAATTAATCCATATTCATGAATGATTATAATAAATTGAATCAATAATATATTCAATAAAATATTTTGTCATTATTATAATGGGTTTTACTCGGATAATAATAATAATAATTTCAGTTTTATCTTTAAAAGTGAATTTTTATAAAAAACTATTTTCATTATTTTTTCACACATAATTTATAATGAATTTATTCCAATTATAAAATTTTATATAATAAAATCGTTCCCATATTTTGAATCATAGTTTCAAAATTTAATATTGATTTAGATATCATTTTTGGTCTTTATGAATAATAACCAATGTAAATAATCATTGCTATAGTAAATTTTAATATGGATAAGGAGGGGTTAAACATAAAATATAATGTTTAAAACAATAAAAAAACTTGAATAAATCCTATTTTTAAATTTATTTATACCCAAAATAATCTTATATTAATATTTTGCTTGTTTTGATGGCAGTTTCACTTGAACATGAATTTATTTTATGTTAATTTTTTAAGTATTTACATGAGTGTGGCTCCCTCAATTTGTATAAGGTCACATAATCTAGTCTATTCTATAGACTACTTGAGCCATTTATCTTAAGAAAAAATCCCCCAAATACTCTCCCAACATATTTATACATAATCTTGTGGTTTGTTTCTTCCCAAAAGAATCATCCAAGAACCCTTAATGTGATTTTCAAAGGAGGATACACAAAGAAGAGGTATATATTCTTACTAATTTGTTTCATATTTTTTTATTTTTAAACATACTAAAAAAGATATATAAAAAATTCACATTAAAAATATATATTTACAATTATTATAAGTTTTCATATCAATTTTATTTTTATTTTATATCTCATTCCCATCGGTTTTAAAATGATAACGTCATTTACACGTTAGTGTGGACCACCACCACCAAAGAGTGATGTCACCCATTTTTAATTTATCATTTACATGGATGGTCATAAGGATATATTTAATGAATATATATTATTTTTATTATATTATTATTTATTAATACTAAATTATTGTTTAACTTTCTTTCATTCCATCCACAAAAATGTGAAAACATCACCCATGCTTACTTACGAACTACTATCTCTATGAAGTGATGTAATCCATTTTTCATCACTTATTTATATGGGTGGTTATAAAATTTTATATAATGAATAAATAAGAAACATATGAAATGATTATGTTTCTTAATATTATTAAACCCTGAACAAGTTTCATGGATCAAAACCTTCAAACCAAAATATGTATGAAAAAGAGATATGTTTTCACTAGAATGTTCATTTTAATGATGAATTGTCAATAAAATGATAATTTAAATTTATAATGAAATGATAAATAATATTTTATGTGTTAATATAGTTTTAGAATATATCTATTATAAATCTATATTTTTATATCGGATGAAATAATCTGAATGAAGAAATATGAGACTTGAGGTAACTATTTATGTTTCAATCCCATTTTAATTTGGTATTTTCAAGGCTAAAATTACATTGTGGGAAATTATATGAATCATATACTTTAAACACCATTAGTTTTATTTTCCTATTCATTTTAATATAATATTAATATAATAGTACCAATTTCCTTTATTTGGAACCTAAAACGATTGAGAATATATTTAATAAAAGAAAAAATTTATCCACTTTGTTCAGAAAAATTTTCATGTCATGTTCAAGTTAGTTAAACTTATATCATAAAGGCTAATTTATTTGATATAATTGTAATTTAAATTAATTTTGAAACTTATTTTAATTTATTTTCCATGTTGCAAATATAATATTCTTTTCTTTTCCCAAATGACACAGATGTGACTGTTTACAAAATACAATGAATGGACTCTTTGATTTATATTTTTTTGAATAAATTTATTTTCTTTTCATAATAAATATTATTTACTTTAAATTTTCCATAAAAGTTTTTCAGGGTTATTTTGAAATAAAATATTTTATTAAAATTTTATGAATTTTTTGACTAAAAAAATACAAACATAAAAAGGTATTTCACTTTTTTAATAGTAATGTTTGAAATATATCATAATGATATTTTTTATATATTTCAACATCCATTAAAGAATTTTATGATTCACTAGGTATATGATATTATAATTCCATCGAATTTATTTTGATAAATTATCATGATGAGGATTTATGGATGATTCTGTAATGACTATTTATTTCCCAAAGTTTAATTAAGTTATGATGAATTATGTACGAAACATGTTTCTTTTCCAAGGGTTATGCTATGATGAGATGATGAAATATTTATGTAGACACCAAAAAATGTATTGCATGAACTTTTCCGAAATTGAAGATGTATTTCCACGTTCCACAACTGAAAATGACCACCATGCTGGAGCTGATTGAAGTAATAATTTTGGCAAAGTCCTCAAGGTGTTTCCCTAGTCTATCTAAATTAATAGTAGTGAGAAGGTATACTTGGGCGCCACCCATATGGCATGCAACCACTTGCGTGCCACAAAATGTCGTGCAACCTACTTGCGCGACCAAATTTCTTTCACCCAAGGTCCTTTTTTTGCCTATAAATAGACCCTTGGAGTTTACATTGGTACTGATGAATTTCCGTGAAGCCCAATAGCTGCTTTGGTTTCCCTAGTACTTAGGCCCAGTCATCTGAATCATTCATAGTAGTTCTTCAACACCATGAGCATAGGATTTAAGGGAGGATCATTGGACTTAATTCCTTTTATTGTTTGAAAACCATAAAACTTGTGCGCCTAAAGTTCCCAACCTCTCCATGCCAGAAATACTTGCATACTGCCCGTTCCACTCATAGGAACTTGAGCGCCCCACTTATGGGATCACCTGTGAATACTCTTGATGGTTTGAGCAAGGTCTCTCCCAAGAATTAACATATTGGTTTCTCATCGCTTATGTGTACATATGGCCACCCAAGTGAACATTCACACCCATACTTGCTTGCCCTTACCTAATTGGGCACCCCTCTTCAATTCACTTAATCTCTTCAGTCTATAAGCCATCAACCCTTCCTCAATTCCATTCATGGCAAGGCTTATTCATCCTTAGCTTCCTTTTATGAAAGGGATTCTATTGAGACCTCCACCAAAACCTCCTGAATTATCAAACCTTTTGGAAAGGAACATTAGTGTTTCTCCTATTTGGGTTTGTATTTCCACAGTCAGAGGTTTCCCACATTTGTTTTACAATGGGGTTAGGATTCTTGGTGTGTCTTTGGGTTTATATATCCACAGTCACATGGACCTTTCTCCTAGAAATAATGTTGGGATGTTCCCGTTTTGGAGGAGGGTTGGGTCATATCCTCTCCATTCTCGATGATATGGACCAGAACCTTAGGTTCCTGGTATGAAAATTAATGATGACACTTGATTTTCTCCCTTTTGAAAAAAAGGAGAAGTCTCCCTTCCTTACCGAGATCATTTTAGGGAAAACATCCTGGCACAAGCCCCTAGATTTTCTTGCAGGAGGTAGCATCATTGCTCCTCCTCTCTTCTTCTATGACAAAGACTAGAGGAGAGATGGGAACAAGGAATTTTATTACCCTTTCCCTCTCCCGCTGGGCTTTGTCACCACGGGAAGCCATCCTGGTGTAATCCCCTAAACATCATCCCTTCTTTCTTCCATTGGACGCTTTTAAAATTTCAAGAGAAAAGAGGGAAGGCTTTTCACGTAGCCCTCTTCCTGTGTCAGCTTGCCGTCATCCACCGTCGCCATCATAGGCTCATCCTCTTCCACCAGCAGAGGAGGAAAATTTTGAAAGTGCAAGTGTCATTGTTGAATCTTTCACATCCTCTTGTTTCTCACACTGATCATGACTTATGTGGGCTTAAAGCTTTTTGATGATTAAAACATGTACCCAAATACTCACTAGAATTAACTACAAGAAATATGATTCTTGTTCAAACTAAGATACGTAAGAAGCCCTTTCAATGCCCAAGCACAATGGATATCCCCTTTAAGAATACAAACCTAATTCCCTTTATTTGTGCATCCTAATCAATAATAAAACCCAAATTAATGCCCCCAAATCACCAAGGAATAAATTTTAAGAAGTAATCCCAAACTGATTTCTCTCAAGGGACCATACTCTCTTATGAGGCTTTTTGAACAATGTGGTCTTTGATTATTATCCACAAGGGATACATAAGAATCCTCCTTGAAGTTCAAAACCAATACATAAAATTAACCATGTTCTCCATAAGCCTTATTCCCAACAAGTTCTAATCATACTTTCAAACCCATATCCTTTCCAATTTCCTTGCGCTACTTCAACAGAAGTCCCACAACAAACATAGACTAAGAATCTTCTGCTTAGATGTCCAAACCACATGACATTCAACTACACAGCCAGGTCCATATCACATGAACTATATAGGTATGATGTGTCCCATTAAGTGTCACCCAACTATGAGGGTTATTATTCCTTTTACAAGGATATGTAGGTAGCCCATTTTATGGGCATGATGCCAAGATCAAACCAAACCTTCGACTCCCTGGATGACAATAAATTCCAGAGTGCCCCCCAAAGTGTCTCAAAAACCAGTATCATCATAATGATTATTAAAATATTCTTGAAAAAAGTATATTAGAGGATACCATTGATGGATTACCTCAAATACAAATGGACACCTCCATTGATGAAGAACCTCAAATACATACTGATGATTCTAAATTTTACACATGTTAATAATTGATTGAAACTTCCCAGTGAATCTTATTCCATATTTGGTAAATTAATAAGGATTTATGAAAATATCATAAATTTATAAAGAGAGTACTAGAGTAGACAATAATTCCATTTAAAGGGAATGATGAGTCTAACCTCCCATACTCTCGACCAATGTACATTCTTAAGTATCGTAATGTTTAAACATAACGAATGAATGCCTTTGGAATGTAGGTCATTTTTAAATAAAGAACTATTTGATGTTTTTGGTTACATAAATAAATCCAATGGAAACCACCTAGAAATAGTGATTCTTAATACTAGAATACACATTTCAAGGAACAATTATATAATTTATGAGGCCTTTTCCCTTTACATGGGACATGAAATTATGAAATGATGAATATTTTTATGACCTTCTAGAATACATATATATTCTTTTCATTATGTGATGCACTCAAAATTATATAGGACTCTAATTAATTAGGGAAACACTGATATCTCATAAGATAACATTGAATAGAATATAGAGTAAACTTAGTTCAGTTTGGGAATAGTTTCACCCTGATAATCTGGGGAGTGAACCCTGAAAAAATGACATTATTTAATGGGGATCGAACCCATTCCAATAATAAAAATAGGTTGGGGATTTAACCCAATCCAATATGGGACTTTTTCCACTATGATAATATTGGAAGTTAACCTTTACCATGGATATCATTTTATGTGCATTTTTTCCAAATACCTTTGATTTATGCTTATGATATGTCCTAATAGATCGTTATTAATTATTTATTATTGTATATTCTTAGGAATGTTTCCTTTTTTATGAAGACACCATATTCTATGATTAATGATTAAACATCATTGAATGATTGGGATGACTTTTATATGTTGTGATAATGTTATTATAGCCTAATTCTAAAATTACGCTCACTTATTATCATTGATTTATATCTCATATTTTTACCCTTACTAAGAATCTAAACTCACTATTTCTTATGTTAACATATCCTCAGGTTATGAAGAATGATTTTAAGAAGGGTATGTCTAAAAAATTCACTATGTGATAATAACATTGTTGGATATTTTGAAGTTAATTCATGAAATTAGATGATTATGAATCTAGTATACAAAAGACACTAAACCTTTATAGTTCCAAGGAGTATAGTATTACGATATGTATTCAATTTTCATATAAAATTAAATAATATTAATTTGTTTAATTATTGACCTACCTTAATATAAATCTACTCTAAAACCAATGGGTGTGCACTCCCATATTATCTGATCACATAATGTGACTCATGATCTCTTGAGTAGAAAATCCCTAATTCTAGGATAACTATTCTAAATACCGATTGTTATCATTGCATGTCATTCCCATCAATATAGGGGTATCCTCGACATTCTTATTCAAAATATATCATTTATCCTTTTCAATTTTCTTCCACAGGACCTCCCATAGACTTGGGAGTCATTCCAAAATCCTAATAATCTACCCACACTCTCACTATGCACATAAAATCTCATTCAAAATCAGTAGGTTCATGTAGACGATTGGTCTTTCCATCCAAATCCAACCCTGATATCAAAATCACTCTAATTACATTATATCCCAAAAAATCAACGAACAGAATTTCTATAGTGTATAAATGGTAGAACCTCCCAAGAACTAATCTCATAAAAGAAATTATCTTCCCATTCTTCTCATATCTAAGTCACTCAATATCATAGGATAAACCCTTGATTAGGACACACTCATACATAACACTTGCTCACTAATATATTAAGACATATCTCTAGAGAACTAGGATATATCATCCATCCTATAAATCAGGTCTCATATAGTTTACAACTCAAGGAGATACAAGTATCCCTTCTAAGACATTACATGGAAACTCTTGTGTCCAACTACCCACTTTAGCGTTTCATGTGTATATGAGGAATCACATGAAAATTCATCCACCAACAATATCACTATTCCTCACTGGGAATCTTCATATGAGACAAACCCCTCAATGAATAGATTTTATCCATATTTATATAATGACATTATCCTGGTCAACATTTATTGAGTAATATAATATCAATAAGGTTTGGTTATGTAGAATGACACCAAGAATATATATGGTAAAATACTATTTGGGTTATTATGGAAACATAAAACAGTTAAAGCTATTTTTCCATTCATGAATCATTTTCATACATACCCATAATGGTAGGATCTTATATGTATATAATGCCCATACTAACACACTATGGGTCATTATACAACCTTTATAAAGAGGGACTACATTGTCTTTATCAAGTAGAATCCATCTATTGAATCCATAAAACCTATTATATAAATAAATATACCTGTTTTTAAAACAGAGGAAATCTAATAAGAAAGTTATATATGAAAAGATTGTATAACATGGTGTTAACACTTTAAATAGAATATCCATCTACCATTAATGATATCAATAACATATAGTTATACGCATGTACTGTGAGTCTTACATGTCAAGAATGACACATGTACAAGACCTCTTGAAAATATTCCTAGATATAAAAATATATATATTGTAAATCCAAAATGATAAATATTTCACACTATGTGACATAATAAATCTATGAAATTATAAACAAAGAAAAATAATCATATATCATCCATAACTTAGACTTCATACTATAAAAGTTTATCAGGTCATATTATTCTGAGGTGCATCAAAAGCTTTGACACATTCTTATTCTAGGTATAACATCTCCCTAAATAGAATGAAAAAGAATTTATGTTACCACTTTGTAATACCATCGATATGGAACTCTTATAGGTTTCTTGAACAAGTAGATATTTGGACCTTAGGTGCACCTCCCCATATGCTAGAGGCTACCAATATACAGCTAGGGTTGGGGAGAATATGTCCTCACATCAATGTTCATAATAATATAAAAATAACAAAACACAATCCATATAAATAATCAGACTACGTAGAAGTAACAAAACAAAACATAATATATCAAATGTTAAAGTGGTAACAAAAAATTATATAGAATCATGTTCATTCCAGCGTATAATTACTATTCACCCACTAGGCCAATCATATGAACAAAGTAAAAAAATGAATTAAAGACACAAATTCTATTCATCTATCCCCAATCCTCACTTAAATGAAATATCCAGACCCATATGAGTTATCCTACCCAATCATGCAGTACTAAGACTCTTCCAAATTTGATCATGTTATTAGTGAACAGTACTTAGGAAACCATGTTCTATGCCCACCCAATAATGGTGTGAGTAAAACAATATAGGGAAGCACTAAATGGGTCCCATGCATATCCACTTAATAGTGTATATGGTCGATGATATTATTATAATAATAATAAAAAAAATACTATGTGGATGCATAAATAAATAACCCATATCTATTGTGGGATTAAAATTGAAACCCATGAATAACTATACCCTCTTCGGCTAGGAGAACTGTATCTTTGAAAACCCCACTTAACCATGCTAACCAATACTAGGCCCAATGACCATATTGTATCACGTTGAATAACTAGATCCTTGTATGTATAGAAATGAATCATAGAATTAACAAGCATAAACAATCGAATCCATATGAGTTAATTATAGGAATTTATTGGTAGTAAGTGTACATAGATTTCATAGAGCTTAAGAACCTTATAAATATTTTAGTAGTATCCAATGTACAATATATTCTTAGGGGATGACCCTATACAATCCAGATAAACCTCAATGTCTAGATCCCTATGCCTAAGAAATTTTATATAGGTTTGAGAAGAATCGTTGGGAATTTTCTAAGGAATTATATTAATATTAAGAACAAAAGCTCGACCCTAGGTTCACATTCTTCAAATTCAATAGTAATCAGACTCCATGGATGAATCACATGTGATCCCCTACACATTACATAGTTTTCATGAATAAGTTGATTCTAAGATGATATCCTAGGTGATCCATATAGTAGTAAGCTCCTGGTAAAATTTATAGGAGTATCTTAGGTATCCTAATATTATCAGACACAATGTCTATTAATTTTCTTATGAGCCACTAAGAATAATAACTACCCATTCCCACATATACCCCCTTTAGGACTCAATATTTTTAAGGGTAATCATTGAGGGCCCATAAGTCAAATCATATCATGAAGAACCACATGGAATTCATTATCCCATTCTATAATCTCACGTAAAAACCCATTAATTAAAGGTAAAACTATCCCTCAATAACATAATAATCATAACATAGACTTGTAGTAATTGTAGGCAAGCCAAACATTATCACAGTTGAGAGATGGAAGACATCTAGCCTTAATTCCAATGTTTTCATAGGCCGGTACACTTACCTAACCAATATTCAAAACATCCAAGGGTCTACCCACCAGAGAACTCATGAACTATTGGGGAACAACTCTCTCTCCTAGATCATCTCAAATATTCTTCTTGTTATAAAGAATCTCATAGCCCAATAATGTACTACATGGAGCAATCTTCATATTCAAACACTCTCCTTTTTAAATAGGGGTATACAGATTTTACACTAGGACAAATATGTTAAATTTATTCCATTTATTATATACCCCTCAGGGTCTATGTGTCATAAGACATTAATTTTTAGTGAAGACCTCGACCCTTGGTGACTGAGGCATCAATCTTGTGTACAAGGGTATATCATGTCTATTGGCACTTTGGTCACTCAATGCATTTAGCATAAATGAAACAATTTATTTAATAAAAATGGTTTATCACTTATTATTGATAAACTACACATATTAAATTCCACACATACATAATAAATTCAAATACCATGGGGGAATACTCAAGGGACCACCTACCTAATTCATGGAGTTATTTCATTTTTACGAATAGCCTAAAAACCCTTAAATGATCTTTCCTATGTTCAAACATCCATTCCAAATCAAAATGATTCTAGATATCAAGAAATGAATCCAAAAAATTAATTTTAAACAATTTATAATTAACTATTAAATTTAAATAAAATTATTTATTATTTTTCTTATTATAAATAAATTAGTTAGAAATACCTAAAAATAAAGGTTGAACTCATCACACCAAAAGGATACCAAATACACATATATGGTACATGGAATACACTTTACACCATCCTAGGGAAAATATCTATCATATTACACCTAATTAACACCCAATTTGTTTTTGAAAAAAACCACTGGATAAACTCACATTATGACATAAATTCAATAGAATGTTGTGTGAAATGTGTGTTCAAAATTTTACGAAATACTTTTTCTCCACCAAGAATAACCTAACCCATATAAAAAAATTTACTACAATTTTAGTGTAAATAATCATTTAATCCTCATTGACTTGCACAAAAAATCAGTGAGAATAAATGGGAACCAAGTATGAAAATAAAACAGAGGGTGAATATATCATAAGCCACCCTAAAATACCATCAATATCACTCAACATACAATGATAATCAAGATATGATATAGAGAGAGGAAACCATATAGTATCAACCATATCAATAATAAAAGCAGCAATAAGGGGTATTCAAAATCTATATGAGAAAATGGGTATTTCTAAAAAACATTAAACAGCAGCTGGAACCACAGATTACACCATGTTATAGTGCTCATCCAAGAATCCATCAAGTAAATTAACCACACCAAACAATATGAAAAGGTTCATGTACACTCATTATTTAAATATGTATCCTCTCACCCACACCATAATTTTAACCCTGATTATATTCTCTCTATATCCATTTCACAATATGAACACATGTTACACCAAGGTGGGGACTTAGGGATTTCCCCTCCCCCCTAAAAATTCCAAATCCTCATGGACTCCATAATGTACCAAAATTAAAAGTTCTTGAGTGTTTTGTATTTCTATGAAACATTCCCAAAAAAACTTCTAAAAAATATAAAAAAACAACTATCCTAGACAGTTCCCCCTCATAATTCCCTTAGTGGTGAAACCTTTGTCCAAAAAACCATATAAACTCTCCACATTGAAATTTTCCCTACCAGTTTCCCATAATGGAAACCCCCATAGGAAACTCTCATTTAAATTCCTCACTCTAGGGTTACATTATGTGGTGGGTCTACCTGTGTACCATTCCTAATATGTCTCTATAAACTCTATAAATTTTTGAATTTGTCCATACCTACTCCGAAAAATTCACAAGACCACAACATGGTCTCCTTTGATTTTTCTCATTGGGAAAATATATATCCAAATCTCAGTAATAAATTTATTTCAATATCTAGGTAATATCCATATTTCACGCCATATGTATATATCGTGCCATTATATATGTTGTGGTCCTCATCATATTTATGTTCTTACAACAAATAATCATTGTAGATCGATCCAACCTATTTATAACATCCACCCAACCACTAAAAATATCTTCTAGACCTTGATCAACATCTATAAACATCTCATTGAGATGTTTCAACACTCATATTTATGTTCTAAATCACAATTCTAAAAAATATACTCTCTTTAATGCAAAAATTTTAAATTTTTACACTTTTTCAAAACCCACTATGGAGTGGGGGTTTAAAATTCCATGTTCTCAATCAAATTATTTAGAAAAACTATAAAGGAATCAATGATGATATATAATATTATATATATATATATTTTGATATGTTGGATTCTAAAATTTCATCTCTTAAAGTAATTGATCTGAATAAATTTTCACCAGATGTAATTCATAGTGTGTTAGAGGAATATATAATGGTAAAAGGTGATTCAATTAAGAAGATAAGTAAATATGTGAGATAAATCTCTTCCAAATAACCACATAATTAAAATACGTTCAATGTGGTCAAAAATGAATTAAGAGATTATTATTTGTATTGATATGTTAATGTGATGTTTTACAAGTTCATGTTACTTATTATAAGGAGTATCAATAAGGGTAATGGTATATTTCATGGTGAAATTACATTTAAATATTTTCACCATTAAGTAATTGGGTTTTTAAAAAAATGTGTCACTATTAAATGGAGTGGATAATGAGGATACATATATTTGATCAATGAAGTTATCTAAAATTAATTTTAATGTTTAATTATCTCACTAAATGTGGTGAAAATTAAAAAAAATCCACTTAAAATGATATTAAATAAAAATAAAAAGAACATTTTTATATCAAAAAAAGAATTTTGACGTTAAATATCAATTAAATAAGGTTATGTTTTATTTTAAAAAATTTTTGCATGAATTCAGTGAATGTTAGAAGAGTAGAAAAAATATTATTGAACATTACATAACTATTGGTGATCATCAAAATCATCAATTTTTTCACCCTATGGATTCCAAAAACATGTGATGTTAAGGAAATGATTACAGAATTAAAAATAAAAGAATAAAAGAATAATATATTTTCACTACACTTTGATTTACATGTTTCAATGTTTTTGGAAATGAATATTGAATATGAAATATATCATTTATGTAGAAGGAAAAAATTAAATAAATGTTATTTTATATGTAGAAAATTATTTTAGTAACACAAAAAATGTTTTACTTCCAAAATGGAGATAAAATTAATTGTAGACAATGTGAGTAAAATTGTGAGTAAATTTTGTAAAATGAGTAATTATTTCATGGGGGTATCATTTTTTAAAATTTTTGGTTTATTTCAAATATAGGCATTAAAAAAGGATTTATTTGTTCAATAAAACATATTTCAAAAAATAATTAATAATTTGAAAGAATTAAAGGGGTGACAACCCAAAAAAGCTAATAATTTTTGAAAGAAGGTGAAAAGTAAGAAGTTCAAGTGAAGAATTACATTCAAGTATTAAATGAAATATGTAGAATATTTGATTAATAGGGTTACATGGATGATGAATATTAAAACATTCTTATAGCATAATTTAGTATGAATAAAGATCAAATATTTTATAATAATAAATTAATAAGAAGGTATAAAATGTTATTTATGGATGTTTTTTGAACAAATATAAAAAAAAACACTCCATAGATACTAAATGGTTGGTGTTAAATATAAATAAAAACTTATTTGGGATTTATTAATAGTTTTTAGATTTTTAATGAATATTAACAATAATTTTTAAATTATAGAACAATTTAAATCAAGGTATAATACTTGAAGAAGATTAGATACGAGGAAATGAATCCAAAGAGAACAATTATTGATTATAGTTTGAAACACTACATTATACGTGTTTTCAAAAAATATGATGAAGTAATACTTTTGAAATATTTATGTGTATATAAGTTATTAATGGTTGAATATATTCTAAATCAAGGAAAACAAGCTAAATGAAATATTTTCCAAGTGGCGAAAACGAACATTTTTATGACATGATTATGAAGGATGATAATGTTTTGTGGTTTCAATAAAATGGACACATTGACTAAAATAGAATGGATTAGTGAATATGATGAGATAATGTTCGTGATTTACCATTGATGAAATAAGGGAAAAATCGTAATTTTCAATATTTCAAATATGGATGAATGTGAAAGCTTCACATAAGAGAGAAGATATATAAATATCTCATATCTTTAAACCTGTCCTTTTATATTTGTTTGGATAAATGTTAATAAATCAATAAATTTTTAAAAAAAATATCTCATTCACTTATGACTTAAATTTAATATCTTTCATCTTATTACTGATGCACCAATATGAATCATTATAATAGTTCAAGATTTTTATGGGGAGTGTAGGAAATTAATCAGGTTATTACATAAAGAGGTTCCATTATGATAATGGAATTAAATAAATGTGTGAAAAAATAGATGTTTATTTAGAGAATAATGTGATTAATCTTGAGTATAATACACTTTATAATATGTAAATTTTTTATGAGATTAAGAAAATAATTTCATTTATTTTTTAGGTATGTTATCAAGAATATGATACGTATTCAAAACTAATGTCTATATCAACCAACTTATTATATTTATTATAATGAGATAAATTATAAAAATACCCCAATATTGATGTTTCTAGGTGCATTCAAAAAGACTTGTATTTTAAAATTTGGATGTTAAAAATGAGGAATTTTTAGTAAAGTGTAGTTAAAAAAGTTTCATAAATATCCACCAAATAAGATAGAATATCATTGGTAAAATAATGAATTTTGGAAGGTGAATAATTATTATGTTATGAAATTTATTTGTCACTAATTTAATTCTTTTATAGAAGAAGTATCACTTTTTAATGTTGATGAAGATGATAAATAATTAAATTCATATTAAGAAGTAAAATTTTTTTTTATGGAGTACGTGCATGATGGGATTGAATAATAGCATGATTACACTGTATAAAATGACGAATAATGGGTAAATCAAGTTTATAAAAGGGTAATGGATTTAGTTGTGTCCTATAACATTATTTTTTTTATCATGTATAATTTTAAAAACTATGAGATCATTAAGGAAAACGTCTCACATGACATTTATTTCAAAAGGAAAACAATATAGTTTGGATAATTATTTGAATCAATGAATGTGGATTAATTAAATTAATAGTAAATTGTACTATTTTGAGAAGAAAAATACATGGAAAATGATTAAAAATATTATAAGGAGTAATTTTGTTGGAATAAATTAGGTGCTCCATAAATAGTTAAATGATAAAGTATAAGTGATGGGAAATAATACAAGGATCATGTGTGGATTATATTAAAAATTTAAAGGAGTTGAATTTTATTTGAAATTTTCTAAATTTTATAGGATTACAACCGAGAACATTTTTCTTATTATCAATGCTCAATAGAGACACAAGGTATTTTAATTGGAAGTGAAGCTAGCCTTTCTCAATGGAGAATATGAAGAAGAAGTGTATACTAAGATACCAAAAGGAATTATTCCAAGATATAATGAATGTTGTGTTTTGAGGTTGAAAAATTTATTTATCGGTTAAATAAATATTTTAGAACATGTTTTTATGACCTTGAAATGTGACTGATACCACTTAAATATAAGAATGGAAGAGTTTAACAAACCTCTAAATTAAAAAAAGTAAAACATGACTCTTATAGTTATTATCTATGTTGATGATAATAAATTTTATGGAAATTTTAAAGATCTTTGTAATTAATTTTCCACTCAAATAAAATATATAGTCTATATATTGATATTGGGAGAAATGATTTACTTCTTTAGGATCCAATTTTTGTAGGGCATGCACACATTTTTCTTTCTCAATGAAAGTATACCTTGGAATTATTAAAGATGTTTGGAATGGATGATGAAAAGATGGTTTCTACCCAAAATTTAGTGAGTAATAATAATTTTTATGATGAAAATGAAATGGTTTATTATCTAGAAAACTTATTGGGAGTTTAATTGTTATGATAAATTCAGGGTTATATGTTGAAAAGTATATTATATTATGTGAAACGTATTAATATTTATTTAATGAATATTATTTCATAGTATTTTAAATTATTATAATTTACATCAGAGTAACTATAGAATTGTGTTTAAAATATAAAATCATTGAATAGAATTATCATTTTGTATGTGTTGATGCGTATTGGGTTGGACTATGTTTGATAGATAGTTTATATTGGGAGAATGATGTGTTATATAGAATTTAAGTAATAAAAATTCAATAAAATTGAGTTCAAATGAAGTGGAATATATTTCTACCATATAATAAAATTGTTAAATTCCATGGATGAACACATAAATAAATAATTTTAAAGTGAAAACAATTTATTACTTGTTAGTGGGAAGTAATAATCATAGTTGCATTAAACCTTTGATAAATCTATCTAAATATTACTAAGTAAATCACATTGATACAAAGTACCATTTTTAATATATTGTGGACATATTAATTTAAATGATTGATTATTTTAGCATCCTAAATTGGCTCAGTATGAATAGTAACAAAACTGATATTCTATATAAATTCTGGAAGTCCTCCCTGTATTTTAAAAGATACCGACTAGTAGTTAGGCCTTTATAAGATTACTTGGGGATGATATAAACTATAGTTAGAGTAAAATAAAAGTGAAAAAATTATTTAACTGATATAAATAAAAAAATCCCAATGGTTAACATCAATACAATATCCACGTGGTAAACATAAACCATGTAATATTGAAAATGATGATACAAGATATTCAATAGTAATGTATACAAATAGTCATTTAAAATAGTTACTGAAACTGAAAATTATAGAATAAACTCAAATTATTTTCATGAATCTCCAAGAAGGGTCAAAGATTCATCATGGATCCTACTTCCCAAGCTCCAACCTAACAATTAAATCAATCATCTGACATTGGGTGTATTCCTTTGTTCAGACCCACAATATTGATGGATTCTTAGGTACCAAACAATAACCTGAGATGGGTGTGATTAAAACTATGTAGGACACCACAAATGATGAAACAAAATAAAAAAAATTTCATAAATTAGTTAACGCATAAGTGAAGTAATTTTAACAATTAAATTTAAAAAGTTAAATAAAAAATTAAGACCACTTTCGATCCTTAAGTCCAAGACCTCGATCGACAATAGCCTCTTCAACTAGTTATGGGGAATATATGAGCATGTATTGGGGATAATTCAATCAATAATACCACATACATCCTTTAAGGTGTTTTCAATGTTATCATAGAACATAACTTTAGGTGTTTTCTCCGCCAATATATAGTAACATGGACCACCGCTACAAGTGTTTTCTTAGGAAAATCAAGTAGCATGGACCACACCCAATGGGTGTTTTCTCATACAAGGATTATGCCAAAAACTCCCATTTATCAAGGTTTAAACTTATTAAATTTATCAAATTAATATCTAAATTTTACCTTTTCAATATAATTATTTAAAAATACCATATGCAAAAAATATTATTTCTAATAATCGATGCCATATAACATCTCAAATTATCATTTCCATAACCATTTTATAATGTTATTATATTAATGAAAGTTATTCATATGAAGTCAGTTTTCTATTTGAAATTAACATTTTAAAATGGAGTAAATTGATTTGGAAAAAATGTTATTAAGAATTTATGTGTGATTTAGGCGTTACACACAGGGTTCCGTAATGGCCCACGATGCAAGCACATCTAAGGGAGGATGAAAAATTGGAAAAAAACATAGATAAATACTACCTTCCATCAAGGGGAGTCTACATACCCCAAACTACGATTAAATTTAGTCTAAAATGGGAAAAATAAATGTAGCGGACAAAATGTCACACCCTGAGATTTTATGATTTTTTTTTCAAATAGTATTACATTATTTAATATCTTATGTTACATGCAACATTGAGTTTTACTGAACCCCAATATACTATTAAAATTATTTAAATAAGACCATTATGACCTAGATATTAAAATATTTGTTGTGAATAAAAATAACCACCTTTATAAAAAAAAATTTGATAAATAATTTCTTAATTTTTGGTAAACTCTTTATATGCTTCGATTTTTTTTCAACAAATAATTTTTTTTTTAATTTTTGTGAAAAATTAATAAATTTTATTTTTTATAAAATTTAGAAAATATAATTGACAAAATAAAATTTATTTTTGAAATATAAACATCAAAATTATCTTAGAGTGAATTTTTATGAATTTTCTATAAAGATTTTTTTTTATAAATTGTAAAATTTAATAATTTTTATTAAAAATGTACATGTAATTCGTAGAATATACAAGAAGGTTTTTTTTAATAAAGATTTACAATTAAAATTAGTTTAATTTTAAATCAATTAAAACCAATAAGGTCTCTGGAATCAATTTCATGTTCAATTTTGATAGTAACAATTTTTATACTTATGGAATGTTTTTATTAGGAAAAAAGTTTTTTTGTCACGTATGTGGGTTTAATATTAAATTAAATGTTTTCATCTCTATGAATGTATTTTTTAAAAATGGTTTAAATACTTTTAATAATTAAAATTTATTTTACATAATAAGGTAAACTTATATTTCGGTCAAAATGAAAAGAAAAGACTGTAAAAACTAATTACCACTATAAGGGTTAAAACGAGTTTTTAGGGGGGTAAAAATAAAAATATAATGTTTAAAATGACATAAAACATGTAAAAATATTAGTTTATGGACATATTTAGACCTTATAGATAAAAAGGATCTATAATTATCTATGTTGGATCCTTTTAGCCTGTGAAAAATGTGGGCACAATTGTTTCTTTTTAAAAATTCCATGTGTGTCCTCTCCCCCAATTATAAAAGTTAATCCTTGTTAAATCCTACTAAAAATTAAAAAAAAGATTTGGTTCAGCTAAGAAATACCCAAATTAACTTTTTAACTTACTATCCAAATCCTATGCTCTATTTTTTTATTAAGGAACCCTCTAAATAAGGCCTTAGAAATAAACCTTAAGAGGTTTTTTAAGGAAGAAGTAAAATCCTAAACCTAGCATGTTTTTTTATTTATTCTTAAAACCCCTTAAAATATTGTTAAACTATAACTAATTAAAAAACATTATCTCCCATATACTGAGATTATATTATATTTATTTAAAAACCTATATCAATCTCCACTTCCATTAAATGGGAAATGGAACATTTGATCATGTGTATGACGGACAACCGCCTCATAAACCGATGTAATAATTTATCCATCACCACCTCTCACAGTTTGATATAGTGATGTATTTAAAGAATATGTATTATATTTAAGAAATAAATATATTTATTTAATTATATTATCACATATAAATACATACATTCCCTTTTTGGGGGATATGATAATGTCGCTCTTGTGTAAGGAGGACTACCGCCTCATGAAGTGATGTAAATAATTTCTCATGTACACATTGTATGTAAGGTAATAAGGATAAATTTAATGAATATTTTATATATATATGAAATCATAATTTTTTTAAATTGGGTTTATTATTTAACTTCCTTTCAATCCATCCGTCATGAAAATGGAAACAATGTTCATGCATAGGTACAACATATTATCTCCCTAAAAAGAGTATTTAATTTTCTATCTCTAAGGTTTATATATTATTATAAATAAATATATAATGAGTATATATTATATTTATATCATTTTTATAATTATTTATATGATATAACAATGATCAAACCAATAAGACTGAAAATACGAAATCAAAACATACATGAAAAAGAAACATGTAATTAACTAAAATGTGAATTTAACAAGGAATTGTTAATAAAGGGATATTTAAGGGTCACAAGTAAATCATATATCATATGATATATATAATTATTCTTCTTTAATAGATACATGGTATACCTGTAATTATTTTACATGAGGTTCAAAAGTGTACAGAGGAAGTCGATACTTATGGTTAGGGAATTTTGTCTCAAATTTCCTTCTTTGAGACGTATGTTATGTTATGCACCTATCTTATTTTATAATGTGTATATATAAACCTATTGAAATTTTATATAATGAATTTACTAATTCTTTTGATATTTAATATTTTATTTTATGTTATTATTTTATGGGTCTTAGAGTTCAAAATTTAATAAAGTTGTAAGGGTTTGATGTTTCAATCTCAATGTTTGTTGAGGTGGTTTATTATTATGTTTCAAATGATTCGATATTTTGATATACCACTCTATAAACACATGAATATTATTATAATACATTAATTTAGATAGAATAAATGGTTTACATTCAATTTCCTCTATCTCTACATACTTAATATTACTAATGATTTGTTTTAAAAAAAATCAACTTTATTTCTCTCTTTGGTCAAAAGCCCTTTTTTTCCCATGCACACATTTTGTAAAAAATTTTGAATAATGTTTTTAATATTATAATGTTTATAAAAATTTAATTTTCAAGCATTTTTTACTTTAAAAAAACGTTTTCTAATGGAATCTTCTGGTCTTTTTCTAAATGAGGCAGTTTTTTATAGTTACTGAAAATGTAAAAGTAATACTTGTTCTAACATGTAAAACAATAATATAATTTACCACCATAATGAATTTTTTTTGAGAATAATTAATATGTTTCAAATATTATTTTTACGGAATATTTTTTTCAGAATTTTTTGTGATCTTTATTTTTGTAGAAGTTATTTTTCAAAGATTAATGGTTATTTTCACCAAGAAATTTTCCAAGTGATCTTTAAATATCATTTTCCATATAATATGAAATAAATTGATGTTATTTATGAGTTTATAGGGATCTAATCCAATTTTATGCTCTTAATTATTTCTTTTAAAAGATAATATTTATGATAAAAATAGGTTTATTAAACATGTTCCTCTTATAAAGCTATACTATGATTAAATGTTTATGAAACATGTTTCCTTTTAATAGGTTATCATATGATTAATGTTTTATGATAATGTGGAACAACAATGCATTGATTATATGATAGGTGGGACCTATATTTACCTGGAATGGATTGGGTAATGATAGATAACTCATTATTTAAGTATATTATGTATGAACTTGTTTTCTTGTTCACAATGTTATGCGTGGACCGGATTTCTTATCAATAATATTAAGAATGGTCCAATTTTTCATTTCTAGAAGGTTATTTAAAGACCATGTTTCATGTCCATAAGTATATAAAAGTGTTTTATTTCAGGTCCTTAACATAACAAGTGAACACCTTTCTACTTATACATGTTCACTATGTTATTTTCTTATATGTATTCTATAAATCTATGTCCAATGAAAATGTTACGATATCATGGATTATGTACTATGATTACTTTATTATTCATGTCTTATAATCTACCAGAATTTATTCTATGACTCCTGTTTATGTAATGTGATATGGATGGTATTATTTTCAAAAGTTAATCTCATGTTATCATACCGTTACGATCATGTTATTATTATCTGATCATTGATATCTCCATTATATACCCTTACTAAGCATATAAGATAACCATTTATTATGTTTCCTTTTCCTAGGTTTTGAAGCAATTTTATCTTTATGACATGTATCATAAGGGTGATAGAAGCTATGAAATCAATGGGAAATAACATAGCTAAATTATGGACTAGTTATTTATGTATCTAATATTACAAAGACACTATACCTACACAATTTTGGTGTGGATCATTATGTTATGTAATTAATATTTTTCAATGAATATGTAATATCTATGAATGAAACGAGTTGTAATAGTTGGTATTAGAGAAATATTTAGTAACCAATTAGATATTATGATGGGAAAACATTAGTAAAGAACACATGTGATGAGTATAAGTATTTGATAACATCCTAATGTTATGGTAAGAAACAAATTATCTGTTTTGCTAATAAATACATCTATGTCTCTATACAAAAAGTTGATGTGGTTTTACGATAGATTTATTTAAGGAAAATAATTACGAAAGGGAACATTGGAGTTAAGGTGATAGTTACATGGTAAAAGAAGATTAGTGTTACTTTGTTCCAGGTTTGAAACTCCTGATAGATATTCCTTGTTTAATGCACATTTGTTTGTGAAACAACATGAAAGATTTGAATAGATGATGAACATTAATGAATTAGGTTAAAAATGAGGTTCATTGTTTGAATAAAATGTTCCAGGATATAGAAATACATTAATTTTTTTCATGATTATGTGGTTTCTCGCTAAGATTTGTTTGTTATACTAGGATTTTTTGTTTTAGAAAATGGTTTGAACTTGATGAAATATTGTAAATAATACATGTTATTGAAATTGAAATGTGAATCCTCATGAGAAAACAAATATCGTAGAATCTAGGATGAATTATTTTGTATCTATGGTCACCCTACTCTCTCAAGATATAAGTGGTAACATGGGTTATGTTGAACCTCTCAATTAACCATTTAAGGAGCTACATGAATTTTATCTTTTATACAACAACGCCCACCATCATTATATGGGATTTATAACCCATTGCATTATGAGAAATGGGTCAATATGATGGAATTATTATTTTATGTTCATATGTTCTCCAACCATGTAATGGTTATCATAGCCGTTTATCACAAGGAAGGAGAATCAAATCAACGACGAAATATTATTAAGAATAAAAGAGTTGTGGACAAAATTTTCTTTATGGAATGTGATGAGTTTAAGAGTATATTTTCCAATCAGTACATACCTTATATGTTACATAAATAAATGAATAAGGATTTATTTGATATTAAGAAGAATAATGATGATTCTATTAGAACCTATGAAGAAAATTTTACAAGACCTGAATGGTATTATTTTGGTTTAATCATCAAACCTAAATGAAAAATTGATATATTCTTTAATGGTTTGAAAACTAGCCTAGAATAGGCATTATCAAAAAAGGAACATCGGATGCTATGATGATTTCATTCTATATTCACTCATAGTGGTAATTAAAGATGTAAATCCTTGTTGTTTTAGAGATAAGAAAAGGAATATGGGGTTTCATGGAAGATCAAATGATATGTCACATGGAGGGATGAATAGGTTCGAACGACATACTTTCCAAAAATATGGGTAAGAGTACTCAGGTAAATGACTAAATGGAATTAGAAGGTTTTTTAAGTATGGGAATCCTAGATATTGAGAAAAATACCATAGAAGGGATATGAAAAGTCACATTTATGCAATTAATGGTGATAAATATCTATAGAATGAACCACCCACACTCTAGTGTTTAAAAATACAATGAGAATGGTAATTATTCTAACCTTTGTAGAAATATGAAGGTTAATGATGTGGATTGATGTTATTAAACTCATAAGCATCAAGATAATGGAAAATCTCATGTGATCACAAATGATAAAGTGGGTCATAAGAATTAAATGGAGAAGGGTACACTTATCATCCATTCTAAAAAAATAATGTATTATATTCTTTTGGATCTACTCTCTGTAGTATATATATTGAATTTGAAAAAGGTATTAAATTACCAGCTCAACTGTTATATATGGATTTAGTGGTGAAAATTATTAATAGTATGGTAGTTATATCTCAAGCCTATAGTTCATATCCGATTGAATTTTTCTTGAAATTGATTTCTGTAAATCTCATGATTCTCCATATAGTTGAATTTTATTTGATTTTTATCATCGATTTTGTTATTTATATGGAGCCCATATAAATTTTCAAGGTAGTTAAGACACATTTTTATTCTAAATAAACCCATTATTATTTATCAATTTGATCATAAATATAATCTTTGAGAAGATATCACATCTGTTTCACGGGTCTTGACTCTTATTGAATTACAGTTTTTATCTTATATAGTTTGAGAGAAACTCAATGTTGATGACATTCCTATTGAGAACAATTTTTCTAGTGTCTCTGTATAATAGTTTCCTAGTCATCCACCAAACTAGGAAGTAGAGTTTTCAATATAACTCATACCCGGTGCTACACCTATCATGAAGACAACATATAAAATTTCCCGAATTATGATTCAATATTTAAAGAATCAACCCTAGGAGAATCATAAAAAGGATTTAGTTGGAAAAGTGAATCATACTGGGTTAAAGATATAGTATTTGTTAAAATATAGATGGATCAATTTGATTTTGAATTTATTATAAACAAAATATTATGATTACAATAAAAAAAATTTCATCTATCTCATAATGATAAATTGTTTGATCAACTACATTTAGATCAACACTTTTCAAAGAATGAAAATTGTTCTTGATATTATTAATTTAGGGTCTATAAGGAGGATATGCCCAATAAAATATTCAATACAAGTTATGGACACTATGAATATATAATTATTCCATTTGGTAATACTAATTCCACCACGATATTCATGGATTTAATGAAAATATTCATTAGTGATTACCTTGATGAGCTTGCAGTAGTGTTTATTGATGATATTATTATATATTCAATGTGCATGCTAGTGCATGAAGATAACTAGAGGATTATAGTAAAGGACCTAAAAAAGGAGAAACTGCATAAAAAATTTCACAGTGTGAATTTTGGATTTAAAAGATTTAATTTTTAGGTCATATAATCTCAGGTTAGGGTATATTGGTGGGTCCAAAAAAGACAGATGATATTGAAAATTTTCATATTCCAACCACGATTACTATTATCCGAAGTTTTCTTGGGTTGGATGTATATTATTAATGGTTTATATAGAATTTATCATGACAATTTAATCCACCCACAAAGTTATCTTGAAAGTGAGACAAGTTCGATTGTATAGATTAATGTGAGTAAATATTAAAGGAATTAGAATGTATATTATTTATCACAACTATTATTACATTACCCTATAATGAAGGAATATATTAAATGAATAGTGATGTATCCAATATGTTATTTGGTTGTGATCTAATGAATAATGACATGGTTATAGACTATGCCTCACAAGAATGTAAGGTTCATGAGAATAATTTCCCAACTAATTATTTGGAGTTAGCTGTGGTATTTTTTTCATTAAACATATGCATGAAATATATTTATAATGAAAAGTGTGATATATTTATTGATCACAAAATTTTAAATTATATACAAACATATTTGGAGTCGAACATGCACTATAGAATATGGTTATAGTTGATTAATGATTATGATCGCTCCATACATTACCACGTTGGGAAACAAAACAAGGTGTCCAAGGCTCTAAGTCAAACTGGTCATGTTATCTTATTTTTATAAGGATTACAAAATCTCTAATATTTAGGTATTTTCCAAGGATGAACCATGAGATCTTGATGTAATGGGATAAATTTTATCTTTCTTAAATGAGTGCTCAACAAATTATCCAAGTGAACATCAAATAGGTGTATAGGGAGGATGTATAGATATAGAATATAGTCAATATGATCATGAAATTAACCCTGATTATGATGGAATGGTTAAATTTAGAAACCATATTTGTGTCCCCTCAATACAAGTTTTCAAGAAGGTTCAGTTAAAAGAGAATGATAATTCTTCATTCTCTATTAATCTAGGAAGTTAAAAGATGTATAAAGATTGTAATGTGAAGGGATGGAATGAAGAGAGATATCACCCATTTTTTCCTTAGTGATTTGTATTTTAAAATCTTAAGGATGAGTGGAAAAATTCTAGGTAAATGTTATGACCATTAACAATACTGGAATGGAAATAGGAAAACATAACCATGAATTTTAATGTCAAACTCCCTAAAGAAAAAAAATGAAATAATGCTATATGGGTTATAGTCAATTTAATTTCAATTTCATCACAATTAATCACTAATAATAGAGATGTTTCTTAGGATCAGTTCCCCAGGATATACATTAAGGAAGAAGTAATAATTCTTAGAGTACTACATTCCATTGTATCTGATCAGGAACTAACGTTTACCTAGAAGTTTTCGAAAAGTGTTAAACATTATTTTCAAACAGATTTGAGTTTCATTACAACATATCATCCATGAACATATGTTAAAACTAACTGAATAATTAAATCTATAGAGGATATGATATGATATTGTTTTATGTATTTAAATGGTAGTTTAAATCACCATTTTCTTAGAGTCTAGTATTAATACCAGAATATATTTTAGTCAATAATTTAGATGGATCATTATGAATACTTATATGGAAAGAAGGGTAGAACTACAACATTATAGGATGAAGTTGGGAAAAAAAGAAATTTGAACATGAACTAACTAATAAAATTGAAGAGAATTATAAAGTCAATCTGTAGCACCTAAGGGTGACACAATGTCAGTATAAAAGTTATGCAAAAAATTATTGAAGTGATTTGGTATTAGAATTTGGTGAGAATGTACTTCCATATATTTATCCATGGAAAAAGGTTATGTGATTTAGGAAGAAATGAATGATGAGTCCTAGGTATATTGACCACTTTGATATTCTTTATTGTACCGTGATTGTAGCGTATCGACTGAAACTTGCACAAAACTGCTCTTATGTCCATGATGTGTTCCATGTATCTATACTAAGGAACTTCATACATGATCCATTGCTTGTAATAAACTAAAATATTCTACCTCTAGAGTGTGATCATTATAATGAGGAACAATCGATGGAGATTCTGGATAGAACAGATAATATTATAGAAACAAGACCACTCACCCATTTAATGTTTTGTGGCTAAACCACCTATTTAAGGAAGTAATATGGAAACATAAGGATTTATTAAGGTAGATGTATCTTCATATTTTAATACCAAAGTGATAGATTTTTGATAGAAAAATTCATTTTATTATAATATAAATTATCACAAAATATTTTATGATTTTTTAAATATATTAAATTTCTTCGATATCTTGTGTCACAAGCGACATCGAGTTTTAACGAATAGAAATATATTATTTATCTTATTTAAAATAGACCATTTATGACCAATACATTAAAAATGAATGCGTGAATAGTAATAGAAATATATTGAAAAATAATTTTTTTGGTTTTTATAAATAAAATATATTGACTAATATGAACTTAATTTTTTGTAAAGTTTTTACATTCTTCCCAAATACTTTTTCCAAAAATATGATTATAATTTATTTTGGAGAAAAAATAATATAAATAATATATAACTATTTTAGAAAATATAATTTAAAAATTAAAAATTATGTTTTAAATATAAATTTTAAAATTATCTTTGTGTTAATTTTTTAGAGTCCTCTGCAATGAATAAGTTTTTTATAAATAGTAAAAAATATTGTTTTTTATTAAAAACTCCATTTTATTTCAATGAACATACAAGAAAAGTTTTATTATAATATTGGATTAAAAGTAAAATTAGTTAAACTATATATCAATTAGTCCAAAATATGTTATTGGAATCAATTTCCTGTTGAATTTTAATATTAAAATTTTCTATAATTTTAAACATTTACACTTTGGAAAATTACTTTTTGTCATGTATGTGAGAGTAAATTTAAATTAAATTATTTCAATTTATATAATGGAATTTAGAGAAACAGATTAAATATTTTAATTAGAATAGTAAATATTTTATAATATGGTTAACTAATTTTTTTGGTCAGGATAAATAGTAAAAACAGTAAAAATTAATTACAACGATTAAGGTTAAAACCGGGTTTCCGGGGGTTAAACTAAAATTATTAGGGGGAATAATGACATAAAACTTCTCTAAATCTCATTTTATGGGCATGTTTAAACATTTTAACTTATATGGTTCAATAATGATAAATTTTATATCATTGTGGAATGTGAAAAACATGGGTACACTTTTTTCTTTTCAAAACATCAATGTGTTTCCCCTCCATGACATATAAAAGGCCCCCAAAAACCATTTGGATCAAACAATGACTAAAAAATACCTTACATAAATACCTACCCAAATCATCAGGTCCTTATTTTTATTAGTAAACTCTCATTATAATGGTTTAGGTATAAACCTAAATAGGTTCTCTAAAGAAGAGGTAAAATTAATAACCGTTGGTTTTGTTTTATTTCATCTTCCATCTCATTAAAATATTTATCAAATATGATAATTTAATAATAAAATTATCTGCAATATACATATATGTTTTTATAGTAATTAAATAACCTATATCCTTCTCCACATCCATCAAATGAGAAACAAAATAGTCGATCGTGTATACGGTGGACTACCACCTCGCAAACCAATGTAATTCATTTTCCAAAACCACATATCACAACTGGATATATTTATGGATTTAAATTATATATATATATATATATGATATTTATGATATAATCATACATTTTAATTATAATATCACTTATACATTCTTAATTTCCATTTTGTGTGGATATGATGGCATCGTTCTTGTGTATGGTGGACTACTGCCTCATAAAGCGATGTGATTTGTTTTTCAATTACACTTTGGATGAAAGGTAATAAGGAAAAATTTAATGTATATATGTGATATATGTGAAATCATAAGTAATACTTTAAGGTTCTGTATTATATATCTTCCTTTTTTTATCTATCGAGATAATGGAAACAACGTTAATGCGTACGTACAACTTGTCATCACCATGAACGATGTATTTCATTTTCCATCTATATTTTTTATAGATTAAAATAAATAAATATACACTAACTATATGATATATTTTTATTTTGGATAACATTATTTATATCTTTTAACCACTATCAAATTAAGAGAACCAAAAATACCAAATAAAAAAACATGAAAAAAATAACAACTATTATAGGAAAAATGATTTTAACAAGGGATTGCTAACAAACAGGTAATAAAAGGGCATAATTAAATAATATATTATATGAAATATATATATATTAATGGTTCAATAATATATTTATAAAAAACCTATATGTATTATATAAGATTTTTTAATTTTTATAAAGGATGTTGAGACTTAAGGTAAGAGAATTTCATATCAAATTATTTTCTTTGGGACATATGTTATGTTATGCACACATCATCCTTTATGATGTATATATATAGACCATTTGATCTGATATGTCATGAACTTATTTATTGTCACGATATTTAAATTCTATTTTTATTTTATTCTTTAATAGTGCTTATAATACAAAAGTTACCAATGTTGTAAGGGTTTGATGTTTCTATCTCACTATTTATCAAGGTTGTTTATGATTATGCTTCCAATGAAAAGATATTAATATATATCACTCATAAAACACGTTAATTTTCTTATCATATAGTTAGTTATTGAGAATTCATTGTTTCCTTTCTAGTTCTTCTCTATAAATACTCAAGATTCCCAATGAATGGTCTTAATAAAAATTAAATTTATTTTAATATTTGGTTGAAAACCCTATTTCTTCCATTTCTTGGATTTAGAAAAATGTTTTAGAGAAAGTATTTACTATTATGATTTTTTTTAATTAATTCTTAACCTTGTTTTAATTTTTACCAAAGAGTTTTAAAAGGAATCATCTTTTCATTTTCCAAACAAGGCACTTTTGACTTTTTACCAAAAATGTGAATGGAATATATATTTTTATGTGCATGAAATGAACTAAATTTAACATAATCATGAAATGAAAATTATTATAAAGCTTTAATTATAATTTTTAAATGGTTATTTTAAAATAAAAATATTTTTATAGTCGTTTGATAACTTTTGGTTTTAAAAAGGTTATTTTTAATGTTAAAATGTTATTTTCCTAAAGAAATGTTTCAAGTGATATTTAAATAAAATTTTACATATATGATGAAGTCATTGGATTTTAATTAATCATTAATGGGGATATTATCCAATTGTACTTTCTTTGTTCATTCTCAAGATATTTTATGTTTATGATGATAGTAAGTTAATGAAACATGTTTCGTTTCCATGGGTTATAATATGATGAAATATTTATGAAACATTTTTTTATTTGGGTTTGATATGAATAATTTTTTATTATCATGTGATACAAAAAGTGGATGGATTATTTAATGGGTGGGACCGATATGTCCCTCAAGTGTATTTGGTAATGATGAATAAATCCTAAGTTAATTATGTTATGTGTGAACTTGTGTATATGTTCAAAATGTTATGATTTGGATTACTTTTATGTCCATAAGATTAAGTGTGGGAATGGAGATCATGTCCATAAGGTTATATGAGGATCTGATTTAATTTACATTAGTTTATTTGAGGGTAAAATTTTGATGTCTTCCACTTAATCTGTGAACCTATTTCTATTTATATATTTTAAAAATTTTATAATATTATGTGTATTCCAAAAATCAATGTCTTATCCCAATTTTATGATATAATGGTTTATGTCAGTTGATTATTTTATGATCTATTTCTTATGAACTACCATGATTTATTCCATGAATCAGGTTTATGATATATGATATAAAGGGCATGGTTTTAAAATGTTATGTTCATTTCCTCATACGCATATTCACATGTTATTCATTTGTGATCATTAATATCTACCTTGTTTACCCATACTGGCCATCTGACCTCACCATTTATTATTTTCCCTTTCTACAGTTTAAGAAGAAAAGTAATATGTATTATATGACTTGTAAGTGTGATATTTATGAAGAAATTATTTTTAGATGATGTTGATCACTTATGGACTAGTTATTTTTGTTTTGATGGTTCCAAAGGAACTAGACCAAAATGTTTTAGGTGTGGATCATTATGTTATGTAATGAATATACATCTATTAAATTTTAATATATATGAATGAAAAGTATGGTTTGTTATAAATATATCTTGAAACATAATAAAAAATATAAAATAGAGAGTGATCATTTGAAAGTTAAAAAATTAAGAAAGTGTAAAAATATAAATTTAGAAAAACCTCTAGATTCTAATTAGAAGAGAAGACATAGTTAATGAGTTGGAATAATGTTAGAACAACAGATGATGGAGATGATGTGGGGGGACATGTATGGGAGATTTTACAGTACAAGGAGGAGTAAAAAAATATAAAAAGTCCCAAGGGTCATAAGGATTTTTTAATTTTTAAATTCATAATGGGACACCTATTTTTAAAAACTATGCATAGACAATGGTGAACTTACTATTTGTCACATGAAATTTTTCATGGTTAGAATGAACTATTTAAAAACCGTGCACCAATTATAAAAAATTCCCTTATTACTTTATATATAAATTTCCATGACATATCATGTCCCCACACATGGTTTAAAATAATGAAACTATTATTTTTAGGCCACAGATTTGTGGGGTCACAGTAAGAACTAATCATATACCCAAGTATGCAACTCAAAAACCAAGTTTTATGAGCCTTGAACTTATAAAAAACTATTCATATCAACCATAATCTCTAAATAAACATGAGGTAATTAACTAATTTATTTTTAGTAAAAATTAAGCAGTGATGTACCCTAAAAATTAGGATCTCAAAACATCCTCAACATATATCAGTTCATCCCAAAAATAATTCCATAGTGCTTTTAATGCATAATCAAAGAATAACTATGACCACTAATCATAGATGTTAGACTCTCACTCGTATGTATCCTCTTGGTTATGGACGTGCTACCAAAACACCTACACAAGAGCGACAATCTATCTATAGGGGGTCATCTCTCTACAATCCATGACATGAACTTGTCGTTCCCGGAAATAAGAATCATCCAATAGCTAAAAGTCATCAATATCAATAACATGTAGTAGGACTAGATGGTACCATTGATACAAGAGATATGGAATAATTCATACATGTCTACATACCTTGATGGGGTATCCAATCAACAAGGCATGATATCGATCCTCTATGTCACTTCAAAAGGCCCTAAAAACCTCAAATCCAACATCCCATATTTTTTATTCCACCATTTCCAAAGTCTCAAGGACACACATAAGGAAAAATAGTAACCCACATTGAATTATGTTGGTGTATGTATCCACACACTATTAGACACTTTTCTAGTCTTGGCAGTTACCAAAACTGTCATGATTAGGTAAATATACTCTGTAGTCGCCTGTATGACTGTAGATAATTGATTTAATTATTTTCTAATAAATTTTCATGAATTATATGAATATCAAATAAAAAATTTATGATTGTAATTCTGGTGAAAACATAGGGATGAAATATTAAAGTAACAAAAATTTATTTGAATCTTCCCATTGTTATCAATGGAATGAACATTCCTAAAAATCTTTTTGAACTACTGATTGTAGTGTTTTATTTTATTTTGGGTATGAATTGTCTTTCAATTTATCATAATAAAATATATTACAGATAAAATAATTTTTTCTATAATTATTTCTTACAAATCATTATGAAACAAGAATATGAGAAATTTATTATAAATGGTAATGAATGTTTATTAGCCAATGTCGTTAAAAAGAAACAAAAAGTATTCAAATTAGCGATGTCCCAGTATTGAAAGAATATATGTATTTTTCCTAATGATATCCTGGGTTTTTTCCTTATGATGTGGTTGATTTTACTATTGACTTTGTACATGCTGATAATATTATTTGAAAACACCCATATTGAATGGTTCATATAGATCTTTTGGAACTGAAAAAAATTGTATGAGTTTTTGATTAAGGATTAATTTATCCAAGTACATCAATGTTGTGAACTTTTGATTTGTTTTTTAAAAATAAAGGGAGTTCTATGAGGCTATGCACTGATTATATAGATATGAATAAAATCACTTTTTACAAAAATACCTTTTACTCATATCGATAATATTTTTGATCATCTCTATAGAGTGAAATAGTTTTCAAAGATTGATCATAGGTTAGGGAATCATTAGTTCAAGGAGACAGAGGTAGATATTAAAAATACTATATTTCATACTAGATATGGTCACTATGAATTTTTAGTTATTCTATTTTGGTTGTCTAATACATTAGATGTATTTATTGATCATATGAATATAGTCTTCCATGAATATTTGGATATGTCTAAAATGTTGTGTTTGTTAATGGTTTATTGGTGTACTGTAAATGTTATTAGGATCATTAAATACACTAAAGGATTTCCTTCTAAAATTTAAATGAAAAGAAACTATATGAAATTTTTAGTAGGATGGAATTTGGGTTTTAAAAAATTAAACCCTTTGACATATTACTTCTAAATATGGTTGAACAAATCACTATACCAGAACTAATGTTTTTTACGAGTGTCCAAGACCTGCCAATATAAAAAATATTCATATTTTTCATTTTTTATCAGGTTACTAATAATGGGTTTTTGAAAAATTAGATTGGTTATTTAGCCCACGGACTAAGTTAACTCAATATGATGTTAAATTCATCTAAACAAAAAATGAAATGATTTTTTATAATTTTTTTATTTTATGACCATATTTTTACCTTTCCCTATAGAGATAGTTAACTTTTCATCTACAATGATTCTTTATTAAAGGGAAATTTTTTTGATGTAGAATGATTATGTAATTAGTTATGATTCATGGAAAATAAAACCTCCAGAGTTAAATTATCTCACTAATGATATAAAATTGTATTTTTTGTTTTTTATTAAAATATTTAGAGGCATAATTTTTATGGATCCGAATGTGAAATATGTACTCATAATAAAGGTTTGAAGTATATATTCACTCAAGAATAGTTTAACATGAGAAATAGAATATAGTTCTAACTAACTATGGGTTACGTGGGAATTATTATAAATCATCATAGAAAAATGAAATAAAGTATTTGATTATTAATGTTAGAAAAATATTGCAACATTAACCATGTTATGTTTAGAAAATATCCCTTTGGTTGTTGATTTGATGAATTTTAGCCTAGAAGTTGTTGATGAAAGAACTTCTTTATTTTATTGTAGGTTTTAATTCTATCAACATTGGATGATATATTGAAGAAATATATTAAAAAAGACTATGGGTTTTAGGAAAATGTTGAATTTGTTAATAAGGGTAAGTTTCATAAATTTAAAGTTGAAAAAGAAGGGTTTTTTGAAGATTTTTAAAGAGATCATGTGTGCTCTGTGATTCTCAATTGAGAAAAGAACTACTGAGTAAAACACATAGTTCCCCATTTTTTTCATCCTAAGAATTCTACTATATATAGAGACCATAGAGAGTATTACATGTGGGATTAAATTAAATGACATATTGTTGAATTTACCATGAAATTTTTGACTTGTAAATAGGTAAAAGAAGAATGAAAATTACCAAAGGGGAAACATTATACTTTTCTAGTACGAGAGTGGAAATATGAAAATATATTCAAGTATTTAATCATGGGATTGAAAAAACATCTTAGGGTAATAATGGAATTTGGATTATTGTTAATCGATTAACTAAATCTATAATATCCTTCCCATTCAAGAAACTATAACTTTGAATAAACATTATTAACTATATATCAATGAGATACAAAGGTTATATGGAGTTACCCTCTATATCACATCTTTTTATAATCCTAGGTCCAATTTAAATTTTTTAGAGGACTTCATAATTTATTGGAAAATGAATTAAATTTCTGAACAACATTGCTTCCTCAATCTAACAGACAGTTTGGAAAAACAATTTAGACCATAGAAGACATGACTTACAGTTGTTTAGTGGAATACCAAGAAATTTAGGACTGACACTATTATTTAGTTGTGTATTATTTAAATTAATATTTTCATTCTAGTATAAAACCAATTTTTTTTAGGATTTATATCAAAACGGATTATGGTATCCTATATTTTGTGTTGAAATAGGATAAAAGAAGCTGATGGTAACAGATTTGGTAGAGGAAATGATTATAAATGTGAGGGTAATTAAGAAACCTATTAGGCTAGCTTATAGTAGGTATAGATGTTATGAAGATAACTGGGGGAAGGATCTTTCTTGTGAGGTAGGTGGTCATGTTTTTTTAATGTATCTCCCTAAAAAATTGTTATGAATTTTCATAAAAAATGGTAGTTTAAGTCCATGGTTCATTGGATGATATAAAATACTGGTGAAAGTTGGATCAATTTTCTACTGATTGGCTTATCTTCAATTTTTATCTTAGGTACACATTGTTTTTCAATTAAAATTTCTAATAATGTATGTGTATGATTCATATAATGTTTTAACCCATCAGGTAGTTTAGTTGGGAGAAACAATTTCTTATGAAAAGAACATATTCATATCCATGACCATATGAAGAATTTGTTGTATAATAAGGTCATTTACTAGGTTATCATTTTGTGGGAAAACCATATGGTTGAAGAAGCAACATGAGAGTCTGAAAATGCTATTAGGGAAAGGTATCCACACTTTTTTAATAAATGAATAAAATATCATGGACTTAATTTCCAAAAGGGACAAAAAATTTAATAACCATGGTAATGTTTGAATAAATCATGTTCATTTCTTATGAATATTAATTATTTATATATTTCAGTCAAATTCTATATAGAAAATTATTTTAATTTTATATCAGAATGAAAATAGTTTTATTAAAATATTTTTTGAAAGGGTTTTATTTAAAATTTAATTTTCAATTTATAGAATTTTGATTTAGAAAAATCAATATCATTTTGTAATTCAACATTTCAAAATAATCTTATGATTAATTTTGGAGTATTTTATAAAAATATTTAATTTTTAGTGAATTGTGAAAAACTGTGATTTTGTAATAAAAAATTGTAATTATTTACAAGTATTTATAAATTTAAAATCTATTTTTATGGGGTTTTAAAATTTAAATACTTATTATTTTTTAAATAATACAACTATGGTTTTAAAAATTTAATTTTATACTCGAATTTAGTAGAAAAACAATTTACATTAAAAGATCATTTTTCTGAAGAACTTCTTTTCCTAACACTTTTCTAATAAAATTTCAAATTAATTTATTCTAGTTAAACATTTTGAATCTTGAAAAATGGATAGAATATTTATAATTAGTTGATTCAAATTTATAAAATAGTCCCCTTTGATGTTTGGTAAATATTAATAGAAATGTTAGTAATTTTTGTTACCATAGTAAATGGTTAATCATGTAATTAATATTAAAAATAAATTCTTACGGATTATAAAATGTAAATAAATCTTGAATTATTTTCTTTTATGAGTATATTTAATCCATATCATGAAATATTATATTATATTCCATTTTTCTATTTGGTTGTGATTATAACCTTTATAATAATTAATTTAAATAAATGTAAAAAATGTCACACTCTAGTTTTTAATAAATATAATATTTTTAACATAGTTTTTATGAGAGTTAATGGTTTGTTATAAATAATAATATGGATTTAAAATTATTTATATTTATATGGTAATTTATTTTTAATTTTTAGCAATGAAATAAGTACTTAAATTCATACACAATGTCAATATAGTAATTATTCAATTAAATGAAAAAAACAAATGAAATTTAAAATAATAATATAATTATTAGTTTAGATAATGTGATACATTGATTTTTATATTAAAATTACATGTTACGGATATATTAAAATATTTATTTTGAATTTTACTTTTTTATTGGTGTCATTAAAATCTATGTAAGTGATAGTTCTAAAAATTGACATTTATGATATATTATAATAAATGATATTTTATTAAATGATATAAAATTACATAAAATATTATATTCTTAAATTTTATTATATTATTGTTTATAATATCATACATGATACATTTATCGAATATTCATCAATTTATTGGTACTATATTGACCCTCAATGGGTAAAAATACTTTTTGTCATAGTAAGTGTGAAAGGGGTTAACGAGGGGTTAAAACAATAAAATAAGGGTAAAAATGTTGTCATAAACATTTATAATTATTTTTTATCAGATTATTTTGATTCATATGAATCATGTATTTGAAATAAATTAGATTGGATACAATGGGAATTGAGAATTAATTTATATTAATTTAATATTTTGGGAAATTCGAATAGTGCCCATCACTTCTTCCATTTACTTCACACTCCAAAATCCATTTGGTTCAGCCAATATGTACAAAAATAATTTCTTAAAATCCATAACGAAACTCTATAGGTATAACTTAGGTATAATAATAACCTTATTTGGATTAAGGTATTGATAAAAGGATACATTATAAAGTAGAGGTACATTTTTTAACTGCATGTTTTGGTATTATTTCTTCTTTTACCTCCTTCAAATATTCCATAACAATTATTATATAATATCAAAATTAAAATACATATATTGATGTATTTTTATTTTAATTTATCAACCTATATACATATCCCCTTCCATAAAATGGGAAACCGAACAATCATTGTGTGTTTGGAAGACTACTTCCCAAAAAACCTATATAATTCAGTTTACATCACCATATATCATGGATGTATTATAATGATGAAATTTTTTGTTAAATATAATATTTATGAAATATTTATAATTTATAAAAGATACCCTATCATTTAACTTTTTTCCTTTCCATTCACTAAAAATTGATATCGTTGTTCATGCATATGTGTGGACTGCCACCTCCATGACACAATTTGATTTATTTTTTATCACCAAATATCATAGATAATATATATAAATTTATTTAAAGAGTAAATATGATATTTATTAAGTTATTTAAATTATATTAAAACAAAAATTTACTTTCCTTATTTTTCATAATTATTGTTGAAAAATTGAAACATTACTTATGCATACAAATGACATTCCTTCTCCATGATTGTAAAGTAGTTCATTTTTCAGAACCACGTGTGATGTTTTGATTTAAAATAATAATCGATTTGTTAAAATGATAATTATTTCATGATTATTAATATATTAATTATTCACTAAGTTCCTTTTTTACTATATTAAACCTTCCTAAATATTTTCTAATATATAAGTCAAATAATGTCAAAATAATCAACATGAATTTAATTGATTAAGTAATTGTATATATCATGGAATTAAATAAAATAAAATAATAATTATTTTGAAAAAGGTTCTTTATAAAATAAACAGTTATCATAAGTTTTTAATTCAAGATGATAAAGAACATATATGATTAATTTTACTCAAGGTAAGAGACTTTCTTTTAAAAAATCACATTTTAATGCTTCATTTAAAACACTCTTTTTCTTGAATATCCATATTTTAATATTTTTTTTATTTTTATAGTAATAAAATATTATCAAATGTAATTTTCTTCCTTTTTTTATTTTATTTCAATGTTTCTCAAAATTAAATTTTTATAGAATATTTGACTTTCCTTATGACAATACAAAAATAAATGTTCTATTTTAAATTATACGGGGACAATGACTTTTACAACTATTGTAAATGTTATTATATGTCTATACACATCTATAGGATTTCATTTTTTTATTAATTAAAAACCATATATCATTTTTTTATGTATTTCTGTATTGAAAATGGGTTTTTATGATGAAAAGGTATTTGGATATCTAAAATGATTTTCACATGGGTATAAAAGTGTTTTTGAAGGTTTTTATTCATTATATAGTCCATGGACATTGTTTTGGAATGGTTGATCCCCATTATAGATCACAATTTATCCTAGAATAGTATATATGATGGGTAAACCTAGATAGTTCTACAATGAATTGGGTAATGATTACGTTATCCATAGAATTATGTTGGAAGTCACATGTATGTTTATTCCAATTATAAGGATTTAAGTAAGTATTTTGTAAGGGTTTTAAGATGATGATGTCCCAAGGAACCTACATGAATCTTATATTATTGATAATGAGTTTTTATGGAAATAATTTGATTTATTATGTTGTGATAATAATATTTTTAAAAGAAAAACTAGTATCCTTTCAGATAAAAATGTATGTTTTTACAAAAAGTGTTTTCCTCTTTTTCATTGGACTAACAGATTTCTTCTTCTTATATACATTACAAGGATTTTATTGATCATAAAAAATTTTAACAAAAATTCCCATAGATTAAGGATGGGTATGAAAAAGGAATAATTCAATTGGAATTTCATAAATATTTTTACTCAAAAGAAATCAGGATTTATTTTAAAAGTTTTATATTATGTGAAAATAATATTCTAATTTGGGGTGTACACTTTTTATATATATGGGATTGATATGTAAGAATTATGACATAACTATCTTATCTAAAAATATATATAGGAATGTAAAAAATTAAATTTTATATTACTGTTAGTAGAATATTTAATTTCTAAGGCTAGTTACATATAGAGACTACCAATTTACACCTCATTTTCATCAAAGGGGGAATGAATGTATCACATATGTTTACATGTGGACTACTTTTTCCACGTAATGATATTATTGATTTCTAATTATCTCTTTCATGATTTATTATTACGATGGAATTAATTATTATATAAAATATTTATGAAATAATTATGCTTATGGAATTATAAAGTGATATCTACCATCTTACCCTCACATTCATTGGAAATAAATAACATTGTCCATGCATATGTGTCGACTAGAACCTCCATGAAGAGATGTGATTCATTTGTCATTTTCATTTTTTTGTATAGTAATATGGATTGATTTAAATATTATTTATGATATTTATGATATAATTATGATTCTATAATGGTTATTTATTTTTTCATTTTCTTTCCTACTATTCAGAAAAAGGTGAAAACATATCCCATGTGTATTTATGGATTACCTTCTCTAGGAAGATATTTATGTCAATTTTCAAATCCAATTTATATGAATTGTTATAAAAGTTTTTATAATGAATAAATATTGTATTTATTTCATTATTATAATTTTGGATATAGTGATACCATGAACACGATTTATGTTTTGGAACCATCGAACTGATACATGCCTGTGAAACAGATCTGTTTTTACCAAAAAAATAATTTTATTGAAGAAATAATTAATAAAAGGATACATGTAAAATATAAATGAATAATAAATAGTAATTTATTTATGAATATGGTTCTAAAATTTATTAATAATAATTTATATTTATTAAACCATATGATTTAAAATGTATAAAGAAAGATGGGACTTGAGGTAAATATTTATTTTAAAATCACATTTCATTTTATGATTGTATATGTAAACATCCATTGAGGGATATTATTTGTATATTATCCTTTAAACCCCATATATTTTATTATAATCTGGTTATTACTAGAATTTTTATGTAATAATTCCATTTCCCCCTTTTATTTTCTTATAAAATATGAATTTTTTGATAATAATAATCCTTTTTTACTCATTGATCAATTTTTTTCATCTATGTCTATGTTCTTGAAAATTGTTTTGTGGAAGTTAATCACTTTACATGAAATTTCTTATAATTTTCCTTTTCATTATGTTTTACATTATATTAAATGGTTTATAAACAGTTTTCTGAACAAGTTATTTTTGAATTGTTACAAAAGTGTGATAAAAACGTTTTCTTTTAACATATACGATAAAAATTGATATTCTCAATGTCATGAAAATTCATTTATTTGGTTATTCCATTAAAAAATTTCTTGTTTTTTTAAAGAAAACCCTTTTTCAATGTTATATATTTTTTTAGTTTTCAATGAAAAAAGAAAAATATATTTTCCATATTTTCATAAAAATGTTGATATATATTTTAAGGGAAATTTCCATCTATGTCAAAATAATTTATTAATTTTGAGTCCTTAATAGGAAAATGATCATATGATACCATCCACACAATTTCTCTAGTTGTATGTTGAAGATGATGATTTAATAATGATTCTATGAAACCCATTTCTTTCCTTTTGGATAATAATTTTTTGAAGAAATAATTATGAAACATGTTTATTTTCAATGGGTTATGCTATGAATAAATGATGTAATTTTTATATAGCCCATTTCCTTCCCATTGGTTATGATATAATAAATCAATGAATGTTTTATGATCTTGTGAACACATATATTTGGTTTTCATTATTTTATAGGTGGGATGATAATTATATATCTCTCTAATGAATTAGGAAAATATTTATATTTGAAGAGATAATAAGGACTAGAATAGGGAGTGAATACAGTTATTAAGGGACTCTTTACCCTATGATAGTCTTGGGAGTGAACGTTGAGTAAGTAATGGATATAATAGGGAATAAACCCAATATACTAGGATATACTCTGTATTTATAATTAATAAGGAAATAATTTTCTATACTTATGTTTCTTTAAAAAAAATTATCGTATTCTTATGATATGTTATCATGGAAAAAAAATTATTGATGATTCCACACTCTAATGAATTATACATTTTTTCTAACAAAACCTTATTCCATGTTTTATGATTAAATATATTTGTTTTATTGAGTTTGAAATTCATATGTTTGATCATGTTCTTATACCCTTATACTTGTTCTCACTTGTGATCATTGATTGATATCTCATTTTCATACCCTTACTGAACATTTATTCTAACCATTTATTATGTTTCTTTTTTCCCAAGGTTATTAAGAAAGGTATTAAGTAATAAATCTCTAAGAGGGGTACTATGAGATAAGAAAATTAAAGTATATATTGAATATCTTTTATAAAATGACTTGATTTTGTATCTAGTATCCTAAGACAATAAACATTTATGGTCCTTGGGCATGCATTATGGTGAATGTGATTTAATATTCATCTAAATTTATATAATATGTTTTTATTTTTGTAATAAATAACCTTATAATTGATAAAATAAATTATTTTATTTAATAATGATCCCACGGGATTTAATCTATTAATGAAGAGTGGTTACATTGAATAAGAAATGTGAATCTATATCAAAATATGTAAATATTGAGAATAAACTAATTTTGTTATTTATAATGATGATTTGGGAAAATAAAAATAAAAAAAAGAATCATGAAAATTAATTGAATTAAAAACCACACAAATTACCTTTTATATGAGAAAATTTAAACTCTTATATGAAGGATAACCATTTAAGTCTTTAATAGTAAAGGAAAAATAAATAGCATTTGTAGTGAAATAGAAGAGAAATATCAAGGGAGTTTTTAAAACCAAATAATCAAGTGTTTTACAAAAACATAAAATCTATATATAAATAATTGAATATAGGAGTGGTAATCCTACACATGGAATAAAATTTATATTTTTTTGGATATACGTGTAATAGGATGATATGTTGTGATGAGGAATGGATTTATATATAAATTGAATAAATTGGTACCCATTAATAAAGATTAATATCATATATTATTCAATAAACGATAAAAATAAATTTGTGGGTATTTTTTCATTTTAATAAAAAAATTATTTGATTAATGTAATAAAATATTTCAAATAAAATTATAAAAAGATTCAAGATATATTGAATGTTTGACCATGGATACTGTTCCATTGATGAAAAAGTATCTTTACATGAATATATATATGACTATATTGAAAATATAGCGTAAAAGGATTGATATGAAAGAATTTATCAACAGATCATGTAACATAATGGTAAAGATATATGTTTTATGATAATGAAAGACCAGTTGAACATTAATTAATGTTATGAAAATAATTTTTGGATCCCTGATAGATTGAACTTTTTATTGAAGACTAAAAATGTGAACTTATTTCCATATTTGTGAAAATTTGTCGATGGAATGATCTACTATGTAAATTATATATCTTTAAATACCAAATGATGTGTACAAAAAATTATAGTTTAAGAAGAGTTTTAGAGTGCAAATAAACTCTTTTTGGATAGACTTATTCATAATTTCTTTCGTGTGAGTCCATTATGAGACTTTATGCATCATTTTTCTTTAAAAAAGAGGTGTTTTTAATTAAAATAAATAATGGATATTGCTTGATCTAAGGAATAGAAAATAGAATTGTTAATTAAGTAGATAAAAACTAAAGAATATGTTTATTTATTACTGAATAATAAACTTATTTATGGAATTTATGGATTATTTATATACATTATCAATGAATATTGATTCTCTCAATGATTTAGGTAATAATTTATAAAACAAATATGAAAATGATATAAGAGAATGCATGTAGTGCCCACATAAAAGGGGAAATAGTTCATAGTAATTAAAAATCAAATATTAAGTGATCTTAACACTTAATAGACTTGGTTCACAATGATTTTTGTGGAGATATATACAAAAATATATAAAATCACAGGTTGTATTCTTCATATTCAGCATTGACCCTTTTGATGAGGAGAGATAATTGTAATTCAACCTGACATAAACTATTCCATCCATAGTTAGAGACACATTGATATGTCCATCTATCCTATTCCTTTTATTTTATTTGATAATTAATATATTCAATGGAATAAATAATAACCTCTCAATCACTTCTTCTTTATTAATAAATGTTTAGTAATATTACATCATCAATTTGTGTTTATTTCACATTACATTATTTTAAGGTCTTCAATTTTATTTACATTCTCAATGGAAAGAATATTGATATTTTCTATAATCACTATATTAAAACTAAATGCTTCTCAAAAATATGAACTAATGATTTTGAAATTGGTAAAATGATAAAATATAAATCCTCTTTTCCATGATATTCTTAAATGGAGTTAATCTTTATATTTTTAATCTATATAATAATTCCAAAAAAATGGTTTTAACAAAAAAAATTTAATTAAAAAAATAAATTATTTATCATTAATTTGAGCTGTAAAAATTCCCATCTTGTTTTTCTATTTATGTTTTCTCACATGTTAATCTCATTATGATGTAAAACTATAGATTATAGAGAAAATTCCATATGAATATATTAACATAAATATTATCTTGACTTATATATGTAAAAATCAAGAATAATAATATTTTTCCACTAATTAATATCACATCATAATATAGTTTAGTATTATATATCTAGTAATAAACTTATCAAATATTACACGACCTTCAAAAAGATCTTAGGTATCATTTTATACATTAGGTTAAGAATATATATACATGAACACAATATCACACATATATTATCACATTGTATTTAATATTAAATATCATTAAATTATTATTATATATGCTTGGAGTTATTTATATATATCCCTTGAACACTCTTAATTATTTATATATATTCTCTATATGATCTTACATATACTATGAATGATATTTCATAGAAGTAAAAAATCTTACATATTATTAATTTCAATTTAAATATCATATATTATATCATCCAAGAGTTTAAAATGTAAAATTTGAAAGAAATTATATATTTGTTTACCATTTTTATGAAAACTTAGATATATTGTTTATTACTTCTGTCAATTCATTAAATATTAATTTTAATTCGATAAAATCATTAACTCAACACAAAACTTCTCCAAAATTTCCTTCCCAATTAAACTTATTTCAAATAATTCTAAATAACATAATGAATTTACTAAACAGCTATAAATTTATTCAAAAAAATATTCAAAGTAAATATATCATAAGAAAACTCATTTTTAGTACATCAATGAATCCTAATAGAGTCAATAATTCAGATTCATATTCATCAAATGTACACAATTATGGTAGATCAATTAATTACAAAATTATAAATCACCTACCCCATAAAAACATTTCAACAACCACCTTTATCTGAATATGTTATCAATTCCTTTAATAGCCTTCATTCTAAGTATCATAAGAATAACAACACACATAAAATTCAAATACACCTTTATTCATCTATTAAGATGTTATTTAAGATTTCTCCAAATCATATTCTCAAATAAATCATAATGACATCATATTTAGAAATTTATATATTCTTTGAAACTCACTTGAATTATTCATCTCAAAGAGCCTATATATTCTTTCAAATAAATTTCTTCCGAATATAGAACACAAAGAATATTCCAAAGTCATACCATGTGAATTCATAAACCATACATGATAAATATATCTTCATTTACTTTTTTTCTTCACAAAAAACGTCATTATCTTATATCTAATATTTCATTCATCAACGAATAATAAGATAAAATTATATCATTGATTTAACATAATTTTTATCACAAACCAACTTTGGGCTACCCTTGACCTTGAAGCCCAAGACGACTACGACCCCAAGATGGTTTGTGAGAAAATTATATAATATGCATGGTTAATAAGATGGATTAGTTTTTATAATGTTTTTTTATATTCGGGATGTAATGGTTTATGGGAGATATGATTATCAAGACATGAAGTGCATATATAAAGAGGTGTTTTTGCAATAATTTTAGTTCTAAATGTTAATTATCCATTAGAGTTATGTTTTAAGTTTTAGTTTTATAAATTGATTTCATTAATTTATGGGATTTTCCACCATTTCTTAAATTTATTTAATTTTATGGATGACAATGTGTGTTTATTGGGCATTACATGATTAGCTCACAATGCTTCAAAAACACTGTGAATTTAGAGTGAATTGAAAAAATTAACTTATAATTGTAGTTTAATGATTGGAACAAGGTTTTTTAAACCAAGTAGTATAGCCATGAAAATTTTTAGTCCCAAATGAAGAAGTTTTATTATGTAGTACTATTGATTGGGGTTTTCTTAGCATGGGATGGTTTATAATGAAAATTTATTCGGTTTGAAAAATAGAAAATAAGAATTTATAAAGATTAATTGGTTTTATGATGGGGACTACATGCATAGCTGTTCATAAGAAAGTGGATCAGTTCCATGTGTGTCTTGAGGACATGCATGGATGATGCCAATCGGATACCATTGGTGGGTGTGAAATCTATTAAGATTGTTTCCTTTTTAAAAGGGGTTTTAAATTAACTGGTAATGTTTTGGTAGCTTGAAGCGGTGCAATGTGTCCCTTGTGTTTTGATAATGGTGTTTCTTTTGTGATGTTGATAATATAGAGTCCTTATTGTTGGATTGGTCTTGATCGAGTTCTTTTTTCCTTATTTCTTGGTGTTCACCCCTAAATATATTATGGATACCTAAGGAGTATCTTTAGGTAGATAATATTTAGGAAACACTCCAGTTGATTGACCTATAGACTATGTTCTTAAATTTAAAAACATGAATCCTCGTCTCTGTTATGGTCAAATAGAACCCCTTGATTCTTGGTAGTGGATGTTATGGAATGATAGAGACATTGGTTTCCTTGTGTTGCATGATTCAATAAAGGTAATGTTTACTACCTTTATGTTCAAAAGTCCAAATTGGAAATGGTTAAAGTTCATGTCTTGAATCAAGCCCCAAGAAGATCTTACCATTATGTTCTTCAAGTATTCATTCATCCAAAAATATTTTTTTAGTGATGAAGTTGAGGAAGAAGGTGGAGTATTGTGATCTTCAGCAAGGTGGTAGATTAATGTTGGAATTAAATCACCCCTTCCCAGAGTCAGTTCTATATGATCTAGGGTATGGGTAAAATGATCCCATGAAGGCTCAAAATTTTGTGGTTGGGCTCCGTTTTGTGCTGTATTTGAAGGTTGTAGAGCGTAACATGACCACCTTCTTTGATGTGGTGAGGCTAACCTTTTGGGTTGAATCTATTATTGCAGAGGGGATTGATATGGTTAATCTTCCTTCGATTCATAGAAGTGGTGAAGGATATTCATGTGAGAATAATGGGAAGTATCCAAGTGTTGATGGTGATGGTAGGGAAATTAAAAGGCCTTTGGACCTCCCAATATCCTATTCATGGTGCAATGATATTATTTTTCATCGGTGCGGAAAGAATTTCCACAATAGGTCGTCATTCCTGAGTGCTCTAAGAACCTTCCACATATTTAGATGCTTGGGTAACCTGATGCAGATCTACCAGGGTGTCTCCAAGAAGCATTGTGAAGTTATACCCCACCATTTGATGGTCACTACAAATCATTTATAGAAATCTGGCGACGTTCATAATTGGTTTATGGTCACTATCATTGTAATGATCTTTGGATGTATCAGTCGTTCATAGTGTCATTTTGTTGTGTTTTTTCTCTTTCAATTAGAGGAATGTTTTTTGTAAAAAAAATTAAATTCTTATTTAAATGGTAGTGTGTTTTGTGAAATTTTTCTCTATGTGTTTGGTTCGGGGGATTTTAGTTTCCAGACTGCGAGACATTGGGTGATTTAAATTTAAATTCTCCTATCATAGGCCTTGAAGTGAAACTGGTTTGTTGTAAGGAGAACCAAAACAGTATAAAAGGACTTGGTTTATTATATATCCTTATTAGGATAATAGAGGTAGTCCAATCCTTTGGTTTAACTATTCGGTTTTAAATAGGTTCTGTTTCATGGAAAGTGGAGTGGGAACCTCGTTTTCACATTGTGATCCTTTTTAATGTAAGTGTTTCCCTGGGTGATAAAGAGGCATAATCATCTTGTTCCCTTATAATCTTAGTGGTTGTGTCTCCCAGGTTGTAGTTCTCTATTTCTCTTTTATAGATTGTTGGTGAGAATTGAGTGTGGAGTGGTTTACAAATATCTGGGGATGTGAAGTTGTTAGATGTGATTTTTATGCTATTAGTTAGACCCTCACCTCCCCCTTATGGTAGGTAATTTTGGTCCATGTTAAAATTTCTTGATATTTTTTAATATCTCCCGTCCCTATGGTGGGGTGCCCCACCATGGTTCACATTGATGTTTCCTTCGGAATGTAATAAATGTGATCTTGAATTTTATGGTAGGAAGTTTGTTCGGGCCTTCTCAATGTTGGCGCTCTGGTTTATCTTAAGTATTGGGTTGTTTCTAATAGTGAGATTTTTGATCAGGTATCCCATATCTATATCTCAAGTTTGTTTTTCTATCGGTTTGGTAATCGATGTTCTCGTGAAGAAATGTTTGAATGGGTGTGCTTTGGTTGTTTTTGGTGAAGTATGGTTATATAGGTATTCATCGGATGTGGCTGAAACTAATTTGATTACTTGGGTGGATGGTTCCAGTTCTTATAGGTGATATTTTATGTGTTCATGTTCAATGGTTGTTTTGAGCATGGTGAATGTTCAATGTCCTTTAAAGCGATTAACTAGAGGCGTTTAAAACTTTTAGGGTGTTTGGCACAAAATAGGGAGTCTATTTTGGTATCCAGAGTTCTTCTTGTTATAATTTTCTTTTTGGTAGTGTTTTTTAAGGTATTCCTTCATTATTTATGGGGAACCTTCTTGAGTTGTAATGGTGTGGTGGTTTTTCTTTATGTTTAACACTTAGGATTTCTTTCCAGGGGAAGAATGCATTATAGTGAGGATAATTGTCACACTTGGGTTTTGGAATTTTTCTTTGGTTCTTATTTAGGTTTGGTATTCAGATCTTTTCTCAGGAATTGAGTGTGATGGGTCTAAATTTTTGGGATGTTCTCTCCTTATTTCTGTATACTAGATTTTATCCTTGGGTTTCCTCTTGAGTTTTCAGTGAAATTAGATGTTTTTGGGAGAGCAGGCCCTGGAACAAGGTTGGCGCACAGTTAGTGAAACCATGTACTTCAACATAGGTAACATTATGTCAGCTCCTTGAAGAGACAGTAGCTACTGCATGGCTACCTCATGGTTAGTCATACTGTGCGGGTTACCTGTACGGTAGGTTTTTATCTTGGTAGATGTAGTCGCATGCTAACCACATAGTTTGAAAAACTGTGCAGACTAACCATGCATCCTGTCAAGGTCATTAAAATCATTTTCTTTCTCTCCATTTTTATCCACAAGCAGCCATTTATCCCTCCTATTCAGGTTCCTCTACCAAATGTGCCTCCCCCCTCTTAGCTTCCTTGGGGATCTATTTTTGGGTGTTTTGTTTCCTATTCATCAAGGGTTCATCAAGTAAGTTCTCTCTCCCATGGTTTCACCCATATTTCTAGGTCTTTCTTCTAGTTTATTGGGGTACCATCTCTCCCGCGTATAGGGTTATTATTTTTAGGGTTTCATGCTAATATTTTGGGTACAATATTGATGTTATAAATCAGATATATCTTCTCTTGGGTTTATTTGAGATGTAATTGAGATTTCACACCAAATTCCAAATTTTCATCATCATTTGAGGTAGGATCCCTTTACACCGCTCCTTTAATGTAAGTATTTCAATGATTTATTGATTTTTGCACCTCTCATAATAATTAAATAGTGATTTTATATTCTTATAATTATTTTTTCATGTAAAATAAATTGTTTTTGTTAATATCTATTTATATATGATATTGATTTGGTGGGTTTTGCATGCGAAGTGCTTGTAAAAATTACCATTTGGCTCTCCTAAGTAGTATGTGATCCTTAATGGCACGGTTTGTTTTTATAAATGATAGTGTGTTATTCAAAGTGGTGATTCATGTTTCTAAAAAAGAATTTCTGCGTTTTCTTGGAATTGAAAATGGTTTGTGTAAATTTTTTTATATAATGTTTTATTTGTGGAAATGACATGTGAATAATTTGTAATTTTTATTAAATAGTTTCTTTATGAAAACCATTCTTAGGGTATGTAACTTTCCTTATTGTTTAACCATTATATGGGATTCTCCCCGAAATGAGACATCCCTTGTATAATAATTATTTTCGGGTAAGGGCCCACCTTTGAGGTGGATGGGGTGGTTCCAGTTTGTGTGATATGTGCAATGGAATGTATATGTGTATTCTTGCTTGATTTGGGGTGGAACAGCCCTTTATGAACATAGCACGAGTACCTATAATTGAAAAGAGGAATTATGAGAATTATTTCTACATTGGTAGGTAATGTCCATACCAATGGAATATAGTAGGTTGATATAATTAGGTTTATTACTTTAGGATTGGTCCCCTAGTATTTTTACGAGTTAGGGGGGCTTAGCATTTGGGAAATTTGATTTATTTGTGTGTGTCATACTACTGGGGATGGGGCCACAAGTATTAGTATGTTATGACTCTCCTCTGAGTTATTTTGTTTCCCCGTGTTCCTCCTTTACTAGTACGGTTAGTTCCACTACCCTCATTGCATTGGATCATATTTCTAGTACTTGGTTTTTGGTGATTTTTTGGAAATATGGGATTATGTCATTTGTTAAAAAGTATTTCAAAATTAATGTCTTGTGTGAACACATATTTTTCCCATTTTCACTATTATGAAAAATGATCATTTTCTACATGGTCCCGTTTCCCATTCTCTCCTTGAATAATGTTTTAAAGAATGATGGAAATGGATTGTGACTGTGATTTCTTATATTAAAATGGAATGTATAGAAAGACTATATTTATATATTGTATTTCAAACCTATTAATTAATGTTTCTTTATTTAAAGGATATCCATTGTTAATAAAATTATTTGGTCCTACCTTCTATGTTTTAATAATCACTCTTATAGACTTTTCTTGTTTTTAGTATCTATTTTAGTTTGCAACTTGGGTTCGATCACAATGGGAGATAGTTGGGTGTGGATTGGAGAGTGACCCGTCAGGGTCACATGGTGGTGTTTTGGGTCACAAGATTAGTTTGGTTTTCCTGGTGTAGTTTGTTACATGTTTATTTGTAATGTAAATATTGTAATTTTTGAGACAATATTGAGTTTGGTTTTCACTTTTGTGTATTCTGTTGGTCTGTGTATATATATATATTAGGGGAAACCATTCCCATTGATACTCTTTTGATACATGGAACTTGTCTCCATCTCGATAGCATTGGGAACGCCTCTCAGGTCTTGTCATAGATCGGCTCGGTTGACCGATTCAAGGTCAACCTGTGTTGGTTCGTGATAGTTTGGATGTTATTGTTTTGGATTATTCTTGGTTTTAACTCCTTTATTTATTGAATTTGTTTTCAACTCAATGAATTTCTTGGGGTCTGATGTTTTTTATGGGAAGAATTTACACACTCTGACCATGATTTCTTTTATTTTCGTCTTTTTTAGATTTTATTCTTTCTATTGGGTTTCAAGTAGAGATTGTTCAAAATTTTATAATTTTTATGTTTTCAACCTTGATGCATGGGTTGTGCATGGTTAGTTGAAACCATACAGTGATACATTCTGGATTCCATAGTGTGACTAATGAAGGGAATAGTTTTGATAGAGGGTTTGGTAAACCATGCAACAACTATAAGGGGTACCTCGAATTTTAAAAATGAAAATTTCATATTCTAGCCTCCTAAGGTTAAAAAATAAAATTGATCTAACCCTCTCCCACTCATACTACTCTTGCAATACATGTTTAAGAGGCCCCTCACATAAATTCTTATCCTTATTTATTCCCTATGATTCCAAATACATTAATTATGATTTGTTATGGTATATCCCAAGTTAGGGGTTTCATTTCTTATTCTCATTTATCTTATTATTTCCTTTTGTTTTGCATCCCTCTAACTGTGTTTTTTATAAGCCCAACTATACTTGGGTATAAAGTATATTTTATTTTGGTATTAATCTATTGGGAATTTTATCTCATATTTGGTATTCCTTTCAACATATTTAAGGCATTCATATAATATGTACAAGTTATAGCTTGGTGTACTTTGGGTTTTTCAATTTTTCATAACAAACCATGTTTTATTTTAATTAGATAAAATATCTTCTCATGTAATTGAGAAGTATAAATATATTTGAATAAATATAAAAAATATTTCAATTGGATTTGGTTTTTGAAACATGTTATTTTCAATTGTAAGTGGTATCAAATAGGGTATTGGATAAAAATCATTTTCAAATGGTTTTACATTTTCATTTTGAAATTATTCCATATATTTTATATATCTAATTATACATATTGGGGAACTAGTCATTAAATGACATTATTTCTTACAAATCATTGGTTTCTGTATGTTACATTGGTTCTAAAGAAATATTTCCATATTGTTCCAACTATGATTTAAAATATTTAATTATTCTAATTGAGTTATATATATGTATGTATGTATATGGAAGTACATGTATGAATATAGGTATATATATATACATACATATGTATATATACACATGTACTTGTGATTTCTTAATTTTATACACACACATGAATTTATTTACTTAATATTAAATATATATATCCATATTGGCATGTTTATTAGTTTTAATCCCAAAGGAAAACATGGAACGTGAAAAATGAAATTTCAAATATGGCATTGATTTGTAAAGGAATTTGAAATATGGTACTTGGAATATCAATTATTAATTTCTAAATTTAAGGCCATGTTGATTCTTTGAAATAATTTCATTTAAAGTGTACACCTTCATCAAATATATTTATCTTCCAGTTTCATTGGAATGAAATGAATTGATTCAAAATAGTGGTTTCACAAAAATTTACATGGAGGTGGGATGATTAACTATGGTTTCCTTATAATAAATATTGATTTATTATTTTATGGAAAGGGTACCTCAACTCAAATACTTTATTTTATTCATGAGATCCAAGGAATCATAATAAGGGATGAGTGGTAGTTATTATCAAGTATTGATCTGATATTCATGATTTTATATGGAATTAAAGGATATAAGTTAGTTTCAATAGTGATACTAGATGAGATTATCTAGTTGGTCATAGAACTAGGAATGAATTGAAAAGATAATTGATGGGTTCAACCCAAGTATTTCTGGGATTTTTACATGTGATTTTTATGAATTACCCTTTATTATATATACCCTTCTATTTTTCAATATTATTGTACGTTACTTATTTACTACAATACCTTATTATAGATTTTATATGATATAACTTTTTTAGTTTCACTTTTATGCTATGCTCCATCATTGTGGATCTGGTGTTTAAATTTACATTATTGTATTAAAATGATATAATGGAGTTTTAAAAAATGTTAAATATAAACTGAATTTTAAAAGTGGATTCAAATCCTTATTTTGAGTTAAAAAGGCTTGAGTCCTAGGAAATTATTTTTATGTGATTATTTTATTTTTAGAAATTAAAATAAAATGCAGAAATTAGTTTAATGTTATGTTGGATATATAGATTAAGAAGTAAAACACTATTTTTGTATTGCATTTTCAAACTTGTGTTTACGGAATGTTTTGAAAACAAACAATGACATCATTTTTGAAACATAATGAGATGAGATTCTGAAATTTACTTCAATAAACATGAAATATTTACTAAATTGAATTTAATTTATTCAATAAAATCACATAAAAGTTTATTATCCATCTAATACATAAACTGATCAGATTCAATTGATTTAACATAATAAGGATCATGATTCTTGTGTTGAAAACAAAATAAAGAAAATTAATGAATATAAAATCATATAAACCTATAATAACATTCACCTAATCATCTTAAATCATAACAACAAAAACAAATAACTCATGGGTTAGAAGAAACTATTGGATCGATATTATAATGTTACATGTTTTTTATTTAATTTACAATTCCAATTGTTTATTTTTCTATTATAATGTAACTAAGGGTTAATTATTTTGAATCATACAATTAAATTATAATTCAATCATGATGGAATGTATTTTTCTATGAACATTAATAATATTTTTTATAAGAAAAGTAGAACTGTTAAATTAATAATTTTCATTTTTATAGTTTCATCCAACACTAATATCGAATGAATTATACAATCGTGTCTAATTAATTAATATATTTAAATTAATAACTATATTCTAGTTAACATAACTAATTTTTTATTTATCAATAATAATTATCTTTAGTTAACAATTTCTTCACTTTCATTCATATAAATTATCCTCTCCTCCATTTCTTATGTTTTCATCCCCTCTCCAATGTGAATAAATAATTTAGATTAATTTTTTTCCATGGTTTATGGAAAAGTATAATGGTACATCATATTAATGTGTAACTCCAATAAGATATATATCTTTCTTGAAAGTATTTAAAGTAAATAATGTTTTATTTTGAGTGTTTTTCTTTAGAAATTTGAATGAATAAGACATTAAAATTTCATTAAATCATGTTTCAGTTAATTATTGTTATAAATAAAATTAAAAAGGTGGTATATAATGGACAATTCCATGGTGTGCATATGTTTTGTAACAACCTTATAGAAATTTGGTTTTTTATTTATATTTAATTATTGGTATATTTTGAATTTGGGAAGTTTTAGAATAGAATTATGAAACTTTTAGGTCTTTCTTTTATCTCAATGTTACTATATGGTTAAGGAAAACCATGTGAATTATATAGAAAGACTAGGAAATGATTAAATTCATTTTCTATGATATTTATCATGGTTCTTACATGGTCTTTAAATCTATGTAGAGTACTTATGGTAATTATGTGGATTGGTGTGTGCATGTAGGTTAACCCACACATTTGGTAGTTGATGTGGGGAAATCAGGCATCCCAAATCATGTGGCATATGGTGTGTTAGTAAGTGAATCCCACATGGTTGGAACATATTTTGGAAAAATATGTGACCAAACCATGTGTATGGACTAGATTCACATGGAATTCAACATTACCTCTTAACCTACTAATTTTTTCCCAATTTCTCAAATTCACCTATCATGAACATGCAACCATCCCCATAAAGCCATAATAGGATCACTTTCCTTCACCTAAATTGATTATTGGACCATATATCTATATTTCAATTGGTTTTAAATGTATTTAATGTCCTTTCATTCTATTTAATCATAGTATCTCTTCACTAATCCATTTATGTTAGGTTTATATTATCCTTAAGATCCCTAATTTTTTATGATGGATGATTTAGGTTTTGGTTTTTAGAGCTCATAAAGTGTGGTTCCTTAAATTTTTGGTTGTTACTTGTTTAAGGTGATACATTATGACTTTATTTAAACTAACTAGAATTAGTTGATTCTATGTTTTACTTTTTTTTTCAATTCATGAAATTTGGGTGGTTTATATATCCCTTTTTTATGAAATAATATCTATATATGAATTTATAGTGGTTTTATAAATTGTTTTCATGAGTTTAAATATTTTTATAAAAGGTTTTACTTTATAAAATTATGTATCACATTAAAATAATATATTTTTATATTTAATGTTTTTTTAGAAACACTTATGTAGATTTTTAAAATGTTTAAAATGGTATTTATAGGGTTAAAATCCCATTTTAATTTTTAAATAAAGAAACTAAAGTATAAAGAATGATTTGTTTTATAAAGGGGAGTTTAATTAAATATTTATTTCAAAATTTTTATGTTCAATTGAGTTGAAAGTGAATAAAAATCTCATGTTATAATTTTATGAAAAATATTCTGGAACATTACAAAATAAATTGATTGATTTTTATGAGACCCTCAGTAATCCCCCTATTTTTTTATTATTTTTTGGGATTTTGAATATAATATTTGATGATTCTTAATGTGGAATAGGATCTCTTGTGTGAGGGTAATTAATTGCAGGAGAGATTTATTATCTAAACTTTTGATTCATTTCATGACTTATATTTTATTGTTTTCTCACGTCTATATTGGTTTGGTCATAGTTACCATTTTAGTTAAGTATGAGACCATGATTTATGCTATAATAGTTCAAACAACATATGGGGTAATTTTCCCTCTACAATGAGATATGTATATGTGGGTATTTCCCCAAATAATAGTAGTGTGGGATAATCTAGTTGATTGGGTATTTTTAGGACGTAGTGTAGTCTAAATGTCTGTCCTTTGTTTATGGTATTTTTATGGTCATCTCACATTGGGCCATAAAGAATTTTTATTGATTCTTATTCCTTGAAATTTTTTTATAAGAATTGTTACAAATTTTTTATTTATCCCCTTTATATTTCCTTATATACTTACTTACTTTTTTTCATGCATATATTCTTTTGACATAGTTGTTCTTGATCCTATAGTGTTTTTATTTTTTATGGTTGGTTGATTTTCAAAAATATTTCAATCATTACATTTGAAAAGTGGTTTTAATATGAAAATAGAATTAAATTATTTTAAATAAAAAGGTTTCAAATGAATGGAAAATTGTTCAATTTTCTATTTCTTTTGAAATTAATGTCCCTCACATTGGTTTGAAAACATTTTACCACTGAGTGGAAGTTTCAATTTTTTAGTTAAGAAAATGGTTTTATTCTTTAATGTGAGATCCTATTGTGTTGTTTCTTGGTTATTTATTACAATTAAAACTTATTTTTTATACTTTATTTCATTATTTACTATAGAAATTTTTTATTTAAAATAATTTTAAAAAATCCTTAGAGAGATCCTATAAGGCCTCTTACATTACAACCTGTGTACTCACTCAGTTGTGTGTATGAAACTCTTATGTCTTATATAGGTTCTAGGTTCCACATATGATTTATACTATCATTAAATTAATAATAAAATTGGTATTTCAGATGTGTTGAGGAAGAATGGGTTATATAGAAGTGGTTCTATAATGTGATTTCAGTTTAATTTAATTTGGGATATGATGTATTGGTTAAGAAGACACATTTTTTGTATTTATTTTATTTTTTTATTCCTTGTTATGTAATTATTTATATTTTTTTCATATTGAAAAATTGGTTGAATTATAATCATAAGATATATCTCATTTGACTCTTATTTGTTTAATTATATTTATTTAATTTTGCATGGGCATCCAAAGTATTCGTGACCCAAATTTATTTTCATCAAATAATACACTATCTATTTAATTTTATTTGATGACTAATATAATCCTTTGGATATTTCATTAATCCCCATGCACTTGGGTATATCACATTGTGATAAAAGAACCTTGAATCATTTTAATAGACCTGTTTGGGGGACCTGGTATGTTCAATTGGGGAATTTAATTAAAAAAATGTATCAGACAATTTATTTTTTTGGAATTCATAGGTATTAAAAAATATATCTTATTATTTGAGAATTTAGTGGTATGGATATTAGTGTATTGAGACATGATGGGTAGGTGTTGGGAAAGTCTATCAAACTCCTTCCCCATAAAAACCTCGCCATTCCATGGTAGTGAAGACTTGTGTTCTTAATTTTGATTTTGTTCTTGACTGGTTATGGAGATTTTTTTGTGGGAAGATTCTATTTGGATCCCATATAAGTTATTATTGTTATTTTGAGTGAGTTTCTTTATTTTTTAGTACAACTAGATGAAGAAATAGATTTTCAGGGCTTGCTCACAAAGTCTGTTAAACCTAGATGATCTTTTCCAAAATAATTCTGTGGATTTAAAAAACCATGTTTCATGGTTGATTGATGACATAAAGAAATATGTGACCAAACTATGCACAAAATTACATGCGTTTATTTTTATTTTTATATTTTCTAGTTTTGGATTTTACTAAATGTGGTTTTCAATTATTGAAAATTAATTTAATCAATTTTTGAGGGAGTTTTTATCTTATGGTATTGTTTTTTATTGATGTGTGAATTTTTTCTTTGTTGATTCGTAATGTATCAAAATTTTAATTTAAATTAGTAAAATTATCTTAAAAAATAATTTCAAAATCAATTTTTATGAGTGATTTGAAAAATAATTTCATTATTTCATTTGAAATTTTTCAAAAATTTTCTGATTTATTTATAGTATTTAAGAAAATGTATAAATATTATAGGGGATTTAATTGGGTACATTCCTTAAAAGGCATCCAATTGATTTTTGAAATCAATTTTTATTATAATTTATGGATTAAATAAATTCCATAATTTTCAAATAAGAGTGGAGTTCCATAAAAAGGTTGGTTTGATTTTAAATATGTATTATTTTTTTGTTTCATTTGTGTTCTTTAGTGAAATTTTTTTAATTCTATTTTTGTTTTTGGGGATTTTAAATAAATGATTTTTTTAAGTGTGATTCGTGTATTTTTTAAAAGGGTTTTTTGGAATTTTATCTTAGCTAAAAATGGAGATGTTTTAGTTTATATTCTGTTGCATGAGATGATAGTGTTCAAATCATGTTTTGTATAGAAAATTAATTCTAAGTATCATAGTAATGATAGTAAAAGGTTTTATGAGTCTTATTCTTATGGTGAATCCTCTTCTCACATAGAGATAATAAATTTTGTACTATATTTGACTCAGACTGTGAATAGAGTAAGGTCTAAGAATGTAACTTTCTTATAGACCATATCTAGAAGTACTTGAATTAGTATACAACATATGTTTATAGATATCTTTGTTAATCTAAAGTGGTGGAGTGACTATGAAGTAAAGGATTGAATATTTAATTCTCAAGATACTCCTAAGGCTTTAAGGGTGAGAGCTATGTTGAGATTTATTTTTGGCCAAATTGAGTGTGGTGGGAGTTAATGGACCTTTCTCCAGGGTGAATTAATATTTATAAGGAATTAATTATTTTAATTTTATTTTAATAGTTCCAACATAAGAGAATTAAATAGGATAAAACTATTGAGTTCATGATCCTTCATTAGAGTGAGTTGTCATTGAAGCAATATGCCGATCATTTCTTGGAGTCAAGGTCATTTTCTCATGAGGTAGTCATTGATGACTTGAATAAATATTTTCTCATTGTTTTAGGTCCTTGGAAAAATATCATATCTTTAATACTAAGATCTAGCTTTCTTTTCATCAAATAAGTGGTCAAGAGGGTTATGTGAGAACCAGTTGACCAACCTACGAAATCTTGGATGGGTGATAGATATGTGCTACTTTGTATTATGAAGGAAACCCATATGGCATTGAGAATATGTTTTATGAGACTAAATAAAGAGTATAGTTAGTAAAGGTCTCGTTTTCTTCTTTCCTTGGTGTCATTTATGTGATGAAGAAACCGATTGTGTGCATTCAATGTGGCGATCCATGGAACTCTAAGAACACTTATCATAAAAAATTAATGACTTTTCTATGTAATTACCACATAGGTCATATTTTGATTTTTTTATGTTCTGTATTTGGAGGATGACTTGAGTATAGTTCATCATTTTATGTTTTTCCATTTACTGTTATTCAATATAGAATTTGGGTTTGGTTTAATTTTTTCATTATGTTTTTAGAGATACTTTTTTTGATTATTTGATTTGGTATCTCTTGATTATTTATTTTTTAATGTTAGACATTTATAGTTTTGGTTATGTTTTGTTGGTAAAATCTCATTTTCTATGTTTTCTATGTATGATCTAAATTGTGGTGAGGATGGTTTTTTATGGCTCGAACATGGGAAGAACCTCAGTCCATGATCATTTGAGTAAGACTAGTGTTTCTATTTCACTGAGAATATTTAGGTGTTATTTTTATTTTTTTTGGGTTTATCTTGATATTATTTTCTATGCTTGAGGCCAAATGTTATTCTCGTGAAGTGTTCGGATATCAAGTGAGAGACGTTGATATTTCTTAATTTAGTTTGATATAGTTTTATATTTTCCTTTATTGGGAAATATATTAGTGATTTTCTTAATGGTTTTGACGATATCATATCATTTTATGGATCTATAGTTGTTTTTTCATCTGAGTAATTATTATTTCCATTTTAGGATTGTTGTTTTATTTAGTCGATGGTTTTTTACTTCTTGGGTGTTTTATAGAAGAGCTATTAATTTATGGATGTGTTCCAGTTTTAGAGTGTTGCATTTTTTTGAAAATTTTTATATGAATTCTAAATTTTAGGGATATATCATCATGAGATTTTATATTTATTCTTTTAAAATAAATATGAAGTATTCGATAGCATTCTACCCACAAAACCCCATGTATAAATAAACTGTGATAAATTATAGTTTTTATAACCAGAATATTTTATTGGAAGGTATAAATAGAATTAAAAATATTATTAAATATATATATATATATAAATATTTTCATTATTTAAAATGAAATTTTTAATTCCTAATATATATTAATTTTTTTTTAATTAAATCATTTCATGATTTAGAGAACAATTTTTTTTAAATGTATTGTTCTAGGTGTTATGAATTTTTGTTTTAAAAATTTATTTTTATCACTATTAAAAAGTTTTTTTAATTATATGTAATGATAATTTATTAATAATAATTTATTAATAATAATTCGTACATCATTTATATAATGTCTAGGGATGGAGAATTTTTTTTGAAGATAAAAATATATATTTTTCAGAATAGTATTTTTATTTTGGAAATATTTTTAATTGAAATAATTTAAATAAATAACTGTTGATTAAGGATTTTTCTGAAACTTATAGAATATTTGTTGACTAAAGTATTGTAACATTCTTCTATTTTTTTTACTAGGAATGGAATGGTAAATTTTTATCTTTATTCTCAAAAATAGATTTATCATATAACCAATTTTAATTAAATTTATGGGATTATATTAAAATAAATTTCATCTATATATATAAATTAAATTTTATAAAATAAATTCAATAGTTAGAATCACCTTTTCTACTTTTTTTATTGAGGAAAATATAATTTTTCCCTAATGATTAGTAAGAATATTGGAAAAAATTCACCCGATTTAGTGTTAAAAAATGTTTAATGTGGGGTGATTTAACTAAGAGATAAGGGTTAAAATGACATTTAAACATGTAGAAATATCATTTCATTAAGATATCTGGACCATTTATTTTGTTAAATTTGTTTTTTTTCTATTATGGGACACTTTAATAAGAATTCGACTTTATATTATATAAATATTTTAATTAATTTCTTGTGTTTTCCTCCCCTAGCATATAGAAGATAACATATTATCCTCTCTTATAAAGACAATTTGAACCCCCTATCGTGGCCCTAATCTAACAAAAAAACATTATTAATTACTTACCATCATTTTCAATCTCATTCTCTTACTCTACGACCAATCTAATAAGGATGATGATTTAACCCAACAGTGGTTTTTCAAAGAAGTCGTTATCATCTTACCAGACTCTTTAAATGTTTTTTCTTATTCAAATTCCTTTAAAAATATCATATCTACCCAAAATTAATGAATTTATTATTTTCAAAACACTTTGATGTTATTAATTTTAATATTTTATATCCACTTTCTAGAATCATTCAATCATATGGGAAATGAATGTATCAATCATGCATATATATATGGACTACAAAATCCACGTAATGATATGATTCATTTTACATCACATCCTCAAAATGACTGTTATAATGATGTATTTAATAAATAAATATACTATTCATTATATATAAATAAAATAATGTAATGATAAATTATTATTTATCTTTATTCCATTCTTCTCATTAGAAAATGAAGATAACGTTCATGAGTATGTAAAGAATACCATCTTTATTAAATGTGTAATTCATTTTAATAACTCTTAATTTTATATATGGTAATAAATAAATAAATAAATATAAATAATTGTTATATATTATTTTTATATCATCAATAAATTATTAATAGGATGCAACTATGATCAGGATTCAAGGATCATAACTATTGAACCATAACATTTATAAAAAATATACCAACTAACACAAAAAATGATGACAATATGGAAATATTATTAATGAATGAGAAATAAAATATTATAAATAAACCATGTATGGAATTATAAGTATGAATATGGTTCTTTTATATATTTTTAATAAACTTAAATTCATTATAAATGAGTTTAGAGTGCTTACAAATCATGTTAGATTGAGCTAAGGGTTTTATGTTACAATATCACTTTTTAGAGGGATTGTTTATTATTAAATTTACAAAGATGAAATTATAGGATCAATATCTCACAAATATTTTGTATTTTATTTTAATATAGTTATTTCAAGATATTACAAGTATTCCCTTGATTTTCCTCTCTCTAATTACACACAATTATAAATGAATTATCTTAAGGAACATCAAATATAATCTTCTCTTTGGTTAAACTACCTTTTCTTCCATGTATATATTTTCTTTAAGATGTGTAGAATTTTTTTAATATTTATAAATGATTGGTAAATTTAATTTTTAAACATTTTTTTAATTTATATAAAAATGTTTAAAAGGAAATTTTTATCTCAATAGGGAACATTTCAAAAATACTATGACCAAAATCATTATTTTAAGGTAAACCCGAAAAAAATATTTTCCCACAATCATAACTACAATTTTAATTGAAGATTAAATTACGAGTTTCTATAATTTTTATTAAATATTGTTTAAATATGTATATTATAAAAAATATATTTGAAATTAAAAATGTTATTTTAGTCATGAAATGTTAAAGTGATTTTTATAATGGTATTTTCATCTTTGATGACATCCATTGCTGTTAATTAGGCTTCCCTAGGGATATTACTCCGTTATTTTATATTTAATCATTATCCAGATGGTTTAGTATTATGATGATGAAATATTTATGAAACACATTTTCTTTTCCATATATTAAGAAATGTTGAAATGATTTATGTTTTCCATTATATATTCAGATAAATATGAATTGATAATGATTTTGTGAAGGGTGGGTCTACTGTATCCCACCATTTCATTGGAAAATGTTTAATGGTTAAAGGATCAAAGGGTACATGAGATTTTCCTCAAATCAATAAAGATAAATCATGATAGGTTATCCTAGGACCAAATATGAAATGTGATTTGTCATCCCAAGCCCAATATGTGATTCATGTCTTGGTTGACAACCCTGAAGTATGATTTTTGTATGGTTGTTCAAATTTTTGTTCTAATCCATGTGAAATGTTTTTAGGATTATTATATGAACTCATATCCAATGATATTTGATTTTTATATGATTAATTTATTATCAACTAAAAAATATTTATTTGCTTACAATTATATTTGAATTACTAGGTATGATTTTCAAATGTTAAGATCAAATTATAATACACTTATGATCATGATTCAATTACAGATGATCATTTATCAATATCTCCCATGTTCACACTTACTGTGCATTTAAGCATACCCTTTCTTATAATTCAATTCCATTGGTTATAAAGAATGGTTTTCAGTAGGTTATGAAATGGAAGTGTACCATATAATAAATACATTGAAACGAATATTGGATTTATTTCATAAAATGAGATAATTATGCATTTAGTCTCAAAATACACTAAACATTTATGCTCCGTTGGCATGTATGACTATAAAATGTGTTAAATATTTTTCTAAAATAATGAAATATTTATATGTTTAATGCTTTGTTCGCTATATTTGGTACCAAAGTACGATTTATTTTTTTTGTAGAATGGGATTAGAGAGCTTTTTTGAAAAACCTAGGAATAAGTCTAGGTATTGTACAATATCCTAAATATTTTTTAAAGTAGTGATAATATGGGATTTCTAGAAAATTATAAATTATGTGGAAACAGAGAAGTGGAAGCAGTTTTGGCTTTGATGTTATAATAGGTGAAAATATGAAAGTTTTGTATTGGGAATTATCTTGATTATAAATTATGCATGATGAGTGGTTGTAGGACTAAACACCAGGCTAGACACTCAAGGTAATATTCTTGGTAGAATTTCAATTTTATTTATAAATAATTATGTTGGATTTGAATATATACTTTCCATGGATAACAATAGTTAAGAGTATGAGGAAATATATTAAAAAATATTATCATGATATTGATATCCAATGAATTATTTTCAGGTTTACATGATTTATCAGTATTATTATTATTTATCACAATTTGGTTTTTTATTTTAGTAAATGATTGGATGTAGGAGGAATCATGTTAACGCTAAATGTGAAGGACAATGTATTGATTTTCCGTATAATAAATTGAATATAATAAGAGATGAAAAAAATTATGTTACTATTATTACAAAAATATCTTAATCCATGAATAATGTTGATATTCCAAGTGATTAAAAAAGGGAAATATTTAATTTTGTTCCCTTCATGATGGGACATCCACCTTCTTTTAGCAGGTCCACTGATCTACATATTTCTATGTAATGGATTAGTACAACTGAAAATATATTTTCTATTCTCTTGTACCCATAGAATAAAAAATTTATTTTTCTTATTCATAATTTGGAATGAAAATAAGATCAATAGTGGACACCAATAAATAATAATTTCCATCAAAAGTAAATTGAATTAATGAAGTTGATGAGTTTATGAGGTTATTTTTCTATATGAAATTTTTTCTTATTATTAGTATTAGAATAGAGAAGGAATTCTTTGAGATAATGTAGAATGATGATGAATCCATCAGTTCCTATAATTAAAATTTTATAATTCTTTTGGGGTTTGCTTATGGTATTATCATTGAACATGAAAGAAATATTGATTGATTCTTTAGTGTAATAAACCCATGTCTCTAAAATTTTAGCCACAAGATATTTCACTAGCTATGGAGACATTTCTCACTTTTCTATAATTATAGAAAGAGTTCTTAGAATCACCCATCAATATAATGTATTTGAAAAAAATAAATAAACATGTAATTCAAAATAAATAATAATAATATAAACCATGGTGGGAAGAATATTAGCCTTCCTTTATACACTAAGTGCAGAAAGAATTATGGAACAAATTATCTTACAATGAATAATAAATGTTTTTTATGGATAGGGAATCCATTTGGAAATAAAATGTTGAAGAAATAGAAAGATGTTAACTAATGATACAAATAGATATAAATATATATAGAATGCACCACCCATACTTCAGTGTTTCAAATGCAATGAGTGTAGGTATTATGAAAATCAGTGCTCAAATATGAGAGTTAATGATGATGATTGATTTTAGAAACCACTTAATCCCTTAAAAAGGAAAGAATTATGTTTATTAAATAAATAAATAAATATATATATATATTATATAAAATGATTTTACATTCATATAATATTTTTCTAGTAAAAGAATTACAAAATGTTTTGTTTTATTCATAAAAATTTATTATAAAAATAGTTATTCATTTTGTTTTGTCATATTATTATAAATTTTGTTTCTTACACTTATAGAAATTTAAATTTTTTATAATGAATTTCATATTTTGAATCAACATTTAAAAATTTAGTAACAATTCTACATTCATTTGGGATTAATATTGAATAGTAATTATAGTAATTTATTTACCATGGTTAGGGTTAGATTTGGTTTTCTAAGGGGGGATTAAACTAAAGGATATATGTATAAAATGACACATAAAATGTATAAAAATATTATTTGAATATAAATATACAATTTATTATTTTAACATTATATTAATGGAAATTTGGTGTCACATAACTATGAATAAAATTCATATTACTTACATATTTTGATTAATTTCTTGTGAATCCTTCCCCTAACTTATAAAAAGGAACTTAATATACTCCATTATATATGAAATTTTATCCCACTATCTTGAAAAAACCCTACACAAAATATAATTCATATATTCATTCTCGTCTTTATTAAGATCATCACCTTACCCTATGACCGTTCTAATAAGGATTAAGGTGTCTTCTAAACACGGTCTCTCAAAGAAGATTTAATAATCTTATCAGAATCATTTAATGTTTATTTATAATTATATTTCATCTAAATAAGTTTATCCATTATAAAATAATTAATATAATATCCTCAGTATACTGATATGTTATTTCGATTGATGAATAACCATTTTACACCTCATTTCCATCAAAATAGAAATGAAAGTGTCACTTGTGTGTACGTGTGGACTACCATCTCCATATAGAGGTATGAGTCAATTTCAATCCCCAACTCACATAGATGGTTATAATGATGGATTTAAAAAATTATTTTGATATTTAAAATTTAATTATGATTCTTTAATGATGAAATATTATTTATCATTGTTTTTTTCTTTTCATTAGAAAATGAAAACAACGTTAATGCGTACGTATATAACACTATCACTATGAACTCTGTAACTAATTTTTCTATCAATTCAGTTTATAAATAGTTATATATATATATATATAATTATTATATATGATATTTATATCATTGTTAACATGTTAGAGATGATATAACTATGTTCAATATGAAAGGACCATAAAATCCTAACTGAAGCCTAGAAAAAAACAAAGTAGTTAACATCCTAAATGATGATGACAATGAAATATTGTTAATGAATGGTTTGGAAAATATTATAATTAAACCATGTATGGTATTATATATATTAATATTATTCTAGTATATAATTATAATAAATATAATTTTTTTATACAGCATGTTACAACACTAATGAAGGAATTCAGACTCGAGGAGAGTGTTGTACGTTATAATCTCACATTTTATTATGATTTTTTAAATAAATTTATGATGATGAAATGTAATGACCCAGAAATTTCAAAGAAATTTGTTTATTAAATTCTTTGGAATTTTATGAGTCTGTGTTTTCTGACAGCACTTGATTCCAAGGCCCAGTGTGCCCGGAATCAATTTATGATGTTTTGTTCGAGTACGTTCAGTAAACCTACGTGAAGGGTTTTTTAATCTTTTGAACCAGTGCTAGGAATTGAAATTCAAGGACATTGATGAACTCATAGCGCCGATATTCACTTGTGGGGACCTTTACCACAATTGTGTTTTATGCCGGTTGAGAGTTAATATTTGGGGATTTAGAATAAAATAAATAAAATTTGTAGTACACAATTTTATTTATGGATGCTGGTTATTTCCTCCCAAGGGGAGTTGGAGGTTAGGCCCAAAACCACATAACCTCCAATGAAATTATTTAGTGTGGTGGGACCCACACGTTCTCTAAAAATTCCATCTTCCCATAACTCCCCTTAACTCCCTTAAACCCCCTTTATTACTTTGACAACTCTCCCATTAATTATGTGATCTACTCACCTCCCCCTCTCCCATTAATTTTTGATGACAACTTTAATTAATAAATCGAATCCTCCAATTAATTAATAAAAGTGTTTTGAATTTTAAAAATTCATGTGTGAATAAAATAATAGCTACAACTATTATTTTATTTTGGCACTCGTTGTGTTGAGAGGATTTTGGGAGATCTCTTGTGAATTAGAAGAAGGAGTTCCTCTCTTCAATGAAGAACACTATCCTTCCAATGATGAACTGCCGAAGAATGAAGATCATCTCCTTTGATCTTAAGCCATGCGAAAGGAGAAGGAACCACCTACAAGGAACACCGAAGACATGCCATCCTTGACTCTTTCTTCCCTGACTTCAACGAGTTGACGCAGTCTTACCGCGATGCTTATCTTCCGCAACTCCGTCTATGAACAAACCTTATTTCGATGTAGCGGGTTATTATTTGAATTCTCACATTCTCTTGTTTTATTTCCTCATTCTTGGAAAGCAAGGAGGATGTGGATCATCCAAAAAAATTTGATCTACGGTTTGTATTAAATTGTAATGTTTGAAGATTCTTGATTTATGAACATGATGAACTGCTTGCTACCGCTCTAACATGGAATGGTGTGGTCCAAACAAACTTGGCCTGACCCCTCTGCCGTTCTTCATAAACAATGTGTTCCTCATGATGAAAGGTGGTGGCTTTGCGTTGGGGTGACGAATGGAGATCCCCCTTTGATCCACCGAGAAACCCCTTCGATATACCTCCAAAATGAGCTAAGGAGCTCCCCCAACCCCTGAAAACTGGATTTTCCGCATAAGGTAAAAGTGGGAGGAAGAATGGGGAAAATATGGGAAATCCCGACAGGCCCGAGACTTAATACCCTAGTTTTAATTGGCCGCACGGTTTGTAAAATTGTACGCCAACCGTGTGGTAGCCACTGTCCCACCTGGGGACTTCGCACGGTTTGGCCGCACGGTTTGGAAAACTGTGCACCAACCGTGCAGTAGCCACTGTCTCACCCAGAGATGTCGCACGGTTTGGCCACACGGTTCGTCAAACCGTGCGACAACCGTGCTATTGCCACTGTCTCATCCAGAGACTGCGCACAACCTGGCCGCATGGTTTTTTTAGACCATGCACAAACAATACACCCCTGCACAAATGTCCATAACTTTGGCACCATGCATCTGTTTGACGAACCGTCAGTGGAGCTGGAATCCTTTGAGTGAGAAGGTGCCTTGAGTATACCCTACTAGAGCTTTGGGTTGAGATAGAGTATGGTCATGTTCGATCGATCACGAATCCAACTAAACCCTGGAACTAAAAGGCAAATAACTCTCAGATCAGGCATCAGATTGACGAGACAAAACTTTGGGATACATAAAATCTGAACTTAGTGATTGTTGATATATCGCACCCTTTTCTTGAGGAGCAGACCCTCCCAGAATCAACCGTGCTATGTGTGGGAACACTAGAGCTGGCTGTGACTGTGACGACAACTATACTGGAATCCTATGTGGGTTCGGTAGTGTCAAAAATGTACTTGAATCCTCCATGCATTCAGCAGTGATGAAAACTATACTGGAATCCTTTGTGGGTTCAGTAGCGATCACAACTGTACTGGAATCCTCTGTGGGTTCAACAGTGAAGACAACTGTACTGGAATCTTCTGTGGGATCAGCAGCGACGACAACTGTACTGGAATCCATCGTGGGTTCACCAGTGATGACAACTATACTGGAATCCTATGTTGGTTAGGCAGTGAGGACAAATATACTGGAATCCTCTGTGGGTTCGGCAGCGACGACAACTGCACTAGAATCCTCCGTGGGTTCGGCAGCGACAAAAACTGTACTGGAATCCTCCATGGGTTCGACAGCGATGACAACTATAGAGGAATCCTCAGTGTGTTCGGCAGGGATGACAACTGGACTGAATCTTCCATGGGTTCGACAACAACAAGACTGGACTGAATCCTCCATGGGTTCGACAACAATGAAATACTGGTGTTCTAGGTTTTTGCGAGTATCTACCGTTCGACAGTAATAGATGATTCAGTGGCTACAAATAATCATCTCTTACTCTCTTTAAGTTGTGTATACCTGGTGTGAGCTAAGTCGGGACTTTCAATCATTACCATTGATGTGATTTACTTCTTTCCTATGTGGACTAGGTTTTTCATGGGCTCGAGAGTTGGAGATGAACTAATATTGATGACTTAGGTAAATGTATGGGCATATATCAAAGTAGAGTTGGTTGATACTTTGTGATTGTATATTTCCATTGTTATTTATCCTTCGTGGATTCTAGGATACCTTTGGGGGTCTCGGGGTCACTCTATAGTATTTTTATACTCACCCCTGCATGGGCTATACCCTCACTACGTTGTATAGGATGCAGATGACGGACATCACCGATCGTGGTAGAGACTTGTGGAGCTGGACGGTACCTGGAGGTGGACCACTTGGTGGGACGTACACAGAGCGGACGGACGGACCCAAGGTGCTGCGGAGACCATCTGTACGCATCCTTTAGGAGGGATTCCCAGAGGATGACTCAGTGGTTGTCGTTTTGCTTTGCTTCTATTGTACTAGTCATTCATTTGGACTGTACTCACTTTTGGGCTTGTATTTCCGGCCCCTTCCTTTTCAGTACTTACTTTTGTATACAGTTTTTCTTGTGCTTATTTCAATTGCATAATCTGTTTGGTTTGTTTACTTCTATAAAGGAAATTCCTTCCCATTATAGGGATTTACACCTTTGGTGATAGTCTCCAGCCCTTTCCTATGGAAGGCGGGCTTGGGGTAGTCACGGAATGGGCCTTGAGGATGGGTCGTGACAAATTGGTATCAGAGGAGTTGGTTCTACCACAGAACTCAAGACTCTGATCATTCTTTTCATTGAAGAAATAATTTTAAGAGTATTTAGTGTGGTTTTCAGTCTAGGTATACCAGTTTTGGTGTGATGGCTGACGTATCCATGCACTAGGACCCTGACCTCTGATTTACGACTCAGTTCATGAAAAAACTAATTGCATTTGTGTTTCAAAAGTTTTCTTTGTGATTACATTGATTCAGCAAACCAGGTATACTGTTTTGACCATGTTGCACCTGTTTCTTTTTAGGATGGTCCCACGAAGGCATCCAGCTAGGGTTCTGAGTTACGTATGAGATGGTAGCTCACCGAGTGACAAGGCCTCGGTGCCAGACCCCATCATAGCGGAGGTAACAACATCACCTCTACCCGCTGGACCACCGATACCACCAGCTCTAGTATCAGAGAGTGTACGCCGCCTGAGTGTGTTGTATGAGTTCCAGCGATAGAGGCCCCCAATGTATCAAGGTGAGACATATTTTCAGACAGTCGGGTGCTGGTTAGAGGTTGTAGCATGAGTTTTCCACACAGTTGGGAAACTCGCCGACTTGATGGTTTACCTAGCTGTTAGTCTCTATTAGGGAGTAGTTGAGATGCAGTGGAGTCTGATGCTCCAGTTTTATGATGAGGTGACTCTCACCTGGGGAGACTTCGAGGGTCTTTTCGAGGTAGAGTTTGTACAAGCGACTCTACCCTCTGTGCAGGCTCAAGAGCTACTACTCTATCCGCAGGGCTTTCTGACAGTAGCAGAGTCTTCTGCAGACGATAGTAGAGAGATGTCATAAAAGTCCAAGTGAACTAGACCAACAGGTGGGTGACCCCAAGATACAGTTATGGTTGTATGGGGAACATGAATTAGAGCCATCCATAAGAGGAGCAGGCAGTGCTATGCATGGGGTGAGTGAGGGTCACTTGGCTCAAGTCTTCCCGACCCGTCCTACAGATGAGCAGCAGGTAGTAGAGGAACCTTCCAGAAAGAGGTAGAGGTTTGTCCATGGAGTTTTGACAGGAGCAGGCAGACGTGGCAGAGGAGATGGTCGAGCAACAAGTGGACAAGGGAAGGACTAGCTATAGACTTAGAGGCCTTTGTTTATGATTCTTCTAGCTTTGTTGATGTCATCTTTTGTGGATGCTTTGTGTCTTTTTTACTTTGAGCTACAGTAATAAAAGACACTTGTTCTTGTGATGTTTGCTTCCCTGTCCCTTTTATGCAGTTGATACTCAGAGGGTCCGGTTAAATCCGTTGACTTGACCCTCACTTTCGAGATTCCTACTGGAGGAGACCTAGTGACCACACACTAATGCTGACAGTGTGATTCAAACCTTGGAGGAAAGATTAATGGTTGGATATCTTTTTAGAAGCGTCGAGGCATTACAACGTCTTCCATGGAATGAAATAGTATCGTTCATGTCAGGATTGACTATATTAGGCAATTAACGTGGTTCATCCAGGTGATGAGACCAGATTTCTCTTTTTGGAAAGAGAGAAATCTTAGCCGCTCTTGTAATACATAAGCCAAAAAGGGTGTAGTCCAGTTCTTTACAAATGGATAGTCACACCCATAGCTCGTTGGGAAAATGGTTTAAGGATTACACTAATCTCGAAAGTCTCTTGTGTGTCTTCTCGTAGAAGGACCTGGACCTGAGACGGTGAATTTAGCTCGAGTTCCTCTAATACTATGACTTTTAGATAGTCTATACTACTGGGAAGGAGAACGTTGTAGCTGATGCTCTCAGCAGGAGACTGGGTATTCAGCTTCTAGGAGAGGCGAAAGAGTAGTTAGCCGCATTGCAGATATCCTTTGTGGATATTAATGGAGAAAACTTTCTTCAGTCTATCATAGTCACTCCTCCACTTCTTCTGCGAGTCCGGGAGGTACAACATGGGGACGTTGATTGTGAGACACGACATGCTCAGATATCCTCAGGGCAGGCACCTGGTGGATTTTTTGAAGGAGGGGAGCATGCCATCCTCTTCTGGGGATGTACCATGGTACCATAAGCACTACAGGAGGAGGTTATGAGGGAGTTCCACACTTCCCCTCTAGTGGTATATCCAGGAGTTGCGAAGATGTATCATGACCTCAAACACCAACACTGGTGGCCGGGTATGAAGAAGGCAGTATGAGAGTTTGTTTCACAATGCCTCACTTGTCAACAAGTGAAGGGGGAGCACTAGGTACCAGTAGGCTTAGTAAAACCCTTATAGGTCCCAGAGTGGAAGTGGGATGAGATATATATGTATTTCGTGATGGGACTTCCACGTACATCCATGGGACACTACTCTATCAGGGTGATCATCGACTGACTCACCAAGTCGGCCCACTTTCTACCAATCAGAGAGCAGGGCCCATTAGAGATCTTAGGATGCCTCTACGTTTAGGAGATCATATGACTTTATGGTGTGCCATCGTCTATCATTTTCGATCAAGATGCTTGATTCACTTCCAGACTATGGAAGTGGTTATAGGAGGCTTTGGGGACGTAGCTATGTCTGAGCATCACCTTCCATCCTCAGACAGACATTCAGACTCAGAGAACCATTCAGACTCTCAAGGACATGCTCCATGCATGTGTCCTTGACTTTGGTCGTAATTGGGAGGATCACCTATTCTTGGTGGAGTTTTTGTACAACAACAGCTACCACTCCTCCATCGGGATGACACCTTACGAGGCACTATACAGCTGACCTTGAAGATCACCTCTATGCTTGAATGACCCTGGGGAGTCAGCACTTGTAGGACTAAAGTCGGTTCAGGCTACGAAGGTGAAGGTGTAGATCATCCAGGAGGGCATGAAGACTGCACAGAGAAGACATAAGTCCTATGATGATAGGAGATAGAGACCACTGGAGTTCGAGGATGGCGACCACATTTTCCAATGGGCCTCACCTCAATGAGGTCTATGGAGATTTGTCCAGGGTAGAAAGTTATCTTCGTGCTTCAATGGACCTTTCCATGTCCTCAACAGGGTAGGCGAGGTGGCTTACTGCCTGGCCCTTCCCCCTCAGTTGCACTAGGTGCATGACGTCTTCCACGTATCTCAGATGAGGATATACGTGCATGACCCGACCCGCATCATCGACCACATAGAGCTGGACATCGATGATGAGGTGACATTCATGGAGGTCTCGGTGGAGATCGAGTATCGACAGGAGCAGGTACTATGCAGATGGTCGATTACTCTGGTGCGCATTTGCTGGCAGCATGGGAACCTCTAGGAGAGCACATGAGAGTGGGAGGCTCAGATGCATTCTTAGTACCCCCATTTGTTTTCCAAGTGTGTGTTGTAGCTTTACGGGGATGTAAAGACCTGAGGTGGGGATAATGTAAAGACCTTGAAATTTAAAGTAAGTTTTTCATAAATTCTTTGAAATTTCACGAGTCTACGGTTTTTTATGGCACTTGATTCTGAGGCCCGGTGTGCCCGGAATCAATTTATGAAGTTTTTTTCAGGTACGTTCAGTAAACGTACATGCAGGTTTTTCTATCTTTTGAACCGGTGCACGGAATTGAAATCTGAGAACACTGATGAACTCTTGGGGCCAGTATTCGCTTAAGGGGACCTTTACTACAGGTGCATCTTATGCGAGTTGAGAGTTAATGTTTGGGGATTTAGAATAAAATAAATAAAAATTGTAGTACACTATTTTATTTATGGATGGTGGTTATTTCCTCCCAGGGGGAGTTGGAGGTGGGGCACACACCCATATATCCTCCCATGAAAGGATTTAGTGTGGTGGGACCCACAGATGATCTAATCCGTTTATCTCCCTATAACTCCCATTAACTCCCTTAAACCCCCTTGATTAATTTGACAACTCTCCCATTAATTATGGGATATCTTCACCTCCCCCTCTCCCATTAATTTTTGCAAACACCTTTATTTAATGAATTGAATCCTTCAATTAATTAATTAAAGTTTTTGAATTTTAAAAGTTCATGCGTGCATAAAATAACAGGTTTATCTATTATTTTATTTTGGCACTCATTGTGTTGAGAGGATTTTTGGAGATCTCTTGAGAATTGGAAGAAGGAGTTCCTCTCTTCAACGAAGAACACCATCCATCCAACGAAGAACCGCTGAAGAATGACGATTATCTCCTTCAATCTTTGACCAATACAACGGAGAAGAAGCCACCCGCAAGTAATGCCGATGATGCGCCATCCTCAACTCCTTCTTCCCCAACATCAACGAGGTGAGGCCGTCTTACCGCGACAATTGTCTTCCGCGACTCCGTCTACGAACGAACCTTATTTCGATGTAGGGGGTTATTGTTTGAATTCTCAAATTCTCTCATTTAATTTCCTCGTTCCTTGAAAGCATGGTGGATTTGGATCAACCAAAAAGAGTTGATCCACGATTCATATTAAATTGAAATGTTTGAAGATTCTTGATTTATGAACATGATGAGCCACTTGCTACCGCTCTAACACAGAATGGTGCGGGCCAAACAAACATGGCATGACCCCTCTGTAGTTCTTCATGAATGGTGTGTTCATCATTATGAAAGGTAGATGCATTTTTTTGGGGTGAAAAATGGGGAACCACATTTGATCCACCAAAAAACCCATTCGATGTACCTCCCAAACGAGCTAAGGAGCTCCCCAACCTCTAAAAACTAGATTTTCTACATAATGTATGAGTGGGAGGCAGAATGGGGAATAATGGGAAATCCAAAGTGGCATGGGACTTAAAACTCTAGATTTAAGTGGCCAAATGGCTTGGCCGCAGGGTTTGGAAAACCATGCACCAACCATGCGTTAGCCACTGTCCCACCTAGAGACTTTGCACGGTATGGCCGTTCGGTTTTGCAAACTGTGCGCCAACCGTGCGGTAGCCATTGTCTCACCCACAAAATTCACACGGTTTGGCTACAGGGTTCGGCAAACCGTGCACCAACAATGCGGTAGCCACTGTCTCACCCAGAGACTTTGCACGACCTGGCCGCACGATATGTTTAGACCATGCACAAACCATGCGCCCCAGGACAAACGTCCATAACGTTGGCACCGAGCGTCCGTTTGACGAATCGTCAGCAGAGCCGGAATCCTTGGACCGAGGCGGTGCCTTGAGTATACCGCACTAGAGATTTAGGTTGAGATAGAGTATGTTCATGTTGGATCGATCACAAATCCAACTGAACCCCAGAAGTAAAAGGTGAATAACTCTCAAACCGGGCGTCTGATTGATGTGTCGTCTATCACATCATGTTCATTTTGATGAGACAGAACTTTGGGATACATCAACTCTAAACTTTAAGATAGTTGATGTATCTCCCCCCTTTGATCAAGGATCAGTCCCTCCTAGAATAGAGCATGCTGTGTGCGGGAACACTAGAGCTAGCTGTGACTACGACAACAACGGTACTGGAATCCTCCGTGGGTTCAGAAGCGACGACAACTATACTAGAATCCTCCGTGGGTTCTGCAGTGATGACAACCTTTCTGGAATCCTCCATGGGTTCATCAGTAACAACAACTGCATTGGAATCCCTTGTGTGTTAGGTAACATGGAAAACTATACTATAATCCTCCGTGGGTTCGGCAACAACGACAATTGTACGTGAATCCTTCGTGGGTTCGGCAACGACGACAACTATACTGGAATCTACTATGGGTTCAACAGCGATGGAAACTGTACTGAAAAACTCAGTGGGTTTGTAAGTGATGACAACTATACTGGATTAATCCATGGGTTTGAAAACAATGAAAAACTATACTGGAATCCTCCGTGGGTTCGGCAGTGATGACAACTATACTTGAATCCTCTGTGGGTTTGGCAGTGATGACAATTGTACTGGAATCTTCAATGGGTTCGGTAGCGACGACAACTGGACTGAATCCTCCTTATGTTTGATAAAAATGAGACTGGACTGAATCCCATGTGGGTTCGACATCAATGAGATACTGCTATTCTAGGATTCTGCATGTATCTTCCATTCGGCAGTAATAAATGATTTAGTGGCTACAACTAGTCATCTCTTACTCTCTTTAAGTTGTTATACCTGTTGTGAGCTGAGTCTTGACTTTCAATCATTATCATTATTGTGATTGGCTTATTTCATGTGTGGACTGGGTTATTCTTGGGCTTAAGAGTTGGAGCCAAACTGGGAGTGATGACTTAGGTATATGTATGAGCATATACCTAAGTAGAGTTGGTTGATACTTCGTGATTGTATCTTTCCTTTGGGGTTTGTCTTTCATGGATTCTAGGAGACCTTCAGGGGTCTCGTGGTCCCCCATGAGTATTGTTATACTCACCCATGCACGGGCTATGCCCACACTATGTTTTTTTTGATGCAGACGATGGACGACACTAATCATTTTAGAGACTTGTGGAGCTGGACAGTACCCGGAGGTGCACCACTCGGCAGGACGTACACGGAGCCGACGGAAGGACCCGAGGTGCTGAGGAGACCATCTGTACCCACCCTTCAGGTGGGATTCCTAGAGAAGGACTCATTGGTTGTTTTTTACTTTACTACTGTTGTACTAGTCTCTCAGTTGTACTGTACTCATTGTTGGGCTTGTATTTCCGGCCCCTTCCTTTTCAGCAATTACTTTTGTATATAGTTTTGATTGTGATTACTTCAGTTTTGTACTCTGTTGTGTTTGTTTAATTTTATAAAAGCAATGCCTTCCAAGTATAGAGATTTACGCCTTTGGTTCTAGTCGCCATCCCCTGGCCAATGGAAGGCGGGCTTGGGGTAGTCACGGCATGGGCCCCGAGGATGGGTCGTGACATGAAATTATACGATAAATATATCACAAAAATTATTTATTTTCTTCTCCTAGAGTTATTTATAGTGATCATAATTTTTCATTTCATTTCCACTCTCTAATTACTCAAAATTATGAAAGAATGTTTTTAAGGAACACTGACTTTATTTCTCTTTTTGAATAGGAATATTTGTCCTGTTTTCTATATTTTTTATGAAATTTGTTAAATAATGTTTTTAAAATACTAAAATTAATTTTTAATGTAATTTTTACCCATGTTTTCTTAAAATTAATCTTGTTTTCATTTTCATAATGTGTTACTTTTTGCCAAATGTGTGACAGAAATATTAGTTTTAACATATACATCACGAACTAATTTCCATCAGTCAAGACTTCTCTTTTTTTGTATATAAAATTATAATATTCAATGGTTATTTAAATTATTTTTCAATATTCTATATTTTTTTATTTTAAATAATTTATTTCAAAATATAATGGGTATTTTACTCTAGAAACGTTTTATTGGTTTTTTTAATTGTATATTAATCCATGAAAATATACATTGATTTTACTTATGATTTAGAGGGAAAATGAACCAATTTTTTCATTTTTACTATTAAATTAAATGGTATATTATTGTGATTATGATTTATTTATGTAACCTATTTTCTATTCCATAGGATAAGCTAAGATGAAATGATAACTATTTATCACAATTTAGTGGAATACATATCAATAGATTATGGTTATGTGATGGGAGGTGTAACACACAGATGTTTTTTTGAAATGTGTTCTTTAAAATAAATTTGATTATTAAGTAGCTTACGTTGAACACAATTTTGAGATTAAATGAATTTCGAGATGACAGTAATATTAAATTACTATTATAACCTGGTAGTTAGGTTAGCGGGAATAATTATAACTAACTTATGAAATGCAATATGAATTAATTGGCATTAAATTCTTTATTTATTTTTGTGTGATTTAATATTGATAACTAAATTATTGATATTTATATGTTATATAATTCATAAACGACTTTTTATATTCATCTAATGGACATTTTAGTCATAGGATATGAATAAACCCTATTTGATTTATAAAAACTTATATTTTTAAAGGGTAATTTTATGCCTTTACATGGAGAAAACCTTTTAAATTACTTTTTGGACACATTAATAATTTTCATATAACAAAATTAACATTTTCATTTGAAGCAGGATATAAAATATATCATTCAATTAATTTCGGATATTTTTCTGATGACATTCATGTTTTGTTGAATAGTAAAAATATACTAAATTTTTTAATGAAATTTTTTTATAGAAATAATTTACATGTTTAAATTATAATATTTAATCATTTAAAAGTTTAAATAGAATATATTTTTATCACTCAGTATAATTTTTTCCATTTGATTTAATTTTACATTGAATTCAGATATAAAAATAGTTCAATATTTTTCCATGTTTTAACTTTAAAAACATGTTCTAACTTTAAAAAAATGTGAATAATTTTAAATTAATTTCTAAAACTTCTGTGTTTTGAATTTTTAAAAATTCATTCTATATTTTGAGTAAATGGGTCTAAAGTATTTAATTAGATTTATTTTATTTTTGGGCATTATGTATATTAACTTCAAGAATTTTTATCAATACGATAAAAGGGTAAATTGAGTAATTAAGGGTAAGAATCCTATTGTAAAATTACCTAAACAATTGTATTAATATCATTGGTTTAGCTTGTTTCATCCTAAATCATCTTTGGGTAAAAATGGTATCCATTGTAATCCACTTCGATGAGATCAGGACATTTAATTTATTTTGTTTAATGAAAAGTAAAATATGCCTCACTCAAATTTTAATAACTATATTATTGTTAATATAAAGTAATACTATTGAAAATTTCTATTATAAATACTCATTTTAAATCTAAAATGTTTTCCCTTATCATGGTATTTTATTTTTAATTGTTAGAAATTAAATAATTATCATAATAGATTATACATTAATGATGAAGAAATTATTTAATTGATGTAAAAATCATTAATATATTATTCATTAAAAAACTAATTCCCATTAAAAGTTATAAAAAATAGAAAAACCCGAAATTTAAGGATTTATATCAAATATAATCATCCAAGGCCTGTGTTATAGACCATTTATATCCTTATATTAGGGATTATGACACTTATATTATTTTATTTAAAGTGATGTTAAAGTTGTCACCTTTAAAATTTAATAAGAATAAAATTTTAAATATTAGATTTTCTATAAGATAAATTATTCTAAAAGTATTCCAATGAAATATAGTATATTTATCTCTATCAATGTAATTTATTTTTAATTTTTATTTATCATATAACCATATTAAATAATTATACAAAAATGTTGTAGTAATTATTTTATTATGAGAAATATCAAAAAATGTTATTAGAAATAAAGTAAATTTAATTTTGGATATTTAACATATATAATTTTTTTGGATGAACTTGACCTCCTAGTATTGTAAAAAAATATTTAGTTCGAAGTTATCTTGTTATATTAATATTTTCAAAAATCATTTAATTGAATAGTGTCAAAATTGATACTATTGATTTATTTATCAAAATAGTGATTTATTAAATTATTTAAAAATAATTAAACATCTTTAAAAAAATATACTAATTATTATATCATATAAAATTATCTAATTTATTTATTTTTGGTCTATTTTACATCAAATAAGTAAATATTTCACCCTTTAATATTTAATTATTTGTTAACCTAGGTAAAAATTAAAAAGGGTAACTAAGTGTTAATTAAAACGATGTGGTTTAAATTGAAATAATTACTTGTAAAATATTTACTATTTTATGATTTAAAACCCTATATCATTTCATATTTGAAATTGGTACAATTTTTAGGTTATTGGGTGGCTTTTATTTTAGTATAAATTATTATTTATGGAGCTTTCAAAAGTTCCCCTCACCTCAATTATAAAAGGGCACATCCTCCCTCGCCTCTTAGCTTCACATTAACCCTTCAAGATTAGTCATCCCCTACAATTTTTCCTTATAAAATTCATTAATTAAATTATATAGGTTCTATTAATCTTAAAAGACCATATCTAGTGCTCTAAGAGGAGATTTAGAGGATGTACGTTGAGGAAGAGGTAATCTGTTCTACAGATTAATTCAAAATTATTTCTTCATCTGATCCCTCTTCATTATCGGTTTCATTATAAAGTAATAATATTTTTATAAATAATATTATTATATGTTATTATAATTAGGGAACAACCATATTCCAACTTCTATCCATCCAATGAAAAACAAAATCACCACACATTCATACGTACAGATTACCATATCCACGCTGTGGTGTATTCTATTTTTCACCACCACCGGGATCAGATTGGTATAATGATTGAAAAATACAATATATATTTATAATAAAATAATTTTTATTGTTAAATATTATACACCATCCACTTCAATACCATTCTATTGTTATGGTACTGATATCATCGCTTGTCCATATGTACGTCCAACATTCTCCATGACGTGATGTGATTTATTCTACATGATCTAAAATAAACCATGATTATATACCTGAATGGATTGAATAAATATGATATATATTATACTAATATAATTATTGTAATTATAAAATTATAACCTAATAAGTGTATCATGAACTTATCCGACGAAACCTGCATAAGAACATAAATCAGTTAATACTGGAATATGGATTGATAGTGAAATGTTTCTAACAAATTGAAGATAATATAATTATATAAGATATCAGAAAATGACAATGATTTTGGAATAATTCAATAACATAATTTAAAGCATTATACAGGAGGTTCAGATATGTATAAAATATATCAGACCAAAGGTAAAGGATTATTTTGTAATATCAACATTATCTGAGATTGTTTATTCGTAAGTATTTATTCAGGTATATTTATCATCCACATACATGATTCCTAAATAAGAATTCAAATATATTATTTATATACTTATATATATTTTTAAATTAAATTTTACCCATTTTTTTATTTTTATTAAATGGTACGGAAGGAATCATTCTTTCGTTTTCCATACGAGGTACACATTGACTTTTCTAGAATGAGTATGAGAAATTTTATTTTATCTTATATATAATGAAATGATTTTTAAACTATCATAATTACTTACTTCAATAAATATTATATTATATGTTTTCAAGATTATTCTCAAGTAAATTATATTCTTTTAATATTTCATGGTGTTTTAAGAAAAGAAACATTTTTGAATAAGAAACGATATTTTCCTCAACAATTAATATATAGTGTTGTATTAAAATTATTTTCTATATAAAATGAAATTATTTAAATAGAGTTATGTTTCAACCCCTATTATTACTATTATTATATTATTTTTATTTTGGAATGCAATTTATGAAGTCCAATTGTTTTACATGGATTATGTTATGATGGAATGAAGTTTAAAAAACCTATTTTATTCTATGGTTTATGGTCTAATGAATGATTTATGTTTTTGTTGCACACATATGTATGGTTTTAATTTTGAGATGTGTGGGACCTATATCTACCTCCAATGCATTGGGTAACGATTTTTATCACATTGGATAGAATTTATTGGAATGGAATGTAAATTTGGTTCAGTAATACACAACTCGAATGACATACAAACACGGTTCACTAATGGACCTTTTCTGCTATAATGGTCATGGAAATAAGTCTTGACTAATATGAAGTGATTTTATATGCTTTTTTGTTTACAAAAAAACATCATTCCATATATTATGAATTTTGGGATTTTAAAAATTAATTCTTCTGAATTTTATCCCATGCCATGATATCATGATATTTCATATACGTGGTAAGACATTAAAATGTAATGTTATTATGTATTATAATTATGATATGATTGATATTTACCTTGTTTACCCTTACTAAGAATTTGAGATCCCCCTTTCTTATGTTTTTTCCTTGGTCACGAATAAGGGTAATAAGTAATATATGTCAAAAAGGATTTTGGTTATGAAGAAATAGGTTGGAGACAATGTAGATGTTTTATGAACCAGTTATTTATGTTTCCCAGTTTATAAAGTCACTCTAAGTATATGATCCTGTCATTGATTTATTATATTTTGTAATAAATATACTTCAATTTTGAAGTAATATCAATATATGTAATGCATGGTATGTTATATTATTTATCAAATAAAAGGTATAGTTAACTTTTGGACACTTGGATGAAAAAACCTTAGTAAGAACCCTATGGATATGTCTATATATGGGTTACAATCATAGGGATTTAGAAATGACCATGAATAACTTAGTATAAAAAGTAAATTGTCTTAAATTGAAATTTTATTCTTGATTATGTGGTTTTCCTATTATTATTAGTGTTTATCACAGTATGATTCTTGGTTTTAGTCAATGGATAGAACCTAAAGAAACCATGTTAATGCTGAATGTGATGATAAATGAAATAATTTTCCTCCTGAGAAACCATATATTATGGGACCATGATTTCAAAATCATGTAGTTATGCTCAAAAAAATTTCTCCAGCTATGAATCGTGTAGGGATTCCAAATTAGTAAAGTAGTTTGCTAACTTATATAGAGTCTATCATGAGGTAGAATCCACCTTCTTTCATTGGGTATTTTGACCCATTAGTGGCTGAACAAAGGATTAATACTACTGAAAAGTTATTTTTAGTTCTACAATTTTCTTAACATGATAAATTCCTCTTAGCATTCTATCAATTGGAAGGTGAATCTGATCAATGGTGGAACCTTATCAAGAATTCAGGGCAAAGAAATGAAATTTTATCTATGGAATGGGATGAGTTCAAGAAAATACTTTTCAATAACTAAGATACATGTATTATTTGAAAAAATATTGAGAAAAAGATCCTTGAACTCAATAAAAAGGATGATGAATCCTTTGGTAGTTATGAAGAAAATTTTACAGGGATTGTAAGGTACACTTTTGGAATTATTATCCAACCTGAGAGTAAAATTGATCAATTCTTTATTGTCTTAAAACCAAGTCTCAGAAGGGAATTATCCATAAGGGAATTTGATAGCATCAATGAAATATTTTAATGATCTCTCAAGGTTGAGACGGATATTAGAGTAACCAATCACTCCAATGGTTCTGATAAGAAGAGAAAAATGGAATTCAATGTAAAATATAAATACCACACTGAATAGAAGATGATTTCTCCCCTTTTCTCAAATTTTAGAAAGAAACATGGAATAAATTTTCTAAAATTAACATTTAAATGTTTTAAGTATGTAAAATAAGTTCATCGGATAGTTGAATAATGAAGTGATGGGAAAAAGATGTTTAATGATGTGAATAGATAAAATGCTACACAAAATGCACCTCATACACTTTAATGAGCCAAGTGCAAGGGAATGGGGCATTATTCTAATAAATAAACTAATCCCAGGATTATTAATGATGATCGATGATAGCAAACTCTTAAGCCAAAGACAAAGGAAAATCACATGCAGTCACTATCGAAGATGTAGAGTACGGGAATGAAGTGGTGAAAGGTACACATACCATCCACTATAAAGTAGAAAATGTTTTATTTAATTCTGGATCCACCAACTCTTTTATTTCTAAATAATTGTATAATGGTACCTTTGAATTACCTGAACAATTAGATGTTGAGTTGTCTATTACAACTCCTTATGGAACAAAATTTGATTAAAAAGTTTATAATTCTTCTCTGGTTGAAATTTGTGGAAAAGTGCCCCTATAAATCTTGTGATCCTTCCAATACTGGAATTTGATGCCATTATTAACATGGATTAGCTTTCTCTATATGGAGCTCATATCAATTTTCTTGTAAGGGAAGTCACATTTCTTATTCCAGATCAATTTATGATCATCTATCAATGAATGGATAAATATAACCTTCTAATAGAAATTTCTCACATCATATGGGTCTTGATTCCTTTAAATTAAGGTTATTTATCTCAAATGGTGGGGGAGAAACTCACAATTGATAATAAACAAATTTTATGTTTGTTTAATAATGTTTTTTGTGAGTAATTTACAGATCTTCCACCAAATTGTGAAGTTTAGTTTTCAATAGAAATCACACATAGTGGTATGACTATTTTAAATACACTTTATAGAATTACCCCAATTGAGTTGTAATAATTTATGAAGCAACTACAAGTTAATTTTGATAATGGATTCGTATTCCCTAGAATGTCACCTTGGGGATCACATTTTATGTTTGTTAAGAAGAAAGATAGATAAATGAGACTCTTCATTAATTATTTAGAACTTAATAAGATCAATATTAAGAAATAATATCATCTTCCATACATTGATGAAATATTCTACCAACTACATGGAGATCAATATTTTTCTAAGAGTGATCTTCATATCAGATATTTTCAATTAAGGGTCAAGAAAGAGGATATAACATAGATGACATTCCGTACAAGGTATGGACACTATGAATTTATAGTGATGCCTTTTGGACTTACTAATTCCCTCATTTTCTTCACAGATTAAATGAATAGTATATTTGGAGACTATCTTGATTAGTTTGTGGTAGTATTAATAGATTATGTTCTTTTCAATTCAAATATATTGAAAGAACATATAGACCAATTGAGAATTGTACAAAAGTCTCTAAGAAAGGAAAATATTTATGAAAAATTCACCAAGTGTGTATTTTAGATTTTGAATGTTTCAATTATCAGTCATATAATCTCAATATATGGGATATCTATGGATCCATCCAAAATAGAAGTTGTTAAAATTTGGCCAAGACCTATTACGGTAACTAAGATCCAAAGATTTCTTCGTTAGGATAGATATCATTGATGTTTTGTGAAAGATTTTTCCTGATTATATAATCCAATCAACTAGTTGACTTATAAAGGAGTTAAGTTCATATGGACATAAGAGTGTGAAGATAATTTCAAGGAGCTAAAATGAACGTTAGTCATAGAACCAGTGCTTTCACATTCTTATAGTGGAGAAATTTTTGTGATCTATAGTGATGCATCCAATAAGGGGTTGGGATGTGTTCCCATAGAAAATGATATGGTGATTTCTTATTCACAATGGTAATTGAAAATCCATGAGAGAAATTACCCAAATTGTAATTTAGAGTTTGCTACTAGAATATTTTCATTAAATATATTGATCCATTTTATTTATGGTCAATATTGTTATATTTATACTGATCAAAAAAGATTGTTGTATATTTTCACACAAAAAGAGATTAATATGTGCCATAGAAGATGGTTGGAGTTGATTAAAGATTACGACTACTCAATATATTACCACTCTGGGAAAGAGAACAAGGTGGGAGATCCTTCGAGTTGAAATGATCATGCTATCCTCTCTTTGATGAAGATCACACAAGATCCAATATTTATGGATTTTCAGTGGATGGATGTTGAAATTTTAAAGGAAGGGGAGAAATATTATCTTTTTCAAATGAATGGTCAATCATATATATATTTGAAGACTAATGAGGCATAGAAGAAAGATGTAGTGATACAAAATATTGTGATAAATGTTCCTAAATTCAACCTTGATTGTGATGGAATAATAAGGGTCAGGAATTAGGTTTGTATTCTTCCCAAACCAGAATTAAATAAGGAACTATTGGATTATGGTCATAGTGTTCATTCTCTATTAACCATGGAATCACAGAGATGCATAGGGACCTAAAAGAGTATTTTTGGTGGGATGGAACGAAAAGATTTGTTACTGATTATGTCTTACAATGCATGGTTTGTCAGCATGTTAAGGTTGAGAGACAGAAGTCTAAGGGTTTTTTACAACTATTACCCACAACAGAATAGAAATGGGAAAACATCAGTATGTACTTTGTTGTTGGACTTACGAAAATATACAAATGCAATAATTCTATATGGGTTATACTTGATCCCTTTATGAATTCCGCACAACCATTTATATTAGAGAGGATTTAACTCTTGATTAGATTGCTATGATATATGCAAAATAAGTGGTAAAATTACATGAAGTACCACTTTCCATTATATATGGTTGAGTTCCAAAGTTTACCTCAATGTTCTGGAGAAGTAATTAGCATGCTCTAGATACAGAGTTATGTTTCAGTACTATTTATCATCCTCCGATAGGCGGTCACTCTAAGAGGACAATGCGAACTCTCGAAGATATGCTGAGAGCTTGATCTATGGATTTCAAAGGTGGTAGGGATCAACACCAAACTTTTGTGTAATTTTATTATAACAATAACTTTCACTCCAGTATTTATATGGAACCTTATTAAGCCCTATATGGAATGAAGTGAATAACTCCATCATTCTGAGATGAAGTTGGGGAATGAAATCTATTAGGACCTGATCTTTTTGATAAAATGGAAGAGAAGGTCATATCTATTCAAAAACACATAAAAGAAGCTCAGAGTCAAAAAAAATTTATACTGACAAGTAAATAAAAGACATAGAGTTTAAAGTGGGTTAAAAGGTATATCTATGAATATCTCCTTGGAAGATAGTAATGAGATTTGGAAGGAAGGGAAAGCTGAGCCCTAGGTATATTGGTCCTTTTCAAATTCTGGATCTTATTGGGAATGTAACATACCGATTAGTGTTTCCATGAAATCTCTCTCAACTTCATGATGTATTCCTTGTATCTCTCCTCCGAATGTACATGTCTAATCCTTCACATGAACTAAACTCATATGTTGTATCGTTGGAGCAAGATCATTTTTATGAAGAATAATCGATAAATATTCTGGATCATTGTCAAAAATTTCTATGAAACAATACAACTCTCTTGGTTAATGTTTTGTAGTAGAACCACAAATATTTAGTAGATATATGGGAATTTGAGAATATTATAAGGGAGAGGTATCAAAATCAGTTTGTTTCCAAGTGAAAAATTTAGAGGGTGAAATTCAATTTAAGGGGTTAGAATGTAACACCTGGATGTTTTTATGTAATATTTTCATTAAATAATTTTAAAACATTAGTAGCTCACATTGCATGAAATCATGAGGTTAAATGAATGATGACAAACCCTTAGTATAAAACTAACATTATAGACCAGTCATTAGGTTAATGAGAATAAGTATGAGTAACTTATTAAAATGCATTGTGAATTCATTGGCTTTCAATTATTTATGACAAATATAAATCAATTATATATATATATTTGTTTTTGAGTGAATTACTATTGGTTTTGGTATTTATGAGATATATATGTAATATAGATCATAAAATATTTTTTATATTCATCCAATGTATATTTTAGTCGAAAGGTATCAATAAACCCTATTTGATGTACGTAAGCCTATATTTTTTAAAAGGGTAATTTTATGCCTTTGCATGGAGAACCCCTTTTTAATTAAGATTTTGATAGATTAATAATTTTTATATGAAATCATAAACATATTCTATTTAAGAGAGATATAAAAATATACTTTTAATGAATTTATGATATTTTTCTAATAACTTTCATGTTTTTTGGAATATTAAAAATACACTAAATTAAATGTGAAACAACTTTTTACATAAAAATACTTTATACTGTTAAATTATAATATTTTATGTTTTAAAATTATAAATAGAATTTATTTTTATCCTTAAATATAATTTATGTCATTATAATTTATTCTACATTGAATTTAGATGTAAAAAAATTGAATCTTTAGCAATGTTTTACCTTTTAGAACTCGTTCTCTCTTTCCGACAATGAGAATAATTTTAAATTAATTACTGAAACATCTTTGTTTTGAATTTTAAAAAATATATTCCTTATTTTGAATCAGTTGGTCGAAATTATGTATATATATTTATTTCATTTTTGGGCATTATGAATAGTAACATCAATAATTTTTATTAATACGGAAAAAGGGTAAACCGGGTAATTAAGGGCAAGAATTTTATTATAAAATTACCCTAACTATTGTATTAATAACATTTTATGAGTTTGTTTCGACCCAAATCATCTTTGGGTTGAAATGATATCCATTTGAATTCACTTCTATGATATTATGACATTTAATTTATTTTATCCAAAGAAAATATAAATATGTGTCACTCAAATTTTAATAACTAAATTATTTTTAATATATGGTTATGCTAAATATAATTTAGATTATAAATTATAAATTTATATCTAATTTTTTTCCATTATCATGGTATTTTATTGGTAATTTTATCTAAATATATAATTAATTTAATAGCTCATACATTAATGATGTAGAAATTATTTAATTGATGAAAAAAATAATATAGTTTTTATTAAAATAATAATACCCATTATAAGATCCAAAAATTTGGGAAAATATTCTTTTTAGAGTATATATCATCCATAATCATACATGGGTCGAGTTATGGACTATTTGGAGAGTTATAGAAGAGATTATGACACTAATATTATTTTATTTAAAGCGATGTTAAAGTTGTCACCTTAATAATTTAATAAGTATAACATTTTAAATATTGAATTTTACAAAATATAAATATATTTAAAAGTATTCTTATGAAATATAGTATATTTATCTACATCATAGTATTTTATTATTAATTTTTATTCATCAAATAAAATATTAAATAATTGCACAAATCTATTGTAGTAATTATTTTATTAAGATAAATATGAAATAAATGTTATTATAAATAATAAAGTAATTCTAATTTGGAAAATTAACATGTATAATGAATTTAATAGATTACCTTGACATCCCAGTAATGTAATAAAATAGTTTTTTCTATGTTATCTTGTTATATTAATATTTTTAAAAATCAATGAATTAAATAGTGTCAAAATTGATACTATTGATTGTTAATCAAAATAATGTTTTATTAATTAAATTAGAATAGTTAATTAAATTTTTAAAATATATAATATAACGACCCATACTTTACATACATTGTTATTTCTTCAGAATTGAAGCACACTTATTACAACATATAACAAAACCAAGAAAGGACCGTATAGGTATAGCGTCTTTAGAAACTGGGAAACATAAAAAACTGGTTCATAAAGCATCAAATTTGCCTCCCATTTATTTCATCATATCTAGAGTCCCTTTTTGGCATATTCTACTTAATAACCTTCTTCATGACCTGGGGAAATAAAACATACAAAAGGGTGAGCTCAAATGCTCAGTAAGGGTAAACAAAAGAAATATCAATCACATCATATACGTAAGCACATAACTTTTGGAAATCTTAACCTGCAAAAGAGATCATAATTTCATAACATGGGATAAATAATAGTAGTGAAATGTAATCCCAATAATCATAACTTAAAACATGAAACTTTGTGGCATACACACATAATCATAGAGAATCATTTTTTATTAGTCAAGACTCATTGCCAAGACTGTCTTAGTGGACAATATCCATTTCTGAACCGAGTTCACTCCTTGTATCAATCCTATTTCACTGAACCGGTATAACCTACCATTATATCCATGTCTATCTCATGATATATAAAATCTTTACCCAATGCATTGGAGGGAGATATAGGTCCCACCCATCTCATAATGATACCATTCTTATGTGTTCCACAAAATCATAAACCATACATCATAGCATAACCTATGTAATAAAAATGGGATTCTTAAACATCATGACATCATAAAATAATTCATATAAGATAAAGGAATTCATAAAAATATTTCCATCACAACATAATCAAATCCATGTAATAATAGGGATAGAAACAGAACCCTATATTATCTTAGATGGAAAATAATTTTGATAAAACACTTGAACTCCATTCTTGAGGAAAATATCCTTTCTACTTCAAAAACACTTTTCCTTTCTTAAGATGTCATACAATTATAAACTAAGAGATGTTGATTAAAAATAAACATGAAAACTTGTAAAGGAAGATTCTTGGAAATAATGTTTTACAAATCCATTCATTCCATATAAGTTAAAAAACATTCTTCTCGTACTTTTGTCGGAAAAGTCAAAAAGTACCTCGTATGAAAAATGACAATAGATTCCTTTCATATCATTTACTAAAAACTCACCGAAGGGTAAAATTGGATTTAAAAAATTGTAGGTTGATGGAAATAATATTACATATTGAGAAAACATGGATGTGGATGATAAAATACACCCCAGTAAATACCAAAGTATAAACAATCTCGGATAAAATGAGATTGTGATATTTCTCTTACCATAGGTCCGATATGATTTGTACGTGTCCGAACCTCCTGTATAATGATTTAAATAATGTTATTGACTTATTACAGAACCATACATATTTATATGATATCATATATGGTCATATTCTTATCTTCTTAGTAGTAATATTTCATTGCTTCTTGTTATTCGGGTGTTTATAACTTTTTGTTCTTATGTGTGTTTTGTCGAATAAATTCTTATTCTTCTCTTTAGGTTATAGAAACCTTATTTCCAGAATGGTATTAGTGTTATATATATCATATTCATTCATTAAATTCATTTATATAATCATTATGAAATGAATATCATGTAGAATGAGTCGCATCACATCGTGGAGACGGTATTCCGTACGTACGCACGAGTGATGATATCGTTCCTATGATCGCAGAATTGTATTGGAGTGTATGTATACTATTTCAGAATCAGTATCACTTTATAATAGTCATATATAGTCATTATTTACACCATTATACCCATCCAAGTAAGGTGGTGGTGGGAAATAGATTACACCACGGCGTGGAGACGGTATTCCGTACGTACGCACGTGTAGTGATTTCTTTCTCCGTAGGATGGATAAATGGTGAAATAGGGTTGTTTCATACTTATAATAAAATATCAGTATATGAGTGATACTGATGTTATTACTTCATAATTAAACAACTAAAGAAGAAGAATTGGAAGAAGAAATAAAGATGAAAGAATCGGTAACAGACATTACCTCTTCTTTGAAGTGCTTCTTTGAGACATCCTTTTAGGGAACTATAATGGGTCCTTGAAGAAGACCAGAACCTCTAGGATGTTTCCATGAAAGTGGATAGAAGAAATTGGAAGGGTTTTGCCAATCTTGAAGGCTCAAAGTGGTGTGAGGATGAGGGGGAGGAGGTTCCCTTTTATAAGGGAGGAGAGGGGCTCCTTTGGAAAAAACTAAAAATATTATTTTATTATAAAGTCAAGTTTGGTTTTAAATAGTTCCAAATTGATTTATTTTGAAGATAAGGTGGGGATGGGTCGAAATCCTCTCATCCAATATAATTTAGACAAGTTTAGGTTCCTATTTTAACCTTATCATTTAGATTTAACATTAAGTTAAATAATTTTACTTTTACCGTGTCTTCTTGTGTTCTTATACTATAAGGTTAATAAACTTACTATAAGCCGCCAAACGAACCCCAAGTTATTTATTATTAATATATATAACCTTATCTAAGTTATTTTGCCGATACTTAGATTTTTAGGAATAAAATAAAAATTACTAATATAGTATTTGTTTTAAAAACTATTTTATGTCAATTTTGACACTATTTAGTAATTAATTTTTTTGAAAATCATAACAGGATTATTAGTTCAAAAAAAGATAATTAAATAAATAATAACATGTCATATTAATCTAGAAAATTTGTGGAATTCAAAAAAAGTCTCAAATTACATTTATTTTGGTGTTCATAACATCAATTATGTCAATATTTCATTAATAAGATAATTACTGCATCATCTTTGTGTCATAAATAAATTAAATTATTTAATGTCTAAAAATTACAAATAAAATACCATTAGGTAGGAAATCTATTTATATTTATAATGAATATTTATAGTCTAATTTATCGTATGTATAACCCCATATTAAAAATGATTTACTTATTAAACTTTGATTTTAACTATTTTAACCCTTCTTTAAATAAATTAATAATAAATGTCCTAATCTAATCCAAGTGGGCCTAAATGGTCATATTTTGTTCTTAAGGTTATTTTTGGTCGAATTACACATGTCCAATAGAATTAGGACATGTGTTAGGGTAATAATAATATCATTTTTACCCTTAATTGCCCTATTTACTTTTAACCGTGGTAAATAAAAGTAAAAAGTTACTATTCACCAAAAATTATTTTCATCTCATTGAACCAAATTTTATTTACTGACATCAACCGTGTCATTAGTATTTTTGAAATTCCATTCACAGAAGCGGTAAAATTAAGTTTTATGAAAAATTCAGTTTTTTTAACTACCACTTAGTGGTTTCACTATTCATCAAAAATTGAAAGTTTTCAGAAAAATACCAAAATTTCACCCTAGGATAATTTCGATATTCCAAATCCAAAAATGAAGTCCATTTTGAAAAATAAAATTTATAAAATTTCAAAAGGTGGTTATTACTATTCATAACGGCTAGTTTTAATAATATTTTATTATCATATCATTATTTAGTGAAACTCGGTATTGCGTAGGACGCAAGCTATCGAGGAAGGCTGCGATTTCATGTAAAGAAATCCAAGAAAGTGTTGTGTGTAGAAAAATATTCCTTTGATGATATAACATAAAAGCCTCGGGTGTTACATATAATAATTATGATATGGAATAAAATGATCTAATTTATTTATTTATGGTCCATTTTACATCAAATAACTAAATATTTCACCCTTTAATATTTAATTATTTTTTACTCTAGTTAAATATTAAATAGAGTAACTAAGTGTTAAATAAAAATATAGGTTTTAAATTGAAATAAATACATGTCCAAAATTATTTGTTTGATTATATTACAACCCTATCTTATCTCATATTCTAAATTGGGACATTTTTTAGGTTTTTTGGTAGGCTTTTATTTTATTATGAATTTTTATTTGTAGAGTTCCAAAAGTTCCCCTCACCTCAATTATAAAAGGGTTCCTCCTCCATCGCCTTTTCACTTCAATTTAAGAATTCAAGTTCAGCCATCACCTAAACCCTTTAGTTTTCCAACTCCCTATTTAAAGTATGGAGGTTCTTTTCATCTTCAAAGACCTACTCTAGTGCTCTAATAAGATATTTATAGGAAGCACATTGAGGATGAGTTAATCTCTTCTACTGATTTATTCAAACATCATTCTTGTCATACTTTATCTTCATTAGTTGTTTCATTATAAAGTAAGAACATCAAAATCACTCATATACTGATAATTAATTATAATTCTGAAACTATCATATTACACATTTTATGAATCCAATGAAAAACAAAATCACCGCGCGTGTGTACTTACGACTTACCTCTCCACAACGTAGTATCCTATGTTTTTCCCACCTCCATACATGGATGGGTAAAATAATGGAAATAATAACTATATATTATTATTATAACATGAAACTAATTTTAATATATTATACACCATCCACTTCAATACCATTCAACAATTATGGTAATGATATCATCACCTGTGCGTACGTACATTCTACCATCTCCACAATTAGGTGCGATTCATTCTACCTAGTATTAATTAAACCATAATTATATTCATGAATGGAATGAATTAATATTATATATATTAAACTAATATAGTTTTTTAAATGATATAACTATAACCTATGAAGTGGAACATGAATTTATCTGACAAAACCTGCATAAGAACATAAAGCAATCAATATCTGAAAAATGAGTGACAATGAAATGTTACTAAAAAACAAATGATAATATAATCATATATGATTTCATAAAAATTACAAAGATTATATAATAATTAAATAACATCATTTAAACCATTATACAGAAGGTTCATATACATACAACTTATATCATACCTAAGGTAAGGGATAATTTTGCAATCTCATTTTTATCTGAGATTGTTTATTTGTAAGTATTTACTAGTGTATATTCATAATCCACATCCATGATTACTATATAAGTATTATAAAATATTATTTCAATCCTTATAAATTCATTTAAATTCAATTTTACCTATTTGTTAATTTTTATTAAACGGTATGGAAGGAATATCTCTTTCGTTTTCCTTAAAAGGTACTTTTTGACTTTTCTAGAATGAGTATGAAAATAATTTTTTTTAACTAATACGACATGAATATATTTTTACACTATTATAACACATTTTTTTAGTGAATCTTCTCTTATAAATTTTCAATGCAATTTTCATAGAAATTATTTTCTTTTAAAATTTCTTGGTGTTTAAGAAAAGAAAACATTTTTGTAGGATAAATGATATTTTCATCATGAATTAATATCTTGTTTTTATCAAAAATATTTTCTATGTAAGATGAAATTATTTAAATAGGGATATGTCTCTGACCTTATTATTACTATGATTTTATTATTTTTTTGATATTTATTTATTTATGAAATACATTTTTTTACATATATTATGTTATGATGGAATGAAGTTTAAGAAACCCATTTTATTCATTGAGTTATGATATAATTAATGATTTATGTCTTTATGGAACACATATGTTTGGTTTTCATTATGATATAGGTGGGACATATATCACCCTCCAATGCATTTGGTAAAGATTTATGTCCCATTAGATAGATATGAATGGGACAAAAAGTTTAATCGGGTTCAGTAATACAGGGCTGGAACGACATCTAAACCCAATTCAGAAATAGAATTTGTCCACTATTATGGCCTTGGAAATGATCCTTTACTAGTATCAAATTATTTAAAATTCTTATGTGTATTCCAAAAAACTTCATGTCTTCTGTTAGGACTTTTGTGATCATGACCATTAATTTGTATGAACTTTTATCCCATGAAATGATATCATGATCTTTCATAATCATGGTAAGAAATTCAAATGCTATGTTCTTATGTCTTATGATAATAATTTGATTTATATTCACCTTGTTTACCATTACTAAGAATTTAATCTCACTGTTTCATATGTTTCATTTCCCTAGGTCATGAAGAAGGGTATTAAGTAAGATATATCAAAAGGAGTCTAGTTATGATGAAATAAGTGGGAGACAGTGTTGATGTCTTATGAACCAATTGTTTATGTTTACCAGTTTCTAAATACTTTATAACTATATAATCCTACCATGAATTTATTATATATTTAAATTAATAAACATCGATTTTGATGTAATATCAATTTATGTAAATTATTGGTCCTTATAATAGGGTTTATTATATTCCCTTAATTAATTGGGTAAGGTTTAATGTTTTTTTGCTCAAAGGGCACATAAGAGGTCATCCAAATCACAAAAGAGGGTATATGGGAGTTTATCCCAAGAATAAATAGGGTATAATGGTGGTTATCCCAAGCCCCACATCTAAGAAATGTATTTGAATAGAGCATTTACAAATGATTTCTATGATTAAGATTATAAATATTTAATGGAAATATTAGTGACATGTTTTTTAATGACATAAACAAATGTCTCAAGATATTTGATTCATTTAGGATTAATTTATTATAAACATCCAAGGTTGTATTCCATAACTATGATCTTTGAATTAGCGGGTATTATTTTCAGATATGAAATTCATATTTTAATACCCTTATTCTCATGTTATGAATAAATGCGATAATTTAATGATATATCCCATGTATAGCCTAATTAAGAATATATACTCACTCTTTCTTATGTTTACATTCCACAGGTTATTAAGATTGTTTTTATGTTTGGTATTACTATAAAGTGTTTCATGTCAGACAAAATTTCTTGGAGATATTTAAGGTATTCCACAAAATGTGATGATTATGCATCTCTTATACAAATAAACTAATAATTAATGATGATAATAAATGTATTATTGTGAAATATATTAATTATTAATCTAAAATGATGAAATATTTATTTATTTTTTTCTCAGGTCATCTCACATGAGACTTCATCTAGGACTTTGTTTTTATAGGGATCTTGGTTTGTTGGTTGTGGTTTGGTCAATGCTAAGCGATGTTTGGTGGTGTTTGAGGATTTTGATTCTTCTAGTGGAAGGTATTATGTTAGTCATATCTTGTTATTTTCTTACTGTAGACAATATTTGAGATGTGGTGGTTTTAGATTTTTATTTCCTTCTTCTTGGGCCATGAAATTTCTTGGGTAGAATGTGGAATGGTGGAGAGAATTATAATATTTTAATGTACATATTATTTTAATATTATTTAGTTATGAAAGTATTTTTAATATTCAATGATACAAGATTTAATTTTTATATTATTTAGGATTTTCTACCCATGAGAGCTAAAATTATGTTTAATTAAATTCATTAATATCTTATAGGATATCAGGTAAATTAGTTATCTCATTAATAGTTGGATTTGTCATGGCTGGCTAAATGTTTTTCATACTATTCTGAGTTCTCAAGGTAACCATTTTGTTTGGTGTATGTGGAGGGGGGGGTGAAATTCTTGATTTATTCATGGTTAGGGTAAGTTGTGCTTCCTAAATCATGTAGTGTGAGTTGTGTTAGTTAGTGGCTCCCACACGATTGGTGCACAATTTAGAAAACCATATGACATGAATATATTCACATATAATGTGGATTTACCTCCCATGCTAAATATTAAGTCCCCTTCCTCCCATTACACCCTCCCACTCATGGAAATAACCTATTATGGCTTGAGGGTGATATATTTTCCTTCCCTTAGTTCGATTCAAGGCTGATTTATCTGGATTTCATGTTAGTTTCAAGGAATTTCTGCTCCATTATTTTAGTTTTCTTATCTCATATCTTTCCTTATACACTTATCGAAGGTTTATCCTTCCCCAAAATGATAAATTGATTTTCATGGGGATTTTGAGTTTCCAGTTTGTTTTAGCATAAGGTTTTGGTTATATATAACTTGCAATTGATAGTTTCTTACCTATTTTGTGGTGCTCCATGGATGTTGACATTTTGTGACTTGATTGCAAATAATTTGAGGTTTTTGTTTCTCTATTATTACATTATTCCTTAATTAATGGAGTGGTGGAGGTTTATAAATATAGTTTGTTCTGAAATTAAATATATTCATAACATTTAAATTAGTTTTATAACATGTTTTCATGAAATTTAATCATAGAATCAAAGGTTTTACTTTTGAAATTTGAGTATCACATTGAAATTATATTTATTATTATTCCAAGTGTTTGTAAAAATTTCTAATGGGATATTTAATATTTTTTAAATTTTATTTATTTGAATCAATCATAATTCTTCTTTTTAATGAATAAAAATCTATTTAATAAATTTTTTTTTTAAAAACAAGGTGTTTCAATATAATGTTTATTTTAAATATTGAGGTTTAAAAGAGTGTTACGAGACTTAGAATCATGAGTTATTATTTTTTTAAATCCATTTTGGATCTTTATAAAATAAATTTATTTATGTTTATGAGAACCACATTGATGTCTATTTATTTTGATTTCCCTATTCTAGTTTATGAATTTATTTTCTGATGATTATATGACATCAAATATTCTGTTTGGTGTGTTGGGTTTGTATGTTAGATGCGATATATTTTATATGATTATGATGTATTTTATACCTATTTTTTGATTTTTTCAGCTTTATATTGGTTTATTAAAGAGAACCCTGATAGTTTAGTGGGAGACCCCTATTTATACTGTACTTGTTATGAGCGTGCATGGCCTAGTGTTCCCTCTAGCATGTGATAGAGTTAGTCGGGGTGTTCCATGGATGATTCATGTATAATAATGATGGGTGGATTATGTATAATATTATAAAACAATTAATAACAACATTTATTCATATTTATATATTATTATTTGAGTTGTCTCATTTTAGGACATAGGGACTCTCCCATGATATTTATTCTTAGATTTCTGGGGATTTATGGGATTTCGTCTTTTTGGGTATCCCAGTAAGATTTTTTGTTTTTAATACAATTTAATTTTCATAAAATGGTTTTATTCTATTTATGTAGTTGTGAATTATCTTATTTAGTTTTTATTCTTTATGGTGGGTTTATTTTAAAAATGTTTTCAAATGTGTCTTTTGAATTGTTTTTAAGACAAAAGGGATGTTTTCTATTTTAAGGAAAATGCTATGAAATTAGGTAATATGGTTTCATTTTCTAGTAATTTAAAAATTAAAGGCCGTCACTTAGGTTTCGAAAAATTTTCATTATTATCAGGGATATCACTTAATTTTCTATAAAAGGGAGTGTTTTATTCTTTAAAGTTAGAGATTGTGGTGTTTATGGTTATTTTATTAAAATTAAAATCCATATTTTTCTATTGTATTTTAAAATAGAATTTCTAAGACTTTTTATTTTAAGGAATTTCACAGCCACCATGGTGTGATTTTCTGTGATTGGCTATCTCACACAATGCATACTAACTCATGTTCATATAAAAAGATCTTATTTGTTAAATAGATTCCATGTTTTGAATCAATTTTTCTGTCATTATCTTAGTATACCAATGGTGAGTTAGGATGTGGTGAGAAACCATTAGTGGGACGGAGGTGGTTCTATGATGTGGTTATGGTTTGTTAATTTTTTTTGGATATGATGTATTAGCCCCGTATTATTTTTTTCATATTTATTTTTAATTTATTATTCATGTTTATGTATTTATTTATAGATGATCTATTCTTATAGATAAATGGGTTTAATCATGTTCACTGTGTATGAATTTTTTGTCTTTGAATTATTTTACTATAATTATTTTGTTTTGTATGGGCATCCAAAAGTATAAATGATCCAAGGTAGATTTCTGAAAAATGATCCACTATCTATTTTCTCTTATTAGAGGATGGAATCATTCACTAGCAAAACAAATCGATACACAAATAATATTTTATATCATATTGTGATTGGGAATTCCCTTTGGGCCTTATTTTATACTGGGTCAGGTGATGTGGGGGTTGGACTCAGGCAAGTTCGTGACATGGTAACACCATGATTATGCATTAAATTAATGGTTTTGGTATATTTGGACGAAATATAAAAACCACATCATGGTGGATGAAAACTATTAATGAATATTCAATGATTCTATTTTCATTTTAAAGTATTGGGTAATTTTATGTTCCGTTTACTTGTTATTCATGATTATAAATTATAAAAAAAATCTATATTATAATTTTATTCGGGAAAATATTTTTACCAATATATAGAGTCTTTATATGGGTGCCGCATGTCCATTTCATGTGATTCAATGAAGATTCACCTTTTATGGAATTATTTTAGGAATATTTCACATCATGATAGAATGAATTTATGATAAGGTTGAATAAATATTTTCTATATGTAATATAATGTGGAACCTAACTTGAAATGATGGATAATCATTTGAAAGATTTAAATCATTGTTACCCATATATGAAAAAGGCTAAAATGGGTGAGAGGAACATAATATATGTCATGATTTTATTTAATAACACCATTATTTAGAAGAAAACCCAATGTTATTATTGTAATTTTATTGGAATAATGACGGAGTTAATGAAATTGGTATAATAAACAATTATATTAAAATTATATTCCATTTAGGATGAATTTTAGAAGACGAATATAAAATCAAATAATATATATATATATATTCTTTGTTAAATATATGTGTGTAAAAAATAAAATATTATTTTCTATTCAATATATAATTTGATAATTTATATATAATTATATCACCAAATTATTTTTAATCCTTTATTAAATATATTTTTTATAAAATATGAATTTCTCTACAGAAGTATACCAAAATTAAATTTTTCTAGCTACACCATAAAATGAACATTAGATTATTTCTCTATAATATAACTTTATTATTCATGGAAAATATAATCTAAATGAATGATAAAATTAAATTCAGGTAATTAATAAAATTAAATAAAATAATATATATTTTAAATATAACGACCCGTAGTTGCTCATAAATTTTATATCTATAAGAATCCTTGTACCCAGAAAACAAAATATTAACAATAAGATAGGAATATTTCCATAAAAATGATAACCTTGAAAAGGATATGTTAAATGATATATTTACTAATTAAAGGCCATATATAGGATGTCAAGATATAATATTACCATTTAAATGGCTAAGGCATCTATTAAGAAGAGTGGTTTATGATGTTGTTGTGATTATAGATACTAGTGGATACCATCATTCAAGGATCACCTATTTATGTTGACATTATTAGTAAGGAAGATATATTGGATAAAAATATAGAAAACAATTTTCGAGAGAGATTCCCTCTTCTCTAGTTATATAAAGAAGATAATCTATATTGTGTATAAAACTAAAGGCCAATGTGGAGTCAATAAAATTCAATTATGAAATTTCCCTATGATACTCTAGAAAATAACTCACTACGGTGTTTTTAATATAGAAAAATATTACCCCCCAAATTGAAGGGTCCAAATCGTTAAAATTCTTGTATTCAGTGAAAATTTGGGTCACATAGTAAGGTTTTATAATCAACCACCATGAGTGAGTAATAGAGAAGATAATAACCATGTTAATGAATAAAATATTCAAGTTGATAAAAAATAGAGTGGGGTAGTCATGGAGAAGTGGAAAAAACACATTAGGAAGGGAATTAAATTCATAAAAAGAGTATGATGGAATATCTTTGGCACTGAGCAGACATTAGAGGATGTAGGTTTTAAAATTGTATATTCTTTAATGAGGGTTCTATTTTTAATTCACAAATTATTATATATTTATAATTTTTATATAGAGGGTTTCAATCAATACACTTTCATCAATAATATACTTTTTAATGAAATAAGAAGATATGACGTATTATATCATAAGGGTTGAAACACCCTCATATAAAAAAATATGGCTTTAGTTTATGACCAATGTAATTACAATTTGAAATGTTTTAATTGAAGTACCAAATAGAAATATTGATGTTTATTGTATTTTTTTATATCATGAGTAAGAATAAATATATGGGGATTAATTATGTTTTCAAGTCATCTTGATCATGAATTACACATTTAATATTTATTTAAGAAGATTTATATAAATTTTGGAATGTAAAGATTATTATAAATTTCTTCTGTATGATCTCATAAGAGTCATTTGCATACTGATAAGTGAAATAATTTGGAAAAATAATGATGAAACATAGGAATCATAAGTTTAATTTTATCTTTCTAATAGATAATAGAAAAAATAAAGAAATAACATTAAGATTCAATTATAACTTCATAATATTCATTCAGACTTCATAAGAGTAACACTAATTTGTGTAAGATTCATTAAAAAATTCATAAGGTTCAATAATATTTTTTATGAATCATGACTATTTTTTATGATTCATGATGACTTTTATAATATTCCTTATGAATCAAAAATTTTGATTTAAATTTCCTATATGTAATGCAGAATTTGTAAGAGTCTTGTGAAAAACCAAAAGTGTCATGTGTATTTTCTAAGAGTCATTTTTACACATATGAAATATCATTGAAAGTGAAAAATAGAAATGGTAGGGTATATCTAATAAAATCATAAGTTTCATTTTACTCATATGAAAAAACACCAATAAAAGGTTTTTTAAAAGGATTAATACTTTTTTTATAATTTTTAGAGTATGATATAATTAAGACGATGCTTATTAGGACAATAAATCAATAAATATCAAATACTGTTTATCAAAACCATTATTTAAGATAATAATTTTTTAATATTGAATGATAATATCATCATTGAATATTAGTGGTAATTTCATATTTAAATATTTGAAATGTATTTTCATAATAAAAAAGGCAAGGCCCCCTTCACTAATTTCGTGGAACCTTCTAGGAAAAGGTATGAAATATGGTTAATCAAAACAAATAAACCTATGACCTTTAGAATAGATTGAATACATCCGAGGATTTTCATGTAGAATATGAGGTGGATCTTCACCATCTTGAGGAATTAAAGACCCTTGTAATGGATACTATTCAAATTAGTATCACACTAACTATGTGGAGAATAACAATTATAAAACCTCTACCCTACACACATGTACTGCTTATTCTAAATTTTCTGGATCAGTTAATGATGACTTAAATTCTAACATGGATAAAATTATTATTTTTATTGAGTGTAAGGAATCTGAAAAAAAATGGGTAACCTGTTGGGGTCTTGACTAATGAATGAAATTTCCTCCAAACACGATGGTACACCTCCTAGCAGCCCAAATCAGGTGACTTTTTCTACTCATAATACATGTTATGATGTAGAATCCAAGAAAAAAACCCTAAGTCCCAAAAAACCTGTAATGGAACCTTCAACATCGGTGTTGGATACTATCCATTTATTATAAAAACCCAATTTGATCACCTCTGTTAAACTGGGTAAGAAGGGCATAGTTTGTTAATATAAGAAAATATTGTGCCTTACTATTAGCAGAAATAACATTCAAAAGGTAGACCACCCTTTAATACTTTCAGATAAATTTGTGGGTGAGAAAAAACCCAGGACTTCTGTCACCAACTAGACTAAGAAGTAGGATTTTACTTAAAATACTCTACATCAAGACAAGACATCCACAAAATTTTTATGTACATCTATCAAAGTTTTTCATTAAATATATGGTTCTATAAGTAGTTATAGTACTGCTAATTTTATGCACACTAAAAATATGAATACAACCACCAATGTTGATCATGATGATGTATATTATAGTATTTATATAAATTCTTTATATGGATCTCATATTGTTAATTTCATGAACCCAAAAAATATGATTTCTATTAAAAAACTACTCATGCTGATGGTAGTAATAAAAATTATATGGACTCAAACCTGAATGACTTTTTGCATGACCCTATTAAGGATAATTTTAAGGCAAGTAAGTCAAATAGATCTTCTATCTCTCCTTCCACTGTTAAAAGTTAGCAAGAATAGAACACTAATCCAAATAAAAGCCCAAAAATTTTGACGATCGTCCTGGAACAAGGGCTCATGGAATAAAAAATAGGATTTATAACTCCAAACATAGGTTTAAATGAAGATTCTATTTTGGAATTCTCAAGTAATTTCCAACTCTAACATGTTTATAAATTTAGCATGACATGTTATTACTAATCATCCCATGATATTTTCTATCATTTAACCAACAATTAACTTTTTATGTAAGTTATCTCACTTGTACCAAAATAGTTATTCTTTTCCATGCGAAATAAAAAATAAATCCACTGTTAAATCTCTTTGAGTTTTTTTCACACATTTCTCTATAGAATTTTATCATTTTTAAAATCTCTAAAAAAGTCATTACTTTTGAATTATTTATTTATTTTTTGATTTTATTCTGTTATTTTGTTTATGTAAAGAATATATACCAAGAAAGGAGACCTCTTTGGAATGGCCTCTCTTATCTAGGTATTATAATTAAATCTCCCTATCTTGTTATTGGAGACTTTAATTACATTCTTAACTCAAATGATTTTTTTCCATCTTAACCTAATATTTCTAAGAGAGAATTTAAAACATCCAATGAAAAAATTCTCTGGTTCAAATTAATCTCATTGGAGAAAAGTTTTCTTGGTATAGAAAACATTACAATAAAGTGGTGTCCTCCATGTTGGATAGAGCCTTCATGAAATTCCATGGCTTGGACGAATGGGACACCATCTCTATTTCTGATCTTCACAAGTTAAATTCTGATCATCATCCTATTCTGGTCAATAACTACATTAAGGATGCAAAACCCCTGATACCTTTCAAATTTAAAAATGTTTAGTTTTCTACTGTTATGTTCCATAATATAATAAAACAAATCTGGTCTTCCATGTATCACAACAAGGATTCCTTTTCTTTTACTAAAAAAATTAAAATATCTCAAACAGACTCTAAAAAGTTAAGGCATCTCTAAATCCAATGAAATTAACAATGACATCCTACTTTTTGAGGAGGATCTCAACAAACTTAAAAACAATAACACAAGTTCTAACTTCAATAATGATTTGAATCAAGAAACCGACCTTATGGTTAATCATAACTCTTTTCTCACCATTAAAGAAAACATAAAGAAATAGGCCATTAAAGTTAACTGGTTATCAGTTAGTGATAGAAATAATAAATTCTACAAATCTCTTCAAAGAGTAAGAAAATATTGTAGACTAATTACTATCTTAAATTATAGGGATAATCTCTTAGACAATGAACAAGACATTACAAAATAATATTGTTTCATATTTTGAATCCAACTTTAATGGTCCTAATATCAACAAAGACCACCTACATAAGGCCATTCTGATGATTTTCAATGATGAGGATAACACTTTTCTTCTAAACACCCATATTGATCATGAAATTAAAGACATTGTCTTTAGTTAGAACCCAAACAATGTGTTAGGTCTTGATTTTTTCAACAATGGTTTCTTTCAACATTATTTGGATGTTATTTGTTTTGATGTTTCAAGCTTATAATGTCATTATTTTCTAATGGAATCCTACCACATGCTCTTAATTCTCAATTACTTTCATTGATTCCTAAAGTGGATCATTATTCTAAAATTCACTTATTTTGACCTATTTCTCTCATTAACACACTCTATAAAATCATCAAAAAAATAATTTCACATATATTTTAAACCATCATGGAAAAAATTGTCCATTGAAAGTAATTTGGGTTTATTATGGGTAGATCCATTCAAGACAAAATTATTCTTACCTCTAAATGTGTCAATACATTGACCAAAGGCAACAGAGGGGGTAATATTTCTACTAAACATGACATTAAATTATTTTTGATACCATGTATTAGAGATTTATCTTCAAGGTTCTTCAAGGTTGTGGATTTAGTGATTCATGTATCCCTATAATCAGAACATTGTTCATTTTAGACTCTATTTCAATTCTGTTCAATGGTTATACCAAGGGCTATTTTGAATGAACCAAAGGAGTAAGGCAAGTGAATCCCCACTCTTCCATTATCTTTTCAATTATGGAAGTCAATCTTATTCACCTTATCACCCATCTTGTAGAGAAGAATAAGCTCAAGGCCATTCATGTCTCTAGAAATGTGAATTCTCCCACCCACCTATTATATGATGATGATATCATCTTTTTCCTACAAGGTAATAAGAGAAACATTACAAACCAAAAAAATTATCTCTCTCTCCATGAATATGTTTTTGGTCAGACTATTAGTTGGAACCAATCTTGTATCTTATATGGGAAAAAGTTTTCATCTAATAGGAAATGTAACATTATCAATGATTTTGTTCTAAAAGAGGGTTATTTTCCTTTTACATATCTTGATGTTCCTATTTTTTGGGGAATACCCAAAGCATGCTACTTTTCTACCATATATGACCAATTGATCAACCAAATCTCTTCTTGGAAAGTAAAATCTTTCACCATGGAAGGAATAATTTTACTGGTTAAATCTACTATTATTTCAAATATGGTTTACTCCATGATGGTCTATAATTAAACAGTTGGTCTTATAAAAATGATGAATAACACAACTAAAATTTTTATCTAAACTGGTACCAATATTGAAAGAAAACATGTCACTATACCCTGGTCGACTTGTTTCAAGCCCATAGAAAAATTTGGCAATGGCATAAATATTCTTATGTAATTTAATATGTCCCTACAAGACAAGTTCACCTGTAACCTTATTTATAAAAATTCTAATTCTGTTAACTTTCTCAAAAAATATTTCTTAAATAAATTAATGCTATAAACATTAATTTCATCAACTCTTCCATCTGGACTTCTATTAAACAACCTTTTCAAAGTATTATAAATAAATCTAGATGGATGGTTTCTAGGCTCTCATATATGAATTTATGGTTAGATAGCTGGATTGGGACACCCATAATAAATATGATCCCAACAAATCAAATCCCTACAAATATCAATTACTCAATTAATGATATTCTACACTCTCAACATGATCATCTTTCTAAATTCATTATTTATATGATTGAAAACTATCCTTTCTATAATACATATGATTTTTTAATTTGGGAGTTTACACAAAATGGTATACTTAATTCAAAAAACGTCTATAATAATTATTTTTTAAAATAGGATAATGAATTTTCATAGATAAAATACTTTAACAAACCCTGGATTAAGCCGTCAAAATTCAATCTTATTTGGAGTCTGTCTCATAATAGAGTCCCAAAAGATAGTTGCCTTCAGACATTTGGAATCCAACTCTACTCTAAATAAAAAAATCTGTAACCAAAATATGAAGGATTCTCAAAATATTTTTCTTTCTTATGCCTCTATATTTTCTCTTTGAAACAATATTTTTCTCATATTTGATTACAGATGGTTGATTCTTGACCTTGTAAAATCTCAACTAATGAAATTTATAGTAATGGGAAGTGTGAAATAAATTAAAAATCATTTCCTTGCTATTGTCACTAAGCTCCACCATGTGATACTATATGATAAAAATTATTTTATTCATAGAAATTTCTCATTTAATAAAATTGAAGGCCGAGTGTGGATCCTTATTTCCATATGTGAAGCCGCCTTGATGCAAAAGGTCCACTACAACAACTCTATTCATGAATTTGGAATCATGTGACGTCTTCGTATAGATTGAGGTTTCTTCCAACCATGTCGCTCCATAGAGGTGTTCTATTGAGATTGTTTTCATGGATATATTAAAAAAATGTGGATAGTTCCTACAAAGACAATATGGACCATATGGGTAGTGGCTCTATCTTCAAAAATACCAATAGTCATATTCTTATATGTTTTCTTTGTAGTTGCGGCACTTCCTCCTCTCTGGAGGCCGAGATGATGACTTTGAATCTTGTCATTGCCTTTTCCAATCACTCTGACTGGAATAATCTCTGGTTTCAATGAGACTAAACTACAATTGTGCAATCAATTTTGAAGGGTGAGACTCATCTTACATGCATAATTACTACCCATTAGATGTATTTCACCCGCTCACTCCTCAACATTAATTACATCATCACACTTGTTTATCGTGGAGAAAACAGGGCTGCAGACGGCCTGACCAACAAGATATTAAATCAAAACATTTCCTATCTCTATGATCTCCCTGTTGATCTTATATAATTTTATAATAATTATTGTAAAAGATTATACCTTTTAGGCACCCGAAATCTCTTTCTTTAATAATATTTGTGCTTTGGTCTTAAGGGCCAATTCACCATCATTTAATTTTTTTATTAAAGACGCTATCCCCTTTCCTCTATACTTAATTTCTATGGGTCATGGGCTTTCCCATTCCCCTTCATTATATTTCAACGATATTCAAAAAAAGGCCATTATTCTATATTTTTCCTATAGATTAAATTGAGTTCTATTATCTTTCTAATTCTATTACAGTTCCCTTCTATGCTAATTCATATGTTGTTGTTTTGGTTTAGGGAATAATTTATAATTCCATCTAAATATAGTGTAATCATGCTGATATAGTATGGTTTTTTATTTTAATCTATATAGGATATATTGTGACATTGATTTCATGTCATTTTTCACAACATTAGTTTTTTTACTTCAACCGTTGTATTTTTTATCCGGTTTTTGGGTTTAATTGCATTAAAGTGACTAATGAAATTATTGTAATTGTTATGTATTATTTATGGGATGGTGTTAGGAGTACACTATGGATCGTTTGTTGATCATGGTTTTGATGCGATGAAATGACCATATAAATTATTTTTACTTTAATTATTATTTAAATTATATTTAAAAACTTGTTACAAATTGTATAATCTGCTGATTCAAATGCTATGAAATGAAATAGATTATCAGGGGATAATATGTGTAATTAATGAGTTTGGGAGAGGGAAGATTGGTTTTACCTAGAGTAGTTACTTTTTGTATGAGGTAGGTGGTCCTAGAACATACCCATATCATATATGATTTGAGCTATGTATCTTGTGATATTCAGTTTCACCACTATGAAAAACTAACATTTTTAATTAATTAATTTGTTTAATTAACATATAATTCTTATTTATAGATCTACAAAGTTATTAAGGGGAAATATGGACACCAATGAAATATATGGATTCCCCTACTAATGATAGATAAGTGGTTGATTATGAATATATTTCATAATATGTATGGACATAATAGGGGTGTGAATTCAATGAAATTAAAGATATGTATTATATGTTAGTAGAGTTTCCCTTAGACCCCTCCTTGTATAAGAGAGTGTGGGTTGGGAATTATTATCTTGAGTAGGATTTGTTAGAACCATAATATTCCTTATAGTCTTAGGGCTAGTTGAGATTAGAATGTTTTCAGTGTTCCTCCATAGTTAGGGTGTGATTTCCCAGGTAGAAATACCCTAGTTAGAATTATGTGTGGGTTAGGGATATGAGGAAAGACCCAATACAACATGGATAAGTTTATGGAAATTAAAAAACCTCTCTAAAAAGATGCTAGTGTAGCTTATCTTATGAGTATCGTGAGGTCATGATATGATTATGATAACACTGAGGGATTTTATGAATTTTGAGTATGGGATAGTCTTGATAGATGAGAATGAGATCAAGGATCCAACACAGGGTCTCCAGATTATGATGTGACTTAGGGGACTTTAGTGTGAGACCTAGTGTTTTTATTGAATTTGAGAGGGGTGGTTCATATGTTCTTTAGTAATCAATTTAGGGTGTCACATTAAAACACGTGAATTAATAGAAATATTATTGGTTATTTTCTTCAGATAAAAATCTTGATGATGTGTGAAAAGATCAATGTGTGGAATTAAATTTTGATGATTGTATTATGAGATGTTTCCATGAGGGTTCAGGCCTCCATGGGTATTGTATTCGATGTTTATTTAGGTTCTTTGGATTTGGTAATCATACGTAATATTATATATGAAGCCTATGATGTTCCTAAGATCTGGTTATTATAATTGAAATATTCTGAGATTCAAGGGATGGTCCTAGGATTTAGATGGTGTGACTAATGATTTATGAGGTGACAATGGTTCCTAGGATATCAAAGTTTTACCATAAGTTATATTACATATCTAGGATGTTCCCATAAACTTCTAGGTATTACTAAGGATATATGATATTCCTAGGATTCCTAAGATTTAGATTCCATGCCTAATGTTATATAATGATTCATTGGATGTCTCTTATTATTCGGTTGTTGCATGTGATGAAACATTATATGTGAGTGATATGTAGGATCAGGTTGTTATACTAGATGATATATGAGATATCAATGGTATTCCTAGGATATGGGGATGATTCTAGATAATATATAGATTATTGGGAATTTTCCCTCGATATGGCGATCTCACCAAATCCTATAAGAGTTGAACTAGTGAGATTCTATTCCCCTAATAATAATTAATATAATCATGATATCCATTAGTGATACACACTACCCCTAATGATATATATATATATATAAGATGATTCGTATGAGATGTAATTATAAGGCCCCAGCCTTAAACCTTACGTAATCTTCAGTTATTACAAGATTTCACCTTGAGGATCTTTTTAGGTTTAGAGTTTTAGAGAATTAGATCATGAAACTTGCATTACATTCCACATTTAAACAAAGTGGTTACATAAAAGACTGTATTAATTCCTCCCATCAACGGAAACATATTAAATATAAAATGTGGATTATTTCTTGACACATCCTTGACACTATCATCACATCATATACCTTTCCCTTGACCTGTGAAAAACATTTCAAAAACATGGGATGAGCATAAAAAGCTCAGTAAGGGTTATAAAAATATGGAAAAGAAACATGAGTTCATATATACATAAGAATGAAATCATACTTACCCATAAAACATAGACACTGTAACATACCTCATCAAACCATGAATAAATCATAGAAAACATAAGACATAAAGGTTACTTGAGGCATTCATAACATTCTTACGTAGGGAGTAACCCTCTTGGTTACGTTTAGAATACCCATCACAGTTTATTCCCTAAATCTCTTCGGAGAAACCTTAACGTTTCACTCCTTCACAATACCCAATGCATTGGACAGCTATATTGGGCTCACCCGCCCTTAGTTTATCACAGAACCACCCGTCTTCAAAATAATTCCCAAGAACCTCAACATAATCGTATCACATAAAACATGCATAAAGGAAACATAACATTTCCACCTTTCAATCACAAGATATAAATACAACATATTGATATAAAAACATTATGAAAACCATTTTCAATACCAAAATAAATGAAAAGTAAAACATGATATTTATTTTTCTTTTAAAGAGAAGGTATGTCTTGTAGAGGAAGCCGAAACTCAAATAATAGTCATAGCGGCGGAGAAGTCGTTGTCGCCGCATACGTACGACAAAAACATTCCCTTTTGTCGTTTAGTAAACGGTTCATATAAAAAATATTCCTTTTGAATAAACATAAAAGTCAAAGTGGTTTATACACCATATAAAAAAAGGTTGTGTATAAAACAAAATATGCCTCAATGAAAGGAGATTGAGATGAAGTCCCATACAAAGACGGTATCCTTGGTTTAAGGATAAATTAATTACATAATTATGTGTGACAAACGAATACACCAAATATAAGTGGATATTAAGTGTAAAATAATCAAAGGTCATTCACACATATTCAAAGGATGACATATTCAATAACTACATGTTGAACCCAAAGAAATCGAAATTGGGTTAAGAAGTTCCTTTGACAGCCTAACGGCGTCACATCAAAATGAGTTGATGAGAGATAAAAAGTGTATCTCATCACTTGGACATGAAATTTACATCAACAAAGATATATGAGAACATATCCCAACATAACAATATGTAAATTAAAAGACCCAACAAAAGAAGTCTTTTAAAAAAGAGGAGGGTGAAAGGTTCCCTTACCGACTTGGGTATCTTTCAAAACATACACCCCATGAAATAAGGACAATAAATCATTGATGTAAATACTCATAAACGAAAGTATATTACAAAAATAGTAGAATAATGGGCAGTACATACACCACTCAAAGGAAATTGTGTCAAATGTAGCATAAATCTCACGGGAATAAAAGTGAGATGAAAAATCCCTTACGAAAACTCGGCAGCCTAACGGCGCCACATAAAACTTAAAAAAATGGATTGATGAGATCAAATAGGGTCTCTTATCACATAAACATAAAGTTTAAAGAAAGAGTAATATAAAAGAACATCCCCCAACATAACAAAGAGTACCTTCAAATAAGTGACATAAAGGAGAGTACTTAAAAAGAAAGAGAGAGGTTAGATCTCTTACGAAAATTCGGCAGCCTAACGGCGCCACTCAAAACATCCAAAATGGATTGATGAGAGAGAATAGGGTCGCTTATCACATGAACATAAAAATTACGGTATGTGTAATATAAAATAACATCCCAATAACAAGAAAGATGAGCTTTAGAAGAAATGACATAAAAGAGTGTACTTAAAAAGAAAGAGAGGAGTAAGATCCCTTACCTCAAGTCCAACTTGTCTTGTTCGTTTCTTTATATACCTGAATAATAATCTTTGGTCAATTAATAATTTCCTAATAAACTCCTTTAGAGATTATTATTCTGTTCATATCACATATTATAATGTTATAATAATTGTTTAATAATGTTAGTTCATATCAGATGTTTTTGTTAATGTTTGGTACATGAGTCAAAAATGAACTTGTTTGAAAAACGATTGCCCATGTAGTTATAAGTAAATAATTTCCAGAATAGTATTAATGATTAAAATATCATATATATCCAGTAAATATTCATTTTATACTATTCCATATCATTTGGAGATAAAAAACAAAAAGCACCGTTCATGGAGACGGTAGGCCGTACGTACGCATGAACGCTACATCCATTTCTATTTCATATTTAATGGAATTAAAACATAATGATAAATAATAGTATTTTAATTCCAGTATGGTATCATATATAATATCATTAAATATATCCTTTATACATAACACATATGGTATTAATGAATCAAATCACTTTGAGGGGGCGGTAGTCCGCACTTCCTTAAATGAAGATATCGCGTTTACCCATAATAGAAACCATAAAGGTATGCCCAAAATGAAAAATAAATAATCTTAATTAAATCATAAAAATATTATATATCATATATAAATATAGTGTCATCTTAATGGCCACCTTTGAAGGTGTTAAAAGAATGTTTGACAATCATCGTTTCGGGAGGCCGAAATTCCCCATCCACGGAAACATTATGTTCTTTAACCATTAGATGTAGGTGTGTGAAAGTGTAGCTCGAATCATTCTTATAAAAACATCCTAGTATATTGATGATATTGTATTCGTTACAAAAGAAATTAATAAAAAGAGTTTAGGGGGTTGGAGAAGCAAAATATAACAAAAATACTCAAGTGAAGACATTACCTTAAAATCGGGTAACTCCCTTTGGATTGAGCTCAAAGGCATCCTTGGGAAGACTTATGCCCAAAGTGAGGCTTCAAGGAGTAAGAGAGAGAAGTGCAGAGACAAAATGGGTAGAGGTTGGCCGATCCAAAGGCTTTTGGACTGTGGGTAAGGAGGTAGGGGTGGGGGCCTTTTATAAGAGGAGAGGAGGGGCACTCTTGGAAAGTAAAGATAAGTTACTTTATTTTAAAATGGTATTCGGATTTAAGAGGTCCCACATTGATGTGTTTCGAGGATAAGGTGACAAGGGTTTTAAATCAACTCATCCAATTGGTTTTGGCCATGTGTAGGTCTTAGATTTTACATTATCTTTCCATTTTATTTAAATCGTTAAATAATGAGGTCATCGCTGCATCATCATGATGTCATAAATAATTTAATTTATTTAATTTCTAAAAATTAAAAAAAACTACTATGATGTAGGAAATGTTTTTATATTTCCAATTAATATTTATAGTCAAAAATCTGATTTGTATAACCCCATGTAAAAATTGTTTTAGTAAAACATTTCTTGTTTGTCTAATTTTTACTTTTACTTTAAATAAAAAGATATTAATGTCATTTTCCAACCAAAGTGGCTTCATGGGGTCACCAAGTTGACCCATGGGTTTTCTTGGTCGGCCATGACACATCCAATGAGGTTAGGACATGTGTCATGTTCATTTCATATTATTAAAACTTTATTTTTAGCTTAAACTACACTAATTACCTCTAATCGCGATTAAAAACTTAATAAGTTACTATTCACCAAAAAATTATTTATATCCCATTGAACAACATTTTAATTCTTAATGACAACCATATATGTCGGATTTTTGAAATTCAAAACACAAAGATGGAAAATTTTTATTTAAACGGAAAAATCAGTTTTTATAAGTACCACTTAGTGGATTCACTATTCATCAAAAATTGAAGTTTTACAGAAAAATCCCAAAAATTCACCCTAAGCTATATTTGATATTCCAAATTAAAAAATGAAGTCTATTTTAAAAAATTCAAAACATATAAGTCACATTAATTAATTTAATAATTAATTCCCGCTGTCAGATCAAATAGCGCGTTTTTATGAAATAATAAGTATCAAAAGATTGACACTGGTTTAAGTCTGATTTCAAAGTGAAATTAATTCCAATGACCACTATTGGATTTAATGGTAAAAATATATTCTAATTTTACTTTAAAACCAATTCAAAAGATAATCTAATCATATAAATAAATTATATTAAAAAGTGGTTTTTAATTAAAATACAACATTTTACACTATTCATTAAAAAAATGAACTTTATCAGAAAGATGCCAAAAATTTACACAAAGTAAATTTTGATGTCACAATTCTTTAGAAGAGTTTTATTTGGTCCAAAAGGATATATAAGAGTGAACAAAACTATATTTAATGACGTTTATCCATCAAAAGGCGATAAGTGAACCTTTAGTGAAAACTAGGGCATATACGCCTAAAATCGAATTATTTCCGTATTTTATGCCTTTATCTTTTATTGGATAAATTTAGAAACATTAAAAAACATATATAATAATATTTTAGTTATTTCTATCCATTCCCGCCAATACAATGTCTACATGTTAACTACCATTTGAAATAATATTATTTTATTATTAGAGTGCAACATAAGATTCCCAAGAAACTCGTTGTTGCGTGTTGGGTACGCCATCGAGCATAGCGTCCCCTTTAAAGTCATATTAATATTTTATTCACAAATATTGATAAATATGAAAATGTCATATTCTTTATTTGCCTGGGGTGTTACATCCTTCCTCCCTTTTGAAAATTGCATCCTTGCAATTTTAAAATTGCGCTGGGAAACATCCTTGAAAGTCCCACATTGGAACAAGAGTCGGTAAAACAATAACATTAAAATAAAGAAAGATAAGTACAAAGGTCACCCGAGTTAACCCATACTAGGACTCCATGTAGGAAAACATGAACATGGAGGAGAAAACATAGGGTCATGTTCTGATGGAGAGTGATAGAAAACATGTTTAGGAGAAAGTTAACAATAAGAAAATCACAAACTTGTGATGGGTTAAACGGTGTTGGGTTCCCCAGTAGGAAAAGTTAATAGACAACATTTTTGTTTTAAGTTACTTTTTTATTGAGGAATTTATTCATAAGGAAACATAATCACTTATCATGTTGACTTTCAACTTTTACTAGATTCCTTAATCAAACTCATATTTTTTCCAACAGACGAGTATTTAGGGAGACTTGTTCGCATTAAGAGTACTATAATAAACTTCTAGAGAATCACCTAATCCACAAAAGAGAACTATATACATCCCATGTCTTTAGGATTTAACCAAAACCAAAACTATAAAGGTTAGTACAAGGTCAGATAATCCAAAAAAGTATAACCCTTTACAAAAAGAAAATCTATTCTTAATCTCAAAATTTGTCCTACAAAACCCAATGTTCAACGAGGACCATCCGATAAACAATTTGTCCATAAAATTCTTCAAAGTAAACCAATATAAGATTGAAACCCAAATATTTTAAGGATTTAGTCACATAGTCTTCCATGTTAAATCGTAACATTTATCTCCAAACAATATCAGTTGCTCCTAAAGTCTCGTATTGAAAAGTAATTAACCTAATCACATATCATCCATGATAGGTTAATCATTTTCATAAATAACCCAAAATAAACATAATATTAATTCATAAAATCATCTAACTAAAATGAATCGGTCAAACTAACCAGGGAATTCACGTAGTCTAGTGGTAGGCGATAAATAGCAGTCGCACTATGGTTGTGGGTTCGATTCCCGCAGCTTTGTCCGACGCGATGGGTTGTCACACGGTCTGCGTGTTGTCCTTTTTCCAAAACTATATAATTCTTAAATCATTCTCCAAAAAGAGATAAAATCATCAAAAATGATCATAACATATTTTAACCTCAAGTTTATCTCATGCCTTTCATTTTCCAGCATATCATATAATAACCCATAATTACCTCAAAAGTAAGGATCATATAAACTCTAATGGTTACCTTTATAATTATTACCTAAACTTTCACATGGATTGGTCATCTCGTACATGATGCATTAAAGATCATACCAAGGTTCAAGTGGTTGATCATGACTCCTTGATAGTTGGTTTAGAACAACCATGAGTTTCCTCATTGAATCCACCATTTTATCTAGTATCTTAATCATAGAACCACCACAGTTTCCTTTAAACCTGTTGTCTCTTTGGTGCATGCTAGATCCATCCATTCACTAAAAACAGAAATTTCAGTGTGAGTATATCAACAAAAACATCATGTACTAATGAGGAAGGTAAACACTAAGATACACTTACTCATTCACTTTATCTAAAACTAGGACTCTTTCTGAAATCCTAACCATTATGGTAATGTCACTTATGCTTAAAGAATACCCTAACCTCTAAAGTTATCTAAACCGACCTTTGATACCAACTCTAAGCCCCCAGCCTTAAACCTCACTTAATCTTGAGTTATTACAATATTACACATTAAGGATCTTTTCAGGTTTAGAGTTTTAGAGAATTAGATCATGAAACTTGCATTACATTCCATATTTAAACAAAGTGGTTACATAAAAGACAGTATTCAGTCTTCCCATCAACGGAAACATATTGAATATAAAACATGGATTCTTTCTTGACACATCCTTGACACTATCATCACATCATGTACCTTTCCCTTGACCTGTGAAAAACATTTCAAAAACGTGGGATGAGCATAAAAAGCTCAGTAAGGGTTATAAAAATATGGAAAGGAAACATGAGTTCATATATACATAAGAATGAAATCATACATTACCCATAAAACATAGACACATTAACATACATCATCAAACCATGAATAAATCATTGAAAACATAATACATAAAGGTAACTTGAGGCATTCATAACATTCTTACGTAGGGAGTAACCCTCTTGGTTACGTTTGGAATACCCATCACAGTATATTCCCTAAATCTCTTCGGAGAAACCTTAACGTTTCACTAATTCACGTTACCCAATGCATTAGAGAGCTATATCGGGCTCACCCGCCCTTAGTTTATCACGGAACCACCCGTCTTCATAATAATTCCCAAGAACCTCAACATAATCGTATCACATAAAACATGTATAAAGGAAACATAACATTTCCACCTTTCAATCAGAAGATATCAATACAACATATTGATATAAAAACATTATGAAAACCATTTTCAAAACCAAAATAAAAGAAAAGTAAAACATGATATTTATTTTTCTTTTAAAAATAAGGTATGGCTTGTAGAGTAAGCCGAAACTCAAATAATAGTCACGGCGGCGGAGAAGTCATTGTCACTGCATACGTACGACAAAAACATTCCCTTTGGTCGTTTAGTAAATGCGTCATATAAAAAAGATTCCTTTTGAATAAACATAAAAGTCAAAGGGGTTTATACACCATATAAAAAAAGGTTGTATATAAAACAAAATATGCCTCAATGAAAGGAGATTGAGACGAAGTCCAATACAAAGATGGTATCCTTGGTTTAAGGATAAATCAATTAAATAATTATGTGTGAAAAACGAATACACCAAATATAAGTGGATATTATGTGTAAAATAATCAAAGGACATTCACACATATTCAAAGGATGACATATTCAATATGTACATGTTGAACCCAAAGAAATCGAAATTGGGTTAAAAAGTTCCTTTGACAACCTAACGACGTCACATAAAAATGAGTTGATGAGAGATAAAAAGTGTATCTCATCACTTGGACATTAAATTTACATCAATAAGGATATATGAGAACATATCCCAACATAACAATATGTAAATTAAAATACCCAACAAAAGAAGTATTTTAAAAAAGAGGAGGGTGAAAGGTTCCCTTACCGACTTGGGTATCTTTCAAAACATACACCCCATGAAATAAGGACAATAAATAATTGATGTAAATACTCTTAAACGAAAGTATATTACACAAAGAGTAGAATAATGGGCAGTACATACACCACTCAAAGGAAATTGTGGCAAATGTAGCATAAATCTCACGGGAATAAAAGTGAGATGAAAAATCGCTTACGAAAACTCGGCAGCCTAACGACGCCACCTAAAACTTACAAAAATTGATTGATGAGATCAAATAGGGTCTCTAATCACATCAACTTAAAGTTTATAGAAATAGGAATATAAAAGAACATCCCCCAACATAACAAATAGGAGCTTAAAATAAGTGACATAAAGGAGAGTACTTAAAAAGAAACAGAGAGGTTAGATCTCTTACGAAAATTCGGCAGCATAACGGCGCCACTCAAAACTTCCAAAATGGATTGATGAGAGAGAATAGGGTATCTCATCACATGAACATAAAAATTACAGTAAGAGTAATATAAAATAACATCCCAATAACAATAAAGATGAGCTTTAGAGGGATGACATAAAAGAGTGTACTTAAAAAGAAAGAGAGGAGTAAGATCCCTTACCTCATGTCCAACTTGTCTTGTTCGTTTCTTTATATTCATGAATAATAAACTTTGGTCAATTAATAATTTCCTAAGTAACTCCTTTAGAGATTATTATTCATTTCATATCACATATTATAATGTTATAATAATTGTTTAATAATGTTAGTTCATATCAGAAGTTTTTGCTGATGTTTGGTACATGAGTCAAAAATGAACTTGTTTGAAAAAAGATTGCCCATGTAGTTAAATAAATAATTTCCAGAATAGTATTAATGATTAAAATATCATATATATCCAGTAAATATTCATTTTATACTATTCCATATCATTTGGATATAAAAAACAAAAATCACCGTTCATGGAGACGGTAGGCCGTACGTACGCATGAACGCTACTTCCATTTCTATTTCATATTTAATAGAATTAAAACATAATGATACATAATAGTATTTTAATTACATTATGGTATCATATATAATATCATTAAATATATCCTTTATACGTACCACATATGGTATTAACGAATCAAATCAATTTGAGGGGGCGGTAGTCCGCACTTCCTTAAATGAAGATATCGCGTTTACCCATAATGGAAACCATAAAGGTATGCCCAAAATGAAAAATAGAGAAGCTTAAAGAAATCATAAAAATATTATATATCATATATAAATATAGTTTCATCTTAATGTCCACCTTTTACGGTGTTAAAAGAATTTTGAACAATCCTCATTTCGGGAGGACGAAATTCGCCATCCACGGAAACATTATGTTCTTTAACTATTAGATGTAGGTGTGTGAAAGTGTAGCTCGAATCCTTCTTATAAAAACATCCTATTATATTGATGATACTGGATTTGTTACAAAAGAAATTAATAAAAAGAGTTTAGGGGGTTGGAGAAGCAAAATAAAACAAAAGTACTCAAGTGAAGACATTACCTTAAAATCGGGTAACTCCCTTTGGTTTGAGCTCAAAGGCTTCCTTGGGAAGACTTATGCCCAAAGTGAGGCTTCAAGGAGTAATAGGGAGAAGTGGAGAGACAAAATGGGGAGAGGTTGGCCGATCCAAAGGCTTTGGGAGTGTGGGTAAGGAGGTAGGGGTGGGGGCCTTTTATAAGAGGAGAGGAGGGGCACTCTTGGAAAGTAAAGATAAGTTACTTTATTTTAAAATGGTATTCGGATTTAAGAGGTCCCACATTGATGTGTTTCGAGGATAAGGTGATAAGGGATCTAAATCCACTCATCCAATTGGTTTTGGCCATGTGTAGGTCTTAGATTTTACATTATCTTTCCATTTTATTTAAATCGTTAAATAATGAGGTCATCGCTGCATTATCATGATGTCATAAATAATTTAATTTATTTAATGTCTAAAAATTATAAAAAAATACTATGATTTATGAAATCTTTTTAGCTTTCCAATTAATATTTATAGTCAAAAATATGATTTTTATAACCCCATGTAAAAATTGTTTTAGTAAAACATTTCATGTTTGTCTCATTTTTACTTTAACTTTAAATAAAAAAATATTAATGTCATTTTCCAACCAATGTGGCTTCATGGGGTCCCCAAGTTGACCCATGGGTTGTCTTGGTCGTCCATGATACATCCAAGGAGGTTAGGACATGTGTCAAGTTCATTTCATATTATTAAAACATTATTTTTACCTTAAACTACACTAATTACCTCTAATCGCGATTAAAAACTTAATAAGTTACTATTCACCAAAAAATTGTTTTTATCCCATTGAACCACATTTTACTTCTTAATGACAACCATGTATGTCGGATTTTTAAAATTCAAAGCACAAAGATGGCAAAATTTCATTTAAACGGAAAAATCAGTTTTTATAAGTACCAGTTAGTGGTTTCACTATTCATCAAAAATTGATGTTTTTCAGAAAAATCCCAAAAATTCACCCTAAGCTATATTTGATATTCTGAATTCAAAAATTAAGTCTATTTTACAAAATTCAAAACATATAAGTCACATTAATTAATTTAATAATTAATTCCCGCTGTCAGATCAAATAGCGTGTTTTTATGAAACAATAAGTATCAAATGATTGACACTGGTTTAAGTCTGATTTCAAAGTGAAAATAATTCCAATGACCAATATTAGATTTAATGGTAAAAATATATTCTAATTTCACTTTAAAACCAATTCAAAAGATAATCTAATCATATACATAAATTAGATTGAAAAGAGGTTTTGAATTAAAATACAACATTTTACACTATTCATTAAAAAAATGAACTTTATCAGAAAGATGCCAAAAATTTAAAAAAAGTAAATGTTGATGTCCCAATTCTTTAGAAGAGTTTTATTTGGTCCAAAAGGATGTATAAGTGTGAACAAAACTATATTTAATGACGGTTCTCCAAGAAAAGGCGATAAGTGAACTTTTAGTGAAAACTAGGGCATATACGCCTAAATTCGAATTATTTCCGTATTTTATGCCTTTATCTTTTATTGGATAAATGTAAAAACATTAAAAAACATATATAATCATATTTTAGTTATTTCTATCCATTCCCGCCAATACAACGGCTACATGTTAACTACCATTAGAAATAATATTATTTTATTATTAGAGTGCAACGTAAGATTCCCAAGAAACTCGTTATTACGTGTTGGGTACGCCATCGAGCATAGCGTCCCCTTTAAAGTCATATTAATATTTTATTCACAAATATGGATAAATATGAAAATTTCATATTCTTTATTTACCTGGGGTGTTACAGTAATTCTCATAAAGTGATCATATATATTTGTGATGATATTATACGTTAATGTTTATCAAACCCTAGGCATGGTATTCCATAATCATAGTGACACTTCGACACTGGACAATGTAGGTATGGTCAATCCTAGGTGTCATGTTATAACCCAAGGATAAATAAAAATTATTTAATTTTGATTTCATTGTTGTTTATTTAAAATATATATCGCATGTGACTAAAATGTATTTTATTGTAATGTTATGGATCTCATTGTGGTTCCCTGGTACGATATACTCACACACAACTCAGGAATACATGGAACATGGGTTCTTGATGAGACTTCGCATTTTTCATGTTTTGGTAGGGAAGATTCCTTGTGTTTCATGATCGACTATGATAACATAGGAGGAGTCTATATAATGGGCTATGATGATTATCATGGATAATAAAATTCCTCTTTTATTTTATTCATTTTTATATTTTATATATATGATCATTAGGCTAGGAATTAATTGGGATGTATGACTTTATTAATTCATATTCAATTGATATAGCATGGTTTTATAATATTTATTATTTTTTTAATTTCAAAATTATTATTTATTTGTTTTAAATAATTAGGTTATTTTTTTTCTTTAATATGATGGTATAGTCTTCCCACAACATCACCTTAGACTGTCACCTCATTTTAACAAATCTATTATAAATGGAGGTGTGCCTGAGGTCACATTAAACTATCATGATGGGCATTTTCTAGCGTCTCAAGGATGATCCATTACAAATTTCTATCAAAGAATTGTTTCCATGCTTATTATTTAGGGAGATGATAGAAAGGTGGTAAAGTAATGTGTATTAGAAAAATATGGACCCCATGATGCTACATCATGGACACCATTTCAAATTGAGATTCTATGTTAACAAGTACATGGTATTTATGTTCTTCATTTTTAATTTTACAGTTGATACATTTACTAAATATGTTGTCTGTATTTGATATTTTTATTTTTGGTTTTACTATCTTCCCATTGGAAAGTGTATTGTGTGCTTGATTAATATTTGGGAAATAATACTCACATAAAGTTTTTTGTTCTTTCATGTGATTTATATCATCAAATACAAGGGATTAGTTTTTTAATGTTTCAATACACAACAACTTATATGCGTTTTTTCATGTAAATTTTTTTCATAATTATACTCAACTAAACCATGAAATATTTTATTTTATGACATGTTATGTGGATTATATGGATTGATGATCACTATTTACATCTATACATTCACTCTATTTTAAGGATGAATAAGGAACCATGATGGTTTAGTAGAATAATTGCACGCATTTACAATCAACAACTTATGGGAAATTATGATAATTATTCAAGGAAAAAAACTGGTTCAATTACTTAAAGTGTTAGAAACAACCAATATGGTGTTTTCTCGTATTTATTATTTGAGGAATTATAAATAACAAAACCAATTTAATTTGATTATATTAATAATGATCATTGTACAATGATATTATTATATACACTTGTTTCAAAAAGTGGTCCTTGAGAAGGTAGTCTCATTTGAAGATGCCCAATGATGATTTTTCCATGAAGTGGGATGATGATTTGGAATCTGATTCATGCAATGTATATGAAGCCCTATAGGGTTTTTTGTAAAATTATTTTCACTTTGATATTTGAGATGAGTTCTTGGATGTTTTCGCTAGAGTTTTAACCACCGTGAGACTTGATTTTTGTTCTAGGTCAGTGATCCTAGTGACGGTGATATGTGGATATGGTTATTATGAGAAGGTTATTATTACTAAATTGTAAAAATACCTTTTATTTGTTTAAATGGGTGTGATATATGATGGTAACATAGTAGAGGGTTTACCTATAAATTATGAATTCTTTAGAGGCATGAAGCATGGGTGGATTACTTGTTCTTAGGATTAAAACTAAGGAGGTACTATTCGGTATGTGGAATATTCTTAGAGGTCCCTTGGGATTTTGTGACATAATATAATGAAACTCCTTCTTTAATACGAGGGAAGGGATGGAAATTTTCTGTGACCATACATTATCACGGTGAAAAAGAGATAATGACCTCAGAATCCCACCTCTTTCAGACCCTCGGGTGGCGACCATCACCAAGGGATTATAAATCTCAAAAAATGGGATGCATTACCCATTTTATAGTATCCATGATATGATGATATGATGTATCAAACTCAAAAAACTCCATGACACATATATTTAATGGAAAACAATCCAACGCACATTCATTTTTAAAGTAAAAATGCTATGAATACAAGGAAAACTCAAAAGTAAGTACCAAAATAAAACTATGTTGAGAAACAAAACCTCCCCCAATGTGTGATCTAGTAAGGTCCATCACGGTCCTCATAATCTCCCTAGAAACCGGAAAACTATTTTATATACGTAGGGTTAGGGTAAAAGTATACTTAGTCGGAAAAGACAAAGTCACCCATGCACAAGTAGGGAAGCAAACTAATGGCCTTGTGAGAAAACAACAGAAAATAAAATTACTTAACAATGTATATTATCCACCACAACCTCACTAAGGCATTCTCACCAAATAATACATGTCATGTAATGTAGTAAGCACGTCGATATTTGGGTACCACACAAAACTTCCCACTAGTTAACTGCTCATCCTTAACGGTGAACATCCGGATGCATGCATGCTCTTCCACAACTCCCATTGTCACAACCTTCCCACACAAACTTTGCAACATACCACATCTTTCCCAAAATCACCTGGACCACAACCACATCTCATTCGGAAGACACCTAGGAAATTACACTGTATCTCATCCTGAAGACACCTAGGATGCACACCCCTCCCATAGACACTTGGGCCTAAAAACCACTCCACAACCCACCAAAAGAGTCTAGGGATACCAATGACTAAAAGATGGAGAAGATAAGAGACAATAACCATCCATCCATCCTCCCACTGGGATGTTGAAAAAGGAAGCCCTCCCCAAGAACAATGGGGGTGTTCGATATATAGTTTTCAACATGAGTGGGGTGTGTATAGAAATCACAAAAAACTACTTATATATATATAGGTACCAAACACTCACCCCAGACTATGGGTTTTTTGAACAAAAACCATTCTACACATAATATCCCTTCCTTCCACCCCGAAAAGCACATATCAAAACGAATGACAACCACTTCCTAATTTGATAAATGAATTCCACTTTACTATAATACATAACAAAAAACATATCGCCATAAAATTCATTTTACAAGTTGTCATTATATATTATAAATTCATTCATTGATTTATTCTATCCCTAAATGAGAAACTACCAAACACTACAAATGTTATAAGGCAGAGCAACCATACAAAACACTACAAATCCAAGCAAAGAAAGAAGGGCCATGGTAAAAGGATCCATTCTAGCACCTATTTATATAAATAATGGTCTCTAGAAACTCTGAGAGAAATGCCCATGAAAAGTAACTCTGTCCTTATTCTAAATTATCCCTCCTAAACCATTCTCGGAAGCCACGCTACATGAAAAGCACCACATCCATAAAAACCAAACTCACCCATCTTGGAATCCCACTGCACAGTCCCCTCTCTTGAAAACTCATTCAACCACTACCACCATAATTATTTAATATAAAGTCACAATTTACTTCCTCTCAACAAGAAAAATCCCCTACACACCTCATTAATACCACACTTGGTAGCCTCGTTGCACAATAACACCACACTTAGAACACCCATAAACATAAACATGACAAAACCAGATCTTGTATCCCCACTTTCCAACCACTATCAAGATGAATTCCCACTACCAAAATGGTTCACCCATTCCACAATAAATCAGTCTCACAGCATGAGATACCAACACACCACCCGAACCACCACATATATACAACCACACTCCCAGCAACAACACCACACAAACAACACAAAACACATGGTCAAACAGTTCCACACACAGCACACAACCACACCACATAGTGATGTGTTTTCATATTTTACCAACACTATTGTTTAACAACACTTTCATAATTCAGGGGTGATCAAAACACAAGTTTTAATCTCTAGGGATCCATTTATTCAACTGGTAAGATGTGATTAAGGAATTGATATTTTTATGAAATCATTCACAATAATTTATAGTGAACAAACAAATACCACAAATTTCCATGGTTTTCATAAGGATTACATCACACATAGTTTACATCTTAAGTCAATGATAAATAATAACAAAAAAACCATCATCAATGCTTTCCAAAACTGTTATCGTTATAATCTGATTATCTTTCCTATCATCATCTATCCCCTTTTTAATTTTTTTGTTAAAATTTGGATTCTACCATTTTATGAAAATTGGAATCACTACACCAACCTCGCATGATACCCAAGGAATGAGGGATGATGGAAATCCATACTTGGATCAACATATGGCTAAAAATTCATCCTTGCATCAAAAAACACGGGGTCTCACGAGTAGTAATGAAAACTCAAGGGGAATACCAAATATATTACTACAGCACAGGTTCACGAATACATGGCAATGAAATTTTATGTGTGCACCAAGGAAAAACAGAAGGGTTAAAAGGAAGATAGGATCTCATATTTAAAATGCAATATCCTATATCAACAAAAGGAAACTCTTATAAGGGCCATTAATGTCAGTCGTGGTGAAGACCACATGGTTTGACTACATTAATGCCCCATGAGCATTCAGATATTCGTTATATAATTAGTACCCTTTGAAAAACCTCTAGAAATTCTCAAAGAAGTCATTAAACTCAAATTACATCAAATAAAATATAGGAGGGGAAAAATTGGAAAAAATGGGAAAAACTGGAAATGACTCACCAATGGACGAGTCACCGACATGAGTCACCGAAATTGAGCTAATGGCACGACTCACCGACATGAGTCACTAATGACACTAACTAATTCCACTCACCGACACAACTCACTGATGCCACTCACCGTCACCACTCACTGATGCTACTCCCGGACACCACTCATAGAGGCCACTCATCGAGGCCACTCATCGAAGCCACTCACTAATGCCTAGCCTATTGAAGCCCAACTAACCAATACATCGACCTACCAACACCTAGACTAAGGTACACACTAATTCACTAATGCCATGAGTCACCGATGTTGAGCTATTGATGTCAACCTACTGATGATAAGCTACCAATGCGAGTCACCGATTAAAAAATTGGAAATTTAGAAAACTCTTGAAATGTGGCACTTTTTCCTCCCAGAACACCCCAAATATTGGATTTTGAAAATGTAATGAGCTAGAGAGATTTAAGCCATTACATCAGATACCTCTCAAGATATTTTATCCCTCGATAATTCAAAACCAAACCCAGAATAAAGAGTGTTTTGAACTACCACCCTGTAAGATACCTATCAAGGAAAACAACCTTGTGTTGTTCAAAAGCGAGAGTAAAAACTCAACATACTTGAAAACCACCTACCACATATTCTAACATAAAAATACTCAAAATAACCAACTATTTGAACACATGAATTAGGTAATTCCTTCCTTATTATCTAGATACTATCCCCTCTAGGAAGTACAGAATCGCCCATATAGGTTTAAATGTATCTCAATTAATGCATCTTAGTCAGGAATCAGGTCACCTCCATTTCACAAGCTAGGAATTCTTCACAAACTATGTAATAAGAAATAATATCATCTAATAATAAACAATGTTAAAGCACTATATCACAAATCAAAAGATAAAAGAAAAACTCAAACCAACTCTGAGTACTGGGAATGCATTTACGTATATCGCTCCCAAGTACTCTCCCCCAGGACACCATGCCTCTATAACACATAAACCAAGGGAAGGTTCTATCAATAAAAAACCTTCTCTCGATGATATTTTATCTCTATTAGATACTACATGAACATTGCTTCATCCTCGATGTATATCTCTCCCCAGTCAATTACATGGGAGTCATTGTGAAGATACTGATGAACCTGGAGGACATTGAAGACATTTTCAATCCTCCACTATAAAACAACTTTTATTCCAGCTCACCTAATCATCCCAATACCATTTAGGGTTCAACAAACATAGGAGACATCTTACTCCCTCTATCAAATCTCTGAAACCCATGTCAAGGAGAATCCTTCAAGAACATGTGGTCCCCAAAATCGAAATACAAAGGCCTTCTCGTGTGATTGAAATACAAATTATGTCAGTCATATGCTTCCTTTATCCTATCTCATAATAGATACACCCACTCTATATAACTCTACACTAAAATTGTACCCTGAATAATTGCCTCCCAAAATTGCGTCTAGAAGATGGGTGAAGGACACGAACTTCCGTATAATGATTCAAACAGAGCCATACCAATGGAATATTGATTGCTATTTTTATAAGAAAACTCTACCAACAGAAAATGTCACACCCAAGATCCACCAAAGTCCGGATGCATGCTCGCAGTATTCCCTCCAATTTAAGGTTGGTCCTCTCTGTCTACTAATCTATTTGAGGGTGGAAAGGGGCGTTGAGGCATAACTGAGTGCCAAAATCACACTGCAATCCCCTATAATCTTACGAGGCAAAACACACATCCAAATCTAAGAAAATGGATCACTAAAAACCATGTAGCTAACCCACCATGTCCACATACCTCTATGCTAAGTCATCCACTATTCTTGACTCCTTCATCGCTAAGAAGTTATCTGATTTCATCAATCTATCCACTACTGCCCAGATTGGATCACATCCTCCCTAAGCCATGGGTAACCCTATGATGAAATCCATTGAGATGTCATCTTAATTCCACTCAGGGATATCTAACGGATGCAAAAAACTACTAGGAACATAGTTCATAGCCTTCACATACTAGCACACTAGGCAGTTTTCATCAAACTCAACCACATCCCACATCATCTCGGGCCACTAGAACTATTCACTCAAGCTATAATATATATTGGAATCTTCAAATTGTACCAATATGGGTGATATATGATTCCCACGTAGAAATACATCATGCATCTCCACTGGAACAAATAGATTCCCATAGAACAACATAGAATTATGACTATCCTCTGATCACCCCTCCAGAGCATCACCCTGGTCAAGAAGATCACACATTACCTCTGCCTCTGAGTCTCCCCACTAAGACTCCTCAACCTACTTCCTTAGAGATGACTGCACCATCATAAAAAATAGACAGCCTCTACCACCATCCATTCCTATATCTTAGTGAAAGGTGACAAACTCCTCAATTTCTATCCAAGCGCCCGTAGATTCTCAAACCACCTCCTTCTAAAACTTTTTTCTCAAAGAATCATCCACAAAATACCCCTTTCCTAAGGTGTAAAATATCTCAAAATTGTAATCCTGATGAAACACCGTCCACCTCCACTATTGCAAGTTCAGATCTCATTGGGAAAATATGTACCACAAGATCTTTCCATTTGTGAAGACCACAAAGCACTCCCCAATGAGGTAATTTCACCACATATTCAACATAAACATAATTGATGCAAGATCCAGATCATGGTTGTAATAGTTAAATTCATGGGGAATTAACTTTTTAGTTCCATAAAAGATCACTTCTCATTGTTTCATCATCACACAACCCAATCTAAGATGGGAATCATCCCAAAACACCACTAACAATACCCATTCCTCTAGAAACCTTAGCACTGGGGCACTGATGAAATCCCCCTTTAGTGAGACAAACACTACCGAGCACTACTCACTACAAACAAAATTTTGTCCTTTTATAGATAGATCCTTCATCAAAGTATCTACACAATGGAAATCAGGTACAAACATCCAATAACAGCTTACTAGCCTGATAAAATTCCGAACCTATACCACAATCTTGGGTGATCCCCAAGAAACAACTTCCTCGACCTTTGATGGGTCTACTAACACATCCTACCAAGACACCACATGTCTAAGGAAGTGGACCTCCCTTGTCCAAAACATACACCTGGAAAAATTTCTATAATTCTTGTTGAATTGGAGAACTTCCCAAAAAGCCTTGAGATGCTCAGTTGGATTCTTTTATGACATTTAGTAGCTCATGATGTCTTCATTGAATACGACAATGAACCAGTCTAAGAAATCATGAAATGTGGAGTTTATAAGCCCCATGAACATGGTTGGTGTATTTGTAACACCAAAAAACATAACCATCCAATTGAAGTTCCCAAAAATGAACCAAAAAGTAGTCTTCAAAATGTCAGTCTCCTTCACCCTCAATCAGTGATACCCAAATGGAAAATAGATCTTAGAAAACCAAAATACTCCCCTAAAATGGTCAAAAATAATATATATCATTGGGAGAGGCTAATAGTTCTTGACTATTAACTGGTTCAGTCTTTGGTAGACTACAAACAGCCTTAGACCACTATCTTCCTTCTTCAAAAACATGAACAGAGCACCCCATGGAATCACACTGGGCAAGATGAATCCCTACTTTATCAGATCATCAATCTCGATCCCCACCTCCGAAAAATCAGAGTGTACTATATGATATGAAGATATAAAAATCAGAATGGTAGTGGGTTGTAATTCTATCACAAACTCAATGCCACATCGAGGGGGTAGAGTCACAACCTCCTTGGAAAAAACCTCCAATAACACCCTAATAATTCTAGAGACCTCCCCCATATCAGAATCCACTGATTCCACTGAAAACTCATCCAACAAGGATAGAAAAGTACACATATGCCAGCTTCCCATCCAACAACTCCACTCACCAATGATAACCTCACATAGTCCACCAATGTCTAAAAACAAAACTTTCTATTGAAGATGTCAACAAAATAACACATAGAGTAAAATTATTGAACGCTATGTATAACACCTTGTTTCATCATATGTAGTAGAATAATATCCCTAAAAGAGTAATGCACCCCCAACATCAATCTACATCCCTATAAAACATCAAAAAATCTATTTTGACCTCCGACTAGTGTGATTATCACTAGAGACATTAAAATTATATCTATGTTCAGTCTTATTGCATGATCTATACTCAGTGATAAGAAGATGTCTGAAGCTTCTGAATCATACAAGGCATATACAAGAGTACTGAACAAATTGATTATACCTTAAATGATCTTCGACCCTACTAGAACTACAACCTCTTGCAGGGTGAAATGGAATACGCCCAGCTCCTCTTCCCCTATACTTTTGACCACCTCCCTAACCACACATGGGTCTAGGTCTCTGTGGGATATACTATGGTTGGCATTCGTCTGCTCTATCTCCCATCAGTGGAGCAGGAGCCTACTGTCCCTGGTGTTGAAACATCTTGACTGAAAACTACTACTGAGGTGGGCACTAGACTTACCTACCTCCATCATATTAATATTGAACTAGGAATTAAATTTAAAGGTCCTTACCAACTCTATATGCGAAACACTTCATTACCAACCCTATTGGAAATGGTTGTGGACCAGAAGCTATGAAATGAAGCTACTGGGGTAGGCTCCCCTATGGAAGAAAACTAGAAGACGATGGTGCCTGAGACCTACTCCTGGAGCCTTTCCCTTTATAGAACCATTCTCTCTCCCCTCTTGTGGTAGAACTCCCCATGTGTTCATCCTATCAACTACCACATCCTTATTCTAGACCCATATGTTTTTCGGTAATGTGATGGGAGTAACTTCACACTGGAGGGAAGCATTGAGTGCCTCTTCTAAAAATCTCTCCCAAGACTCCTCATCCAGAAAGATATTTTGGGAAAAGTAAAGGAGATCCTTGATCATTATCCCTAGCTTCTTCACCGACAAACTCCCCTATTGGAGGGAGAGTATCTCTTGTCGCATATCAACCTTTCTTATTGAGGAATGGAATTATTCCTAGAACTTCATATCAATGTCGACCAATAGAAAATCGGTCTCCTTACTCTCCCTAAGGGAAATATTCCACCAATGACATGTTTCTCCCCTTATCTGGCTCTCTAGAAGGTGAAACCAGTACTCTGTTGGTGCTCTGATCAATCATAAAGTGAACACTAGATCCTGAAGCCAACTCCCTATATCCATGTATGAGACATGACCCTAATGCTTTCCTAGGTATGGCCACTAGAAGGGACAAAGCATCTTCTTCCACTGATTTTCCACCTCCTTTGGATCATCCCACCCCCGATCAGCTAGATTGGCCACCTGAGCATCCACTTCATGAGACATTAGGGGACAATGACTGGGTGCCACAGTTGAAAGGTGAACTAGGAATGTGTAAGCCCGAGTAGTATGTAATTTATTTAAGATTAATTTTAACTCATTTTTTAATTTGATTTCCCATTAATGTCCAAAAAACAAGAACATAAGTCATCCTGATGAATGTACCTTTCCTAGGGTCTCTACCACAAAATCCGCGCAGCCTCACTTGGCCATTTGGTAAGCTCAGAGTCCTATAATTGGAGCATAGGGGGCCATATAAAATAATTTCATAGCTAGTATTACTTGGATTATATCACATGACAAGATTTTCAAACACTACTGCCCTACTATCCCATGAAATCCTCACTGATCGTAAGTCTAAACCCCATTCTATCGTGCAACCATCATCCTTTGACACCATTAAATCACAACCCTACTTCTCTATGATAGGGGAAGAGATGGAAATGTGACATGACATTCCTTCATCAAGATGAAAAAGTTATAATGACCCCAGGAGTCCTGCCTCTAGTAGGCCATGGGGTGGTGACCGGCACCAAGGGTATTAAAATATCACAAAAATGGGAGGCATTACCATTATTATAGTAACAAATATTGAGAGATAAGATGTATCAACCTCATTCAACACCAGGAAACATATATATGAGGAAACAAAATCCATCACACACACATGTTTAGAGTAAAACTACAAAGGAATGCAAGGAAAACTCCAAAGTAATTACAAAAATAAAACTAAAAAGTTACACTACAATGGACCCAATGTACGATTTAGAAAGGTCAAGCATGGTCCACATAATCTCCCTGGAATCCTGGAAAATTATTTATATACGTAGTGTGAGAATACAAGTATAATCAGTAGGAAAATCCAATGTCACCCATGCACAAGTGGGGGAAGCATACTAATAACCCTATGAGAAAACAACAGAAACATAGAAGCACCTAACAGGGTATAATATCAACAAACAACCTCACCATGTAATGATCACATAATAAAACATGTAAAGTAAAGTAAATTAATATGCACATCGATATTTTGGTGCCTCGCGCCACTTCCCACTAGTTAACTTCTCATCCCTAATAGGGAATGTCCTGATGCTACCAAACTCATGCACAAGCCCCAATGTCACAAACTACCTACACACACCTAGGTCATACACCACATTCCACCCACAAAAACATGAGCCAAAACCACATCACATCATGAAGACACCTTCCAATGTACAATGTATCACATCAAAAAGACACCTAGGAAGCACACCCCACCTATATACATTTGGAACTCCCAACTGCACCACAACCTTCTCGAAGAGTCTAGGGTGACCAATGCCTAGAAGAGGGAGCATATTAGTTCCAATAACCATCCATCCAACCTCCTATATGGATGTTGGGAAATAAAAACCTCCCCTATAAACATAGGAATGTTTGGAACATAGTGCTCAACATGGGTTGGGTGCATATAGAAATAACAAAGAACTACATGTATATATATAGGTACCAAACACTCATCCCAACATATAGGTTTTCAAAACAACAACCAGCCCACACAAAATTCCCTTGTTGCCACCTCTAAATGTAAATATCAAAATAAATGATGCTAAATTCCCAATTTGATAAATTAATGCCACTTCACCATAATCCACAACTCAAAACATACTCCAACCAGTTCATTTAACCTGTTTTAATTCTACAGTATGAATTTAGTCGTCCAGTTATTACATCCCTTCTCAGACAACTTCCAAACACTATAAACGTTATAAGGTGACACAACCATACAACCCACTTCTAAATCCAAACAAAGAGATAAGTTATAAGGTAAAATGATCCATTTTAAAAACAATTCATAAAAATAATGGTCTTTGGAAACATTGGGAGAAAGGACCATGCAAGGTAACACCATCCTTCTTCAAATTTATCCCTCCAAAACCACCCTCAAGGGCCCCACTTCATAAAAAACAAAACATTTAGGAAAACACCACACTTCTAGCTTGCATTCCCACTACATTCTGCCCTCTATTGAACACACGTTAATCCACTTACACCATCATTATTCAATGTAAATAATCCCTATTATTCCTATAAATAAGAAAAACCACTAAAGCACCTCATTACTACCACACTCAACAACCTCACTGCACAACAACACCACACCCAACACACCCATAAACATAAAAATGACAAAACCCAATCCTAAAACACCGCTACCCAAACATTACCTAGATGAATTACCACTACATAACAAGATAATCCATTCCACATTAAATTGGTATCTCAACCTGAGATACCACCACACCACTGGGACAAACCCACACACACAACCAGACTCCCAACAACAACACCACACAACCAACATAAAACACACGGTGAAACAAATCTATACACAACATGAAATAACACCAAATAGAAAGGTGTTTTCATATTTGATAAAAAAAATTCATTAATTTCACTTTCATAATTCAGGGGTGATCAGAATACATATTTTAATCCTTAGAGTTCCATTAATATAACTAGGTATTCATGATTAATAGATTGATATTTATTGAAAATTATTTAAAATATAGCATATTGAAAAATAAAGACAAAAATTGCCATGATTTCGATAGTATTATAGCCCACAGAATTCAAATCGTGATTCAAAGATAACATAAAACACAAAAATGATCATCAACACATTCCCACACTATTGTTGTAACAATCCTATTTTATTTTCTATCATCATCAATCCACATTTTATTTCATCGTTAAACATTGGATTCATCCATTTTCACTAATGTGTCATCATTCAACCCACACCACATGATACACAAGGAAAAAGAGATGATGTGAATCCTTACATTGAACAAGATATAATCAATAATTCTTTCATGCATCAAAAATAGGGGGTCAGACAAGTAGTAGGAAAAACTCCAGGGGAAAACTGAACAGACTTCTACAAAACTGGCATAGGAATCCTCAAGGAAGAATGGTTATGGGTGAACCAAGTAAGGAACAAAGGGTTCAAAGGAAGAGAGGATCTCAGCTTCAGAAAAGACAAATCTTATATCAACAGAAGAAAATGGTTCTAAGGGCCATTAAAGTTTGACTGTTATCAAGACCATGAAGTATGACTATTTCAAAGCCCCGAGAGTGTTAGGATATGTAATATACAATTAAAATCATTTGAAATTACTTTATACATGATAAATTAAGGATTTAATCTCAATTTAAATCAAATAAAAGGTTGGATGGAGAAATTGAAAAAAATTGGAAAATAGGAAATGACTAAATGATGGGCGAGTCACTGACACGAGTCACTGATGGTGAGTCACTAGCGTGACTCACCAACATGAGTCACAGATGCCACTCAAAGATTCCACACACTGACTCCCATCACTGATGCCACTCAAAAATTCCATTCACTAATGCCTAACCTACCAACACCTGACCAACTAGAGCCTCGACCTACCGACACCTCGAACTACCAATTCCCTGAGTACCTGATGCCCTCAGACACTGACACTAACCTACAAATACTCAAATATCTATGCGAGTCACCAATGCCTGACTCATCAATGGAAAAAATATAAATTTGGAGAAATCATGAAATGATTTATTGTTGCCTCCTAGAACACCCCAAACACTGGATTTTGACAAAGTAATGGACTGGGGTAGTCCAAACCATTATATATAAAGCACATCAGATTCTCTAGTAGTGAGGTTTGGTCTTTTAGGGTAGGTTCTATAGGATGCCGAACCCTATTTATTATGGATACACATTCGATGGTGTGGTGATATTATGGAAGATGCTACTGTTTTTTGATGAATTATGTTTGATGGGTGGTTTTTTGGTTGAACTTTTATTGAGCGAGATGTTAGGATTATTAGAAAGTAATAATTTGATTTCTTTTATCAAGATGATATTAATATGTATTAAGGCATGGATAGTTTTTTCATTATATGGTCATTTTATTGATGGCATGAAACTCATAGGAGTCTATGTCGGCATATGTAACTAGGTTTTATAGGGTTGTAAATTCATTATTTCTGGTTAAGATTGAGGTGGTGTTAATCAGATATTCAATGTACCAACATGATTATGAACTAGTGAGAGTCCATATATGGTATGAGGATTAACATATTCAATGAGATTCTTACATGCATTGTAACGAAATATTTTTGATGATAATGGGAGATATTCCTCTATGTGTGGAGGTGATATTAAAAATGGATTAGGGTGTAGTGTCATGGTCAATCTGAGATTAATCATATATAGAGTTTGTCATGATGGATGAGCATATCCAAGGATGAGAAACTTCTGTGAGAAACTGGAACTACATTAGGATACAGTCAACGAGTGGTATAAAGGAATTTATATGGTTGATATATTAAAATTGGTTATTAGAGTTTGTGAATATCATTTTGTGTGGAATTTCCATGGTTGCTGAGGATCACATTTCAAGTCATCCCTAAACATGTTTGAATTGGTTTTCCATTTTGTCACACAGGTATGAGTGTAATGGCGACATCTTGTCATTACAAACAGTGATGGATAATCCACGGGAAGTGGAGGTATAAACCTCATATGGGTGGGGCTATAAGTGGGATGAAACTATTAATTTAGTGCATGAGGTATAATTTGGTTTATTATGTACATATGGATATAGTTTTAATTGAATCTTGGGTGAATACTAGATTTAGATTTCAGATGTGATTTTAGTTAGAGTTTTTGTGTTATATAAAATTAGAGATAGTTTTGGATATGATCAGAGGGTGGTTTGGACTAATGGTGCAATAGTTAATAGGGTGAGATTGCAAAGGATTATTTGGATGGATGATGATACAATCAAGGAATCACATTGAATTTCAGGTCCATACTACAGTGTTGGTACTTATATGTGATTTGTTTTGCCTCTATAAAGTTATGAATCCTAATCGGAATAAAATAGAGTGATTCAGTAGATTTAACGAAGATTTTTTAAAATAATCAACTAAATATGGACCTATTGGTGGCTTAGAATGAAATTGGGAATGGTGGATTGGAAACCAAGCGAATTGTTGGTCAACTAGAAAATCATTTTTAGAAGGGGATTCCTATGTAATGGAGAACTCTAGTTTTAGATGTTAATTTATGAATAAATAATTTTAAATAGGAGAAATATAATCATTTGAAGGAATATTTGGACACCACAATCATTTGTTGGGATATACAAGAATAGATATATATTGTCTCAATATTAGGGATGGTAATGAGTGGGTAGATCAATTTATTGTTCAATAATTCTCTATATGTTTCGAGTTTTTTAGTGGAAATGTTTTGATCATTATAGGTTAAAAAATAATATATTTATTGAAAATTGGAGATTGGTGTAGGTTAAAATTGATGTTTGAATGACTATCAAGGATTCACATGGAATATAATTACTATTGTAGAGTGATTTTAAATTTCCCTACATTTCTAGGTTGTAAAATTTAGATGATTTTTGTTTTGGTTTTTGAAGGAGGGTCTTTCTCAAGAATTGGGATTCTTATTGAAATTATGGGAGTTAGAGAATCTACAAAAAATAGTTTTTGGATATGGATTGATGTCTAAGATGTGTTTTATGGGAATGGGAGAGAATCTGGAAATTGACAATGATGTTAGAAATTTTGCAAACAGTTTTCCCCATTTTTGATAGTTACTGTATGATTAGGGGATAACGGGTGAGTAAACCACAAATGTAGTATTTTTTTGGGTTTTTTCACATGATTGGTTCACATTTGTTGACAAACCTAACAAAACCTATAAATAATGTTTGAGATGGATCAACATGTATGATTCATGGTTTTATAAACTATGTGCCCAAACTATGTGATATGTATATCCTTGGGTTATGCTAACAACATAATTAATGTAGACTTTGGTAAACCATGTTACCAAACATTTCATGTGGGTGGGGATTGAGATAGTGCAAGACAGAAGGTTTTCCAAATTGTGTAGTAACCCAAAGACATCAAAAATTCTCTAATGAAATAGAAAAATTAAAATATTTCCCCCACAAATTATTAACACCCCTCCACCATTTAATTATGCCTTACATAAATTAGACAAGGGGTTCCCCATCCCCTTTCCTTCCCCTTTAGGACCCTTTAAAATGGGGTGATTCTTTGGAATTTTTAACTGCAATTAAGATGGGTTATCTTCCAATTATCTATCTATTTTAGTTTCTTCTTTTTTCACTGATTCATTATTATTATATCATTGGGTTTTATTGAATATTTTAGTAGATAATATATGAATAATCCTGATATGGTGGTATTTTTATTTACATGGACATAGGATGTCCCATGGCATTGAACACATGCTGCTACTAATTGTTTCGATTGAGGATAATTTATAAGTGGTTTTGTTTAGGATTTTGAGTCAAATATTTTTGAATACAATTTAATTTGTGTTAATTTTTTGGGATTTTACTTATATGGTTTCATGTGTATGCCAAAAATCTTTTATGGGTGGAGGTATATGTTTTTAGTGTGCAGGGGTGACTGAGTGAGTAACTATGCTATTATGACTAACATATTTAAATTTAAATATTAATTATAAATTTTATAATTAATTGGGAAAGATGTTTTTTCATGAAATAGGTGGTTAAGAGATGATATGAGACCTTTAGGGTCTTTGGAGAGAGTGACTAACCATTTACTAGGGGAATAAGTTTGTGTGTAAGGTATGGAGTATCAAAACATAGCCTTATGGTATATGATTTGGTTTATGTTTCAGATGATATAAAACCTCACCTCTAGGGGTATTTGACCTTTTTAATAGTTTTTTTATTTTTTAATTATTATACAATTTATTTCAATGGATAAATTCATGTTCCATGGGCCATGATGGGACCTTGGACTTAGATTTAATGCTCTGACAGTAGATAGGTTATGGTTCGAATAAAAATATTTTTGATGAGATATTTGGGACCCAAATGGGATTGAATTAAATAAAATGAACATGATATTATGGAACATAGTAGAGGTTCCCTTATATCACTCATTGTATAGAAGTGTGTGGGCTGTGAATGATTGTCCTGAGTATGTCATGATTGAACCTTGATATGCCTGATATTTTATAGTATAGTTAAAACGAAGAAGGTTTGAGGGTTCCACCCCCACTAATGTGTGAATACCTATATGGGAATTCCCTGGTAAGGATTCTGTGTGGGTTTTTCCTATGAAGATAAACCAATGATGTATTAGGAAGGGAGACATCAAATATAAAATCTATCTGGAGAGATTCTATTTTTGGATTTTTAAAGAGGCATGTGAGGTTGATATAGTATTTTTATGATTTTGAGTGATGATATTCCCTCTATGTAATCGGTTGTTCCTAAGAGAGGATAATTGGATAGAGGGTCCCATATAGGTTGTCTGGATTATAATGTGACCTAAGGGACCTTGGTTGGTTCCCCAAAAAAATGTTTACCTAGAGAGGTGTAGTGAATATGGGTTTGCATCATCAATTTTGGGTGGTACATTAGAACTCATGAATTAGTAGCGACAATATATGATGTTAAACTGAGTGGCCATCCTCAGATATGTGTGAGGAGATCTATGTCCCTTATGATGATAATATTACTAGGTGTTATAGGTTAGATATGGTCTCCATAGGGATTTGTTTGAGATTACTAGATTATTTTTGATGATCTAATAGTCCCAACTAATATTATATAATATTCCTCTGATGTTCCTATGATTTTTTAAGGATAAAAAATATTTTATGAGATTCATATGATGCTTCTAGGATCCGGATGTTTTTTAAGATATTTTATGAGATGCCTAGGATTACTTAGATCTAAATGGTGTTCCTGATGTTATACATGATTCCTATGATATTGAAGTTATTTCTAATGAAAAATTAGATGTCTATGATGCATATGATCTTGCATAAGTTCATGATGTTATATAAAAATGACTAAGGTGACTCGTAGGATCTAGTCATTCCACCTGATAACACATGACATTCTTGGTTTCCATGGGTCTAGCTTATATACTAGAAAATACATGATATTAAAAAAACATTATAAGGATTTAGTGATGATTTTTGATGATATATTAATTTTTTTGAGGTCTCCTAGGATTTCATGATCCCACCCGATGCCATATGAGATAGATAAGAGAGACACTCATCAACTGATAATCATGAATTTCATAACTAGGTGTCCTTGGGGGAAACACTGACCTTAATGATATATATATATATATAAATCTATGTGTGTGTGTGATTTGATTTGTATGTGACACACTACCCACCAAATCATCATATATTTTTGGGATTATTTTATAGAGAGGTTTCTCCTACCGTTAACATGGTGTACTATATTCCACAAGACACTCCAAAACAATCCATATAAGATATGAATGATATCAGATGTCATTTTAGAACCTAAATATTGAAAATGATAATTTTATTATACTTAAATAATTTTTTGTTTATTTATATAGAATATCAAATGTCTATGCACTATATTTACTGTTACGGTTGGCACCCCATTTGTGGTTCATAATGTGACCCAAGATAATCATAACATATGTAAATAATAAAATTCAAGTTTTTGATAATACATATCCCAAATATACATATAAATCAAGGTATAAAAGGTTTAGTGTCTTGAATATTAGTTATATAAAATACAGATTTAATATTACTTTCTCACATTTCTCCATAATCGTATTCCCCTTAAACTTTCTCAATATATCCTACATTATAAAATGATCTTCAAAACCATTTATATAGATACATTAAAACAATTTTTGATTATATGATAAGAAAGTTAAAAAATTTCATAATGTGTGAGATGTAATATCCCAAGTAAGTAATGAATAATAGATATTTTTATCTATGTCTATTAATGAATTAGATAGTGTTTTAGAGGCTTAAAATGAAAATAAATCCAATCTTGAGCATGTAATACACTAATAATTTTTTTAAAGATTGTTTTAATGCCTTTTGATGGAAAAAATTTTTAAATCTATCTTTTTACAATTTTATAAGCTATGTTTTTCAAAATAAACTTATTCTTTATGATTGGGACATCAAAATTTACATTGTGTGAATTTTTTGTATTTTTCGGACAATGTTCAATTTTTAATGAATAGTGAAAAATACTGCATTTTACATCAAAACTGCTTTTTAATCTAATTTTTTATATGACTAGATTATCTTTTGAATTGGTTTTAAAGTTAAATTAGAATATATTTTTACCATTTAATCCAATAGTGGTCATTTGGATTAAATTCACTTTGGAATTCGGCATAAACTAATGCCAAACTTTTCATAGATATTGTTTCAAAAAAACCCGCTATTTGTTTTGACAACGGGAATTATTTTTAAATCAATTATTGAAATTTCTGTGTTTGGAATTTGGTAAAATGGATTACATATTTGGAATCAGAAGTTCCAAATTATGTAATCAAGACTCTTTTGTTTTTTGACATTATGAATAGTAACGACGGTAATTATCTTTAATTATCTTGATTAATGAGTAATCAGGTAGTTAAGGATAATAAAATAATATCATAATAACAAAAAAAATGACACCAACATGTGTCCTAATTCTACTGGTTGTCTCATGGCCGACCATGGGATGTCTTGTGCCAAACTTGAGGACCCCATGGAATCACTTTTGTGGAAAGTGACTTGTTATCTTATTATTTTTTTAAAGAAAGTAAATATAACAAGAATGTATCACCTGATTAAAAAAATAATAATTTTTTCTACATGGACGATATTTTAGACTCTAAATATTAATTGGAACGCTAAAAAGATTTCCTACATCATAGTATTTTTTTCATAATTTTTAGAATTTAAATAAATTAAATTATTTATGACATAATGATGATGCAGCGATTACCTCATTAATAAAGGATTTAAATAAAATGAAATGATAATGTAAAATATATGACCTACACATTTCCAAAACCTATTGTATGGGTGGATTTAGAACCCTTATCACCATACCCTAGAATTATATCAATGTGGGACCTTTTGAATCCGAAAATAATTTTCAAATAAAGTAACATTTCGTTACTTTCCAAGAGTGCCCCTCCTCTCCTCTTATAAAGGCCCCCACCTCTACCTCCTTAACCAGACTTCCAAAGCCTTTGGCTCGGCCAAAATCTGCACATTTTGTCTCTCCACTTCCCTCTCTTACTCCTTGAAGCCTCCCTTTGGGTAGAAGTCTTCCCAAGGAAGCCTTTGAGCTCAAACCAAAGGGAGTTACCCGATTTTAAGGTAATGTCTTCACTTGAGTCCTTTTGTTTTATTTTGCTTATCCAACCCCATAAACTCTTTTTCTTCATTTCTTTTGTAACAACTCTAGTATCTTCAATATACTAGGATGTTGTTATAAGAAGGATTCGAGCTACACTTACAAACACATACATCTAATGGTTAAAGGGCATACTGTTTCCGTAGATGGTGAATTTATGCCTCCCGAAACGATGATTGTTCAACATTCTTTTAACACCTTCAAAGGTTTCCATTAATATTACACTATATTTAAATATGATATATAATATCTTGATGATTTCTTTAAGATTCTGTATTTTTCATTTTGGGCATACCTTTATGGTTTCCATTATGGGTAAACGCGATATCTTCATTTAAGGAAGTGCACACTACCGCCCCCTCAAAGTGATTTGATTCGTTAATACCATATGTGGGACATATAAAGGATGGAGTTATGATATTATACTGGAATTATAATATACCTTTATATCATTATGATTCCATTCTATAAAATATGAAATTGAAATGAAAGTAGCGTTCATGCGTACGTACAGCTTACCGTCTCCATGAACGGTGCATTTCATTTCTTACCTCTAAATAATTATGTAATATTATAAATGCATATATATACTGGATATATATTATATATATGATATATACATCATGATTATAACTCTGGATATAATGTATACATGAACAAATTGTAATTATAAAGATCATATTTTGATTCAAGTACCAATGATTGTTAAAACGACCGTTATTACCTAAAATAATTACATAGTGTTCATGACAAGGTAATAAGTGATATAAAAGGTATAATGAACTTGAATAAGGTTCTTAAGAAAGTATAAATTAACTCATGTTTATTATTTAGGAAATTAATGAACGATCGAGTCAAGTCGGACCAGAGGTATGGGACTTCGTCTCAATCTCCTTTCATTGAGGTATATTTTGTTTTATACAAAACCTTCTTTTATACGGTGTATAAACCCCTTAGACTTTTACGTTTATCCAAAAGTAATCTTTTTTATACAAAATATTTACTAAACGACAAAAGGGAATGTTTTTGTTGTATGTATGCGGCGACAACGACTTCTCCACTACCGTGACCATTATTTGAGTTTCGGCTTCCTCTACAAGCCATACCTTTTTTAAAAGAAAAATAAATACCATGTTTTACTTTTCTTTTATTTTGGTATTAAAAATGGTTTTCATAATGTTTTTATATCAATGTGTTGTATTGATATCTTGTGATTGAAAGGTGGAAATGTTATGTTTCCTTTATGCATGTTTTATGTGATACGATTATGTTGATGTTCTTGGGAATTATTATGAAGACGGGTGGTTCCGTGATAAACTAAGGGCGTGTGAGCCCGATATAGCTCTCCAATGCATTGGGTAACGTGAAGGAGTGAAAAGTTAAGGTTTCTCCGAAGAGATTTATGGAATATACTGTGATGGGTATTCCAAACGTAACCAAGAGGGTTGCTCCCTACGTAAGAATGTTATGAATGCCTCAAGTTACCTTTATGTCTTATGATTTCTATGATTTATTCATTATTTGATGAGGTATGTTAAAGTGCTTATGTTTTATGGGTAAAGTATGATTTCATTCTTATGTATATATGTACCCATGTTTCCTTTCCATATTTTTATATCCCTTACTGAGCTTTTTATGCTTATCGCAAGTTTTTTGAAATGTTTTTCACAGGTCAAGGGAATGGTACATGATATGATGATAGTGTCAAGGAGGTGTCATGAAAGAATCCATGTTTTATTTTAAATATGTTTACATTGAAGGGAAATAAGAATACTATCTTTATGTAACCACTTTGTTCATATGTGGAATTTAATGAATGTTTTATGATCTAATTCTCTAAACCTCTAAACCCGAAAAGATATTCAATGTGAAATCTTGCAATAACTCAATATTAAGTAAGGTTTAAGGCCGGGGCCTTATAGTTGGTATCATAGGTTGGTTTAGATAACTTTAGGAGTTATAATTCTATTAAATGATTATCCAAAAATATTTTTTTTGAAATGATATAGCATTTGAAGATTACCATGTTGCTTCATCTAAAACATGTTTGTTCAGAATGGTTTTCCGTAGAGGAAACAGGGAAGCAGTGCTAAGAAGGCATACAGAAGGAAATAACCTTCTGAATCAGCATCCTGAGATGGTCGGAATTGGAACTGAACAGTTTGTTGCAGTAATGGCGCAGTTGACTCAAGTGATATATGGCGGTGGTATCCATACACGAGATCATCCAGATCAACCGTAGAGGAACATGTCAGCGGTGGAACATTTCATGAGGCAACATCCCCCATCATTCAGAGGATCATCTGAACCTGTGCTAGCTGAAGGGTGGATTAAAGCACTGGAGAAGATTTTCGATGTCATGGGTTGATCAGACAATCAAAAGGTTGGTCTTGCTATTTACCGTTTGGAGGGTGAAGCAGATCAGTGGTTGTCGATGGTTAAAAATACCAGGGACGCTGATGAGATTGATGCTCTCGACTGGGATGAATTCAAAGGTATGTTTCTTGAAAAGTATTTTCCTAAGGCTGTTCGACTTAGGATGGAAAAACAATTCTTGGAATTGAGGCAAGAGGAAGACTCAGTGGCTACCTATGAAGAAAGGTTCACTCGATTGTCAAGGTATGCTCCAAATTTTATCTGAGACCTTGATAGTAAAATCAATCGTTTTTACTCAGGATTAAAGCCAAAATATCGAAGGTCATTAGCTTCTCGTGAGTTTAAAAGTTATGAAAAGCTTGTTCGATGTGCTGAGAAGGTGTAAATGGAGTTTTCTGATGATCAAGTGTTCTATAACAACCAGCAGAAGAAGAGACCAAGGTGGCAGAAGAAAGGGAAGAATTCTTCAAAAAAGTCTGATGGTAAGGACTCTAGGTTTCCCGTTTGTGATAAATGTGGAAAAAGGCATGCTGGGGAATGTCTTATGAATTCTGGAAAGTGCTACCGATGTGGTAAGATGGGACATAAGGCTCGTGATTGCACTGAAAAAGATCAAGGTGAAGGTGAGACCAAATTTGATTTACAGTTAGTGAAATGTTTTAACTGTAATGAGATGGGCCACTAAGCAAACGAGTGTCCGAAAAAGAGCTTTAGTGATGGAAAGAAGTTAGAATACAAGTAGAAATGGGTGGTGAAATCCTTTGAAACTACATCAGCAGATGTCGGGCCATCAAATGATGTTGTATCAGGTACTTTGTTTGTTTTTTCAGATTATGCCAGTATTTTGTTTGATTCGGGGTCTACACATTCATTCATCTCTGAAACCTTTTCTAGTAAAATGGGAATACCATCTCAAGAAATGACTTTTGAACTTTGGGTAAAAACACCTAGGGGAAATGTTGAGGCAAAAAGAATTTATAAGAATCTTTCTATCCTTATCTGAGGAAAGAACCTACTTGAAAACCTTATTTTTCTACCTCTAGTAGAGTTTGATGTTATCCTGGGAATGTATTGGCTCTCTATTTACCATAATAAGATTGACTATATATCTAAAGAAGTTTCTTTTCAGAAAGACTTTCAGTTTGTGTAAAAGAATGAACCCTTACCGTTGATAACTTGTCAAGAGGCCAAGAAACTTGTAAAAGATGGAAATGAATATTACCTTGCACACATCATTGAAAATAAAGGAACTGTTCAGATTAATGATGTGCCAGTGGTAAATGAGTACCCTGATGTTTTTCCTGATGAGTTTCCTGAAATAATACCAGATCGGGAAGTTGAGTTTATTGTTGACTTAGTTCCTGATGCTAAGCCAATTTCAAAACCCCCTTATCGAATGGCTCAAATTGAACTTTTAGAGTTGAAGGAGCAATTGCAAGATTTATTAGAGAAAGGTTTCATTCGACCTAGCACATCACCATGGGGTGCTCCTGTTTTATTTGATAAAAAGAAACATGGTTCAATGAGACTTTGCATTGATTATAGATCCTTGAATAACATCACTGTTAAGAAAAAATATCTTTTTCCTCATATCGATGATTTGTTTGATCAGCTCCAGGGAGCTCAGTATTTTTCAAAGATTGACTTGAGATCGGGGAACCATCAGCTGAAGGTGAAGGAAGCAGATGTTCTGAAGACCGCGTTTCGTATAAGATATGGCCATTATGAATTTTTAGTAATGCCTTTTGGGCTAACCAATTCACCTGCTGTATTTATGGACTTAATGAATAGAATTTTCTATGAGTTCTTGGATAAGTTTGTGGTGGTTTTCATTGATGAAATTTTGGTGTTTTATAAAAGTAAATAGGAGCGTGAAAGACATTTAAGGGATATCATGAAAACCTAAAAAGGAACGAAACTGTATGGAAAATTCAGAAAGTGTGAGTTTTGGTTGCAACAAATTTCTTTCCTTGGTCACATTTTTTCTAGAGATGGGATAACTGTTGATCCAGCAAAAACAAAAGTTGTGGAAGACTGACCAAGACCCACAAATGTAACTGAGATTCGCATCTTCCTTGGTTTGGCAGGATATTACCGAAGGTTTGTTAGAAATTTTTCACAGTTATCTAGTGCAATAACAAAGCTAACTCAGAAGGGTGTTAAGTTTATCTGGACAAAAGAATGTAATGATTGTTTTCAGGAATTGAAAAGAAGATTGGTAAATGCTCTAGTTTTGGCACTACCTTCCAAGAATAGTGAGTTTCTTATATACAGTGATGCTTCATTGAAAGGACTTGGTTGTGTCCTAATTCAGAATGATCAGGTAATTGCTTATGCTTCACTTCAGTTGAAAACTCATGAGGTAAATTACCCTACACATGATTTGGAATTACCTGCTATTGTTTTTGCTTTAATAATTTGGAGGCATCATTTGTATGGAGTAAAGTGTGAAATATATACTGATCACAAAAGTTTAAAGTATATATTCACTCAGAAAGAGTTAAACATGAGACAGAGGAGATGGCTGGAATTAATCAAGGATTATGATTGTACAATTCATTACCATCCGAGAAAAGAAAATAAAGTGGATGATGCTTTGAGTCGAAAAAGTAATGCGTCATTAGAAATGTTGAGTTTGGAACGTGATCCTTTGGTTAAGGATTTGATGAACTTTGGCATAAAGTTGTTGGTGCAGGAAGTTCTTCTGTTTTGTTTCAGGTATCAGTGAGATCATCTCGATCAGATAGAATCAAGCAAGCACAGAAGCAAGACAGTGAGTTACAGAAAAAGGTAGAGCTGGTTCAGAAAGGTAAGTTGCCTAAATTCAACATTGATAATGACTGCGTTTTGAGATTTGGGAGGATATTGTGTGTGCTTTGTGATTCACAGTTGAAGAGAGAGTTGTTATGTGAAGCTCATAGTTCTCCGTTTTCAGTTCATCCTGGCAGTACTAAGATGTACAGAGATCTGCGGGAGTATTACTGGTGGGATGGAATGAAAAGAGATATTGCTGATTTTACTATTAAGTGTTTGACATGTCAATAGGTTAAAGCAGATCGACAGTAACCGAAAGGGATGCTTCAGCCTTTACCAGTGCCATAGTGGAAATGGTAGAATGTATCTATGGAATTTGTTGTGGGATTACCGAAGACATCTCGAGGTAATAATGCAATCTGGGTTATTGTTGATCGCTTGACTAAATCTGCTCATTTCCTTGATATACAAGATACTTTATCCCTAGATCAACTTTCATGTTTGTATCTATAAGAGACAGTCAGGTTACATAGAGTTCCCCTCTCCATTTTATCTGATTGTGATCCCAGGTTCACTTCTAACTTTGGGAAAGGCCTTTAGAAGTCGTTGGGTACTGAATTAAATTTTAGTACATCATTTCATCCTCAATCAGATGGGCTGTCAGAACGAACAATTCAGACCTTGTAGGATATGCTACGAGCATGTTCGATGGATTATCAGGGATGTTGGGACCAACATCTTTATTTGGTTGAGTTTTCATATAATAACAATTTTCATTCTAGTATACAGATGGCACCATTTGAAGCGTTATATGGGAAGTGGTGTCAAACTCCAAATTTCTGGGATGAAGTGGGTGAAATGTAGTTGATGGGACCAGAATTGGTAGAAGAGATGGCAGAAAATGTTCAGCTGATTCAGAAACACATGAGAACAACTCAGAGTAGGCAGAAGAGTTATGCAGACAACAGGAGGAAGGATCTAACTTTTGAGGTAGGTGATCATGTTTTTCTCAAAGTCTCACCATGGAAAAGTGTGATGAGATTTGGTAAGAAAGGAAAGTTAAGTCCAAGGTTCATTACACCATATGAAATTCTGGAGAGAGTTGGTTCAGTTGCATACCGGGTGGCTTTACCTCCGAGTTTATCTATGGTACACAATGTTTTTCATGTTTCGATGTTGATAAAGTATATGCCAGATCCATCTCATGTTTTGAGTCCAGAGGTAGTTCAGATGGAAGAGAACATATCTTATGAGGAAAAACCGGTCCAGATTCTTGACCACAGGGAGCAAGTGTTTTGAAATAAGGTGATTAATCAGGTAAAGGTTTTGTGGAAAAACCACATGATGGAAGAGGCAACATGGGAATCTGAAAATGCAATGAGGGATAAGTACCCCCATTTGTTCGATAAGTAAATAAATTGCGGGGACGCAATTTTCTTAAGGGGGGAAGGATGTAACATCCCAAGTAAGTAATGAATAATAGATATTTTTATGTATGTCTATTAATTAATTAGATAGTGTTTTGGAGGCCTAAAATGAAAATAAATCCAATCTTAAGCATGGAATACACTAATATTTTTTAAAAGATTGTTTTACTGCCTTTTGATGGCAAACCATTTTTAAATCTATCTTTTGACAATTTTATAAGCAATGTTTGTCAAAAAAAACTTATTTTTTATGATTGGGACATCAAAATTTACTTTGTGTGAATTTTTGGTATTTTTCTGACAATGTTCATTTTTTAATGAATAGTGAAAAATACTGCATTTTACATCAAAACTGCTTTTTAATCTAATTTATTTATATGAATAGATTATCTTTTGAATTGGTTTTAAAGTTAAATTATAATATATATTTACCATTTAATCCAATGGTGGTCATTAAGATTAAAATCACTTTAGAATTGGGCATAAACTAATGCCAAACATTTCATAGATATTGTTTCAAAAAAACCTGCTATTTGTTTTGACAACGGGAATTATTTTTAAATAAATTATTGACATTCCTGTGTTGGGAATTTGGTATAATGGATTACATATTTGGAATCAGAAGGTCCAAATTATGTAATCATGACTCTTTTGTTTTTGGACATTATGAATAGTAACGACGGTAATTATCTTTAATTATCTTGATTAATGAGTAATCAGGTAGTTAAGGATAATAAAATAATATCATAATAATAAAAAAATGACACCAACATGTGTCTTAATTCTACTAGTTGTCTCATGGCCGACCATGGGATGTCTTGTGCCAAACTTTAGGACCCCATGGAATCACGTTTGTGGAAAGTGACTTGTTATCTTTTTATTTTTTTTAAAGAAAGTAAATATAACAAGAATGTATCACCTGATTAAAACATTTTTAATTTTGTCTACATAGATGATATTTTAGACTATAAATATTTATTGGAAAGACAAAAATATTTCCTACATCATAGTATTTTTTTCATAATTTTTAGACTTTAAATAAATGAAATTATTTATGACATCATGATGATGCAGCGATTACCTCATTAATAACGGATTTAAATAAAATGAAATGATAATGTAAAATCCATGACCTACACATGTCCAACACCTATTGGATGGGTGGATTTAGAACCCTTATCACCAAACGCTCGAATTATATCAATTTGGGACCTTTTGAATCCGAAAATCATTTTCAAATAAACTAACATTTCGTTACTTTCCAAGAGTGCCTCTCCTCTGCTCTTATAAAAGGCCCCCACCTCTACCTCCATACCCACACTTCCAAAGCCTTTAGCTTGGCAAAAATCTACTTATTTTGTCTCTACACTTCCCTCTTTAACTCCATGAAGCCTCACATTGGGCAGAAGTCTTCCCAAGGAATCCTTTGAGCTCAACCCAAAGGGAGTTACCCGATCATAAGGTAATGTCTTCACTTGAGTCCTTTTGTTTTATTTTGCTTCTCCAACGCCCTATACTCTTTTTCTTCATTTCATTTTTAAAAACTCCAGTATCTTCAATATACAAGGATGTTGTTATAAGAAGGATTCGAGCTACACTTACACACACCTACATCTAATGGTTAAAGGACATTCAATTTCCGTGGATGGTGAATTTATGCCTCCCGAAATGATGATTGTTCAACATTTTTTTAACACCTTCAAAGGTTTACATTAAGATGACACTATATTTATATATGATATATAATATTTTTATGTTTTCCTTAAGATTCTGTATTTTTCATTTTGGGCATACCTTTATGGTTTCCATTATAGGTAAACGCGATATCTTCATTTAGGGAAGTGCGGACTACCGCCCCCTCAAAGTGATTTGATTCGTTAATACCATATGTGGGACGTATAAAGGATGGAGTTATGATATTATATATGATATTATACTGGAATTATAATATACCTTTATATCATTTTGATTCCATTCTATAAAATACGAAATTGAAATGAAAGTAGCGTTAATGCGTACGTACGGCTTACCGTCTCAATGAACGGTGCATTTCATTTCATACCTCTAAATGATTATGTAATATTATAAATGCATATATATACTGGATATATATGATATATATGATATATACATCATGATTATAACTCTGGATATAATGGATACATGAACAACTTTTAATTATAAAGAGCATATTTTGACTCAAGTACCAATGATCGTTAAAACGGCCGTTATTAACTAAAATAAATACATAGTGTTCATGACATGGTAATAAGTGATATAAAAGGAATAATGAACTTGAAGAAGGTTCTTATGAAAGCAGAAATTAACTCAAGTTTATTATTCAGGACATTAATGAACGATCGAGTAAAGTCGGACCCGAGGTATGGGACATCATCTCAATCTCCTTTCATTGAGGCATATTTTGTTTTATACAAAACCTTCTTTTATACGGTGTATAAACCCCTTTGACTTTTACATTTATCCAAAAGGAATATTTTTTATACAAAGTGTTTACTAAACGACAAAAGGGAATGTTTTTGTCGTACGTATGCAGCGACAACAACTTCTCCACCACCGTGACCATTATTTGAGTTTCGGCTTCCTCTACAAGCCATACCATTTTTTTAAAGAAAAATAAATACCATGTTTTACTTTTCTTTTATTTTGGTATTGAAAATGGTTTTCATAATGTTTTTATATCAATGTGTTTTATTGATATCTTGTGATTGAAAGGTGGAAATGTTATGTTTCCTTTATGCATGTTTTATGTGATACGATTATGTTGAGGTTCTTGGGAATTATTATGAAGACAGGTGGTTCTGTGATAAACTAAGGGTGGGTGAGCCCGATATAGCTCTCCAATGCATTGGGTAACTCGAAGGAGTGAAAAGTTAAGGTTTCTCTGAAGAGATTTAGGGAATATATTGTGATGGGTATTCCAAACGTAACCAAGAGGGTTACTCCCTATGTAAGAATGTTATGAATGCCTCAAGTTACCATTATGTCATATGATTTCTATGATTTATTCATTATTTGATGAGTTATGTTAAAGTGCTTATGTTTTATGGGTAAAGTATGATTTCATTCTTATGTATATATGTACCCCTGTTTCCTTTCCATATTTTTATATCCCTTACTGAGCTTTTTATGCTCATCCCAAGTTTTTTGAAATGTTTTCACAGGTCAAGGGAAAGGTACATGATATGATGATAGTGACAAGGAAGTGTCAAGAAAGAATCCATGTTTTATTTTAAATATGTTTCCATTGATGGGAAAGAAGAATACTATCTTTATGTAACCACTTTGTTCATATGTGTAATGTAATGCACGTTTTATGATCTAATTCTCTAAAACTCTAAACCTGAAAAGATCCTCAATGTGCAATCTTGTAATAACTCAAGATTAAGTAAGGTTTAAGGCTGGGGCCTTATAGAGATCCTAATAATTAAGGGGAACATGTGTTAGAAATAAATATATTTATAAATTATAATAAAATATTATATAATAATCATAAAACAATATAGAAGAATATAATATCACAAAAAGATCATTAAAGAAGTGAAAAAGTTTTGATTTAGTTCAAAATACTTATTTATATTCATTAAATATGTGAGAATAAGATAAAAGTGAAGAATAAATTAAAAAAAATGCATTACATGAAAACATTTCATTTCATGAAAATTTAATTATTCTAGAAAATGTGGAATAACTTAGTAAAAAACATGTAAATGTAACATATCCTTGATACATATCATAAAAAATTTGAAACACACATAAGCATATTGGTTTTATAACATTGTGACTAAAAACTGACCATGATTCATGTTGTGAAAAAAATTCCTACACTTCATGTTGTGAATAAACCAAATTCCCACTCTTCATGTTGTGAAAACAAATGTTCACCCTTCATGTTGTTAAAAAATTCAATTATTATCAAAATTTTGTTATGGGATATTAATCCCTAAACAAATAATTGGATTATTATATAGGAACTAACATATCATTCACTCACATAGATTCATAATATTCGAAAAAAATCATCATATGATAAAAATTCCACGGAAAAATGAGGTTCTTAAACTTTTAAAAAAACTCACATATCATTAACATAAGAATTAATTAGGTATAGAAAATGTAATTTTCTAAAAGGAATCATTTCATAATAATATATATTGTATGACAAAAATATCACTTCTTGAAAGAAAATCCTTGCAAGGTAAATAGATGTCAAAATACAAATGTTTATAACAAAAAAATTAAAAACAAAGTTATAAAAGATGACGTACAAATTACATTTATTTTTTTAAAAAATTAAATAGAAGAATTTAAAGAACCATATAATAAATTTTTTCAAATTAATTATATTTGAAAATAAAAAATGGATATAAAAATATGGAGTGGAAGTCAAAAAATTTGATTTTTAAAGGATGGACCCCCCCCATTTTTAAATATTTTGAAATACTTGTTTTAAAAGAAGAAATCATTAAATAGAATTAAATATTTCTTTTGAAAATAATTTAGGATAATTATAGAAAAATAAATAATCTATATTTTTTTCCCAAAAGGACAAGATAACATTGGGGGGAACGTGAATATAGACATGGATGAAATTGTCATTTGTAAGAATGTGATTTATTCTTACAAATATTATATTTTTATTTTCAAAAATCGTTTAAAAAAGATGTTGTTAATTATTATTAGAATTTATTTCCATATTGAATAATAGGTAATACCATATATAAAATATGAATTGTGGGGTCAAATTAAACCTGAAGTGTATATTCATATAAGATATTATATGACCACGTGATTTATAAATTCAGTCATTAAAACCCTTACAAAGTTGGTACAACAATATTAAACGAGCATGGAGAGTAATATCAAGTAACGAACATTAAAATTTCATGAAATGGATGATATTTTAATATTTGAAGTCAATTTGGCAGTATATACATAATATTACAATATTTTATAGTGAAAAAAACAAACATGTCCCATGGAGTTGAAAATAATATAATGAAACCATTACATTTACACTTGATTCAAGAGCAAGTGATTCAAAGTCCATGATAACAAGAATAAATATTTAATAAAAAAAATTCAATACCATATTAATATCTCAAATTATTAATATTTATCATTTCTAAATATTATCACTATGTATATTGGTTAGTTTATACTTATTCTCCCATATCAGATGTTTACAACAATACTAGTTTCACTGGATAATTGTTAGCGTTCATTCTTCATCAGAAGATCATATAAAATAATATCATTAATTTTACATTAATTTATTACTTATGATGATTTAATATGTTTTTAATTATTTTCTTTAGTATTTTAGTTTGTATCATTAGCTATGAAATTGATAATAAGAATGTTTTGGTGATTCATGAAAACAAATATGTTTTTCTAATTAACGAATTAAATAAAAATGTTAAAATTATTTAACCAAAAAAATAATTATTTACATATTTATATAATATCATACTATTAATTTATTCTCTATAGTTAATGATGATATAAAATCATAGCATTTATCAATTTGGTAGTTGTACAAACTCAGACGTTAACGTGCTAGGATTAATGGATTATTAGGTGGTTGTATAGTTATAATATCATTATAAAGAATAATAAATTTCATATATATTTATAATTAGTGTGATATAAAATAATTTCAAAGAATTATAAGACGAAGTTTAGAGATATGACGTTATTACATAGTACAAATAAATAATTTTATTCTCATAGAACTCTTATTTTAAGGGTCAAATTTTTCACGGCTGTTTATTACTAATAGTTTTAATAGGTTATCCAATTAGTCTGTAAATAACCTTAATAATTTAATTAAAATTGTATTTATCTATTAAACCCATTATAAAGAAGATCTAATTATGGTTTGATGAAAATAACCAACTGTTACACGAAGGATGTAGTCCGCATTTATGCAAGGATGGCGATTTCATTATCCATAGAGCGGTAAAAGTAATAATTTAGTTTATCATTTAAAAAAATAAAATATGTCATAAAAATAATATTTATATATTAAATTCCCAATTATTAATAACCTTTTAATATGATTAAGTAAAATTAAAATGTTACTTTATAGATGTTGTAGTCCGCACAACACAAAGTTGACACTTTCATATTTCATAATTGAAAAGGGAGAAATGAGCTTAAATCTTGAAAGATAATTTAAAAAACATATAATTATAATAATTATTCTAATATTAATCAGTTTAGTATGGTGTAATTTAATTGGGTGAATAATTATAACACATAAAGTAATAGATATGAGAAAGAAGCAGTTAGAAATATATACATCATTATTTCAATTATCTCATTTGAAAAAGGTGTTAAGTCCTTGAGTGATGGAATTTGAGAGGAAAAAAAATTAAAGAGGATAGGAATATTTAAGAGAAATTTGGTCATAAATAATCGGTTTTTGTTTTATGTGATTTGGCGAAATGGGTTCCTCATTTATAAGAGAAATGGGATAAATAATTTGTAAATACCCAAAATAATTCAATAATAGGAATTCACTCTCGTGGAAAGTGGCTCCTAAATTAAGATATAATTGATTTAGAAAGATATAATATTGATCCAAAACTAATTAAATTATTAAAAATAATGTTTTTATATGTTATTACCTTTACCTCTAATGTTACTCATTTTTACTAATTTGGTTTTTAGTAAGATGAGTAATTTTTTCCAAGGAAATTTATAATCAGTCCCCATAAAATAGACCTTTTTAAATAATTTAAACCCAATAATTCAATTTTTTAATCCATATGATAATATTATATTTATTAAATTGACAAAAACTGAATTTAAAATAATAATTTTATAATTTATAAAGACAAACGTTTCTAAAAAATATATCCTTTTTTTTAAAATGTAATAAATGGATTAATAAATTAAAACCAATATTTTTAAAATTTTAAATTCACTTATAAAATAAAAATTTAGTGTTAAAAATGATTTATTATGTTGAAATTCATAATTATATATTAATAATGTCATAAAAGAAATGTTAATTGTAAAAATAATAGTTTTCACTACAGACCTAAAATTCAATCTTTTTGAAAAAACCCAAAAAATAAATCTACAGATAATATTACCATGATTAATTAAAATATATTGTTAATTTTATTAAATTCACATATTCATATTTTTTAATATTAATTTTAATTAGAACATAAAATATAAAAAACCTTTTCATTGGGAAACAACTTGTGGAATATTATATTATATATATATATTAATAACTAATATAGTGTTAGGACATTATTAATACGATAATAAATTAAATGTGAAATATAGTAAAAATATTTTATCAGTTTCTTAGATATACTAGTGGAGTTGATTTTGACTGTGAAGATTAATTTGTTTTTTTATATATATATAAATAATTATATATAATTTACAATTTAGTTACCAATAATTATACTTTTCAATTCATAGGTTATCTTACAATGGTCAATGATTAATATTTAAAATAATTAATGGATTTTCATTTTAGTTTGGTATAGTGTGTAAATAATTTTTTTAATAAATTATTTATCTTCAGACAATATATAATTAAATATTGGGTAGTTATATTCTCCCCCCTTAAATAAATTTTATCCTCTCAATTTTAATTATGAATTACCAATATAAATGGGTAAGTTTACCTAAAAGTGAAATATGACTTGAGGAGAAATTTTTTGAGAAATATCAATCTTACAAACTAAGAAACAAATAATTCTTCTATGAATAGTCATAAAATTAATATTGTGTTTTTCTAAAACCATTTGATCCATGAGTATATTATAATTTGAAATCAACACTCATATTATATATTTTTATTTTAAAGGGTGTTAATAATCATCCTTGAATTGATATACTATTAATGGTTTATATGAAATGTGATTTAATTATTGAAAATATTTTTCACATTAAGTTGATATAACCAATCCATTTACAAAATCTCAATAAATTTATTTTAATAATGAATACTTAGATTTTGATAATGCATATTTTCACAAAAATTGACTTAGGATACAATGTTCACAATACTAAAAGGTTTATTGGATAGTAAAATCATTAGTGTGATGATTTACATTTCCTATAAAACATCCTAGCCTTACTAGATTGGTTAAATATATTTTGATACCCTTAAATCTCAAATGCATGGTGAGTTTAACTTTTACCTATTATAATCATGAAATACTTTCTTAAATATTGTTATTTCCTTGGACTATGTAGGTTATGTTCCCAATTACCATTAATTGTCTATGGTTTGGGCATCAATTTCTATAATTATGTAAATCATTAAATTTCAACCATTGACTAGTGGGTGGAACCCTAATGGGTACTGTCTTCTCTTATGTTTTCATTTTTCATTCTTTTTGTATCTGTATGCATGATGTCCATTTTACAAAATATAAAATATATCCCAAACCCTCTTAGGGAATTTCCTTGGTTCTTTATTCGATATTTATTCATCATCTTGATTTCCTGAATTTTCATGAGTCTCCCTCATTATCCTCATTAGTCAGTTTAGGATTTCAACTATTCTCACATGATTAATCATATTTTTTGTTATTTGGTTGGTCGTAACTAACAAATTTCACATTATATCTCCCACTCCAATGGTTTGATCGATTTATAAAATCACTACATTTACCCTCACATATACTTACAACATGGTTCCTTCTAGTTCCTTACATTACTAATTTCAAAATGTGTTTACATTACTGAAGAGAAACTATAATCATAGGGGAATTATCATATCAATAATATAAAAGTTAATCAACTGTAAAACCATTCACGCTTTTACATCATCTATTAGTAAGAAATTCCATTAGTTTTACCTATAACAATATTAGTTTAACCTATATTACATTAAGTTGGATGAAATTATACTTTTAATCCTAATTCGTTAATGTAACTAGAAAATTAATTCTTTATCATGGTTCACAAATATAATATTATCAACCCAGAATTTATCTTGGGAGGTTCTATATATAGATAAATTATTAGTCGCACTCATCATGAATCATAGTGATGATCCATTTAATTTTTAAAAAACCCTTTTTGAGGTGATTACCACTATGTGCATCTGTTCTATAACTATATCCACTCTCTTGTATCTAACCAAGGATGTATTTCTGGGAAAACCACCTACTCAAGGTTTTACTAATATTTTAGGATATCAAATTATATTTATACTAATATCTAGGGTATTAATTAATATTATCTAACCCCATAAGAAAAGGTAACTAAACTAATCTCTTAAAATATATAGAATAATCTTCAAAATAACAAAACCATTCATCGAATTCCAACTAAATCAACACTATCCAAACATAACATAAATAAAAAATTTCAATCATGTTATATATAATAATTCTCACAAACCATCTCACAAATCATATACAAAAAGGTTTTTTTCTTGATGATTAGCTACCAAAATAATTATTTTACAAAAATTATAAAAATTTCCCTTTAACAAAATTAATCAAGATAATTTTAAATACATATCACGTTATATAATAATCTTCAAAACCTAGGTTATAGAAACAAAAAAATTAGTAGAGCTCAAACATTCAATAAGGAAAACAAATTTAATAATGGTTCAGAACATAAACTGAATTAAAACATGATAAAGACATAAATATATCAATAAGAGATCTTAAAACAAGTTATGATAATAATAAAACAAAATATAAAAATGTCAGAATATAAGAAATAATTAAGGAATTATATAAGTTTTGATGTGGCTAAAATACATATTAGTAATATTAAAACATATGATCAAGATAAAAATGTGTATAATAATTTAAAAAAACATAACTTGAAAATATCGGAATTCATTAAATTTAAATGTATCGTGAAATGGGAAATAATATAATAAACAACATATTAATGAAACATTTCCATGAAACTTATGATAAAAAATAATATTGGAAAAAATATAATCATAGAAAAATAATAAAAAATATGAATAAAAAATGTCAATAATTCAAGTTTGGAATAATAAAATTTCCAAAATTCATGTTGTGAAGAAATAAAATTTCCCAAATTCATGTCACGAACAAAAAAATGTTCATGAATCTTTTTGTTAAAAAATTAATTGTTCACTCTTCATGTTCATAAAGAAAAAATGTCCAAAATTAATATCCTTGTCCTAGAAGGTATATATCCTTATCCAATAAATTAGAGGTCTATATAATACCCAACCCAAAAATCATTTTTACATATATGCACAAAATGAAAACAAATATTCATCATATCATAAAAAACCCATGGAAAAAATAATAGGTTTCTTAAACCATCCCAAAACATCACAAACATAAACTTATGAAATCATAGGATATTAAAAATCCTATTTTAAAAAAGGAATAATATCACAATAAAATATATATTTTGATCAAAACATCACTTCATGAATGATAACCCTTTAAGGGTAAATAGAAGTGGAAAAAACATAAATTCTTTTATGAAAATGTTAGAAAAGAAAAAGAGAAATTTACTATCAAAAAATAATATATAAAGAGAACGATACAAATTTTTTGAAATCTAAAATAAAGAGTTAAAATAAAATTATCCTTTAAAATACATAAATGATATAAAAAATTAATATTAAAAGATAAATCATGTGGTTCTTTAATGATAGATGACCGATTTTTTAAAATATTTTGGAATACAATTGTTTAAAAACCCACGTCGAAAAAAGAGTATTAAATTTTCCAATGGAAATGTGATAAGTATAATTATGATAATCATATAAAATAATTCAAATTATATTTTGAAAAAATATAAAAAATATATTGGGAATAAGAAAATGGATTTGGAATAAAATATTCATTTATATTAATGGGGCTTATTAAGACAAATTTTACTATTTCATTAAAGAGAAATTTTTATCAAAGAAGTAGTAATTTATAATGAGAATGAATTTAAACATAAAATAGAGATACCATATAAAATAATGTAATATTTGGATCAAATAAAACATTAAAAGTATATTCATGTAAGAAATGCAATGACCCCATGATATAGAAATTGAGACATTGAAACAATTGTGGAATTAGTAATGGAATATTGAAAGGAGATCGAGAGGAAGATCCTGAAATTGAAGTAAAAATATCATGAAAAGGTATATATTTTTGGATGGTAATGAAATTTGGTATTGGATAAATTAGGTATTATAATTTATGGCATACAATACCAATCATGTCTGATAGAGTTGAAAATAAGATATAAAAACCCTTTCCATTACACATGATTCAAAATGATGTGATTGAAAATCATTTACAACAAAAATAACTACATTGATAAATAATTTTAGAAACATATTCATACATTTTTTTTATAATTTTCATTTATACTCATTATCTACATGTATATTAGTTTGTTTTACCAATTTTCACACATGATGTGTTTATAGCATTAACAATTTCACAAGAGTCGAGTCAGTATTCATTTTTATTTCAATGTAGATAAATAAATTTTTAATTAAATATAATTTAATGGATCAATTATAAATATTTAGTATGCTTTAAATTGTTTTCATTAGTTTCTTAGTCTTTTTAATTGAAGATGAAACCGATAACAATCATATTTTAGGGATTCTTGATGAAAAAAGTGCTCTCTTAATTAATGAGTTTAATAAAAATGTAACCATTATAGAACAAAGAAATAATTATTTACATAATTATTTAATATTATATTAGTAATTAAACTCAAATATTCATTCATGACATTATTTCATTATATTGTTCAAGTAGGTGCTTAAAACAACCTAAACATGTATATTTCGTTATTAATGGATGAAATTGTCATATTTTATTTGTAAAATAATAATAAAAAATAATAATAATCAGATATATTTTTCATTAGTGTGATATATCATAATTTTAATGAATTATAATAATAATTTAACCAATATGAAGTTATTTCTAAGTATGAGAAAATTATTATTATTTCTCTAAGAATAGTCTTTTGAACAATTGAATTTTTCTGGGGTGTTTAATATTGAAATTTATAATAGCATATCCAATTTCTATATCTATAAACATAATAATTTCACAAAAATAATATTTATCCATCAAAAAAAGTCGCATGAATCTCCATGTAAGGTAGTGATGAAAAGAAAATTGGAATTATATTATTCCATTGAGGTGGTAGTCCACACGTATGCATGAGTGATGATTTCATTTCTAAAAAAATTGGAAAATGATTTGTATGGTATATCATTTAAGAATAAAAATCATTTCTTAAATATCATTATAATATATTAAATTTCCAATTATAAACATACTTGTATAGAGGTGACTGAAAATGAATATGTTACTTTATAATGGTTGTAGTCCATACAAAGCCAAGTTAATAGTTTCATTTTTTTAATAGAAAAGGGGGAATGGTTGTTAATTATTGTACCATCATTATAATTAAAAAATATAAAAATGATAATTATATTATCTTTTTTAATATGGTATTATTTAATTTAACAAGAAGTAGTTGACATAAAAAAATTAAAACAAGTAAAAAGCAGTTAAAAATTTATACCTCACTATATGAATTATCTCCATTGCGAAGCGGATTATATATCATCATGAGATTAAAAGAAATATTTTATTTCAAATTAATTTTAAATCTTTGATATATTATGTTATAATCAATACATATTTTATATTTTTTTTCACATACAACACCATGTTTATCTTGTGTTTCACGCAACATCAAGTTTCTTTGATGACTTGTGTAACACGCAATACCGACTTTTACCAAGAAATAATATACTATCAATTTTATTATTTAACCTGATAGTTATCACATACATATTGAAATGTTCAGAATAAATAATAATATTTAAAATATTAAAATATGGTTCACATATGTATTTTTAATGAATTATTTTTTTACTAATTAATTATTAATGATAATAAAACCCTTTTGAAAATAAATGGAAATATTTTTTGAAAAACTATTTTAATGCACACAATTATGTTTTACACAAAAAATTTAAAAAATAACTTTTTTATATTATATTAAATATATATATATATATAATTTTATCAGTAATTACTTTTTAGATTCATCCAATATATTTTATTGGCACAAGATAATTCAATTTTATGCATAAAAAGCTATATTTTTCTAGAAGTTAGTTTTTCAACTTTTTAATGGTGAACTATTTTTAAAGAGAAATTTAGAAAATTAATAAATTTCATTAGAAAAAATTAGCTTAATTATTTAAATTGGAATATGAAAATTTACATTGGGTGAAGTTTCAATATTATTTGAAGAAGTTTCATTTTTTGAAGAATATAGAAAAATACTGAATTTAAATGAAAACTATTTTTTCTCTAAATAATTTATAATTTTAAGTTGTGTTTTATATTTTTAATGTTAAATTTGTTAATTAATACATATGTTAATCCAATTTATGTTTATTGAATCAATTTTATATTTAAATTTTTGATAAAAACATTTTAATCTTTTAAACATTTTCACTTTAAAAACCTCTCTTTATTATCTTTCCTATAGGATACATTTTATATTAATTTTTTCCAATTACCCCAGTTTAATTTCAAAAAATGGATTAAGTATTTTTAATCAGAATAATTTTTAATTTATATTATGGTAACCTTATTTTTTGACCAAAAAAATTAGTGAAAGAAATTAAAATTAATTACTACAACTATGGTAAAAATGAGTTTACTTGTGGTCAAACATTAATATTAAGGGGTAAAATGGCCTAAAATTTATTCTTAAAAATAGATTTATATATTTATACTATATCTCCATTTCTACAGAAAATGTTCCATTATTGGATGCATATTATATAAGGGAGACCTCCAAATAGTGTTTTCTTTATTGTATTTATAGGAATTTCACTCCACCTTTATTATAAAATAGAATTCACTCTCCCCCATTATAAACACATATCATGGATCTTAGATCATCCAAAATCTTCCCAAATGACTTCAAAACATCCGTAATATCATCCTAGAAGCATTCTATTTGGAAAAAAGCTAACCAATGATAGCATTTGGTTCCAACAAATATAAGTTACCTGAAGAAGAGGGAAAGTTCTTCAACAAAAGTTTTGGTAATATTTATTCTAGCAAAAACATGAATTATTTTCATATCAAGATTATATGATTATATAAGTATTTTTAATATAATAATATTTCATTATGTTAATGGTTTTACCTATAAATTCAAGAACTTCCATCAAATGGGATATACAATCTTTGTTCATGTGTACGGAGGACTATCGCCTTGCAAACCGATGTCATTCATTTTTCCATTACCACCTCTAAAGGTGGATAATATTGATGTAAATTAAATTTATATATTATATATATATTTATATATTATTTATGATTTCATTATACTTTTTTAATTGTTATATAATACTTACCTTAATTCCATCCATTTTCTGAGAATATGTAATTGTCGTTTGTGTGTATGGAGGTCTATCGCCTCATGGAGTGATGTCATTCGTTCAGATATTACAAAAAATTTATTTTGGATGGGTGTAATAGAAATATGAAATATATAATAAATAATAATGATACTATAATATATATATATACATATCATTTAATTTTATTTCTTTTGATATGATAAGAAAATGAATGTTCCATTCAAGCAAACAAATGGCCTACCATCTCTATGAATGGCGTTTTTAATTTCTCAATTATATCTTTTAAATATTATTATAAGTAATTATATACTATATATATATATGATATTTATATCATGGTTTATGTTATATAAATTTTGAAATCATTATCAAATTAAGAGAATAAAAAATTAGAAGACATAACATCTACGAAAAACAAAGTTGTTATTACATGAAACATATGTTTATCAAGGAATTATTAATAAACAGGTTATATAAAGTCATAATAAAATAATATATGGTATTCTATATATTATCATTGTTCTATGATATATTTGTAATAAACTTATATTTATTATACAAGAGTTTTGAACAAGAACAAAGAGAGTCAAGACATAAGGTAAGTGGATTTGGAGTCACACATTAATTTCTACGAGACCTAAGCCATATTAACCATTAATTTTATTTTTGGGGTGTATATATTACCCTATGGCATTTTATGTCATGAATTTAATTTATTTCTTGATAATATAAATTTAAATTAACGTTATTCTTTCATGTATCTTCTGATTCAAATTTTACACAAGTGTAACAGGTTTTCTCTTCTCACATTTATTTCCTCAAGATACATGCCATATTGAACACTTATTTTTATTAGGTGATGTATATACTGAATGATAATGTATTAATTATTAGTATTTATATTTTTTATTTAAATATCCATTTTTTAACTCCCTTTCATGTGTTTTATAGTTTCAATGTTAACCAAGTGATAAGGGGTTTTGTCACAATTTTACATCCATGAGAAGTCTGTTATGTTATACACCTATATTATTTTATAATGTGTTTAGGCTTATCCTTTGAAAATTAATATCATGAATATACTTATATCTCATGATATCATATGTTTCATTTAATTATTATTCCTTTATGTGGATTACGATTCAATGTTACTAAAGTTGTAAGAGTCTTTTATTTCAACCTCATTTTTTATTGAGTTGGGTTGTGATTAAGTCTCCAGTGTAAAAAAATTATTATCTACCACTAAAGTGTCTTCTTCAATTATATTATAATCTAGTTATTTCATGATAATACATGTTTTATCTTCATTTTTCTCTCTTTTTATACTCAGGATTTTAATTATATTAAAAACCATTCTTTTGGACAAAAACTATTTTCTTCCAAAATAATAGTTTCAAAAACTATATTAAAAAGGGTTTCTAAAATAGGAGAGGATATATTCCTCATTAAATTATTTAAATGATATTTAAAATATTATTTTTATAATTATAATATTGTTTTCAAAGAATATTTTTTTAAAATATTTTATTTTTTCCAAAATTAAAAGGATATTTTCCTCAAGAATTTTTTAATGACATTTTGATGTTATTTAAATTCCTTAATATCAACTAGATATTTTATTACTTATCCTCCAATGGGGATATTTTTTGGATTCATTAATATTGTTTCAAATAGATTGTTATGAAACCCATTTTTCCCCAACATAATCATGTATTAGTGAGATTGTTATAGAAACAGTTTATTTTCATTGTTTAATCATGTAATAAAATTGTTAATGGATGTTCCCATTACTTTATGAGGAAATTAAATAATTCTATGTCTTATGAATATGTATTCTTACTTGTACATTTAATAGGTGGTTATGTTATAAACTATTTATGTGTGGTTTCATGATAAACCAATAACATGTAGTTATGTAATAAACCAAGGATGGGTAGGTTTAGGATATCACTCCAATTCATTGGTTATGAAAGTCTAACATAATGTTTTCCATTTTCAATAGTAACTATTCGAGTGAAGTGAAAATGATTTCCCCAGTAATGTACATGCTTTCATTAGGATTATTATAAGCTTATAATGTTTCAAATTATTGAGATCGATGTCACATGGATCATGATTATTGAATATGATGAATTATTCCTATACCTTTTTTCATGTTTTTTATCTTAGTATTTATTGTAATGGGTTCTTTTATGATTCAATGATTCATTCAGATATAATTTTCACACCCTCATGAACTCTTATTCTAATTTATGACATTCAATTGTAAATGCACATGTTTAACCAAACAGAGCACTTGAGCTCACTCGTCCTATGTTTCCTTTTCCCCTGGTTATAAAGAATAAGGATTATAGATTTATATAAAAAACAGGATCTCAAAATGATGATGTTGGTGGACCTAGTGTAAAGTAAGAGATGTTGGGTATAATGGGATATGTTTATTATCTTTATGAACAAGTTGTTTATGTGTCTGTGATGATATATATTGGTACTAATTCTATAAAACCCTATACCTAAAAGTTCCTAAAGGTTATAAGTGATTTAATTTTCCTTTTTATATTTTATTGTTTAGTTGAAACTTTTAGGTTATAATTATTAGTATATATTGGATGGAGTAAGACACTTAGTAGGGGGGATTGAGCCCTTATAAAAATTTCAGTCTAAAATTCTTATTTAAAAATCCCCAAATTTGAAATCAAATTCATGCTAGTTAACCAAATTAGAAGATTTATAAAATATTTGATGATATGAAAAATTTCTCAAAGATTGATTAGATTCTTGTTAAGATAACATGAATTATATTTAACTTTTGAAAATAGTATACTAACTCAAGTTCTAATACAAACACTATATAAGATTAACTATGATAAAAAAGTGATATTTTATGGTTTGAATAATCCAAAATAGATAATAAAAACGAAACATTAAAAAGAATAGTGGATTAAAGCAAGTGGTTTAGTCTCAAGAAGATACTTAGTCCTCTCGCCTTGGTGATCACCTACCATAATGTAATTTATATCAAAAAAATGATCCACACCCTGGATCAGGGTACCAAACATCATACAAATTTTCTAAGTCAACTTATCTCTTCCACAGTATTCCTTGGAGTACAAAATAAATAGACAGGCCATGTATGGACCTCTTACACAGTTATATGTTGGAGTTAATGGTGTAAAAAAAATTGGTTGGTAAAGATATCTATGTATCTTCTAGTTTAGCACATGATTCAGTGGGTGTTTATAAAAAATATACACACACTACATTAATTGTAAATAATGTACACAGATAGATCAATATAATGAGAATAGGGTTTAGAAAGAACTCTGTGTTGTGATATATAGCTTCTGGACTCCTTAAAGGTGGTATCAGTGAAGAAAGAGTCAACTTCTAGAAATAGATAACAAAAGAGAGTGTTGTTTTTTCTTTTGTCTTCTCTTTCTAGGAATGTATATGATTCATAAAAATGTTCTTCTCTTTTAAGAATGTTTTTGAAAATGTTTGTGGCATTTTGGTACTCTATAATGTCTTCATGGATACATAATAAGAATATCTGGTATTTTTTTCCCGAAGGTGTAGAAGATCTGTCCTTCACTTATGGTATATATGTGTATGTATAGCTTACTGATCAGGTAAGTGATTTATACAGTTCAGTTGATAAGAATCATGTTCTGGTACATCATTCCTCATATTTTAATCTGACAATGTCATCAATGTGGTTAGTAAAAAACCATTAAAATAATCAATAACACTAAATAAAACAAACATGACTGTAAGTAATAAGTTTGTATTTAAGAGACATATCATCAGTGTCTTAGTCTATCATCATTTTAGACTGTCATTGAATCAAGTAGTTGGTGTCTCAAGAAGTTGGTTAGTTATTCTATTAGTATATCATTCTATCAGTGGATCAAACTTGCATCGATAACCCAAGATTGGATGGTCGGTAATTTGGTAGGTGATGTGTCTGTAACTCAATAATCAGTAGCTTATACATAGATAAATTCTATGTGTTGTTCAGTCTATTTATTGGTAGTTTTGGAATTGGTAGGTCATCTTTTGGTGACTCACATATCAGTAGCTCACACATAGCAAAACTCTGAGTAATTCTATTAGTCAGTCGTTATATCGGTAGCTCATTATATTGGTATATTAGACTTCTATTGGTAACATATGTATCGATGAGTCAGGTATTAGTGACTCAACAATCAGTATGATAGGTATAGGTAGTTCAGGAATCGATAGTCCAGGTGTTCGTGACTCATACTAATTCAATTTTTTATAACCAATCTTATGCAGCAACACACTAACAGAGTAGATCATGTTTATAAGTAATCATAATCAAATATAATTAAAAATTATGAAAATAGATAAAAGAAGATAAACATGATTAAATATAGCGTTACATGAATAATAAATAAACCTGATTTTGGACTATAATTAATGAGAAATAAAACTAAAGGAGGATAATAAAAACCATAAATGTAATGTTTATGATTTCAGAATAGGAATTGGGAGTAAAAGTCTTATGATTCAATTGCTGGTATCAAAGGTCGATTTATAATCCATTATACATTTGGTTGTTTTAAGGTGATATTACCAAAAGGGTTATGTATACCATCATATGTCTATAATAGTATGGATTATTAAATGATAAATGGCTTAGATTCCCCATTGTTCTTATAAACGATGATATCAAAATATGACTAATGAAAATTTTAGGGATATTTTATTAGGATGGTGTATTTGTAACCCATTGGATCAATATGAAGTGTTTTTATGGAGGATTTTTTTTGGGATTAAAAAAGGGACAACTCATATTCTCAGCGATAACCCATCATATCTAGCAAGCAGGTGGGGCTTGAACTTATGACCAAAGGAATATATTGGTTTAATTCATACAACCATACTACGTGATTTCTGGGTTAGTATGACATTTTTACAGGTTAAAATTATGTTTATTTCATAAACATATGGTATTTTATTCAAGGAATAACAGTTTATTCATCTAAGAAGAATATATGATCAAATTATTCTAATCATAGGATTTCCATCTTAGTAAGGAAATATTCGAATAATTTTAAAAATATTTATTTATGGAATAATTTAGTTTCAAATTTGAGTGTCACGATTTATTTTTGATGATTAGTGTATTATATAAAGGTTTATTAATCTTTGGAATCATCTTACCATCTTATATCCCTTTTGGACTTGTTTAATGTTTAAAGACATTAAGAATAGCTTGTTATCCCTTTTATGGTTGTGTGGTCTTTATTTTCATAAGTGATTTAGGCATGAAGAATTCAGTTTTAATACTCATCATTTGGAGAAAAATAATATATTATGGTGTAAATCAATTAAAGGATGGAATTTTACTTATCATGTAATGATATTTCATTACTTTTTTAGTATATATGGTGAAAAGAATAAGTTATCTTTAAGAAAATAATCTTTATAGAAAATGTTATCTGATTAACATCTTTTGTGATGATATAAATAAACCTTTCCACACTTATTTGGATTGTGATTATGTTTTAATTAATTTAATGTTGACCATATTATCAATAAATCTCTTTTATCTGAAGTAAATTAGTTTTTCAATCTAAATGCATTTTTAATTTCTCACCATTGATCTCTTATCTAGAAGCCTAGTGATATATTATCTCATATGACTTCCAAACATCTATTTCTCTATTCTTAAGAGGATTTCTTATTAACAATTTTCATGATGAGTTTTTCCATGATGGAATTATAAAAATATTAAACCTTTGATAATAAAGAATAATATAAAGGGTGAAATTCATTTTATGTGATGTATGATGTAACATCCTGATATTTTATAAAATATCTTCTTTCAAAATAAAATAAATTCATGGATTAATTTAATTAAACAAAATACATATTTTATCTTTTTTCACACACAACACTATGTTTATATTAAATTTCACACCCCATCATGTTTCTTTGAAGACTTGTGTTACAGAGAAGACTATGTTTTACCATACAATAATATATTAGTAATATTTTTATTTAACATGACAGTTTATCACCAAGACATTAAAATAGTTAAAATTAATTTCATTAAATAAATCATGAAAATACGGTTTACAAATGTATTTATATTTAATTCCATTGTTACAAATTAATTATAAATTGAAATAAAACCCTTATGAAAATAAAATGAAACCTTTTTCTAAAAGTCTATTTTAATGTACAGAATTCTATTCAATAATGATAGTGTAAAAAAATAACTCTTATAGGATTATATTATTTAAATTTATATATAACATATTAAATTATATTTTTTACATTCATCCAATATATTTTATAAATAAAAGATTAGAATAAAGGAAATTTTAAGAATAAAAATATGTATTTTTTGAAAAGGTAGTTTTGCCTCCTTTTAATGGTGCACTTGTATTAAAACTAAATTTTGAGAATTTAATATATTTTATTTCAGAAAATAAAAATAATATTTAAAAATTATAATATAAAAATTTAATTTGTGTGGTTTTTGGTATTTTTTTGAGAAGTTTCATATTTTGATGAATAGTGAAATATATTGAATTTAATTGAAAACTGACTTTTCATCTAAATATATTATAATGTTAAATTAAATTTGGTTTTTTAATGTTATGTTATATAAATTATAAATACATTAAAATAAATTATTTCATTTGAATAAATATTATATTTATTTTTTATATAAAAATATTTCAAACATTTGAACTTTTTCACTTTATAAAAACTCGCTTTATCATCATGTTTTTGAGATACATTTTAAATTACATTATTACACTTATGCGAGTTGTATTTTTAAAATTATATTACATATTTGGAATCAAAATAATTTATAATTTCTATTATGTTCAATATAGTTTTTGAACAAAAATAATATTTAATGTATTTTAAATTAATTACAATGATTAAGGAAAAATCAGGAATACTTGTTGTTAAAAATTAATCATAAAGGGAAATATGACCTAGAAACTTATAAAAAACCCATATTATGGACATATCTAGAACATATCCACTTTGTTCATAATTTTTTAATTATTTTAGTCACATTATGGAATGGATACATCCCAATTGTGTTTGATTTTTGGTATTTACAAGAATGTCACTCCTCCTCCATTATTAAATGGGATTCACTATCACTATTATATATATATCTATAAATGCTTTTGGATTATAAAAATATACAAAAATTACATCCAGAAAACCCTCTTACCATCCAATTACCCTTAATTATGTCTGAATGAAAACCAAGTAAGGCTTTTGGATCAAACCAAAATGGGTTATCTGAAGAATAGGTAATGTTCATCAACAATATTTTTTTATTTTGTCTCACCATCAAACCAATTTGATTATTTTCATATAATTATTATATAATATCATAAATATATTAATAATAATTATATTTTTTTATGTTAAGGGTAAAAAATAAAAATTCCCACACTTCCATCAAATGAGATAGACAATCATCTTTTGTGTGTGTGGTGGACTACCGTCTCCCGAACCGAAGTCATTCATCTCATCATTAAAACCTCTCAAGATGGGGAATAATGATGAAAATGAAATTTATATATGAAATTTATGATGTATTTATTGTTTTTTAAATATTATATAATACATACTTTCATGCTTCACATTATGTGATAATACAATAATATCGTTCATGTGTACGGCGGACTACTGCCTCGCGGAGTGATGTGATTCTTTCATACATTACATGGAATGTATTTAGGATGGATGTAATAGAAAAATGTGATAAATAACATATTATAATTCTACAAGAATATATACATATATATATATCATTTACATTTCATTATTTCAATACTAGAAGAAAATAGAAAAAAAAACAGTTATGCATACGTACGACCAACCGTCTCAATGAACTATGTATTTAAGTTCCAATTTATATCGTTTATAGACTATTATAAATACATATATACCAAATATATATGATAATTATATAATTTATTAAATTATATAAATTAGGGAATCATGAGAAAACTAATAGGACCAAAAATAAAAAGTCAAAACTTATATGAAAAACAAATCAGTTATTACCAGAAACATAACATTAACGTAGAATTATTAACAAATGGGTAATTTAAATTTATATTAAAATCATATAATGTATAATTTATATGAATATGATTCTTTTATAAATTTATTATAAACTTATATTTATTATACATGAGATTTAAATATGAATAACGAGAGTCAAGATTTATGGTTATGGGATTTCTATTTTATCTATTATTTCTGTTAGACTTGTGTCATATTTACCACTTATATATTTTTTGTGGTGTATATATATATACCTTTTATAGGTTATATAATTAAATTATTTTATTTAATTATATTATAATTTTCAATTGATCTTATTATTTTATGGATCTAATGATTCAAAAGTTACTCACGTATTAATGGTTTTTGTGTTCTCACTTTTATTTCTGTGAGATAAATTCCATATTGACAAATTATTTTTTGTTGTGTATATATTGCCCATGAATATATTGTATAATTATTATTTTTATTTTTATTTTTATTTACATATCCATTTTCTGATCTTTCATTCATGGGGTTTATAGTTTCAATGTTACCAAAGCGGAAAGTGATTTTTGTCCCAATTTACCATCTTTGAGAGGATCCTTTGAATTAAATTCCATATTATAAAATAATATTTTTAATGAGAAAGTATGAAACCAATAGATAAAACACAAAATTAAAATACAATATTATTAAAATAAAACTTAATTCTACTAGACTCCTTTTCCATATATTTTTTCCCGAAAATAGAACATACCTCAGTCTTCAGATCCTATATTAGAAGAACTTAAAAATGGGATACCAACTTGTACTATGTATACATGTACTCTTCTTTAATAACCTTCCCTTAGTTAATTCCCCTAATCAGTATGAGATTCTTATTATCAGTCCATGAACGTAGCTCAGCATTTTCGACAGCCTTAAGTGGCCTTCCCTTCATCATTTTGACAACTACATTAGTGGAATTAATTATCAAATCGAATTCATTCATTTCTTTTTCTAAATGCGTAATAATTTCTAGGATTTGGTCAAGAGTTGATCTATCATACATTTTTTGTTCATTTGGAGAAACACATGAAGCATCCCGTTGGTCCCCTGCCTTATCCCGACCAGAATTTTCATACTTATTAGGAACAATTTATTTAATCTTCTCTTTAAATTTCTTAGTTTATCATGTTTCCATTGGGAGTGGTAAGTATACATAGTCATTTCTATATTTATTATTTCTTATCTGACTCGTCCTCCTCCTTGGTTTGGTTGTCTATTTCCAAGAAATTTATATTGGGAATCACTTGAAAGGAACCCGTAGGACTTATCATTATGCATATCTCGAGCCCCTCATAATCTATGGTAATCACATCCCCAAAAATCTAATGACCATAGTCATCAATTTCCAAAATCCCAAAGTGGTTTCCCATCACAATATCTAGAACCTTAATTCCTAGATTATATTTTCCCAAATCCATGCCCCCAATGGAATGATTCTAGGTCATGTTGTGTGAGAAATCACATGTTTTAATAACATTAGAATACATTGTTTGTCCTATCATTTCTTGTTTCCCATGATACCCTCCATAATTAGTAATTTTATTCCATGAATAAGCTATATCCACATAAGATGGACTTATAATCAGCCTCAAACCTCCCTCATGCACTATATCATAATTTTCATACTCTAAAGAAGCTTGCACAGGATCTCTAGTAGCGCCCATATCAGTCCTTAATCAATTAAAGACCCCAGACACTGTTGGGTTACCTTCCCTCATTCCAACATGCACATTTTTGAAATTGGGACCATAACAAACCCCCATAATATTCTACGGAGGCAATCCTCCCCCCCCCACTTTTCTCTAATCCTTTTTCAATTATTTTGAAGGTTGCCCCGTCTAGATTAACAGAGCTCTTTATTCCACGCCGATACTTGACCCTAAACCTCTATTACCTGTCATATCATGAATATCATCATTTATCATGATTTTATAAATTATATTTTATGATTATTACTTTTAGGGGACTAATATTCAATGTTACAATATGGGTAAGAGTCTTTTGATACAATCTCGTAGTCTATCAAGATTGTTAATGATTAAGTCTCAAATGTTAAAATATTATGACTTATCTCTAATGAATCCTCAAGAACATTTTTCTCCTCTAGTAATTTCATTAGTATATGGGTTTTCCCATTATTTTCCTCTCTTTTTATATGCAAGAGTTCAAATAATATTTTTATTAAAAATTGTCTTTTCAATCAAAAAATATCTTATTCCAAAATTTTCTTTTACAAATAGGACTAAAAATTGTTTTTAGAAGTTTTTTTAAAAGATAAAAAGGATATTTTCTGCAAGAAATGCTCAATTTTTTTTGAAAATATCTTTTATATATTTCCATTTTGGGTTTCAAAGAATAATATTTTTAAAATGATTAATGTGTTTTGAATATGAAAAGTTTATTTGTCTTAAAAATGTTTTTAAATTCTTTTTATGGTATTTAAATTCATAATCATCAACAACACTTATTGTTACTTATCCTCCTATATGGATATTCTGTAATGATACCATCCACATTATTTTCTAGATGGATTATGATTATTTAAAATAGATTTTTATGGAACACCTTTATTTTCAACAGGATAATCATTTTTTCAGAGATTTTTATTGAACCCATTTATTTTCAATGTGTTAATAATGTTAAAAAATGTAAAATGGTTGTTCCTATGATTTTTTGATGTTTTATGATTATATAATGGTTCATTTAATTTTGATGGGTTTTTACATTATAAATCATTACTAGGTAGTTTCATGAGAAACCAATAATGGGAGGTTCCATGATAAACCAAGGATGGGTGGGTTTGTGATAGCCAAATAATAAATTTGGTTTGGAACTTGACTGTACAGTTCCATTTTAAATATTTATTGTAAGAGTGAAGAGAAAATGATTTCCTAGGTTATGTAAATGTTTTATTTAGGTTTCTAATTGGTTTATAATGTTTCTAATGACCAAGAATTATATCGCATTGCTTATGATTATGGATTTTGATGACTTTTGACTTTGTAATATTTTTTTATATGGTGATCCAAGTGTTGATGGGAATGATTTATTTTATTATTCTCTCATGCACTGGGATTATGTATTCACACACTTATGATCTCTTATTCCTTTTGATGACATTCCATTATTAATCTTTATGTTTACCATTATAGGTAATTTGAGTCCACCTTTCTTATATTTCCTTTTCCCTTGGTTATAAATAATGATTTTGAATGATTTATGTATATAATGGATTTCTCAAGGATTATGTTGATGAGATAAAGGGAAATATTAGAATCTGGGTATAATGGGATATGATGTTCATCTTTATAAAACTGCTTTTCATGAGTCCATGTTTTTATGTGTTGGTCCTAATTCATTATAACTAACAAACTAATAGTTATCAATATTGAATGTTAACTGTGTTTTAGTTTTGATTTTGTATGGTTTTAATGAAAATTTTGTTTCGCAATTATTGGTATCAAAGATATAAATATAAATTTAATGATTTTCACATAGGATCTCAGAGTGTGGGTCATGGGATATTATAGTTATCATCAATGGTTGGTTTAGATAAATTTGGATATTATGATGTTTTTATATGAGGTTAACTTAAGAGTTATGGATACCATCACCAGTCTATAATCATATGGATGATAAATAGGTAAAATTCTTCTACACCCTATTGTTTTTCAAAGAGATGAGATCTTAAAGTGATTAATATCAATTTTAGTGATGTTTCATTTGGTTTTTGTATTTTTAACCCCTATTATTAACATGATATTTTTTAGGGAGTGATTATTTTTTAGGATTAAAAAAATTGGAAAACCGATAATCTCGGTGAAAACCTATCGTATCTAGTTTGGCGGTGGAGATTGACCCCATCACCGAAGGATGATAATGATTTCACACCTACCACTGGCCAACATGATATCCTAGATAGTGCTATATATTTACGGGATAATTTTATTTTAATTTCTGAAACACATAAGTGTTTATTTTAGGAATGACAATTGACTTATCTTGGAAGAATATATGATCAAATCCTTTTAATCATTGGGTTTTGAACTTGGTCCATAAATGTTGGATGAAATTTATACATAGTTTTTTATAGAATAATTTTGTTTCAACTTTGGGTATTACTATATAATTTTGATTATTATTGCTTAATATGAAGGTTTATTCATTTTGGGAACTATATTATAATGTTCTACCCTTTTTGTTACTAGTTTAGGTTTAAAGAGACGAGGAATAACTTATTAATAATTTCAGGGCTATGTTGCCTTTAAATTTTGGTTTTAGGTATTGAGGAATAAATAATTCATCGTGAATACTTATAATTAGGATAAAAATAATATATTGTGTTATAAATTGGATAATGTATGAAATTTTACTTGTCATGTATGTACACTTCATTATTTTTTCAATCTAGACGGAGAAAAAAACTCATCAACCTTAGGAAAAGGATCTTGAAATATAATTTTATGATATTACCATTTTTATGATGAAATCAACAAAAATTTCCACAATTATTTGGATTTTGGTTATAATCTAACTAAATTCTTATTGACAATATTCCTTTTCACTCTTTATTATTCTATAATAATTAGTTTTCCCTTGCAAATCCAACTATTAAATTCCCAACTATGTTCTCCTATTTGGAATCCTAGTGATATGTTATTACATTTCTATTTTGTAATAAATATTCTATCATTGTAATAATATGTATTATTATTCCTTTTAATGATGTTCATTTCTATGAAGGAATTTTAAAAATGTTAAACCTTTGATTATCGAGATAAATTTCAAGGGGGAATTCATTTTAGGTGGGGGTGGATCATACCTCCTGTGATTTTATGAAATAGCTTCTAACAAATTCATATAAATTCTTTAATAGAATGAATTAAACACAATACATAGTTTATCTTCTGTTATATGAAACAAAATGTTTGTCTTGAATTCCACATAACATTGTGTTTCTTTTATGACTTGTGTTAAACACAAGATCATATTCTATTGGAAAAAATACACTATTCATATTGTTATTTTTCAAGATAGTTATCACCATTACATTGAAATTTATGGAATATATAATATAAAATTAATTATAAAACTACTTTTTACACATTTATTTATAAATAATTCATTGTTGAATAATTAATTTGAAATAAAAATAAAACCCTTTTGAAAATAAAATGACATATTTTCCTAAAATATTATTTTTCATGTTCACAATTGTGTTCCATAACAATAAAGTTAAAAAAATCAGTGTTAATGGATTATATTAATAATATATATATATATATCTTATATATTAAATTACAAATTTTACATTCATCCGAAAAAAGTTATATATAAGATATAAATAAATTTAATTTTATACATAATAGGATATATTTTTCTAAATGGTGGTTTTCCACCATTTAATGACGTGATTATTTTGAAACTATATTTTAACACATTTATAAATTATATATGAAAAAGTACACTAAATTTTTATAATCACAATATATAAATTTACATTGGGTGGATTTTTTTGAGAAGTTTTATTTTTGGATGATTTGTAAATAATACTGAATTTAATTGAAATCTTGCTTTTAATTTTTAAAATTTATATTTTAAAATTTTTTTTTAAATTTTATTTGATGTTAAATTAGATAAATAATTCATATTTTATTCTCTTTCTATCATATTAACAAATTTCATATTGAATTTTTATGTTAAAACAATTCAAACTCTTGAACATTTTCACTTCAAAAAACCTGCATTTTCATCATGTCTGCGGGATACAATTTAAATTACATTCAACCACTAATGTGAGTTGAATTTGAAAAATGGATTCCATATTTGATAATACTAACAATTTATAATTTATTTTACATAAAATATATTTTTTTAACAAAAATATTAATGAATATAAATAAAATTAAATACAACAAATAAGGTAAAAATATATTTACTTGTGGTTAAACATTAATTTTTAAGGGATAAATGAACTAGAAACTTGTAAAAACCGCATTTGATGGAATTTTGTATACCATATAACATATTTTATCTAAAATATTTCATTATTTGAGGCACATGATTTAAGGTATAACTCCCATTAGTGTTTTCATTTTGGTATTTACAAGAATGATACTCTTACATTATGTAAGGGCATTCAACCACCCCTATTAAACACACCACGTAAACCTTTTAGATAAAAAAAACTATCCCAATGACTTCCCAAAATCCATCATATCATCCTAGAAGACACAAGTTTTTCATAATACAGTCTACTTAAGTCCTTTTGGTCGAACCAAAAAGAGTTACCCGAAGAAGAGGTTACGTTCATCAATGAACAATTTTATTTTATTTATACCTCAAACATATTCAATTATTTTTATATAAATATTATATAATAACCTCAATATATTAAATTTATGAAGATTTTTTTTATTTTTCATACTTAAAAATTCACACACTCCCATAAAATTGGATATACAATCATTGTTCGCGGGTACGGTGGACTACCACCTCACGAACCAATGTTGTTCGTTCTTCTATTACCAACTATCAAGGTGTGAAATAATGATAGAATTTAAATTTATATATATATATATGTGTTATTTATGATTTCATTATAATTATTTAATTATTTTATAAATTATATAAACATTATTTCCATTTTTTGAGAATACGATAATATCATTAATGTGTACGGAGGACTAAAGTCTCACGAAGCGATGTGATTCATCCACACATAACATGGAATGTATTAAACATGGGTGTAATAGAAATATGGGATATATAATACATAATAATTATACTAGTATAGTAATATATATATATATATATATATATAAAATTTACGTATTGTTCCTTTAATACGAAAAGAAAATTGAAACAATGCTTATGCATTTACATGACCTATCGTTTCCATTAATAATGTATTTCATTTGAAATTTATTTATTTTACAGATGATTATAAATAAATTTATATTTAAAATATTAATTATTAATATAATAGTTTAAATTATTTATATTATGAAATAATTATCATAGTATGTGGACCAAAAATATGAAGTAAAAAAATACAAAAAATAAAGCAGTTATTACACAAAACGCACCTTTAACATGGAATTATTAATAAATGAGTAATATAGAGTCATTATAAAATAATATTTTCTATGATATATATGATTATTGTTCTATGATATATATATATAATAAACTTATATTTATTAAATATGATGTTTTAACAGGAACGATGAGAGTCATGACTTAATGTAAAATGATTTATAGCCTGACATTTATTTCAGTGAGACTAATGTCATATCAACCAATATTTTCTTTTTTTATGGTGTATATAATATCATATGAAAATTTATATCAAAAAATTTATTTATTTAATTATATTTAAAGTCTTGGTTTATCTAATTCTTTCATGGATCTCATGATTCAAAATTTACTGAAGTAGTAAGGTATTTTCTCTTCGCAATTTTATTTTCATGAGATAAATTACATATTCCCTAGTTAATTTTTTATGTGCTGTATATAATTCACATGAATGTATTATATGATAATTATTCATAAATTTATAGGAATTTACATATCTATTTATTTATCTCTCTTTCATGGGGATTCAAATTTTCAAATTTTCCAAAGAGGTGAGGAATTTTGCTAACAATTTTCCTTCTTTGAGAAGTTGTTTGTGATATACACATATTTTGTTATGTATGGTTTATATATTAAAAATTTGAATTATTATATCATGAATATAATTATATGTGATGATATTATAATTCTTATTTAATGATTATTACTTTATCAGGATTAAAATTGAAATTTACAAAAGTGGTAAGAGTATTTTGATACAATCAGACGGTTTAATAATATTGATTATGATTATATCCCAAATTTTCAAATATTATAATCCAAATATAAATAATACTTATTAAATTTCTCATCCTATGGTAATTTCATGATAATATTTATTTTTTAGTTTTCCTCCCATTTTATACTCATGATTTCAAAGAATATTTTTATTAAAATTCATATTTTCAGTCAAATAATCTTGTATTTTAAAAGATTGTATTCAAAAAATTTATTCACAGTTGTTTTAAAATATTTTTATCAAATATGAATGATAATTATACACATGGAATGATTTAAATGATTTTTCAAACTTACATTATATGTTTCCATTGCTGTTTACATGGAAAATATTTTATGTGTAATACCCTAAGGATTAACAAATAAATTTAATATTGAATGTGTACATCATTGAGTCTCTCTGAAGAAAACAATTTTTTTTTATGGAAGATAGTTATTACCCAACCTGTAAACATAATTTTTTTTCCTCTAGGTTTGGAATTTTGAAAAAAAGACACACACTATTGGGATATGTAAGATATTTATTGTCTGATAGGATCAACATACATTTTTAGTGAATAGTAATATGACCTTTATGAATAGTAATGTAGCCTTATGAATTATAGTAATGCCCTTTAACTCTCCCATTTATGTATAAATAAAATGTAGTAACCATATAAATGAGAGTGAATATTTTAAAATTTAATAATAATGTTTTGGTATTTTTGTGATAACATATATTTAATTGCAATTTTTCTGTAAGTAAACTAATTTAAAATTAAATTCATTTTTCTAAAATTTATACATAAATATAAAAGTTATTATCTTATGATTTTAGAATAATTTAATAAAATCATAGTTATTTTTTTAGAGTGTTTTAAAATTAGTGATTGTTTTAAAAAATTCATTTTTAAAGAAAATGATGATTTTATTTAGAAATTTAATTTCACATATTAAGAAAATTATTTTTATAAAATGGAGACCATTTTTTAATTATATACATCAAAAAATGGTTAGGGTGATTTTTTGGGATTCTTATGAAATACTTGAATTTTTAGTGAATAGTAAAATACAGTAATTTAGAGTGTATATAAATTATTAGATAAGTACCCAATTACTTTAATCATGGATAACGTAATAAAATATTAGTTAAAAGTAACATGCACGTATTACTATTTTTAGACACATGAAAAAACATTATTTCTTCTATTGAAAAAATTAATAAAATAATGATTAAGATAATAAAAAATTATCCCTCTCCTCAACTATAAAAACCACCTTTACTCCGTCTTCTCCCAACCTATCTAATTCTTGAAGCATGTGAATGTTCATCCCAAATACTCTTCCCAAGCCTCTCCCCATGTCAAGGAGCTATTGGTATTTCCAAAAGATGAAAATCAATCCCCTTAGAGAGATTCTCATAGAGGAGTATCCAAGAGGTTTAATCCTTATACATTTCAATTATTTTGTCTTCAAGTTCCTTCATAGTTTATTATTATATCCTCACCCCCTATGTCAAAATGATCATTATAACTGTATTATCATCTATATGGAGAAATTATATCAGGTTAATGGAGGAAAAATCATCAATCTCTTTTCACACTCTTTTATTTTAAACACAAAATCAATATCTGGGAGGTTCCAATTTACCAACATCCTGGATAACGAACATGAATTATTAAATTTATCATTCAATAATGTTCATGAAACCATTTTTATGGCTTAAATAGATTTTAAAATATTTATTTTTTCTTATTTAATGCTATTGAACTCATTTATATAAATAATATTGCTTCAAATGACAAAAATAGTTTAAAATAATCGAAATATTGACAAAATAGTATAAATGATTATCACTATTGTTCTATGTGATAAATCATTGTCATACCATATAAATAAATAAGTTATATCACCATTTAATAATTTGGATGTTAATTAGTATCATATAAATTCACTTTTTTAGAATTATTCAAATTCCACACGAACTTATGGACTCATATACAAGTATACCGATCATGAAAACCAAGGAATCAAATGCTCTAGAGTGATAAAATTGTATCTTATAACTCATTAAAAAGCCATAAATGAATTTAATTAAATTATTATATAAAAATAAATTTATATATGGTTTTAATTAATTATTTAATGGATTTAATTTCCTTATCTAGGATGTTAAGGTGAAGTGCGGAACTCATTCAAACATTAGGTTAGGGTTTTCTACCCGGACATCCATTTTTTTAGGATGCCCTTTATATATGATTACCACAATAAATTTTATAATTATTGTTATATAAAAATCATAAATTCTCTGTGAATTTTTTATTTTTATATATCAATCAGAATCGTTATTTTTTATAAAGAGTCAAATGTTTTATTATGATCTTTCCCAATTCTTCCTTCTAAACAAGACTGATTCATGCAAACATCTCAAATTATCACCTATTTTTAAATATACTCTAAAATAATATTTAAGCCCCTATTAATTTTCTAACAACACTGATTTCATCATTTAAATATTACCATAGTTTATTTACGGTTTGATGCAAATATTTTTTCCAAACGAACTCTTCTTTTCAACGTAAAAGTGTATTTCTCTCAAAAATTCCTCAATGGTTGTATTGGATTATTTTGTTCTATATCAAAACCATTGTTGAATTTTATGTCATACTAATGTTAATATATTATTTTTATCATATATAACATTTTTTTAAATGGTTTATGACATGTTTTACCATGGATGTGCTACTTTTATACCATTCAATTCATTACTTAGAATGGGTAGTGATTATGTTTACATATTGCAAAACGTTTTCACAATAAATTTATATCTGATCTTTTTGTTTAATACCATTCATATGATGAATTAATTGGACATAGAAATTGGTTGGTGTGGCTTTCTGTACCCCTCGATGCATCAGTAGGTCTCATGAGAGAAAGAAGAATTTGATTTTGGTCGAGTCCTTAACCTAGTATTTTTAGATGTCTTGGAAGAGGCTTGAAAACAGGTTTCAGATGTCTGAAATTAGTTGTTACCTTTTTATGGTATTATTAATTGATAAAAAATGTGATTATTTGACTATTAAAATATCAAGGGTTATATTTCATTCTCTTGTGGTCATTTTTATGACCTTATTTAATCATATTAAATTCATACCATATTATGCTTAAGTATATTTTTAAAATCATGTGTTTTTAGTTGTTCACCATACCTAGTGTTTATTTTTATAATAACTACCACTGTATTACGTGCCCTTACTGAGAATCCAAGATCATTCCTTTTTTATGTTTTATTTTCCATAGGTTTTTAAGATTAATATTATGAATGACTTTCAAGGATAATTTAGGAGTCATATATGTTCCAATGTAATTTTTGTAATGTATTTCATTTCAAGTTGTAATGTTGATCTTCTGCTTGTATACTGTACACCAAAGCTACTAAACTATTCATTCCATTTGGACATGACATTATTTTAATCAATAAAATGTATTAATATACAACACTGACTCTGAGAAACTAGGGCCATCGTCTTTACAGTTGGTATTAGAGAATGTTTAGTAGAAAACATAGAAGCTAGATTTTGAACAAGTTCATTTGGGAAAATAACCATATGATAGACTTGGAGGATATGTATAAAAGAACATACTAGTATAAGTGTATGGTACGTATTATGTGGATATTTTTAGACAATACATCCCTATATGGATACTAAGTGTCAATGTGGTTCTCTCATAAATTTACCTTGGAGTAACAACTCCAACAAGTTTTTTTTGGACTGACTCGAGGTAATCTGGTACACAACAACATGATTTACTATGAACCTAGTTTGACACTCCTAGAGGATATTCTTATGATAATTAAAATTTTATTTATAAACAATTATGAAGTATTTATCATTAAATATGCCTTTAAAGTAACCATGGTTATTATTATGAGATAGGACGTCCATAAAATTTTATTTTATGTTATGTGTTTTTCTAGTTCGACATTATACATTGTGATTCATAATCTAATTTCATGTATGAAATTATTTAGAATTGTAACCTAGTGGAAGGAAAGGAAACTTATGGAAGACACATATCTGATGTAGGAATTGTAACCCTATGCAAGATATTGACACTAGTACTATAGTTGTGAGTGGTGGTGAGAAGTTTATAACTATAATGGGAAAACTCACTTAGGTAATTAACTATAAACTTACCTCTATGAAGCATCCCAATCCAAAACATGGAGGATAAATGTTATACCACATTATGTGACAACATCCTCCATCATTCAATGGTACTAAATACCTATTCATGGTGGAGCAGTGAATAAGTTCTATGGAGAAGATATTTCTAATTTTAGGATGTAATGAAAGGGATAATTTTATCATGGAAGTTTATCTTCTATCGTGAGATGTGGATTAGTTTATGTTGTTAATTAAAAACATGGAGGAGGAAAAAATAGAAGAAATAGAAATGAGGGAATTCAAGGAAATATTCATAAGAAAATATTTTTCTCGAAAATTGTGAGAAGATATGGAGAGTAGATTCATGAGTTTGAAACAAAAAGAGTATGAAAATGTTGTGAAGTATGAATCCAATTTTACAAGGCTATCAAGGCATGCCATGAAATAAAAATGAAAAATGAGGAGAAATATTGATCAATACTTTTATGGTTTAAACTCATTCCTCTAAAGGGAACTAGTTTCCCAAAAATTCACATCATAAGAAGATATACTGTCATGTGCAATCAAGATAGATAAATAATTCTATATTATTATGACATTAAAGGAACAAAATAAGATAAGAGGGTGGAAGAGTAAATAATGGATAAAGGTAAAAATAAAAGGGGGGAGTTTTCCAACATGTGAAACTTTGGGAAAGAAGCGCCCCAGAGTATTCGTAAAAGAAAAAGGAGTCTGTTACAAATATAGAGAATAAGGCCACCAATATCAAGATTGTAATGGAAATAATGAATCTACCAATTTTTAGTGCTACAATTGTAAATATATGTGATATTGTGATAATGATTATAGTATGCATCAAGGAAACATTCCCCAGAGTTGACCAAGGGAGAAAGGCTAAGCTTATGTGATCATAATGCCAAAATTTGATGTTCATAATGATGTGATGAAGGGTAAAATAATTATTTCCTTTAACATTCACAATGACTTACTTGATTCCAGATCATTTCATTACTTTTTCATACTCACATTTGTCTATAAAATTTATATATTTCCAATACTCTTAACAAGGGAGTTGTCGGTGAGTATCCCTAAGGGAAGTCTCATTGCAACAAATATGTGTCAGGAAGTTCCCATTATGGCATATAAATGTTCTTTATCTACTGATTTTATAATCATACCAGTTTTCAAATTTTACATAATCCATGGAATAGACTATATTTTAAAATATGATGAGAAAATCAATTTAAATAAGATGAAAATTATGATTTTTTAGGTAGGTAATCCAATATCATTTGAAAAAAAATCACTATTTGATTATTATGTAGATACACCCCAATATCTCTATTAAATTCAACTATTTGGGAGAAAGAAAATACAATATCTATGTGTGAGTAAAGAAATCAACAAATTTTGGATCTACCTATTATGAAAGAATACGTTCATGTACTTCCAGAGGATTTACATGGACTTTCCCCAGAGTAGAAAGTTGAGTTCTATATTGATTTAATCCCTAGTGTAAGGCCTATTTCAAAAACCCCATATAGAACGGACATAGTGGAATTAGTATAAGTGAAGAATAGTTCAGTGAATTCACCAATCTTTACTCTACCACAGTGATATGGTGGATTTGTGATTTATAGTGATATATAAATGAAAGGACTCAGACGTGGCATTTTGGACAATGATAGAGTTCTTTACTACAAATCAAGGTAGTTAAAAATTCATGAAAATAACTAACCAATTCATGATCTAGAGTTAGAATCAATAATATTCTCCCTGAATATGTGGAGAAATTATCTCTATGGTAAAATATGAAAGTTATATACTGGTCACAAGATCATGAAATATATATTCTCATAGAAAGAAAACAAAATGAGGCGAATGATATGGATCGAGATATATAAAGATTATGATTTTTCCATACACTACCATCTAGGGAAGGCAAATAAGGTGGAAGACGCATTCAGTAGGAAGGATCATGGTCTTCTGAACAAAATGAGGATTGAGAAGGATCTTACGTACATATATCTAGAAAGGGTAGATATGTGAATTATCAAATAAGGTGAAGAATCATTTATTTTTCAATTTGTTTCTCAACCATATTTATTGGAAATAATTAAAAGTTCTTAATCTGAATATGAGAATATTCAAAAGAAAATTAAAGCTATGAATGATTGTATTTTTCTATATTTCATGTGGGAGGATGGAATTCTTAAATTTGTGGGAAAGCTATGTGTTCCCTCTATACCTTATCTAGAAAGGGAGTTATTGAATGATGCACATAGTATCAATTTCACTATAAACCCTAGAAGCACTAATATGCAGAGGTATTTGAAAGAACATTTCTGTTGGGACAACATGATGCGTTAAATTTCATATTATGTATCAATATGTTTAGTCTATTAGTAGTTGAAGGATGAAATAAAACATACAAGAGGAATCATGAAGCCACATCCTATTCCTATATGTAAATGGGATGATATCAGTATGTATTTTGTCCCATTATTACCCAATACTTCAAGAAAGAATGATATAATATGGGTAATTCTTGATCTATATTCCAAATCATCACTTTTCCTTGCAATAAGGGAGTATTATACATTGGTTGGCCATGCACAACTCTATATTAATGAAGTTAGAAGACTTCATGGGAACATCTCTTAATTTTATTTGATCATGATCCATTATTTACATTAAAATTATGGGAAATTATTTAACAATATATGGATTTTAATCTTTGTTTGAGTACTTCTTATCACCCTCAATATGACTGTCAGTTTGGAAGGACAATAAAAATATTAGATGAGATGTTAAGATCATGATCACATGGTTTTCAAGGTATGTGGGAGAATTATTTACTATTGGTAGAGTTTTCCAACAACAAAATCTTCTAATATAGTATTCCAATGGCACTATATTAAGTAAGGTATGGAAAGAGATTTCGTACACCAACATGTTGAGATGAATTTGGTGAAGGGAAGATTTTGGGCATAGAGCTTGTGGTGGAAACACCAGTGAAGGTAAAGACTATTCAAACCCATATCAAAGTATCTCAATGTTGGAAAAATATTGTTCTTGTTCATCGAATGATGGATTTTAAATTTCATGATGGAGATCATGTTTTCTTAATTGTATCTCCATGGAAGGGTCCAATAAAATTTGGGATGAAAGGGAAACTGATCCCCAAGTACATTGGTCCCTTTCAAACTCAAGAAAGAATTAGAGATATGTATTATCATTTAAAAATTCCTATTATCCCCTCTAAGGTTCACAATGTGTTCCATCTCTCTTTGTTAAGTAAGTACATGCTAGACCCAACACATGTACTCACTTCTGAATATATAGAATTGTAGCCTGACTTAACTTACTATTAAGAACCAATCTAGATTCTGGACACTAAAGAATAGGTTTTGAGGAATCGAACAACTCAGCAAGTAAAGGTACCTTGGACTAATAAAAAAATTGAAGAGGTGACATGGGATCCTGAGTAGCTTAGGATTAAGAACTACCCAAATCTTTTTATGAGGTAACATTCAATTAATTTCAAGGATGAATTGTTTATAAGGGGGAATAATGAGACACCCCAAGGATTTAAAAATAAATTTAATATAGTTTTAATGAATCATTATGTCTCTATTAAACGAAAACTTTTTTATAGGATATAGTTATAACCTAGCTGTTAAACAAAAAAATTTCTACTTTTATAGTTTGAATTTTTAAAAAACGAACATACCCTATTGTGATAAGTAAGATATTTAGAGTTGGATAGAAATAAATTACATTTTTAGTAAATATTATCTTGATCATTATGAATAGTAATTTACCCTTATGAATAGTAATTTGAGCCTTAGCCTCAACCATGTATGTACAAAAAAAAAATTAGGCACCATATAAAATAGAGTGAATATTTTAAAAATTAATAATTATGTGTTGTTATTTTTGTGACTAATGAATATTTAATTAAAATATTAAATAAATAATTTTTCTAACAATATAATTCATTTTCATAAAATGTGTTGAAAATTAAATATTTTGTTTTCCAATGATTTTAGGATAATATAAAAATATCTTAGTAAATTTTTCATGGTGTTATAAAATCAATGGTAAATTTAAAAACAATATTTTTCAAGTAAATGATGTTATTTTTCAAAAAAAAATTCTCATATTTAGAAAATAATTTTGGTTAAATGGATTCCATATTTTAATTCAAAACGTTGAAAAATGGTTTTTTATATTTTAGGTATTTTTCTGAAATATTGAATTTTGTGAATAGTAGAATATGATAATTTAAGATATAGATACATTGTAAGATAAATACACTATTTCAAGCATCGTGGGTGATGTAAGAAACAAGTTATTTGAAATACCATACACATATTACTATTTTTGGTTACAATAATCAAACACTACTTCATGACATGAGAAAATTAATAAAATAATGAATAAGATATTCAAAAATCACCCCTCTACTCCACTATAGATACCCCCATCACTCCCTCAACTCCTCACTTCTCTAAGACTTGATGAATGTAAAGGTTATAACCCAAATAATTTCCTTTGGACTCTCCTCAACTCTAGGAGCACTTTACCTAGCCAAAATACCAAAATTAATCCCCTTAATTGGATTCTCAAGGTGGAGTATCCAAGAGGTTAAATCCTCATCCATTTCCATTTATTTTCTCTCCAAGTTCCATCTTTAATTATTTTTTTATTCTCATCCCCTATTTCAAAATTATCATGATAACTCTATAATAATATATATACTATATTTATATCATGTCTATGTAAGATTCATCCTCAATATCCTTACTCTCTCTATTTTATTTTAAAAACGAAATCATCATTCAAGAGTTGCCAATTTACAACCATTGTGGAAGACAAACATGTGTTGTTCAATTTCTCATTCATGTAAGGTCATAAAACCATTTATATGGCTTAAATATATTATAAGATATGTATTATAACTTATTTAAGGTTTTTAAACAAGTACATATACATAATATTGATTCATAGGGAAAAACTATTTTGTGATAATCAAAATACTGCCAAAAAAATCTAAATGATCATTAATAATGTTCTATATAATAACTCATCCTCATAAAATATAAAAAAATAACTTATATCACCATTTATTCTTATATATTTTCATCAGTATCATATAAATTTAATTATGGAGCATTATTCCAATTTCACTTGAACTTACAGACTCATATAGAAGTATGTCGATCATGAAAACCAAGGAATCGAATGCTCCTGTACGATAAATTTGTATCTTATAACTCATAGAAAACCCATAAATAAAATTAAAAAAATTATTATAATTAAATTAAATATATAAAATGTTATTAATTAATTAGTTAATGGATTTAATTTTATTATCCAGGAAATCAAGTTCATGTTCAAGACTCATTTGAACATAAGGTAAGGGGTTTCTACATGAACCTCCATTTTCTTTCAAGTTACTCTTTTTCTATCCTTAACCCAATAAAGATCATAATTATTCTTATGTACACATCATAAATTATGTGTGAATTATATATATATATATTTTTCAATCACAATCCTTCTTAATTTTATGGGGAGATAAATGGTTTATAAAGATCTTTGGAAATTCATTCCGATAAACAAGCCTAATTCAATGGAACATCTTAAATTCTTACCTATTTTAAAGTACACTATTTAATCTATTTTAATACCCCCAATATTTTAATATAAATTCTAATTTAATAAATAAAAAAATACCATATTTAATTTTTCATTTTATTCAATGGGTTTTCCAAAAGAACTCTTCCTTTCAAAGAAAAAGAGTATTCCTCTAAAAAATTCCTCGATGATTATATTAGAGTATTTTTTTTCTATTTCAACACATTTGATGAATTTTTTTCCTTATTTAGGTTAATATATTATTTTTATAATATAATATATTTTAATAAATGGTTTATGATTAGTTTTAATATGGATGTGCTATTTTGATACCATTAAATTCATTACTCAGAATGGTTAGAGATTATGTTCACAAATTAGGGAAAGTTATTTAAATTGCATTTGTATATAATGTTTATGTTTAACCCCATTCATATAAAAAATGATTTGGACTTAGAAAGTGATAGGTGGTTCCCTATATAGCCCTTTGATGCATCATTCAGTCTCATGGGATAAAAAATTGGGTTTTGGCCATGGCTTTACCCTAGTTTTTTCAGACGTCTTGGCCGAGGCCTTGACAACAGGTTTCAGATGTCTAGAATTATTCATTCCATCATTATGGTATTAGTAATTGATAAACCATAAGATTATTCAACTAATATAATATTATTGGTTATTTTTAATTATCTTATGGTCATTTATATGGCCTTATTTAATTATCTTTCATTGCTTCTAAATTATTCTGAAGTATATTTTCAAAGGCATGTGTTTTCAGTTAGTGCCCATGCCTAGTGCTTTTTTTATGATATTTTCTTATGTATTAAAAACCCTTAATGATCATATAATCTTTCCCCTTTTTATGTTTTATTTCCCCAGGTTTTGGAGATTAATACTATGAATGACGTAGAGGGATAATCTTGGAGTCACAGATGTTTCTAATGGAATTGTTGTTCTGTATTTCATTTCAAGTTGTAATGTTCAACTTGAGTTTGTACATATTCTTTCCAAAACTACTAAACTATTCATTCCTTTGGGATATGAATTTCTTATAATCAGGCCAATGTATTAATATAAAGCACCATCTCCGGGTATCTTGGGTCTTGGTATTGACATTATGTTTTTCAATACGAAAAAGATATTTTCCTCAAGAACATTTTTAATGATATTTTGATAGTATTTAAATTAATCAACATAAAAAACCATTATTGATACATATCCTACAGAATGGATACTTTTTATCAACATCATCATAATTCTTTTCTGGATGGATAAATATTTTTTCAAAGAGATTGTTATGGACCCATTTTTTTTATTCTTTAATCATTTTATATAGGTATTTTTATATAAAAAATTTATTTTCAATGGATTAATAATTTTATATAAGGATAATGGTTGTTACTATGAGATTTTGGAGAAATGAGAGATTTTATGTTTTCTTATTGTTTAATTTTACTTGCACATTTTATGGATGGTTTCATTATTAACCATTGACAGTTGGTTCAAGGATAAACCAAGGACAGTTGGCTCTATAATTAACCAAGGATAAGTGGGTCCGTGATAGGACTCCAATGAATTGGGTATAGAAGTTTACCGTATGGTTATTCCATTTGAAATACTTATTATAAGAGTGATGTGAAAATTATTTCCCAAGTTACAAACATGTTTTCTTTCATTTTCTTTCTATGTGTTTGAAATGTTTCTAATTATTGAGATGTATAACTTATGGCTTATGATTATTGATTCTGATGACTATTGACTCTACAATGTTTTCTTATTTATTGATTTAGGTAATCATTGGAATGATTTATTTTTCAATTTTTTCATGAATATTTATCATTTTACAACATGCTTATTCACTCTTAATCCCATTGTCAACATTCTATTGTTAATTATTAAGTTTACCCTTACATAGAATTTGAGCGCAACCATCTTATGTTTTATTTTCCCCAAGTTATTAATAATCAGGTTGAATGATTTATCTCTATAATGGTTTTCACAAGGATGATGTTTATTACATAATGTGAAATAAGAGAAGGTTGGTATAATGGGAGATGATGTTCATCTTTATGAATACTTTATTTATAAGTCAATTCCAATATGTGTTGGTTTTAATTATCTAAAACTATAAAAATAAATAGGACATAAAGGTTGTATGTGATCCAAGATTTACTTTTTATATTTTAAAGTTTAGATGAAAATTTTGTGTCACAATTATTAGAATCAAATCCATAAATTTAAACATTATGATTTTAGAATAGGAACCAAGAGTACGGGTCTTCGGGTGTTATAGATTAAACGTATGAGGTATATTATTTTGAGATGAAAATAACATATTTACTGAGTATATGAATTTTTAATATAGGGTTTATCTCATTTATGAAAAAATAAATATGTTTTAGAGTGTAATTAAGGAGGGGACCTCCCCTTTTGTATGTGAAATGTGATGAAATTTTTGTATATACGCAAAAAATTCCAATAATGAGAACTCAATATCAAGGAATGTGACACCAAAATTGAGAAATAAGATATATTGTAAGATATAAAGATGATATAAACCTCATCCACTCAAATAAAAAATGGTATTAACATGTTTTCTCCTTATCTCTTAGGTTACTCATTTTTTTCTAATTTGGTTTTCAATATAGTAACTAGTTTTATAACTAGGTAATTTATCAAGTCTGATGAAAAATAAAATGGTTCTTTTTATAAATAATTAGAATCTAATTAATGAAAATTTTAAATTATATTAATAATATTAAATTTCTAAATGTGATAAAAATTATTTTTGAATAATAAAAATATAATGTGTTAATAAATTTTAAAAAAAATATAATGTATGTTTTAAAATGAAAAATATGGATTTAGAAATTAAGACCAATATTTTGAAAATTATAATGTTACATTTATAAAAAATATTTGGAGTTATAAAAACGTTTTATGAATTTAACATTCCAAATCATATACTAATAATATCATAAAAATCATGTTATTTTTAAATGTCATATTTTTTACTATTCACCAAAATTTTTATCATTTTGGAAAAAAAAATCATGTTAATCTAGAATTGAAATGACAAATAAAAAAAATAAAAAAATCAAAGCCAAAAAAATCATAATTTTTTTAAATTAGAAATATAAAATATAGTGAAAACTATTTTTATAGGAAAACACCTTTTTGTATATTAACTATTCATTTTCTAATAAATTTCTAATTCATTTCATTTTAATCCTTTATTTATATAAAAATTTATTAATCTGAAAAAGACCACAAATATATATTTTATTTGTTTATTACTTTCACTAGTTTAGTTGACTATTAATGAAAAAAAAATTTATTTTGTTCTATACATGTACATATATTACTTAATCCCACTACCACTATTTATTCTTCCAATTCAATGGCTACCTTACAGTCGTCTATATTTAAAATTGAAAATATATCATGGTTTTTTATTTTTGTTCAGTATAGATTGTGAAACAAGTTAATTAATATTTTACCTATTTAAGAAGAATATATAGTGAAATATCACATTATTACATATCCCTATAGTCATTTAATCACACACAAATTTGGTTAACATTATACATGGGCACTTGGGAAAAATTCACTTTTAATAGGTTCTGGTATGTTAGAGGCCATGTGTTTCTTGATAATCAGAGATAATTTAGGTGGGGTCTATATTTTGGAATGTGATAATACTTAGAGATATATATAGAGCCTCATATTTTTTATTAGTTTATTTATTTTTCATATATTATCAGATTTTTGGGTAATATGTGGGGATGTGTGACTATGTTCTTCCACATTAATTTTATATATATTGGTTGTTTATTATTATATCATTTTACACTGAATTTCTTATAAATTTGGATTGGTTATGTCCACCAATTTTTTATACTAATATGGAGTAATAATATCCTAATGTTATCACCTTATAACCACATTTCTAGTTGGTATCCTACAGGATATTAGGACACATGCATGAGGTCATGTAACACCATCATTACAGGTACTTTTGAGTGTCCCCAAGATAGGGTCAAATAATGATCATGCTATAATGTGGATTTTTCCCTAGAAGATGAATTTATTATTTCATAGAAGGTGATCATATTGCCAAATTTTAGTATATTCTCAAATACATTGAATATATTGTTCATACCAAGAGAATAAAAAATTCTTGGACATTTTTGGTAATATTAAAAATAATTCCCTGTTATACTCTAAAAGTGGATGAAACCTTCCATGTTAATTGGATGATACATACCTAACCAATATATATAATTTTTAATCACTAATAATCACTAAAATTATGAAATAGTGATATAATCTATTTTCATGAAAAATTAGAAACAACTAGGGGTATGTTTTCTCCAAGGAGTCAACCCTTGTAAAAAATATGACGGTGCCTTTAATTATTTTTCATTTCGGTATCATATGGGTGAGTAAGTGATTAAATATAAGTGGATCACAACCTTTAATGATTAAATATTTTTATTCATATACTATATTGTAAATAAATAAAACAAAGATTCACTCCCTCTTTGTGGGTTGTCAATTGACTATGGTCTTTCAATTGGTTTTAAAGAAAACCATTCTCCATTTATAATGAAACACTTTTCAAAGGATAAGTATGAGTAACATTATTTTTATCAATGAATGTAAAGAGAATTTTTTTTGGTAATAAATTTCATTTATGGAAGAATATAATTCTTCTTATATATATTATCACATTAATTTAATGTTAGTGATGCTTCGAAAGTGGTGTTTTTACCCTTTAAAAGAGGTTATTGCAGGATAAATATAGATGAGATAAATATACTTTTTTATAGAAATGTCATAATTTTAATTATGACATCCTTTATGATAAATTTTATAAAGAATTATTGGGACTAAAATTATCCATGAAGACATTATAGTCAATGAATCCAAACTACGAATATGGAGAGATAAATTTGAAGACCTCTTAATCGATGATGATGGAAAAAATGATGACTATTTCACATGGTTTAATGAAATAGAGCATCTTATTAGGGGGTTTAGAGATACATCGTAATACTTAACTATTATCTTGAAATTTGTGGGAAATTTTCATGAAATATTTGAGGTAAATATTTCTTCGCTATAAGAAAAAGGCTTATCATTTGATGTCTTACAAAACAGTTTACACAATTTTTAGATAACAAAGGATCATGTCTTCTAGAAAAAAAGGTAAGGAGGAAACAATATAAGAATATTTTTAAAAACTATAGTTCAAGGAGTTTAAGGATGTTTACTCCATTGAATCATAGAATTATAGGGAAAGTGATGAATATAATATAATAATTACCTTATCTCAAGAATCAAGAAAAAGGTAACTATAAGTACATGAAAAAACACACACTTAAATACTTCATATATGGTTCTATTAAATATGTTGGGGTATAATATCAAATAAATAATAATGTATATTATAATGAAAAATAGGGTGAATAATTCCCTAGAATATATTTAATATAATCAATTTATAAAGGAATTGTGAATTATTGTTAGAACAGGTAAAATGTTTTAAAAAGTATACCTAGTATGGGAAAAGATGACTGCCCCACACTAATTAGTAATTTTAAATAATATTGTGATCTAAATTTTAGTAAATTTTGGAAAAAAACATTTACAAATAAGATTAAAGTTGATGTAGTAAATGATAAGGGGAGGAAAGCTAAATGAAACACGTGTAAAAATTTTATTTTGATGTCTATTATAAAATAACCACACTCCACAAGAGGGTAATAAAGACCTTGAATAATGTGGTTATGAGAGTGGAGAAATAAAAAATATTAATTCCAAAAAAAATTCTAAGGATCTGAATATTATAATGGTAAAACATAGTAAAAAATACATAATATTGGACTAGTTTGAGAAAAAGGTTTCTACTAATGAAAAATAATAAAGTATGACACGGTCAAGCTTCCATAAGGTTGATAAGACCCCATTAAAAATGAGATATTAATATGATAAGGATGAATAGATAAAGTAATATTCATAAAAAACACTAAGAATTTTGTAAACATGTAATGTATAAAATAGACAAGAGATAATCAATAATGTTATGTCTATCTCATCGAATAGTGTTAATTCAATAGAATAATATGTAAAATGATGAGTTAATAAAAACTATAAAATATCTATTCTAAATCAATGAAATTTTAATTTAATTTTAAAAGGCATGGTTTCCCTGAAAAAATTAACAGATTTTAGAAAACTACAAATACACTAAACACGATATTATAGATAGACTCAATAGTTTCAAGGATAAATTAGTTTTAAAGGAAAATTCTAGAACTTTTGTTTTTTCCAAAATGATATGATTTCTCGTAGAATATATATCTTATATAGGGTTAGATAATCATTAATTGTGTGGGTGGGGATCTCTCTAGTGAATAAAATGATCATATTTGAGAAATATCATACTGTGTGTAGAAATTCATCAAAATAACCTATCCAAAATAGGTTTTATTTAATTTAAGATATCCATGGTAGGTGTAACTAGTATGGTCACTGTGTTTTGTAATATTTTGATATGATATATGGAAAATATCAATAGTATTATTAACATAGGAAGGATTGGAGAAGAAGAAAAATAGATATGTCATTATTAACTGAAGTGGCATTCAAATATTTCAACAGAGTCAACTCATGGATTCATAGTAGTGGATAATTACCACACATGAGTGGATATTCTAAGAGCCTAAAAATGTAGAAAAAATGAATAGTGATTTTATCACTTTTGAAAATTAACCCCCCTTTATGATGAAAGAAATTGGTTCACCTAAAATTAAACCTTAATGTTTAAATTCTAAAGTTGTACTATTCATTGGTGGGATAAAATAAAACCTTATGAGTGTAAGTTATCCTTGAGATGAATTAAATGAATTTATCATCAATAAAAATATATTCATAAAAAATTGAATAAAAAATTGAATAATCATTACAAATGGTGAAGGAATAAGTGTGAATAAATTTCAGATTGATTATTTAAGAAATGACATTTACCTTAATGTAGATGAAGAAAAAATTGATATAATATAATTTTAATTATTCGAAATAATAGTTTGAAATTTTTTTCAAAAGAAAATAGTTTAAGGGATTAATTGTAATTTAATATAGATATATATGTATCTTTTTATGTTTTTTAAAATTATAAGGTTGTTCAAGGAAGATGTACAAGGGGTGAAATCCAAACAATTAGACTACATGAATTAACCCACTCTGACTACTATGGGACAATGAGGAATCAATAATAAATTGGGGAATTATATTTCATAAAATTAATTTATTAATTTACATGGATGAAAAATGTTTTATTTATAAATAAAAAGTCACAAGTAGTTGAAATATTTAATATTTTTGAAAGGGAATCATAGAGAGATCTAGGAATTCCCATTAGAAAATTAAGGATACAAAGTTTATTGAAGTTTAGAAGAAATTTATATTGAATCATATAGTTATAAAAATTATATTAAGAACCAATAAAATTATCTTTACACTATCTATTATAACAGTATTACAGAAACAATCAGTATAATTCTTGTTTAAATCGACAGAATAGTACTTGCAGAGTTCAATGGGTCAATGATTTTATTGAGAGAAGTTTCATTATTATATCTGTATATCCAAAAATTATGTTTACTAATAAATAATTCAAGAATGAATTCATTTAAGAAACATTTTAAAATAAAAAAAACTAATAACCACATAAAGGTCTTCGAAATTCCATGATTGAGGAAAATTACAAACACTTTTTTTTTGGAATAGAATATGAGAAAGATTACTAATGGAAATAATATATAATCTATATTAAAATGATTCAAAATATTGCATAATTTTATGATGTGAAGATTATTAATAATCAATACAACATTAATATTTTATATTAAACTAATATTTATGATTTTGAAAAATATTGTGAGTAGGTTCCTTAGAAAAATAGTAACAAATGAGATGTAAAGGAACCACAGTTTTCTACTACTTACTCTAATTATAACATTGATAAATAATTTTATAATATTATTGAAAAATAAAATTATCAGAAACGAAATAACCATTAATAAGAAGATAATACAATGGGATAATATAGTGATCAAGTTTAGACTAGAATGAGATTGACTATTGACATCGAAACATATATTATCACAAAAAAAAGATCCACATTCAGTTTCAAAAGCATTAAAATAAAAGAATATTTTGTTGTAATGAATATTTAATTAGGTTAGATTGGGAGAAATGAATCTTCTAATCTTTTACATAGAAAAAATAAAAACAATGTTATTTATAGAAAGTGGGTATTCATAAACAAGACATGTGATAATGGGGAAATCGTAAAGAACATGTTCAAACATACATACAAGGGATATTCCTGTGTTCAAGGATTTCATTTGGATGAGTCCTTTGAACCTATTTCAATATTATAGTATTTAAAAAGGTTCATAGATTTTTCTTCTCTTAGACAGTATAAAATTTTCCAAATGGTTGTAAAATGTTTATTATTAAAAAGGGAAAATTTAGAAGAATTATACATTGAGAATCCTCGTTGATTTTTTTTAAATGTGATGTAGAAATGGTTTCAAAGGTAATTATGTCCCATTGTAGGCTCAAAAATGCCTCTAGAGTTTGGTATTATAAGATAAATGTAATCTTGAGAGAGATAAAATTCAATTAAATGTTGAAAATAACTTGTACATGAAAGAGGTAGAAGGATTCATTTTTATTGTAATTGTTTACATTGATGAAATTAATTTTTTAGTTGAAAAACCGAGTACTTGTAATGAATTTTCAAAATAAATGAATAATATATTTGATTTGTTTATTCTTGTATATTTTTGTTACTTTATTCTATTACAATTGAATCAAAAAATATGAGTTTTTTTACTCCCAATAAATGTATATAAGGTAATTATTTAAGAATTATTTAATAAAGAATCAAAATTAGCATTAACACTTATATAGGTTTTAGTATATATCAAGAAGAATCTTAATGGATAATGTGTGAATCAAGAAGAATTTATAATTATAATATTAATATTAATATATCTCACTATATACAAATTAGATATAGTCAATATTGTACCCATGAGTGATACATATGAATGTAATCCAATGCTACCACATTTGATGGCCACAAAAATTGTTATAAAATACATTAAAAACCCTTGATTTTTGTGAGGATTTTAAAATGATGTGAGAACCTAAATATATCTCAATTTACTATTGGTTAATGGGTAGTTGATTGTGATGAATGAATGTGTGCATTAGGTAGTATATTTATTTGAAGATAAATCGGTGTTATCTAGAAATGAACAAAATAGAATTCAATCACATTAAGAAACATTGAATCTAAATATTTTTTTCTATAAGTTATCATATCTTGGGGATCTATATTAGATAACATCTTGAATAGTTGAGGATAATGATTTACGAAGCTCTTAGAATTTATTGTGACTATAAATGTGGAATTAATCTATACAAAAATCTAGCGCAACACTCTTGGTCAATGAAAAGTGATACCATATTCCACTTCATAATAGAGGAGGTTTATAAAGTGGGTATAATTTTGGAAATCATTAATACCAAATATTGACTTGTGGAAATCAATACTAAATAAATTCTCATGTATATATATATATGAGTCTTTAAGTAAGAATATAAATTTTTATCCCATCTATCTCAGTTGAGATATTTTTTTCAATACCCCCGCCATTCTTTGGTTTATATTTTCAATGGAATATAAGTATAAAAAAACCCTATACATTTTTATTTATAATCCCAAGATTTGTTAATGGTATAAATGTCGATAAAAAGATAAATGAGTTCTTGGATAACTGGGTAGAGTATTTAGATCCCTTGGTAAAAATATTCTTTTCACCAAGGGATGAAATTATATTACAAATAATAAATTATACATTAGTGTAGTTTAATTACTATTTTAAAAAAAATGGTTTTGTTTTATGATTATTTGGGTATGTTATTGAGTTTGATAATGACTAAAAGAGATACTAAAATACCCAATTGAATTGTTGATGATTGTTTTACTTATTTTCAACAAAGTTTAAGAATATATAGAAGGTTATCATTTTTTTTATAAAGATGGATTTCTATTTTTGATATTTTTTAAATTTATTTGTTAGTATTTTGATAATAACTAGAAAATATAATGAATAAAAAGTTTCCTTTGTATAATTAAATGTGATTCATTTAAAAATTGATTTGTGGGAAAATTTTGTAAAGGAATTGATATTTTTTAGGATCACAAGTTCCATTAAAAAATCTATAGGAGTCATTTAATCTATTGAATAGTTTATTATAAATTTAACAATATATCTTTATGATAAATGAATAAATTGGAAATATTCACTATGAATTTTTAAGAGTTATACTGATTTTGTTAAGAGTCATGAAATATTTCATAAGAGTAATAAAAAATTCACATGATTCATATTAACTTTATTAAGAGTCATTTAGAGGTTAGTAAGAGTCATTTTATGTTGAACCAAACTTTATATAAATATATATTACATCATATATACCTAAATATTCATTACATTTGAATTTGATCCATTCAATACCAAAAGGGTTTAGTGACTTTAGATAAATTGAAATATAACAATTTGGTACATTAATGATCTTCATTATTTCCCATTAATTTATTCAAAACTAGTACCCTTATTAGATATTAAATACATAAAAAATTCTCCATATCCTAGGGAAGGGAATCAAAATAAAGGGATAACTTATATGCTCTATAAGGGTAAATATAAGAGACAATAATTAATGATCCTAAATGAGAATAATTTGATAGCAGGGTTATGAGAACATGTTTTTAAAAACAGATAATACTTTACATTAATTCATGGATCATATTCTTGAAGCATGAAATAATGTCATAACAATTATAAAAACATATGAAATTCGAATGTGAAATAATCAATAATCAATTATGATCCATGAGAACATATCTTATACATAAAATATATGTTTTTTGAACACAAATAAATAAGGAAAATATTTTCCTTGGTCAAGGATGACTACTGAGGAAATCATAGATTATTGGGTTCAATCTCAATTCTATCATTTCCGAAGTTGAGGTTCACTACCAAGACTCTATAATTTGAAAATTCCACTTATGAATTAGGTATACTCCAAATTATATTAATTATTATCTAATGATATATCTATCTTTACCCAATGCATTGAAGGAATATAGGGGACCCAATAGACCTTGGTTTGTAAAATAACCACCATACCATTGTTTATTAAATAACAACACATCTCATAATGAAAACCATATATATGTGAACCAAAAGATTCTAGAACATTTATCATATCATAATGTCACATATAGTGGAAAGAATAAAATTTTGAAAACCAATTCATAATAATTATAACAATCTATATAGTGAAAGAGTAAATATGTAAACACTAGATTATAACCCCATTAAATCATAAGAAACACACAAGAATTCTATTATAGATTAAAAATACTTTAAAAGATCATGAGAACAGTGCTCAAAGAAACAACCCTTATGATTTTGAAAGCAAGAAATTTAAAATATAAAAATTCAAAAATTATAATGAAACAATTTTATTATTAAATATAAAATTTAATTTATAAATTATTATTAAAATAAATTATTATTCATGATAGTGGGTAAGGTCTTTCATGAGGTGTATATAAAAAAATAACTTCCACTTTTATGGTAAAAAGTCAAAAGTACCACATTTATAAAAGGATAATCAAATTACTTGTAAAAATTTTCAATGAAATTATAGTATTTTTTAAAATGAATTTAAATAATATATTTATTTAATTAAAATAATTGTTGGAAAAAATTAAATAAAATATATATATTGAACAAAATAATTCTGACTAAAGAGAGAAATAAAGCCAGTTTTTCGTAAAAATATCATTTTGGTGTTTTGAGTTATGAAACGAAACATTTAGTAAAAATATAATAATTAGAAATAATTATATTATAAGGGAATAAATAATATTTTTGTGATATATATCATATAATTTTTTAATTTGATATTTTTGTATAAACATTCCTATTAAAAAGACGGTAAAATAAAACCCTTACTTCAAGTATGTCATGTTTTGTACGTAATATGATCTCCTATATAATAAATTTAAATTTATGAGAATTATATAAAAAACCATAATAATACTTATAATTAAATATATTATTTACTTATAACATCTTTTCAATCATTCATTAATAGTATTTCACTATCATCATCACTTTGGGTGTTAATTGAATTATTTTTAATATATGTCTTGGTTTAGCAGTTATGGTCCTTTCACTTTGATCATGGATAATTAATCACCATAATATAATTTATGATATAAATATAAAAAATACTGATTAAATAAATTCTTATATCTATTCATATAATTGGGTGATGAGACATTATTATATCACTTTGTGAAGATGATAGTTTGTATGTACACACGACTGATGTTTTCCAAATTTTGATTGTGGGAATGAAAGAAAGGTAAATATAAATTGACCATTATAAAATAATTATTAAATCATATAAATAATATATATTCATATAATAAATCCTTATTATGATCCAATAAAAATATAAATGAAAATGAATCACATCACTTCGTGGAGGTGGCAATCCACACTTATAAACGAGCGACATTATCATTTTATAATCGATAGGAAGGTAAAACTTTAAAATTGATATTTTATTTAAAACAAAATAATTATTAGAGAAATATAATTTATAAATATTAAAAACACCATAATAACCATCCATGAAATATGGTCATGGGAAATGAATCACATTGCTAACAGTAGTCCATACATATGCATGAGTGATACTTTTATTTCCCATTTTATGTTGAAGAGGTGGAAAATGGTTTTGGAATAATCATAATACAATATCATTATATTTATGATATTATATTATTCATTTTTTATAGATAAAACATATTTATAGGATGTATAAGATAAAAAATATAAATAGATTAGTTATGTTGTATACCTCTTCTTTGAGAGACCTCCTTTTTCTTACTCTAAAAGCCTTAGAGGATTAGGCATTAATGAATACAATAAATTAAAAGATGAAGGGAAATATTTATTAATGGTTTTGGATTAGGTATTCTATGATCTAGATATCTTTATTGTTGTGAATAAGGGAGGATAATATGTTTTCCTTTATAATACAGGGTAGGGACACACAAGTAATTTCCTAAAATATTACTAATATAAGGTCACTTTCTTAGAAAAGTGTCTCTAAATGTATAGATATTTAAAGATATTTTAATTTTAGGTTGAAATGTATACATAAAATAATAATTTTATAGGTGTGGGTTGAAATCATACCCTTATACCTGGGTTTTACCCCCGATAAACACATTTAAACCATAACCATGGTAACAAAATTTTACTGTTTTTATTATTCACTATGAATAAAGATTAAGTTGACCATATTAAATTATATTAATTATTATTATTCAAAATATGGAATTCATTTTACCAAATTAAAATTATATATGATGTAGAATCAATTTTAACTAATCGCATAAATCGAAATGAAAACCCATTTTAAAAAAATAAATTTCTTAGTGTAAAAGATAATTTACTTCTACTAATAACCTTTAAAAAAATAAATTGAATGTTAAAATATTATAATAACAAGATAATCTATAAATATAATTAAAACCATTAATTAATTGATATTAAATTAATATTATGATATAAAAACACATTATACACATAAAAATAGTTTTTAGAAAAATATTTTTTTAATCCAAAAAAGGAAGTTATAACATAATCAAGTACAATGATGATTCCTATGTAATTAATTATAATATTTATAATTATATTGTACTTATGTGAATTTAATATTATATTAAAAAAATTTATATTATTATAAATGAAAGAATGACTTTTGCAAAAAGTAGTATTTTTTAATATTTAAAGGAAATATTTTTCTTAGAAAAACTAAAAAATTTCTAATAAGATAATATAGAGTGGAAAATTGAAATATGTATTTTTACTTCGTTAAATAAAAATTTAAAAAGTGGTAAAAATTATTTATAATTTTTCTGTGCTAAAAATTCTATAAAAATTTATTTTTGAAAAAAATGTATTTTTGATGCATAAAATGACTGTTCATAAAATTAGGTACTTATATATTCTAAATTAATGAATAAATTTGAATTTTTCAAAAAAAAATATATATTTTAAATTAATATTTTTCTAAAATTTATATCTACCATCATAGTTTCAATGATGTAATAGTTTACTATATCCTGGATTATATAGACTCTGGGTTGCATGTAAGGAAAACTACCAAACACATTAAAGATTATTTCAAAAAAAATAATAATAAAATCATTGGGTGTCACATTATAAACTATTTAAAATGAATTTCATTCTCTAGAACACATCAATTTAATACAAAAAGTTGATGATATCTCCATTTCAGCACATCCTTGGGTTCCAATATAGCTTCCTTGAATTTTTGTTAACTCCAATAAAATTAAACCAAATGAGTAGTCCTGTTTCATATAAAATTACCAATATAATCTAAGATTTTGAATGGTTGTTCATCATATAAATTATCATTCCACATATTTATAAGCTCAAAGTTATTTATATGTATTGTATAGGGTATATACTTCCTTAGGGGAGATACGTGGAAGAAATTATGAGCTTGAGAGATGTTTGGTGGGGGTTCCAATCAATAAACAACCATCCCAACATGATCAATTAAAATGTACTAATATAATTAGGGATAAAATCCCCATTATTTATTAATATCAAAATAATTCCCCATAGGGGAATTCATAGGAAAACCTTATTAAACAAACTAACTAATGGTTTTTAGAAAAACTCTTATATACTGTAATATTTCTTGATGTACTACTAAAGGGAACTAATATTTTCTGCCATTTCATCTTCCATCTTAGGTCCCACTAAATCTATTTCTCTAAATTTATCCCATAATTCTTGAGTTATATACTTCTTTCCATTGAGTTCTTCATGAGGATCTGTCAGAATTCTCAATTGAATTCAATAATTTTATGATAAATAATTTAGAGGAATGTTTTAACCTAGAACACATTTGAAATACATATAAAAAGATATTAAAATTTCTACAAGTGTTTGAATGGTTTTCGATAAATTACTAACTAAATGAGGATGATAGGAAGTAGTAAAAAAAGCCCATATCAAAAACTTTCTGAAGTAATTTTCCTAACATGGTGGTAAAACTCTGACCTTGATCAGATATAATAGAATATGGTATACCATGAAACCATAAAACTTCCTTAATGTATATCATGAAAATATAATTAGGATATATTACTTATTTGATAGCAATTAAGTGTGATGAATTCATAATATAATCGACTATATCCTAAGAATAATTATGTACGTTAGATTTTTTGCAAAGTCAGACGTTGAAAAACATGGTGGTGGTTTAACATTTTCATGCTATCATGGTTAATTGTTGTAACATCCCATTATATATCAATCTCTCATCCATAATGTTTTTACATACCTAGAACTGAGAGACATACTTCTAAATATCTCTCATGATGTTTTCCCCCAAAAAATACAATTTTAGATCTCTATACCTTTCCATACATATAGGATTAATTGAGAATGATGAGCTATCTGAATAATCCAATAGTTAATTATTCATTTCTAATATTTAAGAGACATATAGTTAGTTCTAAAACCTTATCATTCTAAAAAATTAAAGGTTTACCATTGGAACATTTTTTATCTTATTTGGAATCTCTATGTATTCTTTCTCCACAACTTTTATATTCACCTGGATATATGGTTAAACACTCATTTAAGTAAGATAATATTTCCCACCTTCCATTATGATTTCAAGGACTATACTTTGAAAATAAATAAATATATGATTCTATTTTATCCTCATCAAAATAAGAGGGCACGATCCTTTCAACCCAAATCACCAGTCACCCTATTCTCTTTCCGAGTGGGGTTATGTATTGACCAGTCATAAACACTATTCAACTCCAACCTTATTCACTAGATCATATTAAATAGTTTTTTGTAAACATATAATTTAAAATTTCATGATTAGTATATATGTTAAACCATTTCTGTAATTATAATGCCACAAAATCAATATTTAAAAGCATTCCATTATTAACACCAAATCACGAGTCAACTAAATTTTCTCATGAATCTTAAATTTGAGTGAGGAATAAAATCTCACCGAACCATTTTAACTAATAATACATCTAATCTCTTTATTTGATGCATCATTGTATTTCAAATCCAATTTTCCACAAAAAGGTATTATGAGAATAGTTTTATTGACCAACATTCTCTTCATTTCCTTGAAATTTTCTTCACATCCATCTATCCAATGGAACTTAACTGAATTATATGTTAACTTAGTGAGTGGATTATATAGGTGTGACAAGGTATTAAAAAATCACTGATATTATCTATAAAATCCATGAAAACTAAAGATCTTATTAATATTGGTTGGTCTGGGACAATGTTTAATAATTTTTGTCATTGATGAATCCATTAATATACCATAAATTGAGATTATATGATAGAAGAATGAAACTTTCTATATCCAAAATACATACATGGTAAAATTTTCATATACAGCCTATTTACTTAGGGTCTTTTGTAAAATCGACATGTGATCTTCTTGGTCATACATGTCAATGTAAAATTTAGTATTATAATCTAAAAATATTAAAAAATTGATGAAGTTAATCCTTAAAGAATATATTTATTAAATCCATGAATATAGTGTATTAATTAGTAATATAAAATTAAATCATCATAAATTTATAGTTTTTATATCTTTATTGGAAGGTTGTAATTGGTATATATTCACTTTTTACCCAAAATTTATTGTATCAAAATCAATGATCAATCGTGACAAATTAGGGTTTTTATATCTTTATTGTAATTTATGGAATAAGGTATATATATAGGGATGAATGAATCCCTAATCATTATTCTCATAGGTTTTTTTCTCCATTTCATGAAACTAAATAAGATTTATTATATATTATTTCATTGATATTGGTGTAAAATATGTTATGTATTCTATTTAAAAATCAAAGTTAAAATTTATTGGATGACAAGGTAACTCTCCCGGAGAGAAAAAATAACCATACAATAGGAATATTATACATTTTGAGTTTCTTCCCAAATATCACCAATAAATACCCATTTTGAATAAGAACCATGTCCATGAAATAGATTTAATTTCAAATTAATGTTCACATTTAAATAAATAAATATAAAAAATTTCCAAAATCTTATACATTTTACCTATTGGAAGAATATAATTATTAATCGGGAGTATAATACAATAAAATTTAATTGGGTAATATTGAAAGATTTGAGATGAGATCATCGTATCATTTTTAGTTTTACATCTATTTTAAAATCTAATATTTGAGGTGGTAAAGGAATTCTCATAGAAAATTCATCTAATAGAAAATAGTTGGTAGAGTTAGAATGAAATAAGTGATAAAAAATTCTGGAGTAAATGGTATGTGTTCCATTTAATAGTTCATTATTATAGCCCACACTGACAATAGTTATCACATTAGATTTCTATTTTCCTCTAATCTAAAAAGGAAGCTGATGTAGATCATCATCAGTAACCCATGGGTTCAATTTTTAGTTAGCATAATTTCCATAAAAATTTCAATTATTTCATTAAAGAGTGGGTGGTATGATCTGTGAGTATTTCTATCTAATTTTATTAATTGATGTTATCTTCCCATTACATCATCATTTGATTTCCTAATTACATTGTTTTCCAAAATTAAAAAAATTTACTAGCCACCTTAATTCAATTTAATCTATGATTCATTCAACACATTTGGCATAAAGTAAAATTTTTATCTTTTATGTATGGTTTTTATATAAATTTCCATCAAATTCAATGTTTCATACTTATCCAAACTATGATATTGATTGGTGAATCCAAACTATATTTTAAGCTTGACATGATATTGAATGATAAATTCATTGGTAATGAACTATATTATAGATAACCCCTTGAAATAGTTTTATTTAAGCCATTGATGTGTAAATCAATATCACTTCATGGTTCAATAATATTTCTAGAAGTGTACATCAAAAGTTATGCAAAATTTTCCTAATAGGTGCCAAAAAATCCAAAATCATTCTACTGAAGATAATGAAATTCCTTCTCTGTATTAATATGATGAATAAAAGGAATATACTTATTTAAAAATAATATTTTATACTAATCCCACTCAATAGAGTCATATTTATATGGTTTCATCATACTTTTGATAGGAGGCCACCTTTTATCCTCTTCACCTTCCAAATAATAAATAGTTATGATAATCATTTCATGTTCCAATCAATGGAGAATGAAAAATATATTTTTAGTAGTATTGATAAATTTCATAGAAATTAGTAGATCAATACACCACCCAAAAGATGTTTAACAGTACCTAATGAAGGAATTAATAGTTCATTGTTCGTTCTTTTTCTTATTTGGAAGCTCAACATGATTTATTTCTTGATAAAGTTTCCCAAAAATAGTTACAAGCTTTTTCATTCCAATATCACGTAACATTTTTTCTCATGAATAAAATCATTTAATTTTTCCTAACATTGAACATTAATATATTAAAACATTGTTCTATCCATTTATTGAAAGCAAATAAAATTTCCTGAGAAACAATAATCATACTGAGTGATCATTTAATCATGAAAACCATTTCTAGGATTTCTAAATCATGACACCTAATTTATAAATATAAGACACCTTAGGTTTAGCCTATTCCATATATTGTAATCATATATTCAAATCCCTCATAATTACACTTTTTTTTTGAATTAACCTAGTCATATCTCTTATGTGTTTCAAACCAGTTGAATTGTTAGGGAACATTCACTGTGCACCATAATATTGGTTGAGATTTAATTTAATGACACTTTTTAGGGTTATTTACCATATATGAAAATGTTCCAAAACCACATACACATGTAGAATCTGGACAACAATGTATTCCTAGAAACAAAATATATTCTCTACCTTAATAAAATATTTGTATGTTTTCAATACATAGGAATATCCTACAGTTTTTCAAAAATGTTTATACAACCTAGTTCCTAAAAATTACTAAACCTTAATATGATACAAAATTTGGTGACCCAAATATTACATCAATAAATAACATATCTTATTAACATTAATATTAACTATATTTCAATAAAATCCACCCCATCCCTATAATAGTTAAGTGTATTGAGAAACATGGATACATAAACAACTGGTATATTTACCAACAACATAATTTCCCATTAATTTCATCAAAACTATCACCATTCATAGTCATAAAATACATAAAAACATTCTCTATAAACCTGATAAATTAAACATATGAAAAAGTTAACTTATATCCCTAGTAAGGGTAAACATAATAGATATCAATCAAATATCATATGTGATAAAAAGATAATCATAATGGTATGGAAACCTGTAATTAAAAAAATTAAAAAGCATACCCATAAAATCATAGATCATAATCCTGAAGCATGAAGTAATTTTATAACAATCAAAATAAATAATAAATAATAATGATAAATCATAAATAATCAATCATGATCCATGAAATCATATCATATCTATATGAAATATGTTTTTTGAATAAAAATAGGAATAATGAATCATTTCCTCACTCAAGGATCACATCCATGACTATAATAGTTGATTGGGTTCACTCCCAATTCCATTAGTTCCTCTGTCAAGGATCGCTCCCAAGACTATCTTATTAGTCAATGTCCCTTACTAAATATATTTAACTATTCATTTATGTTATCATTATTTCATTTGATATCCATATTTAACCAATGAATTAGTGGGATATAATACAACCACATGGCCTTTGTTTATAACATTACCACTCTCCCTTGTTTTATAATATAACCACCCATAAATTAATTAAACCCATATATATGTGTGACACAAGATCATAAAACATTTTTCATATCGTCAAGTCAAATCCCATATAAAGGATACAAGTTCCATAAATATTTTATAATATTAATCATAAACAAAATAGAGAAATTCCTAAAATGGAAACATTGGATTATATCCTGGGTAAATCAAAATAATTATCAAAGGATGGTATTGTAGATGATAATTCATTTAAATGATTACTAGATAATTTCTTGAGGAAAATACCCTTTTCATTTTCAAATCACATTCATTAAATACGAAAATTTGAAAACATTAATGGGATCCATTTTATCAAAAAATTAGTATAACGTCCATCACTTTTATTACATTAACATTTCATTATTTTTTTGAATACAAAATATGTTATAAAAATAGACGCCTAAAGACTGTATTATTTTAGTTCCTTTGGAAACATGAAAAAAACAACTACATATGTAATATAAATTATCTTCCACTAGATTATTAATGATTATAACCCTTATTATGAAAATCGTAACACATATCTTCATAATGTGGGGAAATGAAACATAAATACGGGTGATCTCATATGATCAATAAGGGTAAATAAGGGAAATATGTAAGAATATCATGACAACTTGGGTAAGAGAACATGATATTGAAAATTGATGACCATAACCAAAAAATAAAATATCATATCCATGAGTCATCATATAAAAAATTTTAGTTCATAATACTTGATTCATAATGGAATCAATAGAATAATACATGAAATCATAACCTATAATAAGACATGAAATTTGTTACAGAAATGCAAATATATTATTATTCTCTATTATTCAAGTCAAATTTCCAAAACATAACAGGGTATTTCATGGGGACTACACATTCAAAGCCTGAAAACATGTCATCCTTAATCGTAGTCCTTTCCTTGTAAGGGATTAGGTTTCCCCATTTTTTTCATAGTGGATTGGGTTTCTCCATCTTTTATAGTAGATCTATGCCATCAACTTTATTCCCATAATTATCTCATGACGTATAATTTTTAACCATTTAATTAGAGGGATATATATGTCACACCCATCACATAATGAAACCCATACAAATTTCCGTAAAAGAAACATAAATCATTCATCATATCAGAACCCATGGATTGAAGTGGGTTTCATAAACATCATTCCATAATAACCTAACCCATGGAAAATAATTGGGTATCATAAATATAATTCCATATAAAACATTGATCATTATTAGAAATATTAAGAATGGAATAATTGAATAGTATCCCATGAAAAAATTTATTATCAAATAATATTATCTTAGATGAAAAATAATTTTGAGAGATCACTTGAAAAAAATTCTTGAAGAAAATATCCTTTCTCTATTGAAAACATTATATTTTATTAAAATGATGTGAAATTTTAAAAGAAAAATTTTATTTGAAAATAACCATGGAATCTTGTAAAGGAAACATTAATGAATTTTGGAATCATTAAGGTGAAAGATTCTGTTCATGTTGTATGAGTTAAAAAACAATTCTTTCTTACTCTTACTAAAAGATTAACAAAGTACCTCTTTTGGATAATAACAAAAAGATTATTTTCAAATTGTGTAGTAAAAAGTAATTAATGGGTAAAAATTAATTTAATAATCAAAATTATAATAATAAAAATATTTTCAGAAAACATGGACATGGAAGATAAACATTCCCCAATGGAGACTTAAAAGGAAACAATCCCAAATATTTATGAGATTGGGAAAAAAACTCATCACTATATAATAAGTAGAATTATATTACCCATGAATGAAATAATATCATATTGATATGAAAATACATAATATTCTGGATAATAATCATAAAAACACGTCCATCAGATGAATATAAACCACATAGAAGAAACAAGTAGTGTATAAGGTGTGTGCCCCATAGAAATAAAAGTGAGACATAAATCTTTTGCATTATATACCAACTCTATTTTTACTCATTCAAACCTCATAAATATTTAATATAAGTTTATTATATCTCTAAAATAAAACCATTTTCATATAAATATTACTATATATGATTTACATATCTCTTTATACTTCCCTCCTATTAACAATTTCATGTTAATGTTAGGTTTTGGGTAATAACTGCTTTGTTTTTCCTACATGTTTTGACTAATTATCCTTGGACATCCTACATATATTAAGATTTAATCATCTATATAATTATAAAAATGATATATATATATATATATTCAGTATATATTTATGTGTGTTGATTTATAAAAGTTATAGGTAAAAAATAAAATACATTTTTCATAGAGACGGTAGGCCGTATGTAAGCATGAACGTTGTTTTTAATTTTCATTCCATATTAAAATAAATAATATAATATTATATATTATAATTATATTATATTTTTTCATATATATATCAAATATATAAATAAAATTCATCCTTATTACTATCCGTGACATATATAGAAGAAAAATTTAACACATCGCATCATAGAGATGGAAGGCCAAATATACACATGAGCGACGTCATCATTTCCCAAAAGATTAGACTCTTAAAAGATAGATTTAAAATTATCATTAAATAAGTATAATTCCATCATAAATATCATATAAAAACATTAAAACAATCATAATTCCCACTCATAAATGATGATGATGGAAAATGAATTTCATCACTATGTGGAGACGGTAAGTTGCACGTACGCACATGTGATACATTCACTTCATGTTCAGTAGAAAATGTGTTGTATAATGGGTTGTTAATAATAATAATAAAATTTAAAAATACTGAGTACGATAAATTTTTTATTTTACAAAATATTTCATAGATGTATATTAGGTATAGAAGAGTATAAAAATAGAATGATCGATTAGAGATATTACATCTTCTTTGATATGACTCCTTTAGATCTCCTCTAATGGACTCTAGATTTGGTCATTTGGAAAGGCCAAAACGTCCAAAATATAGATAGGAAAGTGTAAACTACAAATTGGAGGATTTTGGTTGAGCTATAATAATCTATGTTATGAAATGGGATGTGGGAGTAGGTTTTAGTTTATAATTTAGTTGAGGGGAAATTTTGGAATCTCCAAAAATATGAACTTATAATAAGTTCAATCTCAAAACAAATACCACCAAAGTGAAATATATTAGAATCTAATATGTTATTGGTGGTAATATAATCATATAATATATTTTTAAATGTTTTGGTATTTTTTAATCTTATTGTTTTGATTAACCTTATTTATTGTATTTTAATTTTAACCAAGTAAAAAAAATTCTTAAATTAAAAAGTTTTATTTTTTACTTATCTGATTTTAATTAAATCATAAATTCGTTAATTATAACATTCTAGACCATTATTTTAATTTTTTTTATTTTTAAATACATTTCATTCTTAATAAATAATTTAATAAAATATTGTTTTCATAAAATATCATAAGGGTCAATTTTGAAACTATTCGTTACATTGACTTTAATGACATCAATACAACAATCGAACTTTAAACCAATTCATTTAATATATAGAAAACAAGTCGTATTCACCTAGAAGTTTCATCAATCACCTTGATTAGGTCAAATTATATTTATTTTAATATATATACGATCATTTACCTGATAGTTTTATTAATTGAATAATTATTGTATCATCATTTTGTAATTATTTATGATAATTATTTCTTTACTAAAAATCAAAAATAAAATTATATGATCTTGATAATAAAATTACCTTTCATAATAATATAAATATTGGAAAATATATTCTATTTATCCCCATATTTAAAAATATTATACTTATTAAAAGAAAGAGTGTGACATTTTCTCACTCTATTTGATTTTAATCATATCTAAGTAATTTTAGGGACATGTTTCCATTAAATAATTAAATTTAGAATCACTAGGTGAAATGGGTCAAATTAAATTCAAAAAATAATTTTTTATCAAGTGATAAGGTAGTTTATATTATTTAAAATAATGTTTTTACCCTTAATTACCCGATTTTACCCTTAAATATGGTAATACTAATTAACAAAGTTACTGTTCATATTGTTCAAAAATAAACCGGACCTAATTACTAAATAAAGGCCATAAATTTCCAAATATAGAATCTATTTTTTTAAATTCCAACCAAATAATTCACTAAAATGAATTTTAAATTAATCATGTTGATAAAATGAGAAAACATGTATTAAAAGTGAAAATAAACAATAGTTTGAATTATTTTATATCCAAATTAAAAGAGAAATTGACTCAAATGCGCTAAATTGGATTAAATGATAAAAAATTAGTATAATTATAATTTAAAACTTCAAAAATATAAAATATATCCCTATAAATTTTCTCAATAAAAAACGTGTTTTCAATTCGAATTCATAATTTTTCCCCATTCATCAAAACATGAAACTTATAAGAAAAATACCATTAATTAATTAAAAAATTATCTCTAGTTTGAATAATAAATCTATTTTTTCAAATAGAATTTATCACAATTTCAAAAAAATATATTTAAAAAAACCATGTCATCAAAACCTTGAAAAACTGTCTTCTCAGAAAAAAATTTCTTTTATGCATAAAATGGGATTTATTCTTCTATCATGTATAAAAAACATTATATTAAAGCTAAAAATTAAATTTAATAAATATAAATATTTCATTAATATAAATCAACAAGACTAATTTGTTTATTTATTGGTATAAAACAAACTTGAGCGCATTTAAATAATTTTTCAGAAAAACATTTCCTTTTATTTATAAAGGGTTTTGCATTCATTTATAATTAATTGGTATGAGAATTATGTGTAAACCATAATTTAATAATTTTGTTAGTCTTCATCACACCTATCATTCTAATAGCTAGATTATAATTTTTTTATTTAAATGAGTATAATAATAAAATGAGTTTTTATAGAAACTCAGTGTCATGTGTAATGAAAGCTCTGTCGGTGTTGCGTGTAGTGAAATCTTATCTTGGTGTAGCATATAACACATGATATCAAATAAATTTAATTTATTTGAAAAAATCTTTATAAAAACTTGTGGTGTTACATTCTACTGCCCCGTAAAATAAGTTTCACCCTTGAAATTCTTCCTTCTCATTCAAAAAATGAAGATACTTCTATCTCATCATATCCTTAAGTCCCGACATAGATTTCTCCATTTGGTGGTTTCTGTAATGACCCGAAAATCCCAGGTAATTTTTTTTATTAAATGTAATTATTATGAGTCTCAAAAAATTGACAACACATGATTACGATGTCCGAAGAGCCCAAAATGGGATTTCGATCCTTTTTAAGGTATTTTCAGTAAATGTGGGGGTGATGATTTCTATACATTTAACCGGTGGTCTGATTAAAAATATGGGTGCACCATTCAATCCGCAATGTCTGGATTCACTTAAGGGAAGCTTAACTTCGACTGACAAAGGATAGACAAAAAAATTAATTTTGGGACTTTACAAAAAATAATAAAATAACTCAATGAGTTATTTTATTTTTTTCCTTGTAACTTTTGAGCAGAAGTGGTTGTTAGACCATTTAATGGATGGTTACACTTTCTTGTATAACCACACCGTTGGGAGAATTAATAGGTTCATTAATTAAATTTATTAATGAACCTCATTAATTGTGTGATGGGTTGATCTCTTATCCTCTTTTATTAAAACAAAGCTTGGGTTGGGGTTTTTAGCACTAAATAGTAGAACCCCTGAAGAAGTTCCAGTGACATCTTTCACCAACATTGAATAAAGATTCGAAGACCGTTGGAGGATTCCACAACTAGTTCCAAATGATGTGAAACTTCTCCTTCATCCTCAATACCATTGAGTGTGGAAACTCATTCCTCATCTTCAATAACTTCCAATGAATGTGAGGTAGGGGGTTTTGTAGTTTGCCTAGGATTTGTTTCCTTCTTGAAATGCTTCCCATTTTATAATGATAATGTGGAGGGAACGAGCTGAAAATCGGAGGCACTGACCCTCCACTGCTCTTGGTTTTGTTTTGTTCTTTGTGGGAGACCAAGAAACAATGCAGTAAGGCCAAACCGGTGGTAGTGCAGCATATTCATCTTCACGGGAGGCCCGTAAGTGTGAACGAGAAAACAAATGGACCATCAAAGCTTCACTAGTGGCCTGTGGAAGCTATGTCGGCGTGAAGGAACTAGCGACTGAGGGGGGCGATGGCTGGCACCCGCTGGCTGCGAAGGAAGGACAAAACCTGAAGGCGATGCGGCAGACAAATGAGTGGCAAGCCAGTGCCGACCACGTTGAAGCAGGGTGGAATGCTGTGGTGGCGCACCACAAAGAAATTCCGTGACTTCGAGCTACATCGGAGGGCGGACTCATGCCCGTGGGTCCATTGCAGACCGGTCCACACAGTCTGGCCTGGTGGTACAGTGCCATCCTGTGTTTCTACTGTGCTGGGCGGCGCACTGTGGACGTGGTCCACGGTGGAGGGTGGACCCGCACCCTTGGGTCCATAACGGGCTAGTCCATGCAAACCGTCCATGAGGTGTCGTGCCAACTGGCATCATGGATTTATAGACCTAAATAGATGAAGCCTTTCAGGAGGGGAACATACCCCCTACGCTCTGCCAGTGGACTGAGTGGCTTCGCAGACTGGCGGGCAACGCCCAGCAGGGTGGGCCGGGTCGGAACCACGACCAACAGGATGATCCCACAGCCCAGTGGCCCAGACCAGGCCAAACAGTACCATGTTGAGGCTATCCCCCTTCGGGCTGGCCCACTAGGCCGAGTCATGTCGGTCTGACCGGTTCGGACCATACCTAAACATTGTTTTACCCTGTTATTCTTAAACTGGTGAATTACCTAAACTGGAAATCCATTTGACAAACCATCTAATGCGCTGGAACTCTTTGGATGAGGTTTTCCTTTTTAGATACTCCACAGGAGACCTAGAGAATGTTGGAGATTGGTGATGTTGGATCATAACAAAATTCAATAGGGAACTCAGAACTAAAATGTAGATAACTTACAGACCTAGAATACAGTTGATGGGCTGTATTTTGTGATAAAACCCTTATGTCATAGCATTTCATCGTGTTACTTCTTATAGGGACTTCATTTTGGTTGAAATAGGACTGGTGACTTGAGGAGTAGTTCTCCCAAGCATGCTACGTGGAAAACCATGTCACTAGATGAGACCTGAAGACTGCTGAATTTCGACTCTATGTGACTCTACAACCCAGTGGGAAGCACAAAATTGTGACTTTTCATGCCCATGGTGGGGAGCGGCTCTAGGTGACCCAGCAGACCAATGATACTCAATAGGAGGAGTACCTTAACAAGCTATGATGGGGAACGACCTCGTGTGACCCGGAAGACCCGTGGTACGTGATGGAGAGAAGCACCTAAGTAGTTCTAGGTTAGTGGGAATCACTTCTATGTGACATGGCAGGCCCACTGTACTCAATAGAGGAGGTTTACCTAGCATCCAAGTTGTTCTACAATGTGACTGATGGTGCTATTATTACTACCCAATAATATTCATGGTGTGAGCTATATTTTTCTTTGTGCCTTGTCATTGTGATCATTCTTTATGGTTTTTCTTTTGTTAAATTTAGAGAGACCACCAGGGGTCTCATGGTCCCAATTGGTTATTATTATACTCACACCATCACGTTCATCGCTTGCACCTTGTTGTGTCTTGTGAAGACGATGAGTAGGTTTGATTGAGTCTCAAGGAGAGACGACATGACGATGTACTAAGGTGGATGGTGGACATGGAGAGCCGTAGTGATGAGTTGTACCTACCCATTAGGTTGGAACTTTGGTGGATAACCTCATAACCTATTTCCCATTTTTGCTATATTTCCATTTTCATTGGGCTTGTATGCTGACCCTTTTACATCAGTACATACTTTGACACTCTTTGGTGGTTTTTAGTTGTGGTTGTACCATTCTCCCTCTGTTGTGTTTTACATGTGTATAGTGTGAAATGTTTGTGTGTGTATAGGTTTTGAGACAATGCCTTGCCATCATAGGAAAATCATTTCTAGTGTTAGTTGCCAACAACTGGCCTATAGAAGGCAGTCTTGGGGTAGTCATGACATAGGCCATAGGGGACAGGTCGGGATAACGTGGTATCATAGGGGTTTTCCCCCTCAACAATAGGGACTCTAATGTTTTGTTTTGGGGAAACCATTTTAAGTGTTGTGAGTCCAACATTATGATTCAGGGAGTTCAGTGTTGTTGCAGCAGCCTGTAACATCCCGACCCCAGTTACCCAGAGTCGGTGCATTATTACATAACATTGGCATGATCACAATAGATGAAGTCTCGAAAGACCAATTAGTATAGTATCCTTTGAATCACTAAAAACATTCATAATGTTTACATTACATCATAAAGTGAAAAACTACAATAACATCTTGTCTCCATAGACCACACTCATATCCCCTCATAATATCCCTTTAAGTCATTCCTAAACTACTTCTTCAAATCATAGGAAAAATAAAACATAGAAAGGGGTGAGCTCAAATTCCCAGTAAGGATAACAATATAACAGAAACTTCTATAAATAATGATAAACATTTAAGGAAATGTATAAATAAAACAAAATCTTTTTAATCTTCAAATTCATCATAATATGGGAAAAAATAAAATGAAATAATGCCATTTACTTATTCACATGGATATTCTACTAATCAAATAATCACATGTAATATCAATAACCACTTTCATAATGATGGAATGCATAATGCCAGACTGTCATAACCACATAGTCAAGGCCTTGTGCCAACACTACAAATAATATTTTGTCAAGGTCTTATGCCAAGACACTAGTTTGTCTCATGATACCTACCGATACATCGAGAAGCTATAGCGGGTTCCACCCGTCACTTATTAAGTCCAATGCATTCCTCATATGAACAGGTTTAAACATAACATAATCATTCGTATAAAAACTGGAATAGGAAATGTCAATAATTTTTCCATAAACCATGAATGGTATAATAATAACACATCCACAATCAAACATATTACAAGACTTTCAATAAAATATGGATGTTTTGTATCATTATAAATCAACTTCAAATAAGCTTAAAGTCCCTCAATGGATGTTGATATAGATGAAATCAAAATTATTTGAGAGAAATATCTCTTTTTTTAAATCATTTAAAATTCACATAATTATAAAATAAAACATTTACATTGAAAATATCTTTATAATATTGTAAGGTAATCTTCAATGATTTTATAACAGTGGATAAGATCCGTACCCACCGTATAAGTTAAAAAAGACAATCTTACTTTAATTCTGTCGAAAAGGTTAAAAAGGACCTTGTTTGGAAAACGGAAGAAAGATTACTTTATAAACATCTTATAAAAAGTCAACAAGGGTATAAATGACATTAACCCATGGTCTGTAAAATAGTAAGAATGATTTGAAATTCATTTTTATTAAACATGGATATGAATGATAAATATGTCCTAGTAGATAATTACGTATAAACAACCTCAGATAATGATGAGATTGTGAAATAAAACCTTACCTTGTACATTTCCTTTGACGAGGGTAGGTTAACATCCTGTATAATGGTGAAATGATTGTTATTAAATTATAAAATAATAATATACATTAATATGATATCATATATATGATATTTTAACAAATCTTTGTTAATAATATCTTAGTATTATCGTCATTTCAGGTGTTAACAAATTGGTTTTCTATTATATGTTTTGTTACATAAGTCATGTTTGTTATGTATAGTTTGTATATTATTTATAAACAAAATGATATCAAGTACTTAAACATTATTTTTAATCCTCAAATGAGAATTAGACTTGCATGGATATGATGGGGAATGAATCTCATCGTGTTCGTGGAGATGGTAGTCCGTACGTACGCACGAGCGACAATATCATTCTTTTGATATTAAAATAAAATATAATTGGATAGTATATCATATATATAGAATCTTAATCATGTTATATTTATTATTTAAATCAATTAAACAACATTATCAATCCCATCCAAATAATAATGTTTTGAATAACAATTACACCATGACGTGGAGACGGTAAACCGTACGTACGCATTTATGGTGACATGTCATTCAAAGGATGGATAGAAAACTGAATATGGTTGTACCATATTTATAATAACATCAATTTATATATATGATACTGGATTTATTATTTTGGAATTTAAATAACTAATAAAGACGATGTTGAAGAAGAATGGAATTTGAAAGAGGGTGGTGAAAACATTACCACTTTTTCAGGTTCTTCCTTTTGATTTGATCAAAAGGGCTCATTAGGTTGGCTTTCTGACTAAAGGATGGAATCTAGGATTAAGGGAGGATAGTTTAGAGGGTATTTGGGTAGAGTTTGGCCGAAAATAATGCTTTGATTTTATGAATAATTGGTTAGAAGTGGTGTCCTTTTATAAGGGGGAGGAGGGGCTCTTTAAAAAAAACATAAAATATTAATTTATAATAAATTAATATTGCATTTATAATGTCTCAAAAGAGACTTATTTAGAGGATAATGTAGGTATGGGTCGAAACCCTTTCCACCAATAGATTTTAGACAGGTTTGGGTCACTAAATTTACCTTATAATTTATATTTGACTCTTAGTTAAATAGTTTGACATTTACCATGTCTCTTTGTATTTTTATATTATATGGTTAATAAAAATACCATATACATCCAAAAAAACCCCAAGTGGTTAATTAATGATAAAAATATCATTATATAAGCCTTTTTTCCAAACCTTATATTTTTAGGAATTGAATATCAATTGAAAATATAATATTTGTTTTAAAAACTCTTTTATGTCAATTTTGACACTATTTGGTATTGGATTTTTGTGAAAATTATAACAGCATGATTACTTTGAAAACAAATAATTTCATCTATACTAATGTCTCATATTAACCAATAAAATTAGTGGAATTCTTAAAAAGTCTCAAATTACATTTATTTGGATATTTATAATATCAATTATTTTAAAATTTCATTAATTAGGTAATTACTGCATCACCATTGTGTCATAAATAAATTAAATTATATAATGTCTAAAAATTATAAATAAAATACCCTTATGTAGGAAATATTTTTATATTTCTAATGAATATTTAAAATTGAATTTATTTTATGTATAACCTTATATTAATAATGTTTTAGTAATTAAACATTGATTTAACTCTTCTAACTCTTATTTGAATTAAATAATATTAAATGTCCTATTCTTATCCAAGTGGACCTAAATGATAATATTTTATTCATAAGGTTGTTTTTGGTCGATATACACTTGTCCAATATAATTAGTACATGTTTTAGGGTAATAATAATATCATTTTTACCCTTAATTACCCTATTTACTTTAAATCGTGGTCAATAAAAGTAAAAAGTTACTATTCACCAAAAATTATTTTTATCTTATTGAACCACATTTTACTCCTTGATATTAACCGTATCTCTCATATTTTCGAAATTCCCCTCACAGATGTGGTAAAATTATGTTTTATATGAATTTTCAAATTCTCCTAGGAAGTGGGTAAAAGACGGTGAAAAGTTCAACAAAATTTTTATATATCTAAAATTATTCTAAACTAAATCTAATTAATTACATTGAACGTATATAGGTATTATTTATCTATTTTGACCTTAATTAAATTTAAATAAAATAAATATTTATTTAAATAAATATTCAGTTTTAAACTAAAAATCAGTGTTTTTCACTATTCATCAAAAATTGAATGTTTTCTGAAAAATACCAAAAATTCAACCTTTTCTATTTTCGATACTTAGAATCAAAAAATGAAGTCCATTTTGAAAGATAAAATTTATAAAATTTTAAAATGTGGGTATTACTATTCATAACGGCAGGTTTGATTGGTTGTGGTGTGTGTTAGAACTCGAAGTTGGGTACAACACACGCTACACTATTATTCAAAGAGTAGAATACCGTGGAAGCTTGGGGTGTTACATTCTCCCCGACTTCAAATAATTTCATCCTCGAAATTTCTAGAATACTACCACATGAAAAGACTCGGGTGATTATTCATTATGAGTTCCTCTGGATCCCACATTGCCTCTTCCATTTTTTGGTTTCTCCATAGAACTTTTACCAGACGAGTCTTCCTGTTTCTCAGCACTTGTTCTCTCGTATCAAGAATATTGACAGGATCTTTGCAAGAAGATAGACCGGGTTTTAGTTCTAATTTCATCATAGGTGATTATATGCGTTGGGTCTTGCATGTTTTTTTTCAATAGTGATACGTCGAACACATCATGAACTTTGGAGAGACTTGGTGGCATTGCCAAACGGTAAGCTACATCGCCAATTCGTTCTAAAATTTCAAGAGGTCCAATGTACCTGGGAATCAATTTAACTTTCTTACCGAAACATATAACTCCCTTCCATGGAGATACCTTCAAGAAAACATGATCTCCCACCTGAAATTCCAAATCCTTCCTTCAGTAGTCAGTATAGTTCTTCTGCCTACTTTGAGCTTCTTTGATGTGGTTTTGGATTACCTTCACCTTCTTTATTGTTTCCTCCACAAGTTCTAGGCCTACAAGTTTTCTTTCACCAACATCATCCCAAAAGGTTGATGCGCGACATCTCTTTCCGTATAACGCTTCATATGGTGCCATTTGAATACTCGAATGGAATCTATTGTTATAGGAAAATTCTACCATAGGTAAATATTGATCCAACATACCCTGAAAGTCAAGTGAGCAAGATCTCAAAATTCCTTCTAAGGTTTGAATAGTCCGTTATGATTGACCATCTGTTTGAGGGTGGATGACAGTGCTCAAACGAAGTTTAGTATCCAGGGCCTTCTGAATAATCTTCCAAAATCTTGAAGTAAAATGGGGATCCCAATCAGAAACAATCGATAGGGGTACTCCATGAAGTCTCATAACTTCATTAATATAGAGACTTGCTAGACATTCAAGTGGTAAATATTCCCTTATATCAAGAAAATATAATGACATGGTAAGACAATAAACAATGACCCATATTGCATCGTTCCTTCTAGGAGTCTTTGGTAGTCTCATGACAAACTCCATCGGGATATAATCCCATTTCCACTTAGGTATGGGAAGAGGTTTCAGGAATCTTCCATGTTATTGCCTTCCAGCTTTCACTTGTTGACAAACCATATGTCTTGACAAAAAATTAGCAATCTCCCTCTTCATGTTGTACCACCAAAAATGTTCCATCAAATCTCAATACATTTTGGTGCTCCCAGGGTGTATAAATAAATTGGAACTATGAGAATCATCCAACAATTCCCTTTTCATATCGGGTATATTAGGAACACAAAGTCTCTTCACATATTTCAAAATTCCATCCTCATATATAAAGTCATTCAATCTCCAATCATTCACAGAATTAATCTTATTTTTAAATTCTTCATCATTGGTCTGAGAACACTTTAATCCTTTCTAGTAAAGAAGGTTTGGAAACCATTGGAAAAATTATTGATGTTTCACCTTCCATGGTGATTCCCATATCCATCTTTACTAGATCCATGTATATAGGATCCTTTTCAACTCTCATCTTGTTCAATACTCCATGATCCTTTCTACTCAAAGCATCTTCTACCTTATTTACCTTCCCCTGCTGGTAGTGTATCATGTAATCATAATCCTTGAGTAGTTCAAGCCATCTCCTTTGCCTCATTTTGAGTTCTTTCTGTGAGAAAATATAATTCAAACTCTTGTGATCAGTATAAATATCGCATTTCTCACCATAGATATAATGTATCCATATCTTCAAAGAAAATATTACAGTAGATAACCCAACATCCTTAGTAGGATAGTTTTTCTCATGAATTTTCAGCTGTCATGATGCATAGGCAATAACTCTATCATTCTTCATAAGGACACAACAAAGTCATTTCTTCGATGCGTCACTATAAATAATGAACCCATTATTCAATGATGGTATGGTCAATATAGAGGAATTGAATAATCTTCTATTCAGTTCTTCAAAACATTCTTCACATTCTTTTTTCCAAAAAGAATTAACCCCTTTACGTGTGAGCTTTGTTAATGGGTTAGCCAGCTGAGGAAAATTCTGGACGAAATGTCGATAATAACCTGCTAAACAAATAAAACGTTGTACCTTAGTTATACTCGTTGGTGCGGGCCATTCATGGATTTATCTTGTCTCAAAAGGATCAACAGAGATTCTATCTTTGGAGACAATATAGCCGTGAAAAGAAATCTCCTGAAGCCAAAATTCACACTTGCTAAACATTCCATATAATTCATGTATTCTCAGAGTCTTCAATATAATGCGCACGTGATTTTCATGATATTCAGATCTTTTGGAGTATACCAAGATATCATCAATAAATACCACTAAAAATGAATCAAGATATTCCTTGAAAAAATTGTTCATTAGATCCATGAATACAGAGGGTTCATTATTCAATCCAAAAGGCATTACTGTAAACTTGTAATGCTCGTACCTGGTTTGAAATGATGCCTTCAAAATGTCTTCCTTCTATACACACAACTGATGGAATCTAGATTGATGGTAAATCATTGAAAAGTATTGACCGCTAGGTAGTTGGTCAAATATATCATCAATGCAAGGTAGGGGATACTTGTTCTTTATTGTTATTGCCTTGATTTCACTGTAGTCGATACATAACCTCATAGATCCATCTTTCTTCATAAAAAAAAGGACAGGGGCTCCCCATAGTGAAAAACTAGGGAGAATAAATCCCTTATTAATAAATTCCTCTTCTTTTTAATTAGATCAACTAATTCCTCTATGGCCATTCCATAAGAGGTCTTCGATATGGGCCTTGAACCAAGAATTAAATAAATAGAAAACTCAATTTCTCGTTCTGGAGGATGTCTAGGTAAATTTTCAGGAAACACATCTACATATTCTCTCACAATAGGTACATACTCTATTTGAACATTCATTTCCTCACCCATAGTCATTTCATTCTCTTCCACCCCAATAATTGAATTTAGTTGAGCTACTTGGGGTCGATCTAGAAAAGAATTAAGTGGTGATGATTCTTCTCTAAAGATAAGGTGTTCCTTATCATCATCATCAAAAATCGTAACGTCCTTATTCTTAAAATAATTCTTTGCATTGTGGTCAGAAAACCAATCCATACTGAGGATTATATTAAATTCAATAATGGGTATGACAATGAGATCAGCAGATAAAGAACATTTATATTCCCTAATTTGAACAGATCCACAGAACTGTGTAGCAATGATACTTCCCTTATGAGTTCTAACTGAAAAATCCCTTATTAAATCAAATTGGAAATATCTAATTTTCTTAGAAAACTATGAAGACATGAAACAATGCGATGATCCAGAATCAAATAAAGAATTTTCTAAACTTGAGGAAACCATTAAATTACCTACCACCATGTCTTTCGGAGCTTCTACCCCAGTAGTAGTGATAGCATAATCTTTTCCTTGATCCCTTGACCTTTTCTGAGGTATGTTCCCCTGACTCTTAGGACATTCATTTTCATAATGTCCCATCTCCCTATAATTGTAGCATTAAATATCAGTAGATTCTTTCTTCCCTTTGTATTCTCGAGCTGGGTGGACTTTTTCACCACACTTGTAACAGACACCCATTCCCAATAAGAAATTACTAGGGTGTTTTGTCATGAACCGTCCTTGGGAATCGTGTCATGACTACCCCAAGATAGCCTCCCATAGGCCAGGGGCTGGCGACTAGCACCAAGGAATAAATCCCGACAAAAGGGGAAGGCATTGCCTGGTAAAGTAAACAAACACCATAGAGTAAGCAAGAAGAAGTAGACACAAGCAAAACTGGGTACAATAGTGAGTGAGGAAGAGTAAGTGGGCCAGAATAAAAACCAAAACTGAAAGTAAAGTACAACTGGAAAGAAAGTACATCAACTGAAAAGTAAGCCGAACATATTTCTGTCCACTGGAAGTCCCACCTGAAGGGTGGGTACAGATAGTCTCCACAGCTCCACGGGTCCAGCCGTCCGCTCCGTGTGCGTCCTACCCTTTGGTCCACCTCCAGGTACCGTCTCGCTCCACAAGCCTCAATCAGGATCAGTGTTGTTCGTCGTCTGCATCCAACACAACGTAGTGCGGGAATAGCTCGTGTAGGGGTGAGTATAAGCTACTTAGTAGGGACCCCAAGACCCCCGAAGGTCTCCTAGAATCCACAAAGGATAATCCACAAAGGAAATATACAATCACCAAGTAACATCCGACACTACTTCGGTATATGCCCATATATATACCTAAGTCATCAATTCCGGTTCAGCTCTAACATCTGAGCGCAAGTACAACCCAGTCCACACAGGAAAACACAACCCAATCCACATATGAAAGAACAACCCAATCCACACATGAAGCATAACGTAATCCACAAAGGATATCAAGTCATTCTTATCGAAGATAAAGATTGAAAGTCAAGACTCAGCTCACATAGGTATACTTCTTCGTAAGATGATAGAGATGATTAGATGTAGCCACTAATTCATCTAAGGCGTCGGACCCACACAGGATTGATAGGTACTATCCCCCGTAATGACCCACACAGGATCGATAGGTAACTAACCCCCGCAATGACCCACACAGGATCTGAACCACACATGATCGGTATGTGCTGGCCCACACAGGACCGCTGAGCACTAACCCACACAAGATCTGATCCACACAGGATCAGTAAGCACTGATCTAGAGAGGATTTATGATTGTTGTAGCCATCGCTATCTAACCAACAGAAGATTCCCGTACTGTCTTCATCGTCGTCGCAGTCGCAACCAGCTCTAGGGTTCCCGCACATAGCAAGCTCGTTTGGGGAGAGCCCGCTCCACAAGCCGAGGGGCTGATACATCAACTGACACGAAGTCCAGAGTTGATGTATCCAAAAGTTTCGTATCATCATCAAGAACTCAACGTCCCAGACGGCGCATCAATCAGACGCCCTGTCTGAGAGTTATTGGCTTTTTAATCCTAGAGGCCCGGTTGGTTTTTATGTCAAAACCCACCCGACCGTACTTCAACTACATCCAAAACTCGAGCATAGTAATCCAAAAGGCCCGTCTCACAAAGAGGAATCCAAAAAAGCCGACGGCGCGTCAATCAGACGTCCAGAGCTCAAGTTATAAGCATTTCTGCTCCGAGGGCCCGATTGGTTTCGTGTTCGAACCAACCCGGACCAACCCAAAGTTCTCCGAAAATTTGAGTTTAATATACCTAAATGAACTTCTCGATCCAAGGATCGCATCGCAACTGACGTTGCGTCGATCGGAGGTCTGTAGCCGAAGATATGGATAAAAGACCGAAAGTGGTCCGGAAATAGGGGTTCGGCCCAGGTCAGACCAGGCCTGATACCCCCTGGGTCAACCCGAACCAGGTCGACCCAACCTGGGTTTGGGTCCAGCCCATTAGGGCGCAGCGCAGCCCGGTGGGCATGGCTTGGCCCGACTTGGGGGCGGCTCGGCCCGGCCTGGGCGCGGACCTACCTGGTGCGCTCGGCCTGGCCAGCGTGGCCAGGTGGCTCGACCGAAACGGCTGAGCGGAGGGGGGGGGGGGGGTGGCTGCCCCCTGTTTGACAAACCGTGGCCCCCATGTGGGCAGCCGCTCCTTTGGCCAGCCGGGGGTTATGACCCCCGGCTTCTTGGAAGCCAGCTGTCCCGGTCCGGCTGGCCGGTTGCTGCTGCCGCGGGCCCGCCGGGGTCCTGCCCTCCTACTCTGGCACCGGTGGCCGGAAGTCGGCCACCACTGCCTACTCTGCCGCGGCCTTGGTCCGACCGGAGAGGCACGACGGTGCCGCGCCCCTCCACCATGGCCCTGCTCCGGCCGCGGCCTCTTCGAGGTTCTCCGTCATGGTGCGACGGCGCTGCGTCTTTGTTTGACTTCAACGGCGCGACGTCACGGCACCGCGCTTCTCCGCCCATTCTTTATTATTTCTGCATGGTGCAACGGCATCTCGCTGCCTTGCTCATGCCGCAACAAAATCAAGCCTCAAGGGGGGAGGGGATTCGGCCATGTTCGTGCGGTCTGACCTCCTCCCGTTTTTGAGATAACATGCGGTGCAATTTGAAAACGAAGAACGACGAAAGAATTGTTCACAAACAAAAACAATAAATCCCCTACCTTGATAAAAGGCATCATGGAAGAGGGTTCCGTACACACTTGACGGAGATCGTCCGAGGTGGGGAGGCATCTCACACCATCTACAGAGAGGAGTATAAAGGCACGTCATCATTCATTGGTGTCAGAGTTCTTCATCGGAGAGTGGCGTTCTTCGCATTCATCAATGTGGAAATTGAACTTCTTCAGAGGAAAGATTGCTATCCCTCTCAAAAACCCCACACAACAAAACAACCCCCAAATAAAATAAGTGTTATGTTTATTTTATTATAACATTCCATGCATTTAAATTTTTAAAATTCAAATGCATAACTCCCAAATTAAATGGGATGATTTAATGTGAAAGGAAGTCACCTCATTTAATACAAGGGAGGTTTAAAGGGGAAGAGTTATGGGGGGTTAGGGAATTTAAAGGGGTGGGGTTTGTGTGGGCCCCACCTCACCTTAAATTCTCTCAAGGGATGTTTAGAACATCCGTGGGTCCCACTCCAACCACATAGCATAGGTTAAACTACTTTGAACAAAAAAATAAAATTGGTTGTACCATTTTATTTTATTCTTTATTTAACCCAGAAAAGTTTAATAACCTCACCCGAGAAAATGCAACTCCAAAAATGGTGTTTCTAAGTAATTATCAGTGTTGCGGTTTCATCGGTGCCCTCAGATTTCAATTCTGAGCACCGGATCGAAAGATAGAAAAACCCGCTCGTTCGTTCACTGAACTTACCCAAGCTAAACTTCAGAAAATTATTCCGGGCTCACCGGGCCTCAAAATCTAGTGCCGTTAGAAACTGTGTTCTTGTAAAATCCCTATGAAAATAAAGAAAAAAAATTCCTTTAATTTTACGGGTCTTTACATTACTCCCACCTCCGGGCTTTACGTCCCCGTAAAGATACATCATAAACTAGGGGAACAAATGTGGGTACTATGCCCGCATCTGAGCCTCCCGCTCCCAAGTGCTCTCCTGGAGGTTCCCGTGCTGCCACCTGATTCGCACTAGAGAAATCGACCATCCATGTAAGACCCGCTCCTATCTATCCTTTATCTCCACTGGGACCTCCACAAAATTTTTCCCATCACCAATGTCCAGCTCCCCATGGTCGATGATATGCGTCGGGTTGTGCACGTATCTCCTCAGCTGAGATACGTGGAAGACGTCGTGCACTCGGTGCAACTAAGGTGGTGGAGCCAGGTGATAAGCCACCTTGCCAATCCTACTGAGGACTTGGAATGGTTCGATGAAGTGCGGAGGCAACTTTCCACCTTGGACAAATCTCTGAAATCCACGTCGAGGTGAGTCCTGTAAAAATACGTGGTCGCCATCCTCGAACTCTAGTGGTCTCCGTCTCCTATCAGCGTAAGACTTCTGCCAGCTCTGAGCTGTCCTTATCCGCTCCTGGATGACCTGGACCTTCTCTATCATGGCTTGGACCATCTCTTGTCCCCCAAGTGCTGACTCCCCAGGGTCTGTCCAGCACAGATGTGATCTGCAAGGTCGGCCGTACAATGCCTCGTATGGTGTCATCCTGATGGTGGAGTGGTAACTATTGTTGTACGTGAACTCAACTAAGGGTAGGTGGTCCTCCCAGCTGCGACCAAAGTCTAGGACACATGCACAGATAATGTCCTCGAGAGTCTGAATGGTCCTCTTCGTCTGTCCATCCATCTGACGGTGAAAGGCGGTGCTCAGACGTAGCTGCGTCCCGAATGCCTCCTGCAACCCCATCCAAAGACGGGAAGTAATGTGTGAGTCTCGATCAGAGATGATAGATGATGGCACACCATGAAGCTGTACGATCTCCTAAACATAGAGGCATCACAAGCTCTCCACTGAGCCCTGCTCTCTGATGGGTAAGAAGTGGTCCGACTTGGTGAGTCGGTCTACAATCACCCAAATGGAGTCGTGACCTATGGAAGTGCATGGAAGTCCAGTCACTAAGTCCATAGATATCCCTTCCCACTTCCACTCCTGGACCTCCAAGGGTTGTACCATGTTTGCTGGAACCTGGTGCTCTGCCTTCACCTGCTGGCAGGTGAGGTAACAAAAAATGAACTCTCCTACAGCCTTCTTCATACCCAGCCAACAGTGCTGTCGTCTGAGGTTCTGGTACATCTTCGCCACTCCTAGATGTACCGCTAAAGGGGAAGTGTGAAACTCCCTCAGCACCTCCTCAAGATAGGTGCACTGGAAAATCTCTATCTCAGCTCCTGGAAGCTCTGCTGACATCTGTCTGACCATATGAAGGTTTGCCCCTTCTTCATTAACGTTCTTCAAAGCTTCAAAGATTTCTCCTTTTTCAAAAAGAGAAATCTGGTCCCATCCCCTGGATGAACCACGTTCCTTGCCTAATACAGTCAATCCCACCATGATCAGTTAATTCATTCCATGGATGACGTCGTAAGGTATCGACACTACTACCAAGAGATACAACCATTACTCTCACCTCCAAGGGTTGGGTCACACTGTCGGCATTAGTGTGTGGTCACTGAGTCACCTCCAGTAGGAATATCGTATATGAGGGTCAAGTCAACAGTTTTTTTAACCAGAACCTCTTAGTATTAACATACAAAAGACAAGAAAGCAAACATCACTATTGAAAGAATCTTTTATTACCGCTACTCAAAGAAGAAGCACACAATGCAACACAAACAATGAAGCTAGAGGAATTATGGGAAAAGGCCTCCATTCCTGGACCTAGTCCCGCACTTGTCCACCTGTTTTCGGAGCTCCATGATCATAAGCTTTAGCTGGATGAAGCTGTTCTCTCCCCTGTAGTCGGGGTGGACTTGCTGCTGGTGGTGGTGGTAGAGCCTCAAAACGTCGTCCACCACCTGCCACTCGACCAGCTCCTCAGCCTCGTCCGCCAGCTTCCTATGGACCGCCACGGTCGAACCTTTGCCTGGGTGGTTCTTCAAACGTCTACTTCCCCTCTGTATGGCGGGTCGGGCAGTCACGAACCAAGTGGCCCTGCTCGCCGCATGCATAGCACTGTCTTCCACTCGTAAGACTGGTTCTACTACGTGTGCCCCACGCCTCAGAGCCATTGTCCTGAGGTTGTTCGCCTGAGGGTCTGGTCCTCTTGGACCCATGTGTCATCCGTCGACTGCTAGCTTCAGAAGATTCTTCTACGTTCCGCCCTGCGGTAGGTCTCGCTGCTGGTGTAGGCTCAGCAAGAAAGCTCTCAATGATAAGGGCTTGCTCTAGTACTCATTCTTGTGTTAGAATGATGAGGGAGATCAGAGATGCCCTGATCTCATGCCTCAAACCCTGATCGAAGGTCCGGGCCCGGAAGAATGGGTCTCGTACCATGTCCGTCGAATAGCGCAATAGATCGGTAAATCTCGCCGAGTACTGGGCGACCGTCATGTTGCCCTGCCATAGCTGTTGAAGCTCATGGATGCGTACCACATGGAGGGTGGCTGGGACTAACTCTGAGTGGAAGAGGCTCTCAAAGTCCATCCAGAGAAGGGATGCCTCGTCGTGCACCTGGAGCATCAAACTCCACCATCTGCCTGCTGCCGCGTGCAGGAGGCTCACTGCGTGGATCACCAGGAGGTCAGCTGGGGTCCCCACTAACCTGAAAACTCGCAAAACCACCTCTAGCCAGTGCTCAGCTGCCTGAGGGTCCGTCTCCCCGCGGAACCTGGGCGGTCTATGACGTTGAAGCTAACACAGTGCAATAAGGCGACGTGCACTCTCAGCGGCTGGGGCTGGTAGCATCGGTGGCTCGGCGGGTAGTGGTACCGCCGGTGCCTCCGCAGTAATAGGGCCCTGCACTGAGGCCTCGTCACTCGGTGGTCTGTCGTCACGTACAAAACTTGGAACCCTAGCTGGCTGCCATCGTGGGGCCATCCTGAAAAGAGATAGGTGCGCCATGGTCAATACAGTATACCTGGTGAGCTGACACAAAGTAATCACAATGAAAACATGAAACACACACGAAATCAGTGTCTTCGTGCACTAAGTCGGAAATCTGAAGTCAGGGTCCTAGTTTACTGATACGTCGGCCACCGTACCAACACTAAACTCCCTGTACTGATAACCACAATCAATACCCTTAACACTATTGCTTCACATAGAAGAAATATCAGTGTCCAGAGTTCTGCGGTAGAACCGAACTCCTTTGATACCAATTTGTCATGACCCGTCCTCGTGACTCGTGCCGTGACTACCCCAAGCCGTCCTCCCATAGACCAGGGGATGGCGACTAGCACTAAGGTGTAAATCCCGAAAAAATGGGAAGGCATTGTCCTGTAAAGTAAACAAACACCACAGAGTAAGCAAGCAGAAGTAGACACTAAGAAAAACTAGGTACAATAGTGAGTGAGGAAAAGTAAGTGGGCTAGAATAAAAACCCAAACTGAAAATAAAGTAAAACTGGAAAGAAAGTACAGCAACTAAAAAGTAAGCTGCAACGTCGAGCCGTCCACTGGAAGTCCCACCTGAAGGGTGGGTACAGATTGTCTCCACATCTCCACGGGTCCAGCCGTCCGCTCCGTGTACGTCCAGCCCAGTGGTCCACCTCTAGGTACCGTCTCGCTCCACAAGCCTCAATCATTATTAGCGTTGTTCATCGTCTGCATCCAACACAACTTAGTGCGGGCATAGACCGTGCAGGGGTGAGTATAAGCTACTCAGTAGGGACCCCGAGACCCTCAAATGTCTCCCAGGATCCACAAAGGATAATCCACAAAGGAACGATACAATCACGAAGTAACATCCGACACTACTTAGGTATATGCACATACATATACCTAAGTCATCAATTCTGGTTCGGCTCCAACATCTGAGCCCAAGTACAACCCAGTCCACACAAGAAACCACAACCCAATCTACACAGGAAAGCACAACCCAATCCACACAGGAAGCATAACATAATCCACACAGGATATCAACCCAATCTTATCGAAGATAAAGATTGAAAGTCAAGACTCAGCTCACACATGTATACTTTTTCGTAAGATGATATAGATGATCAGATGTAGCCACTGATTTATCTAAGCTATCAGACCCACATAGGATCGATAGGTACTAACCCCCGCAATGACCCACATAGGATCGATAGGTAACTAACCCCCGCAATGACCCACAAAAGATCTGACCCACACAGGATCGGTATGCGCTGGCCCACACAGGACCGATAAGCTCTGACCCACACAGGATCTGATCCACACAGGATCAGTAAGCACTGATCCACAGAGGATCACTGAGTGCTGTAGTCATCACTGTCGAACCCACGGAGGATTCCAGTACTGTCTTCATCGTCGTCGTAGTCGCAGCCAGCTCTAGGGTTCCTGCACACAGTAAGCTCGTTCGGGGAGGGTCCACTCCACAAGCCAAGGGGATGACACATCAACTAACATGAAGTCCGGAGTTGATGTATCCAAAAGTTCCATATCATCAATAGGAACTCAACGTATCAGACGGTGCATCAATCGGACGCCCTGTCTGAGAGTTGTTGGCTTTTTCATCCCAGGGTCCGGGTTTGTTTTTAAGTCAAAACCAACTTGACCATACTCCAACTGCATCCAAACCTCGAGCGGAGTATGAAAAAATGTATGTCTCACTAAGAGGAATCCCACAAAGTCGACGACACGTCAATCAGATGTCTGGAACTCAAGTTATAAGCATTTCCGCTCTGAGGGACGGGTTGGTTTCATGTTCGAACCACCTCGGAAGAACCCAAACTTCTCCAAAACATTGACTGTAATATACCGAAACGACCGTCTCGATCCAAGGATCTCATAGCAACTGACGGTTGGTCAATCGGAGGTCTGTAGCGCATGATATGGACAAAAGACCAAATTAGGTCCGGAAATAGGGGGTTCAGGCCTGGTCCGACCCGGCCTGATACCCCCTGGGTCGGCCTGAACCGGGTCAACCCGACCTGGGTCCGGTTCCGGCCCATTAGGGTGTGGTGCGGCCCGGTGGGCACGACGTGGCCGGCTGGGCGCGGCCCGGCCCCGGCCTGGGAGCGACCCAGCCCGGCCTGGCGCGCTCGGCCTGGCCAGGTGGCTTGGCCGTAACTGCCGAGCAGAAGGGGGGGGGCGCTGCCCCCCTGTTTGACAAACCACGGCCCCATGAGGAGGGATACTCCTTCGGCTAGACGGGGGTTACGACCCACGACTTCTTGGAAGCCAGTCGGCCCGGTCCGGCCGGCCGGTTGCTGCTGCCGCGGGACCGCCGGGGTCCCGCCCTCCTGCTCCGGCACCAGGGGCCGAATGTCGGCGCCGCTTCCTGCTCTACCGCAGCCTTGGTCTGACTGGCGGGTCACGATGGCGTTGCGCCCCTCTGCCACGGCCCCTCTCTGGGCGTGGCCTCTTCAAGGTCCTCCGGAACGGGGCGACGACGCCGCATCTTTGTTCGACTTCAACGGCGTGGCGTGACGGCGCCGCGCTTCTCCGCCCATTATTTATTATTTCTGCGTGGTACAACAGCACCGTGCTGCCTTTCTCGTTCCGCAACAATATCAAGCATCAAGGGGGGAGGGGAGTCAGCCATTTTGGTGCGGTCCGACCTCCTCCCATTATTGAGATAACAGGCGGTCCAATTTGAAAACGAAGAACGGCGACAAAAGTATTCATAAACAAAAACAATAAATCCCCTACCTTGATAAAAGGTGTTGCAGAAGAGGGTTCCGTACATGCTTGATGGAGATCGTTTGAGGTGGGGTGGCATCTCACACCAGTTGCGGAGTGGAGTAAAAAGGCATGTCATCTTTCTTTGGTGTCAGCGTTCTTCATCGGAGAGTGGTGTTCTTCGCGTTCTTCAACATGGAAGATGAACTTCTTCAGAGGAAAGATTGCTCCCTCTCTCAAAAACCCAACACAACGAAACAACCCACAAATAAAATAAGTGTTATTCTTATTTTATTATAACATGCCATGCATTTAAATTTTTAAAATTCAAATGCATAACTCCCAAATTAAATGGCATGATTTAATGTGAAAGGAAGTCACATCATTTAATACACGGGGGGTGTAAAGGGGAAGAGTTATGGGGGGTTAGGGAATTTAAAGGGGTGGGGTTCGTGTGGGCCCCACCTCACCTTAAATTCTCTCAAGGGATGTTTAGAACATTAGTGGGTCCCACTCCAACCACATAGCTTAGGTTAAACTACTTTGAACAGAAAAATAAAATTGGTTGTACCATTTTATTTTATTCTTTACTTAACCCAAAAAAATTTAATAACCTCACCCGAGCAAACACAACTCCAAAAAAGGTATTCCTAAGAAATTATCGGCACTGCGGTTTCATCGGTGCCCTCTGATTTCTATTCCGAGCACCAGATCAAAAGTTAGAAAAGCCCGCTCATTCGTTCACTGAACGTACCCGAGCTAAATTTCAGAAAATTATTCTGGGCTCACTGGTTCTCGGAATCAGGTGCCGTCAGAAACTATGTTCTTGTAAAATCCAAATAAAAATGAAGAAAAAAAATTTCCCTTGAATTTTACGGGTCTTTACATGTTTCTTCCCACATTTACTACAGGATTGATATTCAGCTTTTCCCCTCTTCCCCTTATTTCGATTCCCAGAATGATTAGCAGATCTCTTCTTCTCTTACTTTGCTTTAAAGTCCTAAGACTTAGAGAATTCCTTTTCCATCTTGATAACAAACGAGACAATATATTGGTAAGATGAGAAGAATTGTGGGACCAATGGTCAAGGGAGAAACGATTTTAAGCCATCAAAGAAATGATAAATATTACTCATTGGGTTACATATATAATCAGCTGGATGACTTGCTAACTTTGTAATGTTGGCCTCATAATTTGCGACATTTTCATCCACATTTTTTCTCAGACTCAGAAATTTCCTTTCCATATCTTCTCGATTGTCATAAGGAAATTATTTTTCTGAGAAAATCTCTTTGAACGCTCTCCATTCCATATTTGATACTTCATCATCTTCTTTTATGTTTTGAATCAATGAACACGATTGATCAGCATCTCCAGTGAGGCGGTAAACTACCATGATAACCTTTTCCCATTCACTACTCCCCAAGGCAAGGAATATTTTCTCAAAAGAGTTTATCCATTGCTCAGATACTAATGGATTTGTACTCCCATTGAATTTTGGTGGTTTTTTCCTCATGAAGCGGTCTAACATTGATCCTCCATGCTGCAGATCAGGGTGCTCAATACGGCTAAGGTTATTATTCATAACCAGAGTGAGTTGTCACAGAACGGTGATTAGCTGATCAGCACTAGTTACATCATCAGCACCACTATAATTATCTTGAGCAGGAGGTAAATCCCTACATGGAGTGCGTGCATTGATATAGTTTCCATTCATTCAACTAGGAGCCATTTCTAAACAATGGCATAAACTAGATTAGCTTATGAATTTAATACATAATTCCAAACATGTAAAACACTTAACATAAATTTAAATATTTATAAATATAATCCATAATCATAAAAATGTTTTATTGAGGAAGTATATACTCATAATCCCTTAATTATGATTTGTAATGAAAATGAAAATTATCCTAAGAATATCCCTGGGAGTGTCGTAACCTAGAGTGCAGCAAGGCCCGTTGTCGTGCACCAGTTCCCGTTCAAGTCTAGATCAAAGTGGTGTTTTTGGGTTTTACCCCTAGCTACATCTGTGCCAGAGCCGCCTCTACCTGCTCGTATCTAGACCAATATGCACTGCTCAGAAAACTTACAAAATCTCTTCAAAACCAAAATTATAGGATGTTCTTCTATATTAATCCTCAAAGTCCATATTAGGTCTATGTTCTCTAATAAGAGTTTATCTAAATATAGATTCCAAGGATTGTACTAAACTATCTCTGATACCAACTGTAATTCCCCGACCCCAGTTACCCAGAGTCGGTGCATTATTACATGACATTGGAATGATCACAAAAGATCATGTATCGAAAAACAGATTATTTTTGTAGCCTTGGAATCACTAGATACATTCATAAAGTTTACATTAAATCATAAAGTGAAAAACCACAATAACATCTTCTCTCCATAGACCACACTCATATCCCCTCATACTATCCCTGAAGGTCATTTATAAAATACTTCTTCACATCCTGGTAAAAATAAAACATAGAAAGGGGTGAGCTCAAATTCCTAGTAAGGATAACAATATAGTGGAAACTTTCACAAATATGCATAAACATTTAAGGCAATGTATAACTAAAACAAAATCCTTTTAAACTCTATCTTCATGATAATATGGAAAAAATAAAATGAAATAATGCCATTTACTTATTCACATGGATATTCTACTAATCAAATAATCACATCCAATATCAATAACCACTTTCATAATGATGGAATATATAATTCCAGACTATCATAACCACATAGTAATGGCCTTATTCCAAGACTACAAATAATATTTTGTCAAGGCCTTGTGCCAAGAAACAAGTTTCTCTCAAGAGGCCTACCGATGCATCGAGGATCTATAGCGGGATCCACCCCTCACTTATTAACTCTAACGCATTCCTCATATTACAGGTTTAAACATAACATAGACATTCATATTAAAACTAGCATACTAAATGTAAATACTTTATCAATAAACCATGAATGGTATAAAAATAACACATCCACATTCAAATATATCACAAAACCTTCAATAAAATATGGGTGTTTTTTATCCTAATAAATCAACTTCAAATAAGAATAAAATCCATCAAAGGATGTTGACATAGATGAAATCAAAAATATTTGAGAGAAATATCTCTTTTTTTGAAATCATTTAAATGTCATATAATTATAAAATAAAACATTTACTTTGAAAATATCCTTATAATCTTTTAAGGGAAGATTTGAAGATTATATAATGGCAGAAAATAGCCGCACCTACCGTATAAGTTTAAAAAGTCATTCTTACATTAATTCTATCGAAAAGGTTAAAAATGACATTTTTTGGAAAACCAGAGAAAGATTCCTTTATAAACTTCTTATAAAAAGTCATCAAGGGTATAAATGACTTTAACCCATGGTCTGTAAAATTATAAGGCCCCAACCTAAAACCTTACTTAATCTTGAGTTATTACAAGATTACACATTGAGGATATTTTCAGGTTTAGAGTTTTAGAGAATTAGATCATAAAACTTGCATTACATTCCACATTTAAACAAGGTGGTTACATAAAAGAAAGTATTCATTTTTCCCATCAACGGAAACATATTTAAAATAAAACATGGATTCATTCTTGACACTTCCTTGACAATATCATCATATCATGTACCATTCCCTTGACCTGTGAAAAACATTTCAAAAACTTGGGATGAGCATAAAACGCTCAGTAATGGTTGTAAAAAGTATGGAAAGGAAACATGAGTACATATATACATAAGAATGAAATCATACTTTACCCATAAGATATAAGCACTTTAACATACCTCATAAAATCATGAATAAATCATAGAAATCATAAGACATAAAGGTAACTTGAGGCATTCATAACATTCTTACGTAGGGAGTAACCCTCTTAGTTACGTTTGGAATACCCATCATAGTATATTCCCTAAATCTCTTGGGAGAAACCTTAATGTTTAACTCCTTCACGTTACCCAATGCATTGGAGAGCTATATCGGGCTCACCCGCCCGTAGTTTATTACAGAACCACCCATCTTCATAATAATGCCCAATAGCCATAACATAATCATATCTTATAACTTAAGCATAAAGTAAAGATAACATTCACACATTTCAATAACAATATAACATTTTAAGATATTGAAATAATGAATGAATTCTAAAAACAGTTTTCAAAACCATTTAAAACATTTAATAAAGAGATTTTTAAATCAAAGTGTCCCATACCACATTGAAGATTTTAACATTTTAAACCATTAATATCCACATAAATAAATCCTTAAAACCATTTTGAGAAAATGGATATAATGAGAAATTTTTATAATATTAAATCATTAAAACATTTAAAATGATATTTTAGTTAAAAGGTTCTTAACAAAATGAGAGACACTTGAATACAATAATTGAGGAATAACATTTAATAAAAACTTTATAATATCATGAGAATAAAGGGATTCATGATATATTATTCCAAAGGAATGTATATACACCATATAAGAGTGAATTGGTGCATAACAACAATTAAGTCTCAATAGAATTGTAAAATGAGATGAAATCCCTTATAAAGAATGTATCCTTAAATTATGGATAAATCAATCTCATAATTATGTGTGAAAAATACAAATACACCCAATATAAGTGAATATTAAGTGTAAAATAACCAGTGTTCACTCAGAAATATTCATAGAATGACATATTCAATAACTACAAGTTCAACCCAAAGAAATTGAAATTGGGTTAAGAAGTTCCCTTGGTAAAATTCAACAGCCTAACGACGTCACTTTAAGATTCATAACATTAGTTGATGAGAGAGAAAATGGTATCCCATCACTTGGAAATAAAATTTACATCAATAAGGATATATAAGAACATATCCCAACATAAAAAGATGTAAATAAAAAGACATAACAAAATAAGTGTTTTTGAAAGAGGAGTGTGAAATGTTCCTTTACCGATTTGGGCAACTATCAAAACGTACACCCCATGAATTAAGGGTCATAAATGAAGATGTAACTACCCATAAGTGAGATTGAATTATAAAAATAGTAAAATAATGGGCAGTACATACAACACAGAAAAGGAAATAGTGGCCAATGTAGCATGAATCTCACGGGAATAAAAAGTGAGATGCAAATCCCCTTATGAAACTTCGGCAGCCTAACGGCGCCACATAAAACTTCCAAAAGTAGATTGATGAGATAAAATAGGGTCTCTCTTCATATTAACATACAATTTACAGAATGTTGAATATAAAATAACATCCCACAACATAAGAAAGAGGAGCTTAAAGTATGTTACATAAAAAAGAGTACTTAAAAAGAAAGAGAGAGGTAGGATCCCTTACCTCGGGTCCAACTTGACTCGATCGTTCTTTAAACTCCTGAATAATAAACTTGAGTTGATTTCTACTTTCTTAAGAACATTTTTCAAGTTCATTATTCCTTTTATCACTTAGTACCATGCTAAGAACACTATTTAATTATTTAAGTTAATAATGGTCGTTTTGTAGATCCTTGCTACTTGAGTCAAAAATAAACTCTTTATCATTACAAGTTGTTCATGTGGTAAAATATATATTATATCCAGAATTATATTCATTATGTAGATTTCATATATATCATATATATCCATTATATCCAAGGATTTATAATATTATATAACATTTACAGGTACGAAATGAAATGCACCGTTCATAGAGACGGTAAGCCGTACGTACGCATGAACGCTACTTCCATTTCTATTTCTTATTTAATGGAATTAAAACATAATGATACATAATAGTATTATAATTCCAGATTTTTATCATATATAATATCATTAAATCTATCCTTTATATGTACCACATATGGTATTAACGAATCAAATCACTTTGAGGGGGCGGTAGTCCGCACTTCCTAAAATGAAGATATCACGTTTAACCATAATGGAAACCATAAAGGTATTCCATAAATGAAAAATACAGAATCTTAAGTAAAACAAAAACATATCATATATCATATATAAATATGGTGACATCTTAATTGCCACCTTTGATGGTGTTAAAAGAATATTGAACAATCATCATTTCGTGAGGCAGAAATTCACCATCCACAGAAACAGTATGTGTTTTAACCATTACATGTAGGTGTGTGTAAGTGTAGCTCAAATAATTCTTATAAAAAATCCTAGTATATTGACGATACTTGATTTTTTAAAAAAGAATTGAATTTAAAGAGTTTAGGGGATTGGAGAAGCAAAATAATACAAAAGAACACAAGTGAAGACATTACCTTAAAATCGAGTATCTCTCTTTGATTTGAGCTCAAAAGACTCATTGGGAAGACTTCTGCCCAAAGTGAGGATTCTAGGTGTAATATAGGGATGTGGAGAGACAAAATAAGCAGTTTTTGGCCGATCCCAAGGCTTGAGATGTGTGGGTAAGGTGGTAGAGGTGGGGGCCTTTTATAAGAGGAGAGGAGGGGCACTCTTGGAAATTTACAAAATGTTACTTTATTTTCAAATGAGTTTCGGATTTTAAAGGTCCCACATTGATGTATTTCGAGGATAAGGTAGTAAGAGTTCGAAATATACTCATCTAATAGGTCTTTGACAAGTGTAAGTTATAGTTAAACATTATATTTTCATTTTATTTTAATCTTTTATTAATGAGGTAATCGCTGCATCATCATGATGTCATAAATAATTTAATCTATTTAATGTCTAAAATTTATAATAAAAATATCATGCTATAGGAAATATTTTTATATTTCTAATGAATATTTATAGTCAAAAATACGACTTGTATAACCCCATTTAAAAATTGTTTTAGTAAAATAACTCATACTTGTGACATTTTTATTTTAACTTTAAATAAAAAGTTATTTATGTCATTTTCCAACCAAAGTGGCTCCATGGGGTCCCCAAGATGACCCATGGATTGTGTTGGACGGCCATGACACATACAATGAGGGTAGTACATGTGTCTAGGTCATTTAATATTATTAAAACATTTTTTTTACCTTAAATTACACTAATTACCTCTAATCGCGATTAAAAACTTAAAAGTTACTATTCACCAAAAAATTATTTTAATCTCATTGAACCACATTTTACATCATAATGAATACCATGTATGTCAGATTTTTGAAATTCAAATCACAGAAGTGGTAAAGTTTCATTTAAAAGAAAAATCAGTATTTAAACTACTACTTAGTGGTTTCACTATTCATCAAAAATTGATATTTTTCAGAAAAATACCAAAAATTCACCCTAATATATATTTGATATTACAAATTAAAAAATGATGTCTATTTTAAAAAATTCAAAACATATATGTTGCATTAATTAATTTAATAATTAATTCCCACTGTCAAAACAAATAGCCTATTTTTAAGAAACAATATCTATTAAAAGATTGACACTAGTTTAAGTCCAATTTCAAAGTAAAATTAATTACAATGACCACCATTAGATTAAATGCTAAAAATATATTCTAATTTCACCTTAAAAAAAATTCAAAATATAATCTTATCATACAAATAAATTAGATTAAAAATAGGTTTTGAATTAAAATACAACATTTTTCACTATTCATTAAAAAAATGAACTTTATCGGGAAAATACCAAAAATTTACACAAAGTAAATTTCGATGTCCCTATTCTAAAGAAGAATTTTATCTTGTCAAATATAGCACATAAAATTGTCAAAAAATGGATTTAAAAGAGGTTTTCCATCAAAAGGCGGTTAATCGACCTTTTAAAGAATATTAGAATGTTTACACTTAAAATTGGATTCATTCGAATTTTTAATCCTCTAACATTTATTGTAAAAATTAAAAATATTTGAAAAACATATATAATCATTTTGTAGTTAGTTCTATTCATTCCCACCATTACAACAGCTAGGCGTTAACTACCATTTAAAATAATATTATTTTATTATTAGAGTGCAAAGTAAGATTCCCAAGAAACTCTTTGTTGCGTATTGGGTACGCCATCGAGCATAGCGTCCCCTTTAAAGTAATATTAATAATTTATTCACAAATATGGATAAATGTGAAAATGTCATATTCTTTATTTACCTAGGGTGTTACATCCTTCCCCCCTTTTTGGGAATTGCGTCCTCGCAATTTTAAAATTGGGCTTGGAAACTTCATTGAAAACCCCACATCGAAACAAGAGTCAGTAAAAAAATCACTTTAAAATAAAGATAGAGAAGTACAAATGTCACCTGAGTTAACCCATACTAGGACTCCATGTATGAAAACGTGGATATGGAGGAAAAAAACAAAGGGTCATGTTCTGAGAGAGAGTGATAGTAATCATGTCTAAGAGAAAGTTAACCATAAGAAAATCACAAACTTTGGATGGGTTAAACGGCATTCGATTCCCCACTAGGAAAAGTTAATAGACAACATTTTTGTTTTATGTTACTATTCATTGAGGAATTTATTTTTGAGATTAACTAATTCATAATGAAACATACTTACATGTCACGTAGACTTTCAACTTTTACTATATTTCTTCCACAAACTCATAATTTCTCCAAAAGACGAGTATTTAGGATGACTTGTTCACATTAAGAGAGCTATAATAAACTTCTAGAGAATCACCTAATCCATAAAAGAGAACTATATACTTCCCATGACTTTATACCTTAACCAAAATTGAAACCCAAATATCAACAAAAACCATTCAATAATCATCTATACATAAAATTCTACAAAGTAAACCAAACTAAGATTGAAACCCAAATATTTGAAGTATTTAATCACATAGTCTTCCAAGGTACAAATTAAATTTTATATCCAAATAACACCAGTTGCTCTTAAATTCTCATATTGAAAAGTAATTAACATAATCCCATATCCTTTATGATAGGTTAATCATTTCCATAGATAATCCAAAATAAAATTACTCTTGATTCCTAAAATAATCTAACTAAAAAGAATTAGTCAAACTAACCTGGGACTTCACGTAGTCCAGTGGTAGGTGATAAACAACAGTCGCACTTTGGTTGTGGGTTCGATTCCCGCAACTTTGTCTGACGCGACGGGTTGTCACACGGTCTGCGTGTTGTCATTTTTCAAAAACTATACAATTCTTACAACATTCCCCAAAACGAGATAAAATCTATAAAAATAATCATAACATATTTTAACCTCAAGTTTAGCTCATGCCTTTCGTTTTCCATCATATCATAGAGTAACCCATAATTACCTAAAAAGTAAGGATCATATAAACCCTAATGGTTACCTATATAATTATTACCTGAACTTCCACATCGATTGGTCATCTCATACATGATGCATTACAAAACATACCAAGGTTGAAGTGGTTGATCATGACTCCTTGATAGTTGGTTTAGAACAACTACGAGTTTCCCCATTGAATCCCCCATTTCATACAGTCTCTTAATCAAAGAACCACCACAGTTTCCTTCAAACCTATTTTCACTTTTGTTCCTAATAGATCAATCCATTCACTAAAAACAGAAATGTCAGTGTGAGTATATCAACAAAACCATATTGTACTAATGAGGAAGATAAACACTAAGATATACTTACTCATTCACTTTATCTAAAACTAGGACTCTTTCTTAAATCCTTACCATTCTGGTAATGTCACTTATGCTTAGAGAATACCCTAACCTCTAAGGTTATCTAATCCTCCCTCTCATACCAACTATAAGGCCCCGGCCTTAAACCTTACTTAATCATGAGTTATTACAAGATTACACATTGAGGATCTTTTCAGGTTTAGAGTTTTAGAGAATTAGATCATGAAACTTTCATTACATTCCACATTTAAACAAGGTGGTTACATAAAATATAGTAATCATTTTCCCCATCAACGGAAACATATTTAAAATAAAACATGGATTCTTTCTTGACACTTCCTTGACACTATCATCATATCATGTACCATTCCCTTGACCTGTGAAAAAGATTTCAAAAACCTGGGATGACCATAAAAAGCTCAGTAAGGGTTATAAAAAGTATGGAAAGGAAACATGAGTACATATATACATAAGAATAAAATCATACTTTACCCATAAGACATCAGCACTTTAACATACCTCATAAAATCATGAATAAATCATATAAATCATAATACATAAAGGTAACTTGAGGCATTCATAACATTCTTACGTAGGGAGTAACCCTCTTGGTTATGTTTGGAATACCCATAACAGTATATTCCCTAAATCTCTTCGGAGAAACCATAACGTTTAACTCCTTTGCATTACCCAATGCATTGGAGAGCTATATCGGGCTCACCTGCCCTTAGTTTATCACGAAGCACCCATCTTCATTACAATTCCCAAGAACCATAACATAATCATAACATATAACTTAAGCAGGAAGGAAAGATAACATTCCCACATTTCAATAACAATATAACATTTTAAGATATTGAAATAATGAATCCATTTAAAAACCATTTTTAAAACCATTTAACACATTTAATAAAGTGATTTTTAAATCAATGTGTCCCATACCACATTGAAGCTTTTAGCACTATAAACCATTAATATCCATATAAATAAATCCTTAAAACCATTTTGAAAACATGGATATTAATGAGAAATATTTATAAGATTAAATCATTAAAACATTTAAAATGATATTTTGGTTAAAGGATTTTAAAAAAAATGAGAGACACTTGAATACAATAATTGAGGAATAAAATTTAATCAAAACTTTATAATATCATGAGAATAAAGGGATTCATGATATATTATTCCAAACGACAGTATATACACCATATAAGAGATAATTGGTGCATAACAACAATGAAGTCTCAATAGAATTGTAAAATGATATGAAATCCCTTATAAAGAAGGTATCATTAAATTAAGGATAAATCAAACTCATAATTATGTGTGAAAAATATAAATACACCCAATATAAGTGGATATTAAGTGTAAAATAACCAATGGTAATTCACACATATTCATAGAATGACATATTCAATAACTTCAAGTTCAACCCAAATAAATCGAAATTTCGGTAAGAAGTTCCCTTGGTAAAATTCAACAGCATAACGGCGTCACTTTAAGATTCATAACATTAGTTGATGAGAGAGAAAATTGTATCTCATCACTTGGACATAAAATTTACATCAATAAGGATATATAAGAACATATCCCAACCTAAAAATATGTAAATAAAAAGATATAACAAAATAAGTATTTTTAAAAGAGGACTGTGAAAGGTTCCCTTACCGAGTTGGGAAACTTTCAAAACGTACACCCCATGAAAGAAGGGTCATACAATGAACATGTAACTACCCATTAATGAGACTGTATTATAAAAATTGTAAAATAATGGGCATTACATACAACACACAAAAGTAAATAGTGGCCAATGTTGCATGAATCTCACGGGAATAAAAAGTGAGATGAAAACCCCCTTATGAAAATTTGGCAGCATAACGGTGCCACATAAAACATCCAAAAGTAGATTGATGAGATAAAATAGGTTCTCTCATCATATTAACATAAAATTTACAAAAGAGGAATATAAAAGAACATCCCCCAACATAAGAAAGAGGAGCTTAAAGTAAGTTAAATAAAAAAGAGTACTTAAAAAGAAAGAGAGAGGCTTTGTGTGTACTATCAGCGCCAGAACCAGGTGACTGTGATGAAAAAGTGTCTTCTATCGAGGATTGATGATCTCTTCAACCAGTTGAAGGGAGCATAGTGGTTTTCAAAGATATAACTCAAATCAGGTGATCATCATCTCATGGTATGGGATGAGGACATAATGAAGAAATACTCTAGATGTCGATATGGCCATTATGAGTTCTTGGTAATGACCTTTGGCATGACCAACACTCTTACAATGTTCATGGGGCTCATGAAAATAATGTTACAGTCTTACCTCAATCACTTCGTGGTAGTCTACATTGACGACATCTTGGTGTACTCGGCGACGGAGGAGGAGCATGCCAAACACCTGCAGATATTTCTTGGATACACACTAATAAAACCATCTTTATGGAATGCTCTCGAAGTTCCAATTCTGGATATGGTAACTCTACTTCTTGGGGATTGTTTTTTTAGAGTATGGAGTTGCAGTGGATCCGACAATGATAGAGGTAGTGCTTACTTGGGAGACACCCCAGAGTGTGACTGAGGTTTGGAGTTTTCTGGGATTGGATAGGTACTACATGATATTTGTACCTAACTTATATAGGGTAGAGGTACTATTTCCAGCTTTGACAAAGAAGGGGCTTCCTTTCTTGTGGACGAAGACGTTCCAGCTGGGTTTCCAAGAGTTAAGGTGGAGACTGACGAGGGCCACTATCTCGAGGCTACCAGAAAAGGATGTTGTGTATGTAGTCTACTACAACTCATCAGGGACCAGACTAGGTTTTTTTCCGATACAGGAGTGAGTGGTGATTGTCTACGGCTCGTGGGAGTTGAGACAGAACAAGAAGAACTATGTTATCCATGAATTGGAGTTAGTTGGAGTGGTCTTTTCACTGAAGATGTGGTGGAACTACATGATGGGTGAACAATTTACAGTTTACTCCGATCAAAAGAGTCTCAGGTATATCTTCCCATAGAAGGACCTGAACTAGAAACAACTCTAATAGAGGGAGTTCCTCTAGGACTATGACTTTGAGATATTCTACACTCCTAGGAAGGGAAACATAGTAACCGGTGCACTCAACAGGAGGTCTGGTCTGTAGTTGATGAGTGAGGCGACCGAGAATCTGGCCGAATTGCAGATATCCTTCATGGATAGAAATGGAGAAGAAAACCTCCAGTCTATGATAGTTACTCCCCCTCTCCATCAGCAAGTCAGGGAGGCGTAGCTTGGGGATGTTTACTGTGAAATCCGACATGTTTTGATATCCTCAGTACAGGATCCTGAAAGATTTTATAAAGTTGGGGAGCATGCCATCATTTTCAGAGGACACACCATGGTACCAGTAACACTATAAGTGAAGGTTTTGAGGGAGTTCCACACATCCCCATTGGAAGTACATCCTGGTGTGTTCAATATGTAACATTACCTCTAGTGTCAGTACTGGTGGCCAGGGATGAAGAAAGAAGTTGCAAATTTCATTTCAGGATGCCTCACTTCTCAGCTAGTGAAGGATGAGAATCAGCTACCACTAGGATTAGCTCAGCCACTTGAGGTTCTGGAATGGAAGTGTGATGGTGTCTCCATGGAACTTTTTATAGTGCTACCTAATAGGTCAAGGGGCCATGATTCTATATGGTTGACCGTTGACTAACTCACCAAGCCATCCCACATCCTACCCATCTGAGAGTAGGGATCAGTAGAGGGCTTGGGACGTCTCTATGTACATGAGATTGTATATATTCATGGGGTTATATTGATGATAGTCTCAGATCATGATGCTCATTTTACATCCTATTTATTCAATGGATTTCAGTAGGCATTCATGACTTAGCTAAACATGATCACCAACTTTCACCATCAGATAGATGGTCAGATGGAGCAGACCATATAGACTGTTGAGGAAACGCTTCGTGCTTGTGTCCTTGATTTTGGATGCAGATCGGAGGACCACCTGCCACTGCTGGATTTCTCATACAACAACAGTTAACCATCCACCATTAGCATAGCTCCATTTAAGGCCCAGTACAAGTGACCTTACAGGTCGCCTCTATGCTGGAAAGACCTAAGGGAGTCAACACTATTGGTTCCAAAGATGGTACTGGCTATACTGAGAAGGTGTAGATCATCTATGAGTGGATGAAGACTATAAATATCCAACATAATTCTTATACTGACAGAAGACAGAGACCCTTCGAGGTTGAGGAGGGAGATCATGTCTTCCTATGGGTCTCACCCCAACAAGGATTGCAAATATTTGATCAGGGAGGCAAGCTATCATCAAGGTTCATCGTACCTTTACAGATACTCAATAGATTAAGAGAGGTGGTGTACCATCTAGCTCTCCCCCGAAGATGCACCGGGTGAAAAATGTTTTCCATGTGTCATAGCTGATGAGGTACATGCATGATCCATTAAATGTTATCGACTGGGGTGAGCTAGAAATTGGTGATGGGGAGACGTTCAGAGTTCTCAGTGGAGATAGAAGATTGATTGGAGAGGGTCCTTTGTAGATAGTCTATCCCTCTAGTGTGAGTTTGGTTATATCATAGGAACATAGAGGAGAGCACATGGGAGAGGGCGCTAAGATGCATGCTCAGTACCCCCATTTGATTCCCTAGATTTTGTTGTATCTTTTGGGGACAAAACACCCTAAGGTAGGGAGAATGAAAAGACCCAAAAATTCCCTGTAATTTTTCTAATTAATTGTAACTATTACGAGTCTGTGAAAATTTATGGCAAGTGATTTGGAGTTCTGGAGAGCCCGAAATTGAATTTTTAACTTTATTTAAGGCATGTTTAGTAAACATGTGGTTGACAGTTTCTATGTTTTGAACACTTACTTATATTAAATATATAAGGGCACCGTTGAATCAGAAAGACTAGGAGTCGCTTGAGGGAAGTTTAACTTTGACCAACAAGGGGCAAAAAAAAAGTTAAATTTTGGACTTTACAAAAAATAATTAAATAACTCAACAAGTTATTTTATTTTTTTCCCTTTCACTTTTGAGTAGTGGTGGAGGGACTTCTTGGTTGTCAGATCTTAATAGCCAGTTAAACATGGTTGTGTAACCACACCATTGGGAGCATTAATAGGTATATTAATTAAATTTAGTAATGAATCACATTAATTGTGGGGTGGGTTGATCTCCTCTACCCTTCTATTTAAAAAAATAGGGCTAGGGATTAGGGAACTGAAGAGAGGAACCTCGGATGAAGTGACGATGACATCTTTCACTAATGTAGAATAGGGCTTCGACGACCGTTGAAGGATTCAATGATGAGTGTCAAAGGATGTGAACATTCTTTTCAACCTCAAAACCCTCTTTCATAGACACTCCTTCCTCATCTGCATCAACATCCAATGAACTCAAGGTATGGGGTTTTGTCGTTTATCAATGAGTTGTATCGTTATTGAAATGCTTCATGTGTTATAATGCTAATGAAAGGGCACATGCCAAAAAAACGAGGAATGGAACCTTCACCATTCTTGGTTTGGTTGTGTTCTTTGTGGGTGACCGAGCAACAATGTCGAATGACCAAACCGGGGGCCGTGCAACATAGGTATCATCCAGGGAGGCCTGTAGGTGGGGGATAGAATAAAAAAAGACAACCAGAGCATCACTGATGGCCCGTGGAAGCTACTCTAGCATGGAGGACAACACCCGCCAGCCGTGAAGGAACTAGAACACCCAAAGGCCTCACATTAGACAAAGGAGAGGCTGGCTGGCCCCATCTGCGGTGAAGCGGGTTTGCATGCTGCGGCGGCACGCCATGAAGTTAGGCCACAACTTTTAACCATGAGGGAGGGTAGACCCGCACCTACAGGTCCGTTGCAGTCCAGTATATGAGGAACGTCTAGGTGGTGTGGTACCGCTACTAAGCCAGGCAGCACGCCGTGGAGGAGGGCCACAGCTTCAAGCCATGATGGAGGGCGAACCTGCACCCATTGGTCTGTAACGGGCCGATCCACGCTGACCGGACATAAATTGTTGTGCCAACTGACACTATAGCATTGAATACCCAAATGGCCAAAGTTGTTCGGGAGGGGGGCAGAGGCCCCACGCTCTGCCATTTGGCTGAGGGGTTCCGCGGCCCGATAGGCCTAGGCCAGCCAGGTGGACCGGACCAGACATGCAGTCCAGTGGGCTGATCCCATGGCCCAGCAGGCCGAACCAGTTCTAGTTGTACTAGGTTGAGATTATCCCCCTTTAGGTCGGGCCTAGTGGGCTGGGTCGTGTCGGTCCGGCCAGCTTGGGTGGGTCCGACCAGTTCGGCCCGTACCCGGACCCCTTTTTGTCCAGTTAGGCTTAAATGTGAATATCCCCTAAAGAAGATGTATGTTTGATGAACTTCCTACAACTACATAACCGTTAGGATGATTTTTTTCTTTTGATATAATCCACAATTGATTTGGAGAAAGTTGGAGATTTATTCGGTTAGATCATACCAGAATCTAACCAGGTCGTCGACACTAAAATGCCTATAACTTATAGACTGGTTGTTTAGTTGATGCACTATCTATTGCGATAAAAACCATATGACATGGTGGATCATCATATGACTTTTTTGAGGGACTTCGTGTTGTTTGTAATACAACCGATGACTTGAGGAGTGGTTCTCCCAATCACGCTGCGTGCAGAACCCTTCAACTAGATGAGACATGATGACTGTTGACTTTCGACTCTATGTGATTCAACGGACCAATGGGAAGCAACTATGTCTGATTTTGTAGGCCCAAATTTTTTTTAAATTCTATGTGACCTAGAATACCGAAAATACAAGACAAGAGGAGTACCTTAGTAGGCCATGGTGGGGAACAACTCTATGTGACCCGACATACCCACAATACGCGATGAGAAAAAGTACCTAAGTAGTTCAAGGATAGTGGGAAGCACCTCTGTGTGACTTGGCAGGCCCACTGTACTCAATATAAGAGGATTTTTCCAATTTCCAAGGTCTTCTATGATGAGACTGATGATTCTACTGTTACTAACCTAGATTAAACCTTGTGTGAGCTGTCTTTAGATTGATGCCTTGTGATTGAGATCATTATTTTTGGTTTTTCGTTTTTGAAATTCTGAGTTACCTTCGGGGGTCTCAGGGTACCTACTAGGTATAGTTAGACATACCCATGCTTGAGCTTCACTTGCATGTTGTTGTGTCTTGTGCAGATGATGGGAAACTTTGAATGATTCTCGAGGAGCCTAAACATGACTGTGTACGGAGGTGACCAGTGGATGTGGAGAGCTAATGTGACAAGATGTACCTACCCTTGAGTTAGGATATTGGGAGGATGACCTCATGCATTGTTTTCCCTTTTTTATGTATTTCTATTTCAGCTAGGCTTATATACTAGCCCCTTTATTTCAGTACTTACTTTTACACTCTATTGTGGTTTTTAGTTGTGGTTGTTTTTCTCTCCTTACATTGTGTTTTACTTGTACATATTGTACCATGTATTTGTGTGTATAGGTTTGGAGGAAATGCCTTTCCATTTTATAGAAATGCCTTTCCAGTGCTAGTTTCTATCCCCTGGCTTTTGGAATTCGGGTTTGGGGTAGTCATGATAGGGTCCCCAGGGAATGGGTTCTGATAGTTTCTATAAAAAACTCTGGCCACATTAGTGGTATTGTATAGTAAAAATTTCTCAATATGTTCTATAATTTCAACCATTTGATCCATATAAGAAATATCTTGATTATATAGTCTAACCTCTAAGTTCAGTACATGTGAATGGTCAGGTATGTTCTTTCTCATGAGAGATATATGGAAAAAATCATGGACTTGAGAGAGATTTGGATGAAGTGAAAAGTGATACGCTACCATCCTTGTACTATCAAGAATATCAAAGGGATCTATATACCTAGGTTTTAATTTCCATTTCTTCTTGAATCTTATAACATTCTTCCATATAAAAATTCATAAAAACACCTACACACCAAAATCATATTCTAGATAACGTCGTTGGTTATATTCATTAGATTTCTGTCAACTTTATGATTTCTTTTTATGTTGTTGAAGGTTTCTAACCTTCTCATCCATATCTATAGTGATATTAGGTCCCAATAGCTTTCTTTCTTAAACTACATCCTAGAACATTACAACCATATATTTCTTTTCTTAGAGGGCTTAATAAGAGGACATCTGAGTTCTTTAGTGAAATAAAGTTTTGTAAGAAAAATCAAATAGAGTAAGGTTTTTATACAAACCACCTTCCAAATATGGAGAATATTATATCAACATATCCACTATGGGATGAATTTTTCTTTCATAGTGACTATCCATCTGATGATGATAAGAAATATTAATACTCAATTCCAAATCAAGTGATTGATAAAGACATCGCTAGAATTTTCTATTAAACCTTATGTCTCGATCAAATGAAATATAATGCAGTGACCAATGAAACCGTACCACTTCCTTAATGCATATCTTTCAAAGTTGATCCTGAGAGAAGTCTTCTGAGATAACAAACAAGTGTGCTGACTTAATAAGGAGATCGAATACCACCCATATAGAATTAAAAACTTTAGAGGTTTTGGGGAGTCCAATAACAAAATCCACATGATGTTATCACGTTTACATTCTAGTATGGGGAATGGATGTATCATCCCCTTAGATTTTTGTCTTTTATAATTAATGTTTTATCATATGAAGAACCAAGATACAAACTCTGTGATATATCTCTTCATGAAATCCTACCGAAAGTATTCCATCCAATCTATATAAATTTTCATATTTCAAGGATCAATAGAGAATAATGAACTAAGATAACAATATAATATATCATTCTTTAAATTTAGAAAGGACAAAACACATACATGGTCCTCAAACCGTATCATTCCATCACGATCAAGGATAAAATCAGGAACATTTCAAACCATCTTTTACATCTCTATAACTTCCATATGTACCAATTTAATATTCATCTGGATGGAGGGTTGAAAATTAAATTTAGAAATATAATATTTTTCACCTTCATTCATGATTTCATACTCCATATATTGGATATTTTGTGATCCTCATCATGGATAAGCTAGTATGATCCTTTTGACTCAAAGCATTAGTCGTCTTGTTCTCTATCCAAGGGTTATAATGTATTGAGTAGTCATAATCTTTATTAAATATAACCATATACATTGGAACATGATCAAATAATTCTATGTGAATATACTTGATACTTTTATAGTCAGTATATATATAAAAATTTTCTCCATTGAGATAATACCTCTATATGTTTAATGAAAAAATTACCTTGGCTAATTTCAAATCATGTGTTATATAATTTTTCTCATGAATCGTAAATTTTTTGAGGCACAAGTGATAACCATGTTATTTGGCATAAGTAAACAACCCAATAACTTCTTTTATGTAACATAAAATAATACAAACATTTCCCCATTATATGGTAAAGATAGCACATGTGCGCTAGAAATTTTTTTTTTGATATTTGAAACATTTAAAACATTAATCTTTCTATAGGAACATAGAACCCTTCCATGTGAACTTGGTTAGAGTATTATATAGTAATGAAAAAATATAAAAAAATTGTCAATAATATCTAGCTACAACATGAAAATTGTGGATCTTATTCATCATGGTTGGTCTATGCAAACATTCAACAGTCTCTGTTTTGATGGATCTATTACAATACCATATCTTGAGATTGTGTGACCAAAAAATGAAACATTTTTCATCCAAAATTCAAAATTTTTAAATTTTTCATACAATTTTTCCATCCTTTGGGTATTTATAACAATTATCATTTAGTCTTCATGCTCTACCTTTCTATTTAATAGATATTAATATCATCAATAAAGACAAACACATACTAATCAAATTAATCTCGAAAGACTATATTCATCAAATTTATGAATATAGAAGGGGAATTAGTAAGACCAAAATGAATCACTAAAAAACTATTCTAAAAGGGCATCCAAAAATTCTTGAAAAAAATTCTTATCATCATTATCAAATTTCTTCGCGAACATTGGAGATAAATAGACTTTTTAAATTGGAATTAATACCCATACACTAAATGTAATCTCTATAGTATGTTCATACTTTTTGTGACATTGATATGATATCATAGTTTGTTTTGAATCATCAAATGTAAAATTCCCTAAAAAATAATATGGGATTTATATAGTGAAATCCAATCCATGTCTTATATAACATTAAATTCAACCAGAAGATGGATGATATGATTTGTTAGAAACCCATTCATATAAACATCAAATAGAGATGAATCGTAGACTTGAAAAAAATCATCATATCATTAGGAATTTGAACTTCAAATTCAACATCGAATCATTTGGGAGGAATATTAGCACCCTTATAAACTTATTTATATATGATAGAGTGGGTAGGTAAAGAATCAAATTAGATATTATCATTTCTAGAGTGGATGGTAATTGTACCAGTAACCAAATAATTATCACACCTCTCATTAGAAATAATGATCCCATGATATTTCCCCATATTCCTTGGATTAAGTGGTTTTTGATGCAGATCATCCTCCCCATCCCATTGGATTGGAAAATGGTTTGTATAATGGAATTTCTATAGTCACATGGAACACTGAAGTGTGGGTGGTGCATTCTGTGTGGAGTTCCCTCTATTCTCATCATTGGACAACTTCTCCACATCAGTTATAAATAATCTTCACGGTGGACTAAATTTGCATTCTTAATATATTTATTAGGCCCCATAAGACTATTATTTACATGCTTCTTTCCACACTTAGAGAATATAGGAAGGATTTTCGTCTTTCATCTATGGTTTTTAGATTTTCTATTGAACTCTATATTCTTTTTCTTATTGAAACCATGTGATTTTTATTTAACTCCAACCTCTATTCCAACATTTAATCAACAATATAAAATTATAATCCTAGATACAAAAATATCCTTTACATAACACCCTTATGAGAATTATCTTTAACCCATTGAAGAATATATTAACATTACTTTTTGGCTGGATGAAAATTCTAGAAGCATACCACACAAGTCTTGTAGAATTATCCATGCAGTTACAAATAGATTCATCATTTTTTTGTTTAAAGTAACTCATTTACATTATTGTACGAATAACATGAGGAAAGTAATTATTGAAAAATATGTTAATGAACCAGCCATAGTATATAGATTCAATTTCAACTTGTTTCCTTGCTTCCATGATTGGAGTCCACAACTGGTCTACATCACTGTATAACCAATAAATAACCAGAATGAATTTCTCATGTTCCAAACACTAGAGAATGAGTAATATATTTTTAGTTGTATTGATACATTATTCAAAAATATTTAGATCAGATGTCCTAAAAAATATGGTGGACATTATCTCATTATGGACTCAATAGAATTTTGTTCCCAACCATTATCATTTGGATGACCAACATGGTTCATATCTTGAAAAATTTGAGTGAGCATGGAAACAATATTATTAATTATAGCTCCCATAAAATTCAATTTCTCATGAGGATAGTCATTGAATTGTCCATCACAATTTCCATCAATGTGATTCCATTGGTTTCCATACAATGATTAAAACCAAAAAGCAAAGAGTAAGAAATAATTTTAAAAGGTAGGAACCACATTATAAAGAAAACCACTTATATGACATCTAAATTATGTCACCTTATTTAATCTATGACCCCTTAGGATTATCCATAGATACATCCCTATACATATCCTTAGAAACATATATTGGGATCTCCCCATTGTTTTCTCATCCTAGTTTCCAAAGGTTATCTGAAGTTTTTCTCTAATACCAACTATAGCATCCCTCAATTATAGAACAATAAAATTTCACTATTTTTTGGAATACATAATATATTACACAAATAGATTTCCATAGAATGTATTATTTTAGTCCCGTTAGAAACATTGAGATAAAAACTCTCATACATATGTGAAATACACTATCTCCCAGAAGATTCTTCAACACTATCACCCTTCTTAGACATATCATACCTAATACATATCTTCAAAAATTAGAGAAAGTAAGCATAAAAATGGGTGTTCTTAGATTCTTAGTAAGGGTATAAAAAGACATATGTAAGAATATTATGAGCAAAAGTGTAGAAGAAAATGTTCATGGAAATAGATGATCATACACTAAATATCAAAGATCATATATATGAGTCATGGAATAAATATTAGTACATCATAAGACATGAATAATAAGGGAATCAAGAGAATGATCCATGAAATCATAACATGGAATAAGACACGAAAATTGTAGCAAACCAAAAAACATGAAAAATCAATTCCTATAAGTCAAGGTGCATTTCCAAAACATATCATGAAACTTCATGGGGACTAGACGGATTAGTAAGGACAAACTACAATACTAATTCACAGTCCATTCCTTATAAGGTATTGGGATTCCCTATATTCCCATAATAGATTAGGTTTCCCCATCTTCCATTTTGAATCAAATCCGTTGACTTTATTCACATCCTTATCTCATTAGATATTAATATTTGACCAATGCATTATAGGGAGATTTAGGTAAAACCCAAAATAAAATTAAAAACTTATATATGTGTTCCATAAGAATAAAGGTTATTCATTATACTAGAACATGTGGAATGAAATGGGTTTTACAAACATAATTCAATCATATCATAACTCATGAAAAATAAGTGGGTTTCATAAATATTAATCCATAATAAAAATAATCCATTATTATAAATAATAATAATGGTATTATTGATACATATCACTGGTAAAAAATATGTAACATCAAATAATGTTATCATACATGGAAAGGAATCTTAAGAGATCACTTGAAAATAATTCTTGTGGAAAACTTCCTTTTGTTTTTGAAAATGACTTCTTTTCATAAAATAAAATGAAATTTAAAAAATTTAATTTAAAAGTATCTCTATAAAATTTTAAGAGTAAATTAAAATCATTATGGTTTCATTATTATTGAAAATTTCATTCGTTCATTATATGTTAAAAAACATTCCTTTCATACTTTTTCTGGAAAAGTCACAAAGCCCCTTGTTTGGAAAATGATAAAATGATTCCTTTTAAACTATGTAGTAAGAAGTAAAAAAGGGAAAAAATGACACTAAAAATACATAGGATAGTAATAATAACATTATTAGAAAATTTAGACATGGAAGATAAATTTTCCCCAATATAGACTTAAAATGAAACAATCCCAAATATTAAGGATATTGTGAAATAAATACTCATCACTTTTTAATTAGTAGAACTATTCCCCATGAATGAAAAGAAAGATATATGGATATTAAAATATCATTATATTCTGGATAATACTAATAAAATACATTTATGAGTAGTATATACAGCAAGTAGAAGAAACGAGTAGTCTATAAGGCATGTGTCCCACAAAAATAAAAGTGAGACATAAATCCATTACCTTAAACATTAACTCCCTTAATACTCATCCAAAACTCTTGTATAATAAATATAATTTTGTTATAAATCTACCTTAGGACCATATTAATATACATAATATAGTATATTATTAACTTATGACTTTATATTCCTCTATTATAAATAATTCCATGTTAATGTTATATTTCAGGTAATAACCCCTTTGTTTACCATACATGTTTTTCTTTTTTATCCATGGTCCTGTTACATAAATCATGATTTCATGATCAAAAGAATGATAGATAATATATATATATAAATATATATATACAGTATACATATATTCATGATGATTCATAAAATTTATTTGTATAAAATAAAAAACAGCGTTCATTGAGACCGTAGTCCGTATATACGCATGGATACAGGTTTAATTTTATCTTATAGTATTAAAAGAAAGAAAATAATATGATATATTATCATTATATAATCATTTTAATGTTATAAACATCATATATATTCATAAAATTCGTCTTTATTACCATTTATGTCAAATATATATGAAAAAATAATCACATTGCATCGTGGAGATGGTAAGAAATACTTACGCACATGCAACATTATCATTTCCCAAAAGATTACATAGGAAAAATGTATATATGATATTTATATTACCAAAGTATAATACTCTCATAAATATCATATATAAAAATTAAATACATTCTAATTCTCACTCATAAAATACGGTAATGGAAAAATGAATTGTATCACTATGTAGAGAGGGTAATCTATACAAACGCATGAGCGATACATTCACTTCTTATTTGATGGGAATGAGGAATTATAATGGATTTTTCATAACCATTATAAAATTTTAGAATATTTATAATGATTAATTTATTATTTTATTATACATATCATAGATTTAGTGGAGGAATATAAGAGTATAAAAAGAGAGTGATCAGTTGGAGTGAATACCTATTATTCGAATTGAATCCTTCAGATCTCATCTAATGGACTATAGAGTTGTCCATTGGGAAGACAACACCTAAAGAATGTGGATATTAGAGTTTATTATAAAATTTGGTTTATGTTGGTCTAGATATAAGAAAAAATGTGATTAAATGAGATGAGTGTGGAGGTTTCCTTTTATAGTGTAGGTGATGGATACCTTTAGAATCTTCTAAAATATTGAAATATAATAAATTGAATCTCAATAAAAATACCTCCAAAATTAAATTTATTAGAATATAAGATTATATAGAGTTGAAATAGCATCATAAAATATATTTTATACATGTTTTGGTATTTTTTAACTTGATATTTTTTATTAACCTTTAGTTAACTTATTTTAATTTTAACCAAGGCAACAAATATTTTGATGTTTAAATGTTGTAATACATACTTATGGAATGTTAATTAGTTAGTAAATTAATTATTTATAAAAAATTTCAACATATTAAATTTTTTAATGATTTTGTATAATTTTTACATTTATTTTTAGAAATTATTTTCACATAAATTTCGTAAGAGACAATTTTGACACTTCATTAATATAACATTATAGAAATAAATACTAAAAGTTAACTTCAAAAAAATTCGTTTAATATACCCTTATAATGTTATATTAATCTATAAAATCCATCAATAACCTTAATTATGTGAAATTATATTTCTTTTATTGTTTCAAATATCATTTAGATGATTGTTTTATTAATTGAATAATCATTACATCTTCATTTTGTAATTATTTCTAGAATAATTTCACTACAATAAAATAAAAACAAATTTATGTGTATATATAAAATATTTATATTTAATAATAATATATATATTCAAGGAGATATTATATTTATCCCCATATAAAAAATATTATACTTATTGAAAGTAAGAGTGTGACATATTATTCCTCTGTTTGATTTTAATCACATCTAAATCATTTTCATGGAAAAGTATCCATTAAATAATTAAATTTCAAATACTTAGGTGATATGGGTCGAATTAAATTCATCCCAAAATATGTTATCAAGTGTTAGGGTAATTTTATAATGTTAATAATATTATTTTTATCTTTATTTATTCAATTTTACCCTAAACTGTGGTAAATAGAATTACCGAAGTCTCTATTCCTATTATACAAAATAATAGACAACTAATTAACAAATTTGGAACATATGAATCAAAATTTTGAATCCATTTTTCAAAATTCAAAAAACAAAATTTTATAAAATTAATTTAAAATTATTTCAACTGACGAAATGAGAAAATGGGTTTTAAGGTCAAAATGTCCAAAAGATTGAATTGATTTTATATACAAATTCAATGTTAAATTCCATAAAATGGCCAAATTTGGATTAAATGATAAAAGATTCATGTAATTATACTTTAAAATAAATCAAATATATAATTTAATAGAACAAATTATGTAAATGAAAAATTTGTTTTCAATTAAAGTATTTTTCACTATTTATTAAAACATGAAACTTATCAGAAAAATAGAAAAAAATTAACCAAAGAAAATATTAATATTATTCATTATGAAAACAAATTTATTTATTAAAATTTAATTTTTTAAAGTGTCCAAAACTATATTTAAAACAAGTGCACCATAAAAGGGATGCAAAATTGTCTTTTTAGAAAAATACTTCTTTAATGCATATAATTGGATTTGTTCTCGTATCATGTTTAGAAAACAAATAAGATAAATGTTAAAAATTAAATTATATAAATATATATATCATTAATATAATCAATACGATTTAAATTTGAATTTATTTATATAAAACACACTAGTGAATATTTAGATAATATATATTAAAAAACTTTTATCTTTTAAAAAAAGTGGATTACATTCATTTACAATTAAATTTTCAATTATTTATTTGTAAAACGTAATTTCATAATTTTTTTACAACTGTTCCAACCTTCCATGATCACAAATGGGTTATAATTTACTTATTTAAATAAGTATAATAATAAAATTTTGTTTCTTAGAAACTTAGTGTTACTTGCAATAAAAACTAAACTTTTGATGTGTGTAGAGCAATCTTACCTCGTTTTAGCGTATAAAACAATACATCAAAGATATATAATTTAATTGAATAAAATGTTAATAAGATCCCAGGGAGTTATAATAACCAAATAAAACAAATAAATTAATATTCATGGAAATGATTATTCATGAAGATGAGGATAATCATTCTTTTAGACTATGTTCAAACACAAATTCCATTCAAATTTTTAATAAAACATCAAAAGTAAAACATTTGGTGAATGCATATAAAATTAATTCCAAATAATTGTATAAAAAGTAATATAAAGGAAAAAATGAATCAAAATAATCATTAAATAATTGTAGAAATATTTTTGGAAAAAAAATTAATGAAAATATATATATGGAAGAAAATAATCTTGATCAAAGATGGAAATGAAGTTGGTATTCCTTGAAAACAACTATTCAGTTTTTTTAGTACATAAATTGATCAAAATGAAAGAGAAAAATGTTTTTCCATATATTAAAATAGGATAATAAAATATCATATATCTTACCGATATATAATATAATTTGATATTTATAAATTTATTCATAAAAAATATCATTAAAAATGAAATTGTTACATAAAACCCATACCTTAAGTTTCTGTTTCTTCATAAGTGATCTAAAATACTACATAATAAAATCAAAATTGTTATAATTCTATAATATTACCTTAATTAAACCTATAATACCTTGTATGATTTAATTATAACATTTTATTTCTAGTTCATTAATAATATTTCACTGCCATCGTCATTTTAGGTGTTAACTACTTCATTTATGTTTTATATTTTATTTGGAGGATATGGTCCTTAAACTTTGATAATTTTTCCTTCATCTATATAAAATTAATAATTTTATACATATCATATATATTAATTAACTATATATATATATATATATATCAATTTTTATAAAGTGATGAAGTAAGATGAATTACATCACTATGTGGAGACGGTAGTCTGGATGTACGCATGAGTGATCTTTTGTCAGTTTTTGATGGATGGAATGAAATAGAGGTAAATTATAATTCATTTTATTGAATAATTTATGCATAATAAATATCTTATAAATATATTAAATGTATCCTTTCTATTATTATTGTAGAAATGAAATAGAAAAAATATCGGAATAGTTCAGGGATGTTGTAGCCGAGACACACGTACGAGCGACATTATCATTTCCCAATGGACCAGAAGGTAGTAAGGTAGATATGAAATTAATATAAACAAATTAATTATTTAATAAATATAATATATAAATATTAATTCCATTATAGTAACAAAAAATATATTATGGTGATGGAAAATGATTCATATCACTTCAGGGATGTGGTAGTCCAAATGTACACACAAGAGATACTTTAATTTTCTACATGGAATGAAATGGGAGGAAAATTGTTTTTACATCATTATAATAAATTTTTACTGTATTTATGGGAAATTATTTATATCTTTTTTAGGGACACCACAAGTATATTGTTTTAGAAGAAGAAATAAAATTTGAAGATCTCAATTATGATTTAACCTCTTCTTTGAGATACCTTTTTTGCCTTACACCTTATTCCTAAAATGATAGGAATTAGAAGAAGGGAAGAAGATATAAGATGAATAAAATTATTCTAGTATGGGTTTTTATAATGAATTTTCTTTAATATAAGTCTCAAATGGTTTTAATAATTAACATAGAAAGGTGCCCTTTTATAAATGAGGTGAGGGACAAACATAGAGTTTCTTAAAATATTTCAATGATATTATGTCATTTTCATGGGAAGGTGGCTCTAAATGCATAGTTATTATATTTTAGAATAATATAATCCTGAAAATATTTAGAAAATAATAATTTCATTGTTTTGGGTTGTAATCACACCCTTATCCTTTAGTTTAACACCCCAGTGACCCGTTTTATCTTTAATTGTGGTGAAAAAATATTACATTTTTATGTTCACTAGAAAAAAAATAATTTAAAACTATTAAATTATATTAATTATTATAATTAAAAATAATTAATCAAGTTTACTTGATTAAATATCTATATGTGGTGGAATTTAATTTAATATAAGCGCACGAACTGCAACAAAAACCAATTTTTTCAAAATTGATTTTTTTAAGAGTAAAATAAAATTTAATTCCATTACATGTCTAGTAAAAACCATAAAATAAATGTTAAAATATTATATTTAATATATATTATATAAATTTAATGAAAAAAACTAATTAATTGATATTAACATAATTTATTATGGTAAATACACATTGTTCGTATATAATATTATTAAAAAAGTGTGTTTTTATCCCAAAAAATGAACTCATAATAGAATAAATTATAATGATGATTCCAATGTAATTAATTATATAATTTAAGATAATGTTACATATTTTTTACATTAAGATCAATTCAAAACATAGAGGGACTTTTTATTCAAATGAAATAAATGTTTTCCCAAAATTGCTTATTATTTACTATTCACCAAAAAAGGTTTCAGAAAATATAAAAAACTCACCATTAGGTTGTATAGAAATATTGATTTCAATAAAAATATTTATTTCCTAAAATATAATTCCTAAAAATGGTAGAAATTAATTATAAATCACGTGTGAAATTGTTTTGACGTTTTTCATGAAAAATTATTTTCGAAGCCTAAAATGGCATTACTGAAAATTGATTACACATTTATTATGAATTAAAAAATAAATTTGCATTATGTAAAACAATTATAATTTTTTTTCATAAACTATTAATATAATTTGTACCTGCATATTTAATGGTTAGGTAATAACATTTTACTATATCATGGTTCATATAGAATTAATGTTTCATGAAAGGAAACCTACTGAATACAATAAGTTTATTTCAAAGGAAATACATGTAAAAGCATTGGGTTTCACAGATTTATTGTAATAGCATTCAGTTAAGATTCTATAAGATTCATGATTAATATTTAAGGGTCATTGCAAAGCCGTATTGTTCATATAATTTCATTAGAGTCATTTTATACTCATATTAAATACCATTTAAAGTAAAAAATGAATATTGTAGGGTATAAATAAAAGATAATTAGATTGATACGAATATATTGAAAAACTAGAATACATTGGTGTCTTTTATGAGTCTTTTCATTTATTGATTTTTTTTAATGTTTGATTTAATTCAGAAGATGTGCAACCAGACTTGAAATTTTGAAATATCATAGGCTATTGGTGAATTATATGATTCAAGATTATAATTACAAAAGATTAAATTAGACGATCTTGGAGTAATATTAGTGAGAATTTTATATTTAAATATTTGAAAAAATTTATTAGGTATGAACTACAGAATAATTTATAAGGTCATTTAAAAGTTTAAAATAAATTTCATAGAATCAAAAAAAATCCACTATATACTTTTAAAATATTATTCACATAATTCAATGAATATAAAAATAAAAAATTTAAAGAAACAGATAATATAAAAGATATTTTTCTTCAGAATAAATTTGTGTGAAATTATTTTGTAGAGTATTATACACATAAAAAACCTAGAAATAAACAAATAAAAACATATTTCATTAATGGAGATCATTATAGAAGTCAATAATTAAACCAGTAAAAATTTAAAATATTTTAAGGAGATAAAAATTAGAAAATAAAAAAAACTAGAAATGCAAGACCTAGATCATACTATTCTTTTAGAATTATCTCTCCCATGAGAAACACAATGGAAAAGAAACAGAATATTAGTAAACCAATAATTATTTTATGAAAGGAAAATATAAAAACATTGGAAGAGTTATATTGAATGTTTTATGAATAAATTAAATGGTATTTATAGGATGTAATATGAGAATTTTAATAGTAACAAGGCATTTATGAATAGTTACTTGACTTTTAGAATAGTAAACCAATAGTTAAGAATAGTTATATGGACATTGGAATAGTAATTTTACCAAAACAAATTGAGTAGTATCATGTAGATAATGTTTACCTTAACAAAATAAAGTGAATATTAATAATATAATTCCTCATCAATAAATTTTAAAAATACTGAAAGCATCATAATATTTGTTTCTAAATTATATTTTGTTGAAACTGTAATTTTATATTACGAATTAAAATTAACCATGTCAAAAAATTATTTAGATAAAATAAAAATAATGTTTTTAATAAAAAATCTATAATTCCCTAAGGGTGGTTTTAAAAAAAATGGTACTTATTAGGCTATTTTTTATGAATTTTATGAAATAAATCAATTTTAATGTGAATGGTAAAAATATTGTTTTTTTTCATAACCAGTGTATTTTATTTACATCATCCAAGAGATAATAATGATATAAAAGATTATATAAATTATGGAAAAATAAAAAAAATATAATAAGATAAAGGACTAATATATAAACAGTAAACATAAATTAAAAAAATGTATTTTCTAAAGACTAAAATGACAATGGTTTCCATTAAAATATGAAATTTTTATTTTTCAACTTTCTATTTTCATAAACTAATGAATTCAGTTTTTTAAAACCTTTAAAATTCAAAAAATAATTTTTTTAATTCAAATAATTCAAAAATGTAAAAAATATAAGTATCTCAATGTTTCTTAGTGAAAAATAATTTTACACAATATTTTAACTCAAAATATCCCTCTTTTAATTTATAAACACCCCCTCTCCCTCCCCTTTGAAAACCACATCTCCCTCACATAAAAAATCCAAAAAACAAAAATATTAAATCTCTTATGAAACTAATAATACTTTGGGAAATTTTCTAGTCACTAAAATATGATAATTAAAGGATTTTGGTGTTGTATAAATGTTGAAACACTTAGAAGAGGGTAATTAACCATCAATTCTCTCTTCTCATTTACCTCATCTCTTCCCTATTTTCGGAATTCCATTTAAACCAAAACCTTATAAAATTAATTAATTATCATATTAGCTTTACATTATTAATTTAACACACAATATTTATTGTATTTGTTAAATATTTATATGACATACTTCATATTGATCAATTTTAAAAATTTCCCATTAGTGGTCTGTTAACTGCCCGTGAGGACACTACCAACTCACTACTGATCATCACCATTGTAGATGACTAGTATAAATTATTTATAATATATAAATATTTAATTATATTTAATTTAAGGTTGTATAATTAATTTTCATAATTTTCAAAATGAAAATTAATTAAAATAATGATATATAAACAATAAATTATAATTCAATGAAAACATGACATCAAAACAATTCAAATTTAACAGAGAGTATTATTAAATATATTCCACTAATTAAATAGATCAATAGTAAAATAAATGAATAGAATTAAATTTTGGTTAAATTAGTTAACAAACATTTATCTATTATGAAGGAGGTATAAATGAGATAAAATACAATGGGATTTATGGTGAGGTTATTCTCAAACCCTACTCCTTTCTTTTGGGTTTGTAACATATTTATAATAATTTTAAGTATGGATTCATTTGATATAGTCTCTAAATATCATATCATTCATATTTAATTTTTTTTTATTCTTATGGATTTGCGTGTTTCTATTTCATTAAAGTGATTTCAATAAAATAAATATATTTTTAATCTCAAAAGTATCTCAATTATTCCACTTAAATGATTTCATCTTCTCCATATGATCCATAAATTTTTATAAAATATTGACATGAACAAATATATTTTTTTTCCTTCTATTTTTTAAAATTTCAAATGTTATAGTGTGAATTTTGATTTACTCTACCCGTGGTGAAACTCATTCCCTTCCATGATTTTATTTTTATTTATAATTTTTATAAGATTATTTTCTATTTAGAATGAATTATTATGATCATTTATGATGTGAAAGGTTAACCCCTAATTATATACCATTTTGATTCACTAGTTATTGTTATATATCTCATTCAATTCTATGTATTATACATTTACATGATGCTATATTTTTTATATAGTAATGATGTAATGATTAATTAACATATTCTACGGATGAACATGATATATGATTTGTTCAAAATAATTTATGTTATTTAACAGCTACATTATAAAGTTTCGTTGTTATACATATTCCACATTCTTAATCATTTTTAAAAAAATGCATCCATCTTAAATATTTGATGATATTTTTCTTACTATGTTCAAATGATTATTATTCATATACATTCTCAAATTAGTTTCATATCTCATTTCCTTTAGTTTTATTCTCATCCTTTCATGGGTTTTAGATCAACCATTATTTTAAATATTTACTCAATTGATTACACATACTAAGAATAATTTAGAAGAAAATATGATGACTCGGTTGAAGGAATTTAATTTCATTCAAGTTTTTTCTATATGGATTTATTGTACACTGATATTTTTCCCATAGTACTAAACCATTTCATCTAGGATTTTTTTTTATTATGTTATTTGTCTTAAAAATTATTTAATAACAATTTGTAGAATATTTGGGTCCCCATTAATGGTATTAGAGGCATAGTTTAGTTAATTTGTGAATTAGTTTTACAGAAGATTAATGAAAATTATAGGGATAATCCTAGGTAAAGGAAAAAATACAAAATTTTAGTAAATTAAGGAGTGTGTGGTCAAAAAATAGTAGCATCAATATCTGGATAATTCAAGAGTATATGGTTCTAGAACATATGCATCTAGAGGAAATAACCATGATAATGGTTGGTTGGGGATTTACACAATAATTACCCTACAAAAGTATACTGGACCATATTTCACACCTGGATTGACACTCCCATGGTATATTCTATAGTATATTCATATTATATTTATAAGAAATTATTAAGGATATATATATATATATATAATGTAATTATTCCTCTTATTATTATTAATATAATAGATTATGTGATCTAAGAAGAAAAATTTGAGAAGTAAGATAAACTTTGGAATCCTGTAAGATATGAATTTCTAATTTATTTTCACATGAGAATAAATGATTTATTCATGTATTATCAAATTAAGTTTTTTACAAACCATTCTTGTTGTAGAAAATGGTGGGAATAAATAGAAATAATATGAACAACCGACTTAATGGATAATGAAATAGTTGTTCAAAACACATTCCCTATGTAATGGGAGGTAGAGTTAAACAATTCATGGATCTTATTACCCACTTATACCATGATTTTAACTATAAACTAAACTAAATTCAACATCCTCCTTAACCCAAAAGTATATAGCTAAAAATTTAGTTTTTATGTGCTAATTGCATCTTATGTTTAGGGGATCCTCCCATATATTTATTGTTGTACAATGGGTCAAATCCATGGAAAATATATTTTTATTTATCCATTATTTGGGAATGTAGAATGTTAATTTGGTTTTCTATTATTGAGATGGTTAATTTTTCAATTATGGGCATTGAGAAACAATACAAATATGAAATATGAAATTGAAGAAATATAGTGGTAAAGAATTATAGAGATTTTTACATCATGTATATCTCTTAAACTCTTCAATAATTGTGGGAAATATAATTTCATGAGATTAATATAAACGAGAGTTAATTTATCATGGATTACAAGGAAAATTTAAAAAAACATATATGTAACACCTTGAGTTTTATTCTAAAAATTGATAAAAAATAAACATATTCTTTAGTATATTAAAATGAAATATCTGAAATTATATAGCTATCCAAGGATTAGGGAGTTACAGAAAACTAGTTCAATGTTCTCTCAAATAAGATATAGAGTTTATATAATTGTCCTATATATATAGATATAAGAATATAATAATGGATTTTCTATATGGAGAATCTAATTATAAAGTAGAAACGAAGATCCAATGATCCATATGTCAATGATGTGGAAAAAAGCATCTTGATATTTATCTTAAATGGATGAGAACATACATTATGATTGGAAAAAATGACACTAAACTAATGAATTTTGAGGTGACATAAAGAAGACTACTAACATGATATATGGAAGGAAGAAACCACCCAATTCACCACTCGTGGTTCGATGATTCTATAATTGGGTGTAAGGGAACTATGAAAGCTAGTGCACAAAACTAAGGGTATTCTCATGTACTCAACATCATCAACCACAAATGAAAATGATTTTAGGGAAATATTATTATATCACCACTAATATGGTGGGTAATACAAGTGATGTTACACAAGGTAAATTACATATTCACTCAATAATGGAAAAAGGTTTTATTTGATTCTGGTTCTAAAAATTCATTTATGTCCAATATGTTTTCTAAAACTGTTGAATCACATCCCAAATACCTTGATGTAGATATTTCTATAAGAACACATAGTGTTGTGATCATTGAATCACATGTGTTGTAATCAACTCATATTAGTGTTTGTGGGATGATTCTTCTAGTGAATCTTATTATTTGTCCTTTTGTGGAATTTGATTCAATACTGGGCATAGATTGGATCTGGATATATAGAGATCACATCTATTAATGGGTAAAGAAAATCTTGTTCCATATCATGAACCATCCCATTCTACTTTACAAATGAAATCAATGTGATTATTATCCTATTGAGATTCCCTAAATTGAGTGGGTGGTGATACTAAGGGAATAAACACATCTTCATAAAAAACATGAGTCAAAATAAATTATTAACCTTAATTGTGTCCACATTATATTGGAATATGATTATCTATTTCTTATATAGTTTCCTGACCTTACCCATGATGATGAGGTTGAATTATCAATATAAATATTACCTAGATCCACTTCTATCTCTAATAATCCTTTAAGATAAACCAAATCGAACCGATGGAGTTAAATAACAAGATAAAATATCATTTGGAAAGGGAATAAACACCATATTTTATCTCATGGGGATGAATTAGCAATATTTTTCATAAATAAATAAGGATATATATGTCTAAGAAGTGTTTACTATGAGATCCATAGGATCTTCATAAATAACAAGTATCCAATACCATGGATTGATGAATATTTATGCCAAATTTTAAGGGATTAGTACTTCGTAAAATTTTCTATTATATATATATATCCTTAACTAATGGTTAATAGGGAAGGTATTTAGAAGGAATCCTTTTGTAAGTGATATATACATTAAGTGTTCATAATAATTTCATTATTCATTACGAATTCCATATAGATCTTCTCGTATTTGGTAAAAGTAATCACTATAGAATACCTTGAAAATGTTATAGTAGACATTATGGATTTTATTATCATTCACTCTAAGAGAAAGGCTCAACATGAATAGCATTCAAGGATTATTCTAGAAATATTTGGATGCGTATATTGAGTGGTAATTTAATTATGTGAAACTTATGGATGAAAAGTCATATTTTTGGGTAACATGATCACATGTTTGAGAATGAATGTGGACCCTTCAAAGGAAAATTTAATTGAACAATGGTCTAGACCCAAAATAATCACCGAGGTTTGTAGTTTTATTAGAATAGCTTGATACTATCGATGGTTTGTGAGAAACTTCTCATGATTATCTATCCAACTAACTTAGTTAACATTGAATGGGTAAAATCGTTTTAAGATATTATAATGTGAGGAGTCCATTATAGGGATCCAGATGAAGATAATCTATAAAACTATAATCACACTACCATTAAGTGTAAAAGGCAGTGTGATATACTAAGATGCTTTAAATAAAGGACTAGTTTGTGTAGTCAAACAAAATGATAATGTTATAGTCTATTCCTCATGATAGATGAATATCCATGTGGAGAACCAATTGATGCATGATTTGGAGTGAATAGTTGTGATCATCACATTAATGACTTTGTAGCACTATCTCCATCATGAAAAGTATGATATATACATAGATCACAAGAGTGTAAAGAATATATTCAAATCGACATAATTCCACAAGAATTAGTGAATATGGTTAGATTTAATCTTGGAATATTATTCATATATTCATTTACATTTGTGAAAAGTGATCAAGGTGATTGATACTATTAGAAGAAAATAACTTGTTAAATTATCCATGATGGATATAGAGAAAGATCATATCATCTTGGATATTCCAAGGATGGATCTAGATATTATAATGGTATGGAATATATCCCACCTATCATAATTCATTCCCCAACAATCTATCCATGAGATGATCAATGATACATAAATGAATAATTTAGTGCTTCAAAATAAGGTGGAAGTAATAATATAGTGCACACTTCATGAATTTCACTTCAATGAATATTGTTTAATTTATTTAGGAACCAGAATATTGATGTCTTAATCGCCTATGAAAAAAATTCTATTTTATAATGATCATAGCTCATATTTCTCAATATATCCTGGATGAAAAAAAGTGGTATTGAGATATTTAACATCACTTCTTGTGGGACAACATGAATAATGATATTTTGGAATACACCTCAATGTATCTAGTATGTAAACAAGTTATGGCTGGAGGGAAAGAGTATACAAGGATGTGGAATCCATGACATATACCAATATAGAAATGGAACAAAATCATTATGGAATTTGTGATGGGTAGTATTAATATATCTAAAAGAAAAAATTTGATATGGGTTGTGGTAGATTGAATCACAAAGATTAGCCATTTCATCACTATTCTGGAATATATCTGTCTTGAATAAATTTCAGATTCATACATTAAGGATGAAGAGAGGCTATAAGAGATACTACATTCAATCATATATGATATTGATCTAGTATTTTTTTTACTAAATTCTAAATGATTCTACAACATGGTTTGTAGTAGTTTGACTCGCAATGATTACCCATTTCATAACTATTTCGTAATATATATCTATTGAATAAATTTCAAAGACATATAAGAAAGATGATGAAACCATGAACCATACCAATAGAGAAATGGAAGAACATCACTATGGACATTGTCATTCATAGTCTGAATATATCTAAAGGAAACAATGTGATATGGGTTGTGGTATATTAACTCATAATGATTAACCATTTCATTAATATTTAGAAATATATCTCTCTTTAATAAACTTGAAATACATGCGTGAATGATGTAGAAATTCAACATGGGGTAATACATTTTATCTTATCTGTTATTGATATAGTATTTAAAACTAAATTCTAAATGATTCTCTGACATGACCTGAATACATAGTTGAAATTCAATACAACGTTCCACCCCCATAATGAAAGAAAATATGAATTGACTATTTAGATTGTTGAAGACATGTTGAGAGATTTCTTGATGGAATTAAAAGGAGGATGAGATAGAAATTTTACATTATTTGATTTCTCAAATAACAACGGCTCCCACTAAGTGTTAAAATTGATCCATATGAAGCTCTATATTGTAAAAAATGTATAACACAAACATGTTAGAATGATTATGATAAATTAAAGATAAATAGAACTAATATTGTGAAATATATGAAATAGATGGTTCACGGAATCTAGGAACATATAAAAACTGGTCAAAGTTGGTATAAGAGATATGTTAAAAACCATAGAAGGGACCTAGATTTTGAATTTGTATATAAAATGTAACTTTGAATATCAATATTTAAGTGATGTTTAGAAAGAAATGAAGACTGAAGCCTAATTATATTAGACCCTTATAGATCCTTGATTAAATAGTACTTTTGGCGTACTGGTTATCATATAAAACAAACCAGGCTTATGTTCATGATGTATTCCAAGAATCTTTCTTGAAGAAGTACATACTAGATTCCTCACACATATTGAACCCTTAGGTGGTACAACAAGAACCTGATATTCTATTACGAAGTGAAACCAGTGATGATCCTAGATAGTAGAGACATATTTATACCAATAAAATAACTCACTTTATCATTGTGTTGTGGTGAAACCAAAAATTAATGAGGAAACATGGGATCTTGAGAAAACAATAAAACAGAAGCACTATTATTTAATCTAAACCAGTAATATGAATTGATATTTTGGGATGAAAGTTATAATTGGTGGAAGAATATAACCACCCAAACTTCATAAATGGCTTCTTTTTGAATAAATGTGTGTTACATTTTATTTTATAGTATTATACACATAAAATCCATTAAAAAAACCAACAAAACTTTATATTTTTAATGGATATCATTAAAGTAGCCTAATATTAACCCTTGAAAATGTAAAAATATCATAATGGGAAAAATAGTAAATTATAAAAATAGAAATTTGAAAATTTTGTTCTACCCAATGTTCTAGAATTTTCTATCCTATGAAAAAAACTATGGAAAGGAAACAAATTATTATAAAACTAATGGATATTTTAGAAACAAAAAATATTCAATCTTGGGATGAATTTTAGAGAATAATGTTTGAAAGAGTGAAGAAATATTTATTGAATGTAATATAAACTTTGGAATAATATATTGAAATTTTGGAAAAGAAATATGACTATAGGAATAGAGACATGACTAATAAAATAGTTTAGTTTCTTATAAATAAATATCACGTAAAATAAAATAATTTTATTTTATTAGTATATTCTATCAAAAATAAATATAAATATTAAATTAAGTGTTAATGTATTATTTATAAAGTATTTTATTTTTGAAAAAAATAATTTAAAAATATTAATTCACATTGATATAATTTTTTTTGATAAAATAAAATTTATTTTTTAACATAGTATGATGAAATTTTCTAAGGATATTTTTTTTGGAAATTATCTGAAATATTTCTAATTTTTTTCTATTGGTAAAAATATTTTTTTCCATAAATATTTTATTTTAATTACATAAATCAGTAACTAATAATGAAATAATAATTTATATTACATATGTATCGACCAAAAACCAATTTAATATGATAAATGAATTATTTCAAAATAGTAATCATAAATGACAAACATAAAAATTGTTTTCCAAATATGGTATTATAATATATTCCCTTAAAATAATTTTTTTCATTATTTAAAATTAAATTCTAATTAACTAATGCATTTGGGTTTGGTAAGAATTAAAATTCAAAAAAATTATTTAATCCAAATATATATATATTAATATTTTATAAATATTACTTAAAAAAAATTCCCAACAAAATTATTTTTTTCAATATTTTTAATAAAAAATACCTTGATCTCCTTCCTTGAAAAACCACTTGCATCTCAATTATAAATGCCTTTAATAATAAATAATTCACAATCCAAATAACCTAAAAATTATTTTGGATGTTCTTGAGTCATTAAAATCTAATAATTTAAGGATATTACTTCCATAGAAAAGAAACAACACTGAGTAGAAAGTATATTTTCCTAAAATTTTGATCTCATATTCCTATTCTCATCCTAATTTTCTATATTCCTATCAAAAATAATATTGATAAAATAAATTGTTTAGTATTATAAAATTTTATTAATGATGTTAATGAACAATAATTATTATATTTTAGATATATTTTTAAGAACAAAATTTTTTCTACAATATAAAAATCCCTTAAATTTATATTTGAATTTCCACTTATATATATATACATAAGAATTAGTAAGGGGTTAATGAAGTTTTTGGGAGATTATATGGTTTTTTGAAGCAAATAAATATAGTTTTATAGAACTAGTTTGAGCAACATGGTTTGCACATAGTTAGTAGTGACTGTGTGACTGAACCATGCATCAAAAAGAGGGGAAAATGGTTTGTTTAACTATATGAGGGAGACCTATTTTTTTCATATCCTATAAAAAATATATCTATTTGTTGAAATAATTATGCATGGTCTATAAACCTAACCATGGGAGGTGTGTATTCCTTGTACAATGATCACGCACAGGTTTTACAGAGTTTTTCATAATCTATGGAATGTCAGGTGGGGGTGTGGCCTTGGAAATTATGGGTGAATGTATGTTACACAGTTTGGCCAACCATGTGGCCAAACCTTTTACCCATTAAAAAGGAGGGAAAAAATTCCCGCTTAACCCTTTAATAATTCCTCCTCCTTGTTGATCTCCTATTCACACACAACAAATCCTCCATTCGTGGAAGCTCTCCACTTTCCTCTCATTTAGGTTCCTTTGGATCTCGAACATCTAGACTTATAATTGCACATAGTCAGCTATTTTTTATCACTCTTTGTAATTATACAATTCATATTGATTTCTTGTCTACTTTCTATCATATTCATTGTTAATATCATCATAAGAGAAATTCTTCTCTATTTTTATGGTGTTAGTATTCTTTTCTAGTGTATTTCGTTTGAGCTCAAATCTAAAGAAGATATCAGATGAGGAGTCATCTACTAGTATAAGGTAGGTGGAATATGCCTTTATCCAATATACTTTTGTGTTTATATTATGTCTCTATTTTTTCATATGTTATAACGTCTAGGAATTTCTTCAATAATTGAAACATTATAGCACCCTGATATTTTTAAAAAGGAACATCATATAGTATATATGACATAAAACAACTAGAATAGAAGATAATGTTACACACAAGGAATTTATTATATATTTAAATTTAAATAAATTCAATATCTTTGATAGATTTCAATGCACATAACCCCATGTTTAAACAACACACATTACTCTACAAAAATATTATTATTTAAACATGACCATTTTAACCGAGCCAATAAGTTGGCATGTATGAATAATAGTAACTAAATTATGAAAATTATATGGTTTACACAAGTAAAAAAATTAATTAAATGGTTATCAATTTCTTATAAATAATATAAGAACCATTTAAAATAAAATGAAATGTTTTCGAAAAAACTGTATCTTTTTCTAAAAGTTAGTCAAGTCAAACTTTGATCCCATAATATAATTATTTAAATATTTTTAAGATATTTATTTGGAAAAATAAAAAATTATTTCTAAAAAATATTTCTCTAAATTATCTCTAAAATTAATTTTAATAATTTTCTAAAAATATAATTTTTTCAATGAATAGTGAATCATACTGGTTTTTATTAAAACAAACACCATTTTCATTCAAATAATGTACCTGATAAATTTTATTTTAATATGGGTTTAAAAGTATAATTACTTAAATTTTTTATCTATTAATAAAATTTATGTTATTTTATTCAATTTAATAGTGAATTTTGATATAAAAACATTGTAAACATTTGAATATTTTTTCTATGAAACACCATTTTATAGTAATGTTCTTGGTATTAATTTTAAATTAAAATTTTCCACAATTTGTAACAGAATTTAAAAAATGGATTAAATATTTGGAATCATAATACTTTACCTTACTATATAATTTCAAAAAAAAATTAACAAAAAAAATTAAAAAAAAATGTATTTACCATGTTTCGGAGAAAAATGGGCTTACCTGGGGGTTAATGTAAATATATAAGGGTTACAAATGACCAAAAACATGTCAAAACCCCATTATATACCAATTTTGGGACCTTATATCATATATTTTTGATAATGAAACTTTTTTATCCTTTTCTAAAGTGAAAAAATGGGCACATCAATTTATTTTAAAAAATCAAAAGTGTTCCACACACCTCACTTATAAAATGAAATCCCTAATTCAATCATATTAACCCTTAAAACCCCACTGGATCAACAATGTACTTAAAGTAAAAATAAATTAATTACCTCATATCATTATAGAAGTATTATTTTTTTCATAAATCTAATCTAAGAGAAGAAACATGGTTTTTCAACATAATTAGACTTGTCTCATAGACATGAAAAACCTCTAAAAATTGAAAGTGTATTTCAAATGACTGGCAGATGATCTCTCCTAACTATGCCCCTAACCATGGGTTATGTGGAATCTATAAATAGTGATCATGAATGAGAAGTTCATAGGTTGTTAAATGTGTGGCTAGCTAAGCGAGATGGTGTCACCTTACGATGTAGGTGAAAATAATGGGAAGATGGTTTGGGAAACTGTGTGTCCAAACCATTAACCCTTTGAAAATGTGGGATATTATATATTTTAAACTAATTCCATTAACCATTCCTATTCCTCTTTCATATCCCATTCACCTAAAGAATCTCATCCATACATAGACGGTTCCTATATCCCTTTGATTTAGGTTTTATTAGATATCATCCCTCTTGATTTAGGATTGAACATCATAAGTAATTTTTAATCACCCTTAGTAAGTATACCCATCCTCTTGAATCTTTTTAATATTTTCTCTCACTATCATTTCTATTGTCATTATACAAACTATTTGTCCATATTTTTTGCATTTTTTTCTATTATTCCAATTTATTGGGACCCATATTGAATCTAATGTTGATATTAGATGATGATTCATATTCCAATGTGGTTTATATTTTACCGAAAAAATTTGTGCGTTTATATTATTAGTCAATTATGACGCATGATAGACCTTCAGAGCCTCCCTCTTAAAATTTATAAACCCTTATATTAGTTGTTGAATATGGATTTAGATATGGTATGACACTTATATAAAAGATTTGAGGTTGAATACCTCTACCCAAACCACCCCATTGGTGAGTCCAGTCATAAACATTGATGAAATATATCTTTTATGAACAAAAAATTACTAATCTGTATTTTCATGACATTGAATAGTGAAATTTTATACATTTAATTAATAAAATGATATATGGAAAGTAAATACCCATGGAACACTTGATAATTCATTAAAAAATTGAAGAAAATGTGAATGTTAAGACCATATCACATAATCCCTGATAAATTATATAGAGAAAATTAGATTATACCTGTCCCATTTCAATTACATTTTATTCATTTGATTAAAATATTTAATTGAATTCATTAAATGAAATGAATTTTATTCCATAGCCTCTTTATTACTTATTAATTATATTACATTAAATTATTAATAGAATTGATAAATCACAAGGTGATATCCCTTAGTTTTGATTGTAATGTAGTGTGGAAGTGATTTTATCACACATACATTATATAATGGAAAATATTTTCCATATAGTTTTTTACTAAATAATGAACATGATGTTGTATATTTTTTTATTTGGGGATTAATGGTCATGATATTCGAGATTATTAATTTGTAATTAATGGAAATTATGTTCCATATAGTTTAACAATAGTTAAAGGAAATGACATTCCACATACTTAATATGTAATTAAGGAACATTAAATTTCATATAGATCATTTTTACTTAACCGACATTATGATCCTTACTGTTTACAAACTAAAAAATGATCATGGTCATTTTGGATTAGTCCGAAGTATTTATAATGAAATGGGTATCCCTTGAGGTACCCACATCAACAAGGCCATTAATTAATCCATTTATTATAAATTTTAATATATGCACATTCCTTTAGGATACATACATTGACTTGTTTTTTTATTGAAACCATTGGTAGTGGCCTATGGAGATTTACTCGCACCATATTTAGGACTCCAATTTTTACCTGAAGAGACTTCCTAAATGCGGGTTGGGAAATGGGAAAGTAGAATGAAATCGATAGTTTACTAATATACATGCATCGAGTACATGATTAGAGAACTGAGGTAGTGCTCATGATGTTTTTGGAGTTTATCTTTTTTCTTTTTATATATTTTTGTATTACATGTAATGTGTATGCCTACTGAATATTCCCCTTTATAAAATTTTTTATATCATCCTAAAATCATAATTTTTTATATATTTAATGAGGTCTAGATAGTAGCAGAGCTTCATATAATTTATTAAAAAGGTAAAAAAAGTACATAGAAATGTTGAATGGGTTCAAAAAACCCTAATTTTCTTTATTAATCATAACTAGAAATCATAATACAACATTTCATTCTCATAATTACAGTCTCCATCTTCACACTCAGATTGAGAAATTTCTTGATTAATGGTCAGGTAGTTTCCTTCAACCTTTATGGAAATTATTTAAGATGATCTAGTAGTCACATTCCTAGGGGTCTGACAGTATTTCTTGAGGGGTATTCTCTTTGAAGGAACATAGGTAAAATTTTCCTGATCATCCATTCTTGCCTCTCTACTTAAGACAACATCCTTTAGAGAGATAGATCCACCACTGTACGGAGCGGTGAATCCATAATTTCCACTTTCATCATCAAATAAATTTCCCCATTTACCAGTAATAGGAGAAAAATGAAAAAGTATATGGACATATTGTTGATAATAAAAATTCTTTTGTGCATTATTGTGATTAGAGACATACCAGAGCGGGAATATGAATCAGATTCGATGTAGATGGTTCTATCTTTTTCCCTTAAAAGACACTTGAGATATAGGATTCTCCAACGTCAAAGCATCAACAACATTAGAAGTTGGATCTTTAGGAGATTCACTCACATTATCAGTTGGCTTGGACAATGATTATTATTTCACAGTTGTCTTTATATGACAACATTTGGAGGGATGGCCTCTCATACCACAGTCCTTACAAGCAATGTTCCTTCGGAACAACTCCAAATAGTTCCCAACAAGCGTACATTCAGTGCCTTAGAGATGATAATTTTCATTCTCAACATCTATTAATATGTTATCTGAGGAAGTGGAGAGTTTTACAGAGTCAATAAAATTAGATAAGAGATCAACTTCCACCAGCATCCTAGTGAAGTTCCCATATCTAACATCTTTAGTTTTCCAAAATTCCAAACTTTGATAAATAGGGTATTGTCTTTCCCCAGTACCATTATAGATCCTCACCACTGGTTGAAAACATATGGCATACGAGGTGGTTTTTATGAATGTATTTAGTTGTTGGGTCAGGTCTCTTATCAATGAACCTGGCCTTAAACATAAAAATATTTATATTTAATAGTTCACTTTCTAATTCTTTTGACAATATCTCATCCATGGTTGAGTAACCACCTATAAAGAAATTTACACTTATCTCATTATCAAATTATTATTAGATGGTCAGTATTAATTTTATAGAATATACAAATATTCAGTTAAATATATATTAAGAATTTGGAATTAATTTTACTTATGTATTATCGATATGGATAAAAAATAAAAAATTTAAATAAAGAAAAATAATTTATTTAAAATATGAAATCAAAATAATTCGTTTTTAATAAATATTATTATAAAATAAAATCTGTTATTTATAATTAAATAATTTTTGACATAAATAAATATTATTAACATATTTTTTCATGTGAAAAGAAACATAAGTTTATTATAGAAGAAGTTTAATGAGATGAAACATAATAAGATTTATAGTGAGGGGATTCTTAAACCCGACCGTTCTGTTTTGGGTTTATCACCAATTTATACTCACTTTAAGTGTGTATTCATTCTAAATATCTACTAAATATCCTTCACCCTTATTTACTATTTATATTCCTAGGGGTGTGAATTCTTCTTTTTCATTAAGGTGATTTTTTGAACACCAAAATGACATTATTATCCCAACATCTCAATGACTCTTCTTAAATTGTTTCTTATAGACATGACCTATGATATTTTATTAAATTTTTTAATATCCAAATATATATTTTCTCCTACTATTTCGGAAATATTAATTATTATTTTATGAAATAATCTTTACTATACCCTTTATGAAAATAACTCCTTTCTATTGGTTAATTTTATGTATACATTTACCATAAAATTAATTTCCATGTGGAAAACATGATTATTATAATTTTGGATGTGACAGGTGGGCCCAAAATTATATATCCCTCAATTATATTGGGTAATGTGATATATATCATTATATTATGTTTATAATGAATTAACCTGATATTAGATTTGTTAACATTTATGTTGCTATTATTTATGAACATATGTTATGTAGGAACTCGATGCAAGATTTGTTCTCATGTATCTATGGTTTTGACCACTATGTTATAATGTTTCATTATTATGAACAAGTGACATTCCATGCACTTTTTTAAAATTAATCCCCTATTGTTTTTATGAATATCCATTTCTTATGCTATGATGATGATTATCATGCTCATCCATTTCATAAAATGTATCATGTCTCATTAAATTCCCTCTTTTTTTCTCCCCTAACTAGGATTTAATATCACCCATTATTTGGTGTATATCCTTAAGTTATTACATGTAATATGAAGAATTTTTACGAAAATTGGATGACTATGTTGTAGAAATAAAATAATATTTAATTTTTAATGTATTGTTATTTTTTATGGTGCTAATTTTACTATGATACTATAAATTTAAATCCCACATTATATTATTATTATTTATATTAAAGATAATGAGAAAATAATGTATGAAAATGGTGGGTCTCTATAATAACAAAGGGAAGAAATTTGATTGAGGATTTATAATTGAGAAGTCGTTACTAGGTGATGTATATGGACATATTGAATTCAAGTGAGAGAAGATAAGATTGACCAATGTATTATGGTGCTATTGATTATTCGTGTCGAGGGAAGATAATGTTATTGCTGATTATCTAGTGGACAATTTTTTTAGTATGAATATGATCAATTTTTTTGTGTTCTATATTGAGAACTTCAATTATTTTTAAATATTTATGTGGACGGTCAATAAGATTGAAATACTATTGATATATTTATTATACATGAATTCGTTATTTCAAGGATGAAGATATTATTCTACGATTATATGACATCCAAAAATACACTGAATGTATGTTTCATAGAATGATCTGATGAAATTACTAAATATTAGTTGAACTAGTATAAAAATCCCCATTGCATTTGGGATGTGGATGATAAATTCCCATGAATGTGGATTATATATACACAACCATTATAGTAACATATTAAGTACTCATAATATCTAAAAAATTTAAATAATCACAAAAGTTGTGTCTTGGTAATTAACATAACACAGAAAGGAGTAGGTCCCTTCATTGGAGCCTAAAACTATAAAAAAATACATAGGTTCCATTTATTTATTTTCATTTCAATTTCATAAGGGTGAGGATGATATTGAAGTGCAGTAGATTAATATATTAAAAGGTTATAGAGGTTTTTGAAGATATTACAAAAAACCTAAAGCACTAATTTACCCCTTTTGTTGGGTTATTTATTAAAATAGTCTTTTAATGAATCATGAGAAATATCTTGGTCCCCAAGATGAAAGATATGACTGTATTGCTATTATGGATTAACTAAGTGAATTTTGGACATAAATTGACCATTAATATTACAGATTCATTTCTATAATATTATATGTAAATTTTAATAATTTATTGAATAACATAATAAACATACTAAGTTTTATTATCAAATTAAAAATTTTAATGTGTAATTATCTAATCAGTAAATGGGGATAATACCAAAATGAATAGAAATTAGGAGATAACTCCATCCTTTTGAGGTTTTAGTGGATTTTTACTATGATGTAAATCTTTTGAAATTTATGAATACTTCCATAGTGAAGTGACATATAATTTTCTATTTTTCTAGATCCAATAATAATCCATATTAAATAACAATTACATATAAAAAATCTAGTGAAATTAAAAATAATTATAGTGATGTTGGATGAGATTGAGAGAAAATGGATTCATTAAAATTAGTTTTTCTCCCATGATAGCATTTACCTTGAATAGGATGATGTTGTAATTGATATTGATGATTTAGAATTAATTTTAGAAATTAAAGAGAAACTTATTTGGGATCCAATATTAAATATTAATGTTCTAGGAGTTTCTTATGAAAAATATTGTGATATGTATGGTTTGGATTTGGGATATTTCTGGATACAATTAGACAATGTTATAACATTTTAGTCTCCCTAATTGAGTCACCATGAAAATAATTATTATTAATTTTAATGGGTTAATGATTTTATGTGAATTATTTTATTATTTATTAGAATTTCCCCTTTTGGTTAAAACTTGATTGAATATTTCAACCAAATTGTTTTTAAATACATTTTATCATATCATGATCTTAAGTTGAGGTATTGTAGTTTGGTAGAGTATCTTCATAATTTTATATTTAATATTATTTATAAACCTATTAAAAGAAATTAAATAGATGATTATTTTAGTGAAAGACTATTACCCAATTTGTGAATGATGTTGAAGAGTGCTTCCAATTGATAGGGTTTTTGGTGAAATTTCACATAGGGGAAAAGGAAATAATCGATAATGTGATCCTCTCAAGTCTTAATAAGGATTATATTTTGAAAAAGTGTGGTTTAGGGAAACATTTATCAAAAATAGAAGTTTAGAGGATGAGTGAGGATATAATTATTGTGGAGATCATATATAAATGGAAAATCGAACTCAATTTGGTATTATCTTTCAATGATTGAATAATGCTTCCTATAGAATTATTAAATAATGTTGTTAGAATATTTCACCATATATTTTGGGTTTTACATGTAAGAGTTGAAAATATATATGATGACATAAAATTAATTTTTTTTATTAATGAAGAAATAAAATGTGGAATTTATATCCATATGTTTTATTTGTTAATGAATGATTATAGAGAACTGAAAACATGTATCTTTTTTAAATACCTTCCCCATTATAAAGGGAAGAATATTTTTTTATATTTTATAATTATAATAGTAATATTATGATATAAACAATAATGTATTAGAATAGTGGTTTATTTACATATGTTGTTAGCATATTTTTTACCAACTTGAGAAAAATATGTACTTAACGAATTTAAGATTATTCATACAGATGAGGTCATTAGACTTCATTGAATTACAATGATCATTTTTAGATATAGTGATAAATGATTTATATTTAGAATATATAAGTGGATCTAGATTAAATTGGGGACATGGTTAAGGATGAATATTTTTTTCTACCCTCAATTATATTTTAAATTAGAGCATGAAATTAAAATTCATAAAACGTCATTAATACATCTGTACTCAACATTGGAAGATATTTAAAGGAAATCATATAATTGGTATAGTTTTATTATAATAATATTATCATTAAATTATTATAATTATAAAATTTCAAGCACTATGTGGTCATACATGTCGGTCGCTACTAATGGGGTTCATCCTGTTGAAAAGGATCTTTTTGGGTCTTGTTGGTGAAAAATAATATGGATTAATTAAAATTAGTTTAGAAGCATATTATTTTCATACAGAGTCATATGATTTATTATACAATCCAATGATGAAGAATCATTAATTTTGATGATAAGAATAATGAGTTTTTAAAGTTTTCTATGTTTAAAAAATAATGGATGTTAATGCCACAATGCATCATATGTTTTGAATACATACAAAATATTTATGAATTGGAATAGTAGTTTTGATAACATTAATGTTAATAGATAATTTATAATGGTTTAAATATTTATTATATTAAGAACTACTTTTTTTATGTTTTTCTTATCTTGAATTTAGAAGAATTTTATATGGGACAATACATAACTTTTATATAAAAACATAGATAATATACTCATGATAATTTATTGTTAAATGATTAGGTGTTCAATTATTTTTATATTTATGGTAACATGGACCAAATATAAAGGAATATATGTAAAAAAGAATTAAATTTGTGAAATGTGTGTCCAGATATTTTCAATATTGTATCCACCAAATAATATTTAGTGTTTAAAAAGTCATATGATTGGGAGAATTATTATTCCCTTGATTTTGAGTTGGATAATATTGTTTATTTAACTTTATTTAATTGAATATAATGCAGCTATAATGGAATTTATAAATATTCATTCTTATTTAATTATTTAATGTTACTTTTTATCACAAAATTGTGTATGTTATTGAAACAAGTGACATGATGAATTAATTCATTGTAATTGAAGTGGTAAAATTGATATATATTTTTGGTCATAAAATATTATTAGATTTTAATTGATAGTGGGTTAATTGGTTTAATTAGGATGATATATTTTTTCGTTTTATTTTAATCGGTTGAAATGGGATTATTAGGGTTTCAGTGAACTTGTAGTTTTAATGTCACTAAGGAAATTATTGACATTGATAATTCCCAAGTTAATCACAATGACTATTATAATCAATATATTCTTAACATGGATTTTACTATTACGGTTAATATGGAATAGTTAATTAATTACTAAATTTTGAATTAGTGTGATGTGTTGTTATTAAGGTGGTCACCCATATATATATATATACATTTATACAATATATTATGAGTAATTAGTTTGGGTAAATTACCATTGACATGTTACATAGATATTTTGACATGGTTGACTTATTGGAAAATGAGGAAAATTATGATTGTATTAGAGTAATGGAAAATATTTAATTAATATGGACAATACGATGTTATTTTCAATAGATTTTAATAGATAGAGTGATTGGAATAAAATTTACATCAGATAAATAAGGGGAGTCAATTTTGATAATTTATTTATGATATTTAAGGAAGGATTTGACATGGAAACATTAGATTCAATGAGGGATAAGTACAACTCAATAAATTTATTTCTATGGAATGTTAATTGAGCGCTTGATGAGATGATATAAAAATGAATTGTATGGAGGTTAATTTTATTATTTTAAAAGAACTCTCTTATTATAATGGCGGTGGTGGAATTTGGATGAAATAATTATACATATAGTGTTCAAAAAATCTGAAGATTCATCGAATAGGTATGGGTTTTAGAATAAGACAGTCTATATATTTATCTTGATTGATTTATATGGTCATAGGTGTACCTAAGCTCTAAAAACAATTGTTTTGATTTTTTAATAAAGAATGAATTTAAAATGGATTTTATGACATTAAATATGGTCCATGCCAAATAGAAATGTGATATGTGACATACATAAGATCATTATCCCTCTATACCAATTCTACATACACCTTTCCTAGTTATTTATTAGAGTATTGGCGGAATCCTATTGATATTATACACTCTCCCCATATGAATACTTATGTGGACTTGGAGACATGATTAGTCATGATATAATTAAAATAAAGGTATCATAATTTTTAGGGGATGGTCATAGATTTACATTAGAGACTTGGTGGGAGGATTTAATGAAGTTAGTTTCATAGAAATAATCCCCACTTATAAATTCACAAGGATTCAACAAGTGAATATATACACTAGTTGAATATTTGAAAACATATTTTTTTACACATATTAATTTTACTATTTAAAAAATAGTTTTATTATTCAGAAAGATTTTTATAAATTTTGTTTTATTTTATCCATCAAAAGAAGTTTCCAAACATGGGTGATTAAAGGGGTGTACATGAGGTCATGTGATGATCTTGTTTGGGTTTTGGGATTAAGGTCACCGGGTTGGTTTGTTAATAAATTGTATTATAGAATGTTTGGAGGTAATTTATGTATAGTTTTCATAGAGAATAAGGTGGTTGAGTCTCAAAATAAATGAGAACAAAATTGATAACCTTTTTTTTAAAACCTTGAGTTATTACTAATCCAATGTTAAATGATAGGAGGATAATGACCTTGTTATATGTTGTTATTTATTTCAAGAGAAACATTGATATGTTAGAACCAGACACAGTTCATCGATCATGAAATTAATTTTATAGAAATACATCATATAACCATGGTTTAAAAGGAAATGATATTTATAAATATTAAATATATTTTTAATGAATTTGTGTTTTTTTCTTTTGGAATGATTTTTTCGAAATTAAAAATGTGATGAACATATTTGACATTTTTAGACTATGAAATCAAAAAATTACTCTAATACAAAATAAATTAGAATGAATCCACAAAGGAATAATATAAAATTTGATTCTTATGATAGTGATTTCTGAGTGTTGAGATGTCTTCACTAATTATACCATATAATATAGAACAATTCACCAAGAAATTTTCTTACTATATATGGATTCATAGGCTTGGAAATTTAATTTATAGATCCTCACCTAGAGGAGAATGATATGAATTATTTCTGAGAAAGGGATATATATGCTAAAATAGAAAGGAATATTAATTTCATGATATATTTTATTAATTTTTAGAAAGGGAATATTTATCTGATGATGTACATATCTACATTTTTAAATATTGTATAACACATATTAGAGTTACTAATTAAATTCATATGTAACGAATAATAGTTCATGATTAATTATAAACTAATGAGACCAGAATAATCTATATTTATAGGGTTTATTACATATGTAGATGTGTTTATATTTGAATCTGTAGTGGATGTGGAGATATAAAATGTTTGGCGTTGGAATTTCATTAAATTTTTTCATAAAATAAGGAAAGGGTATATTTAGTTTATAAAAGTGTGAAAGAAATAAATTTGAAAGAAAATAAGAAAAATTAAATTCTTATATCATTAATAGGAGGAATTCACTTGTATTTGGGGTTTGGCTTAGTGGTAAGCACCCTGTAATCCAACAAGAAAAATGGGGTTTCAAAACCCATGGGGCACAGGTTACGGTAGCAGTACTATAGTAGTATTGTAGCAGCGGTGGTACTTTTGATCAGTGGGTACTGTAGCGGTGGCAAGATACTATAGCGGTGGTAGGGGACTGTAGCAGCGGCGGGTACTGTAGCAGCTGGGTTACTATTCACAGAATGGTCCTTAGGCCAAAACTATGGGCCTATGGGATTTGTAATGGGATACAATCCCACTAGGCCTTCGGGCTATGTAATGGGTCTCCCACTACCTAGTTAGAAGAGGTATTTGATTTTCATTAATAATAAAATAAGGCTTCAGCCCCAACCTTTAAAAAAAATAGGAGGAATTCACTTGAGTTTTTTCAATATGGTGGGGTGGGGAACATGGAAATTAATTTTTTTGTCCCATGTTGTAACTACTTTTACTATAAGAATATAGTTTACTTAAATAATTACTATTTAAAATTCACATGAATGTGTAGTAGAGAAACATGAATCCATGTCTGGGATTAATATATATTTCTTATTGAACCATGAAATTATAGTGGGTAAATCATTTGAAAATGATAAAGTCTCTTCAATAAGGTAGTTATGTTCCTTAAAAAGTCAAAAAAATCTCATTAAAACCTAGAAAGAACTAGAAGAGGCATAGAATTATAGAATACCATCCATGATATAAATATCCATTCTAATTTTGTATGTGATTATTTCTTGATTATTAGATATAGAATGTAACATCATTCATCTTTTCTTGAATAATAGAGTAGTTTTAGTTATGAATGGGTATTGTATTGAATAAACTATGAATTGAAACTCTACTAGATAAAAGTAATAAGTGGGATTTTGTTTATACCACATCATGAAATTATTGAAAATGTGTAAATTTGGAGGAACATTTATAATTTAGGATGATACAAATTCTTATTTTAAATCAATGGATAAGTTGTATAAATTTAAGACCTAAATTTACTATTAAATAGAGATATTTTTTTTATAACACTATATAGATATTTTAAAACTTTTAGGTAATAATTAGATAACAATGCCAACACATCTAGCATTGTGACAGCTGGCGATGGGGAATTTTACTATCATAAACCAGTGATAGTGATTGAATTTGTATGATTTTAGATTTAAACTCCACTTCAAGTAATGGTGGTAGATTTTTATCGATATTTTTTCTCTTAAAATTTAAATAAACAATTACTGTGTAGTATGGAAGATTTTTATATGGACCTATTTTTATTAGTAATCCCAATCCCATCACCTTTGTATCATATGATTTTTTTTGAGATTAAAATAAGTAAAAGAGTAGCTGGATGAGTTTGAGGAAGTAAAGGGATTTCGTCATTTTATTTATTTATGATATACATAAATTTGATGTGAGAGATGTTTGAGTACAATAAAGATTCTCTATATTCAAATAAATAATTGAAATATGATTTTTTTCATCTCAATTTTTATTTATTCTTATTCTTCTTTATGTTGTATATGATGAAAAACATGATTCGTCAAGTTAGGTATTAATATGCTACCAGATGCATAGATGAAAATTTGTAACATATGGTTTATACCTATTAAGACCCCAGGGAAAGAGTTATCCAACACAAAATTAACAATCATCTATTATTATATATAATTTGAATACATGGAGGAATTGCATTTTTTATAATAAAAAATTAGTGTCTAATCTATCATAAAAGTTTGATATATATTATTTCATGACATAAACTCAATCTATGATGACTCGAGTGGTAGAGTATCTTCAAGACTTTGATTTTGAGGATATGAAAACAGAAGGAAATCTAATTGTAGTGGAATATTCATTGTATTGAATATTTATAACAAAGTAATTAAAGAAGATGAGACAAGTGGAAACAGATGGTATTGTATTAAAATATTCATAGAGAGGTAGAAGAAATAATGGATAGTGTCATCCTATATATTCTTAATTTGAATTTTATTTAATAGATTAGTTGAAATAGAAATATTCATATTGTCGAATAATATAATAGGGTGATGAATTCTATATAATGTCTAGATTATATAAATGGATTGATAATTGTATCGGATTTAGGGTTATGGTTTAATAATCATATGGTGGATCCTTTACAGCTAAAGTTACATGTTCTAAAAACCTTATACTATTTTAATTAGGATGTAAATACGACTGTTAATTAGAAATATCATTAAATCATTCAATATTTTTGGTTCAGGTAGAAAAAATGATATTTTGGAATTCTTTCATGAGGTTTGAATTATCAATTAATAAATGTAGATAATTAAAAACTATAAAGGTTGTTATATCCTTTACCAATGCCATTATCGAAGTGGGAGGATATTTCCATGTACATGAGTAATGGGTTTCAGAAATAACTATAGAAACAGGAAAATTATTGCTCAGTTTTATGTCAATTTATGGATTGAATTTATTTCTAAACCATTTGATAATTTTGGTAATCACTATAAAATTAATAACATTTAATTGGTTGTTAAAATTTCTGGTTTTTTGATTACCATTTTATCAAAAGGGAACCCAATATATTCATATAGGTTCGATAAGGGGACTACAATAGCTTTGGTAATGTTGTCAATGATGAGTATAGTTGATCTCCCATAGAATTAAATATAGATAGAGTGAGTCATTAAAATTAAGAAGTTTTTCTCGAAGATGGTGTTCTATAATTTATAAAATATTTAGAGAATCACTTGTATTAATTGAGTTTTTATATAATAATGCCTTCAATCAATAACTCATATGAATACATAAGATGTTTAATATATTAAACTATGTTTGTCATCACTATTTTAGATTTTAATAGTGATATGAACTCTTCTTAGTCTTATAATGGATTAAGAAACATTGTATTTTGTAAAACTAATTAAAAATTAAATGGTTTTTTCTCATAGTAGGAAATAGTGTTACCCCGATTAATGATGCTGACCATAGAAATTTGATATGGAGGATAGAGTGTTTCTAAAAGTGTCACCAATGTTATGGAATAAATGGTTGAAAAAATAAGAATATCTAATTCCACAATATAATAGGCAATTTGAGGTAATAAAATTAATTATTGAATTGGATTATCTATTGTCATTACCAAAAAATATATGATAATTTATATTGTTTTTCTGGGTTCTCAAGGAGTCTATTATATTCGTTTTGGAAATAGTTGAACTAGATCATGATTTTTCTTATGTTCTGTTCTAAGTTTAATTATACAGTCAATAGAAATTATTCTCAAATTCTCTTTTATTAATTCGATAGATGCATTATGGAAACATAGATGAATTTAAGGAGAAACATGTGAAAGAGAATCTAATATATTATATTAGTGGTCATATATTTTTAATGGAGAAAAACATGGATAGAATTAAAAAACAAAAATTGCAATGGTGTGGAAAAATATAATAGTTGTGTTTTTTAGATATTTAATGAATTGAATATTAACATCACATTATTAATGTATGTGCATTTGATATATAGTTAAGGATGAAATTTTTTTGTTTTAAGTATTAAGTGTTTTTGTATTTATTATCATTATGGTCAGAATAATTTATTGGAATATGATAATTGGATATTTTTAAATACTTTCATAATGATTTAGATATTATTATATGGGAAATGATTTAATTTTGGTGAATTAATTTGGAGAATATAATTGGAAAATTATTTGATAAAACCTTTGAAATGAAAAAATGATATATTTGGGTTAGATCATAGGAAAAATAGATTTATATATTTATTATTGTTATTAATTATTGATTATAATATTTAAGATAATTAAAAATGTTAAATATTTTTTTTTGAAATTGAATTCATTAGGGTAAATAGAAATTTTTTTCATGGGTTATCATGGGGGATTATAAAAACTAATTCATATAAATTATCTCATTTGATACATGGATTTTATATTATTATGGTATATTATTGTGATATTTAATTAGAGTAACTATAGGGGTGGCCCACCATATAATTATTTTCGCGTAATGGATTTTTAAAGGTCATTTTAAATAGAGTGTTATTAATAATGATCATATATGATGTAATATGTCATGGATGAATAAATACCAATTTTAACGTTTAAAATTATGTTTTCATGGATTATGGATGAGAGAGGAAGAAGGTTTTTATTTAAATATTAAAAAGTATAAAAATTATTATTAGATAATATGGAAATTTTATGGTTAATTTAGGTAGATTTCAATGTGGTGGGTAACATGTATATTATAATAATTAATGAACAGTTTTCCACACATTTTTTATCAATGGAAAATTAAGAATAATTTTATAAAAGGTATATAAATTAATGATATATGGATTTCATTACATTATTTCGAGATACCTATCTTGGGTATAGAAGATCGTTAAAACTTAGATGGTGTGTTGGATGAATTACAATCGATAGGTGTAACATTTTAAATAGGATTATGTTATATAGAATGAGAAATTATAATGATTTCAATTTAAATTTGTATTGTTATTTGAGGATTAAATTTGGAATAGAACCCCTATTTCTCAAAGGGTTTATCAAAGTGGAGATTTATGACTTTTTATAGAGACTATAGAAAAATTGAATATTTTCCATTCTACTTATTATATATATTCCAATTTGAATCTCATTCATTAACACTACCAAAATAGAGAGTTACAAAATATTTTTTCAATATGGAATCAGTTTTGTGCAACATAGAGGAATTCATGCACTCTTATATAGAGAGTTTCATAGATATTCACCACATGAGAACATTACATGGTTAATATATGAGAATTTATAGTCGTGATTCTTTTTTGATGAATAAATTCTTATAAATAATTTTTATATTATGACATTAATATTTTCCTCGAGGAGATCATATATTTATGATGTTTTGGAGACTCTATGAAGGCTTATCTTAGTAGGATGATTAGATACTCTTTATAATAAAACTAATTAATTTATACTATATCGAAAATTATGATCAATAAATTATTTTCTTATATAGTTTTTTTTGTGAAAAAATATCTTTATTTAAAAATATATTTTTAATATAATGAAATATGAAAATACCTTGTAAATTGTTTTATTTTATTAAATGATTTTAATATAGTTTATTTGATATTTTCAAATGACGTTTTTATATGAGATAAAAATTGTATTATTGAGACCTATTTTGAAATCCTATATTTATTTCGTGGAGTATTCAGGGAATAGAGAGTGTATTTTAATGGGACTAATAGTTAAAAGGTGAAAAACCATGCTTAATCATTTTAAAGATAAATGCATAGAGTTATGTGTGAATAGGTTATGACTTGATTTATATATATACATAATAAAAGTAATTATTTATATTAAACTAATATTTTATTTTTTGTCATAACATGAGTGACTTATCAGGAGGTTTTAACTATCCATTTTCCTAGGAATATGAAATGTTTTTTTATTATTTTAGAAAAAAGATATATATTTTTTATTTTATTTTTAGATTTTTAGTTTTTCAAATGATTTATAAAATGATAAATTTTATAACATTTTGTTTATTGGAATGTGAAAAGTTTTCGGATGGATTTAAAGTTTAATTATGACATTACAGAGGTTTCCAAGAATTTCATATTTTGTAGAAAGTGGTTTTGATATCAGTATTTTGAATATTTATTTCTGATTTTTTTTTAAATCAGTGTTTTTGATATTTTTTTTAATATTTATAATTTTTAATATCATTTCATTAGATTTTTTTCTTATGAATGAATATTTAATTGTGTTTTGTGAAAATAGCTCTAATATAACACCCTCCCCTAAAGGTTTTACCTCACTGTGCATATAGACTTGATATCTCATTACGTAGTTAAAGAAATTTTCTTGAACATTGTTAGTGGAGAGATGTAGATCCAATATAGAGACATGACATGATGAGTAAGTGGCATAGAAATGAGTGACATTTATATTTTTACATGGACAGAATATACATATGTAAAATATGTTTGAATGTGGTAAAACATATTTTCATTCTTTGAATAATTTAAATGGTTTTTATAAATGGGTTTTCCAATTAACATGTATTATTTTAGATTTACATTATTTATTTTGAGGAAATGTCCTTTAAAAAAATTTATTTTATAACTTAGAACTATTTTTATCCTCTAGAAATTAGGAGAACATGATTGAGATCATGTTTTAATTCTGTCCTTAAATCAGGATTCAAGTCTCAAGGTTTTGTTTCTTGAAAACGATATCAGAGAAATGTTTGAGTTAACATATGTCTAATAAGTGTGGAAAATAAGACATTTGAACCTCAAAATATAACCTTAAAAAAATATATGACCTTTTTATAGTGAACCAAAATTTATAGAGAAGATCATTAGAAATGAAAGGTTGGTAAGGATCCTATATGATGTTGTTATTTGGAACAAGATAAACCCAAATATAAATAGAATGGAAAGATTCCATTCATCATGATAGGAATGGTCGGGTCTTTCAACACATGAATTTGGTTTCACTGAGAATTTTCCTATATGAAATATGTTTACAAAGGCTCTATTATTTTTATTATTCTATAATTGGTTTTTAATATGAATTTGTGATGAACATTCCTGGATTATAATGAATATGTTTGGAAAATGGAGATTATACAAATGAAGGGGACATAAATCCACCTATACATAGTTTGAAATATAATTCCTTGGATTTTTACTCTTACAGTTTGTGTAGTAATAATAATTTATTTCATATAATTTTAAAAAAAGTCGCAAAGATGAATTTATGTATTAAAATGTTACCCATTTGGAGAATGAGGATACAGAATAGTGAAAAAGGATGGGGCTACTAGAAAAATTCGAAAATAAATAGAATAAATAATGGATGATATGTTCCTCTCTAGTTTTAATGAAACATCATGTTGATATTATAAATGAAAGAGAAATTACTAGAATATAAGTAATGTACGAGGGTGAGATAATTATAATATATATTGGATAATATCGATGAATGTGTAATTTAATTTGATTGGATGTTATGTTTCAAAGGTAAGATGGTGGTTCATGTGGAAATTACATAGATAGTTATGAAAACATTCCAATATTTTATTAGACAAGTTCATCATATAGAATCAAAGGTGCTTCATGATTTAGACATCATTTTTGTTTTCCATCTATGTAAAATCATGGCTCAAAATCCACTAAGAGGTGAATGGATCGTTTTTTAACATGGCCTCAAGTGTGCCTCACTTTAGGCTAAAGGCTTATGACTACCAATGGAGGTCCATGGAGGTATGGTGGGAGACTATACACTCATTATCAGAGTATCACAATAATGTAATAATAAAATAAATATAGGAAGCATAATATCAACCAATAGTATAAATTATGTCATCGAGAATAAATAAACACCCATCAAAATAAATATTGAGTGCCATATAAACAATTATGTTATTTAATTCTTATAAAAAATGGGAAAACATTTCCAATGGAACAAATACATACGGGTATATCAAAATAAAAAAACCCAAAATAATATATTTTTATATTATCATGATCCATTGCTAATTCCTATGCTCACCCACTCTCATTCTCTAATCGGATTAGGTATTGACAACTAAGAACCTTCCTATATACCTACCTACATCCATCATGTTTTTAAGGTACCAAACCATGACCCAAAAATGGTGTGAGATGTACTCAGTAGGAAACAATTAAGGTAACTTGAATAATCCAACTAGTGTATATAATATGAGAAGTGTGTAGATATATTATTGGTGAAATAGTAAAGTAAAATGTAAAGGGTTGGATCTAGTTCTTAAAGGAAACCTGACCGACACAAACTTCTTCAGCCTATGTTGGGAAAACCATTAAATAGTTGTTACCATGAAAATACAAATATAATATTATACAAATATATGTTTATATATGTGTTATATATGTAATGAAATCTTTAGAAAAATATTTACATATGTTTTTCAAGAGAGGACATGATGTGTAACTAAACAATCCATGTCTAGGCAATATAGTCACATTAGGATATAGGTGATGCCATTCATGTGTATCATATGTCATAAGGTTCTCCATTCCCTTGTATAATGGGTGCTAGGGAATCTATTCTCGAGTATCAAAATTATAAGGGATGATATTCTCAAGTATCATAGAAGTAAGGAATGTTATTCTTGCATATTACAAGTATAAAAGATACCATGATCGAGTATCAAATGTGTAGGGATTCCATGATTGAGTATCACAAATAAAAGATATTTCATGTCTGTGTATCAAAATTATATGTGATTCCATTCCATATTATCATAATTAAAACATTATAAAATATTTTATTATTTATTAACATTCCAATTTAACAAGGGTATAATAATTTTTTTATGTAAAATAACATGATGTGGTCACACCAACCACTTCTTATGTAATTGACCATGGTCATTACATTTAGGATTCAAGATAAAACCATATAGAAGTAGGTTTGGTCACATAATCATGTATAATATTAATGGAAATTCCATAGGAAGACCTCATGGTGTTGTAATTGTAGATGGGGATGTAACCCAAAATGAATATTGAGAGTCTAGGTCATTTATATCAAGAATAACATATTAAAAAATTTAATGAGTATTATTATGTAAACACTTGGGGAATCCATCCTGAGTAATCACAAATCATAAAATTAGGAAACATGACATGAGTAATAAATTCTAGACCACCTACCTTATGCCTATGGAGGATAACTAATCTAATATCATGCTTTTGATTGTTCCAAAGCTGAATAAAATGAAAAAATAGAAAAATAAATTGAGAATAAGTCATCTGAGATCTCGTAAAAATAACCTTTTTGAAAGAAATAATAATGATGCAATTATTTGATGAAATTAATAGATTAATTTTGGTTATCTAATGTGATATATGACACTCAAATTATATTATTAATGAAAAAAGTATTTAACATGTAGATTTATAATTAAGAGATATCTAAAATGGGGGAGATGAGGGTTCTATCGATATTGTGAGAAAAGGAAAGGAATGGGTGTATTAAATAAAAATATGGTAAAAATGGTAATTCATATATTTTTAATTCGTTACATGTTTTGGACACATGGTTGGAAGAACTGTGTTATCCCTATGTGCACCCCACTACCAAGGGAGAACCCCATATATGATCTATAGGGAATAGTTAGACAAACAGTGTAAAACTAGTTTGTTAGACCCACATGGGCCAAGCCACTATCGCATTATTTAGAAAAGATTTCTAGCTCCCATATAGGTCTCCACGGTTTGAGGTGAATGATTAGCACTAACCATATGCCATTATTGTTTCCTAAAAAAACTAGATCTCTAGGCTCTGAATAAGTCGAATAATCTCTTGAACCCTTATATAAACCCTATATAACCTTTATAATTACAAAATAAATGATTTTATCTAAAAACAAAAGGTTCCATACCTCATTGAAAAAAAGAGATCTTATATTATTTCCCCCATAAATAACCCCATCCCCAAGTTTCCCTCCCATGTGTGGAAAACAATCATCAGAGAATAACTCTAACCATTGAGAATGTAAATTGGCCTCCTTCTCCCATGTCTCGTATTATATTTGGACATGCTACCATGGTAACCGTACCAGAGGAACTGGACTATATTAGAGATCTTTTGATCTCAGGGAAATAACATAGATATGATTTACCTTAAAGGATGAATATACATCCAACTCAACCTCATCTAGATGAATGATATGTGAAAAACCAGGATCATACACTGAAGATGTCTATTATAGTCTAGTACCTCTTAGGATACTATAACGGTTAGGAAAATAGCCTTAATCTTTCAACAACATCATCTGTTAAAACAAACTATGATGAAATCTTCCCTTATTATCTAAACCATTGATTCCCTAGTCTTTTCACTAGACATAAGAATACACAATCCACAACAACAAAATCTAGTGGATAATGATGACAATTGGTGTATGACTTCCTCCACTAATAATCTATAACGATTCAGTTCCTGGTAAGTTGATCCTTACCCAATGTCACCTAAATGAGATAAGGTTTATGTTGAGATACCACCACTTCATTTAACTAGTATTGAGGTAAAAATCACGGCCTTACATATAAATCCTAATAGGGAACCATCTGTATCATCTATTGAAAGTTGTTAATTAAAGAAAACAAAAAAAGAGGAACATTTTTCTCCCAAGAACCTCCATAATTAGAGATTCATTCTCAGATCATGTCCTCTAAAATATATATAGTCTATTCTAATTGACTATCAGTGTGGGGGAGAAAGGTTATGCCAAAATACCTGGCATACCCAAATATCTTTGTAGAACATTCTAGAATGTCGACGTGAAATGACAATCACAATAAAAAATAATAGTATGAGGGACATATTATAGGATAATAATATCATATACATTCACTATTCCAAGATCCTCTACTGATAAGGCCTCTCTGGTAGGTATGAAATGAGTGACCTTTATGAGATTATAAAAGATCATCCATACTACATCACTAACTCATAGGGATCTTGGTAAGCCAGTCACAAAATTTATCATGACATCATCTAATTTCTACTTTGGAATGGGAAATAACAGTGAAATTCATTGTACCTGCTTATGATCGTCCTACACCTACTGATAGATAGAATATATTGTAACAAAACCAACTATTTCCATTTTCATCCCTGGACACCAATATTCGAAATATTGATCATGATACATATTTTCAATCCTGGGGGGAACCTCCATAGCAGAGTCATGATAATCACGAATTAACTCATCTGAGTTGTTAGTAGGAACCCAGACTAGTCCATGGATATATAATATATCATCCTCATCTATAAATGAATCTAGAGGTAGGTAATTGTTGAAAAGACAACCCTTAGTACTATGCCCTCATAATATGATAACTAAATCATCTTCACTCTCTCCAGAAGTGAATAGGTAAAAAACATGATGCACGTATAGTCTATCCATAAAAATATTAATCTTCAATGTGAATCTAAGAAAATAGATCCATAATACTACACTTATCACTAACCTTTTGAACTACCTATGTATAATTCCTTTGACATAGAGCATCATCCCCATCATTTCCTTTTTTAGGTGTATAGGTGATATCAAAATTGTGGTATTTGTAGGTATTCAACCCACCTTACTTTCCTATGGTCTATGTCACAATGAGTGGAAAAATAAATTTGGCTTTTGTAGTTCATAAAAACCATATAATTATCTCCAATAAAAAAATTCCTTCAAAAACACAAAGAATGAAACATTTCAACAAACTTGATGTCATTCATCGGGTAATTTTTGTCATGTGGTCTCAACTGATGAGACCTGTATTCCATGACTCAATCATCCTTAATCAAAAAACACCTAGAATAATACCTAATGCATCATAATATAATCAATAGCTTCTTCTTCCACAGCAAGAATCTGGATCTCAATCAAAGTTAATAACCCTTTAAACTCCTTAAATGTTATCTCACAAAATTCCAACCATATAAACATCACACATTTTTTAGTAAATCTAATGAAAGGTATTGAAGGACATGATAAGACATGATAAAGTGCTTGCAATATCTATATCTCCCAAGAAACATAGTATATTAAATAATTTCTTAGAATTCCCCTAGGTAAATTTTGAACTCACCTTCTATGGGTCAACAGATAGTCCATACTCTCAAATAATGTTACCTAGGAAGTTTACATTATCAATAAAAACGTGGAATTTACTGAGCTTATCATAGTATTAGTTCACTATTACTGTATTCATAACCATCAGAAGATGTTTATAAAGATTTTTTTGAGTATTAGAATACACTAACATATTATCCATGAATGATACTACAAATGAATCTAAATATATGTAGAAAATATGATTAATCAAACACTTGAAAACTTCTAGTGTGATCATAAGACCAAATGATATAGTGAGATATTCATAAAAACCATAACTACTACAGAATGTGGAATGAGGTATTCTAGATGGTCTAACATGAACCTGGTGATACCTGAGCTCAATTCAAACATTGATAAAACCATTACTCCTTATATATGGTTTAAGAGTTCATTAATACACAGAAAATGATATTGGTTCATGAACATATGCTGGTTCAATCAATGGAAATCCATGCAATGTATATGGGTAACCTCCCCCATTTTAGAAGAAAAAGGATAGTTGAGCCCCATGATTATGTGTTTAGTCATATAAAACTCATATCCTCCAAATCGTCTAGATACATATTGAGATCCTACAACATAGTATTAGCCATCATATAAGGGTGAATGGACATGGGTATTGCTCCTAGAACCTTTTCAACAGAGAGCTTCGCCTCTTTCTAATGAGATAAGTCTGAAATTTTATCTAGGAAGACATTCCTGAAACAATCTACCATAGAGATAATTCATCCTAATTCATTCCAGAATCCTCCAGATAAAGTCTAGAGATATGGGCTATCACTCGCCCCCATCATATGATGCTCGACACAGCTCTAACATCCTTGAAATTCCATTCACCCGTGTGAAGGTAACTTCCACCCTATGGTGATGTAAATGTCACCCAATAGTGATATAAATCCACATTAGGGTGATACGGGACTAACCAGTACAAATTGATAATGAAATTGAAGCCTTTTATCTCGAGGGAAAATAGGTCCCATGGGAAACGATATGTTCCAACCACTAGAGGACTTATTTTCACTAGATTACACTATCCAACAAAATACACAATGGATTATCAAGTGTCATCATGCCATAAAAATAACTAATATCAATACTGAGGATTTTTACAATAGCCATATAGACATATGAAGGTGAATTCCTTATTTTGAAAAGGGAAGATACTATAGTAGAGGTTACCATGATTTTACCTCTAATTATAAATTTTATGAAACACTACTCCTTATTTATGGGATACATTGAAAAAATATGGATTGATCAATGAACCTATACAACATCCTAACTAAATTAATCGTGTTTCTATATTTGTACATTGTTTATGAAGCTTATATACCAAGGCTACATCCACCTCCTCGACTTATATGACTAGTGGGAAACTAGCTTTTGGCCTAACATAAAGCTACATAACCAGCTCTTATCGGAGGATCTGATACAGAACCTCTCCCACATGGTATATATGGGATGGTCCTACAAAAATATTGATGATTCCTTATCCATCCCAAACGTCTTCACTCAATAGGGTTTCTAGGACACTGGTGTCTCTTATTCCATAGCTTCACACAATAGTGATAAACCATGTAACCATCAGTGGGTATTATCTGGATACCACATCTACAATGTGAAATCTCTATCTGATGTTTCCTTACTCTAGTTGAACCACTTCCCTATATCAGTTCTTAAATGTCCTAGCTAACACCATCAACTTCACTCAATTTCAACTTGGTGATGAGGTAAATCGTTACTATTTTTGAAAATATGGTCAACACAATGAAATTTACCTTATATTGGATGTCATATCTGATCCCATCCTAAAAAATTATTATTATCGCCAATACATCACTAGTAAGAGTATAAATAAAGAAATAGAGCTCTTTGAACCAAGTAGAATAGTCCATCAGGGACATTATACCCTAATATAGACACATAATGTCTTTATCTCACCCCACTCATAGTGTTTGTGGAAATAAATAGTCACAGAATATTTTCTGAAAACCTACTCATGACATACCAGGATGACGATATACCTGTTTGATAACATATGAAGATCGATTAGAAGAATCCAAAAAAATATAAATATACTTCTTCACTATCCACTCAGGTAGTGTATCCTGGTGCTAAAGAACAGATAACGTGGCCTCCATCGATGCTTCTACATCATGAGGGGAACCATTCCCCAAAACATGGGTGAATACTCCTATTGTAATTCTCATGTCAAAACATCCATAGTATGGGCAAGCCATAGAGCTCCGTGCTTTTTTTTGAAGTCAAATAAAACCCTCAAAAAATTGGGCATTTGTACCCATGTTAGTTACAACAGTAGGTCACAGATGAGGCACTAGTAGAGGTAACACTAGAAGCCATAGACCCACCACCTTTGGGGAATAGTTGTCACCACCCCACTGGTGCATGACTTTAGGACAGAGTGGTAGAATTTCTCTACAAATTCCAAGAACATGTTTCATAAAGGATTTGATAATTGAATAAGACAAAAGTCTAATAATATAATAGATACAAATCATTTTTATATAAAATTAACACTCCTCTTCCCTCTCCAGAATCTCAGTTTGGGGGATGTCATATCACAATAATCGCTTGTGACACTACCTACCGCCCTGTATTGAGGTCGTGTTCAGGTCAAGTTCTCTGATATAAGTAATGAGTCTCTATATATATATTGTCAATTTAAAGTTATTTATGAAACACCCTTTATGTTTCAATTATAATACCCATTTAATGGTGAACAATTCATTTAAAAAACTAAACCCATTTAAATTTTTATTTATTTATATATTAAATTTTTAATTGTTGAATTAGATATATAATAACCCCCCATTAATAAATGCCCATAAACAATATAAATTGAAAATGGAATCCATTTAATCCCAACCATACACATGTTCTATCCCATGCGACCACTGGTCTATGAATCAATATACTATAATTTACTATCTAAGGTGTCAGCATCAATCTATGCAAGAAATAATTGTTAGTTAGATGTAGCCACTTTATGTAACCAATTATGTTTATCATTCCATGCATGAATGTTATCACAAATCCACAAATATATATATATATATACCAATCATATCACTCATTGAATTCATAACTAATATATACAATGAGATGCAATTACATGGCATGGAATAATGCATTACATGTAAATTTCTATGTTCCTAGAATGATGCATGAGTAAACACTTCCTTTCGACATTGTTCATGGTTAAAATGGAATCCTTAATCAAAATTATAATCATCACCCATCATGTGAATCACCCAGTGGTGAAATCAAAACTACTATAACAAGCATATTCTAGATCAAAAAATATCATTCCATGTAACTTGAACTTTATCCTGTATGTTGGTTAGATACTCACAGGAAAAGGGTCAATAGAAAATTAAAATACATCACAGTCTCTTTTATACCATCCAAAAATAGTATGGTAAATAAAATAAACCAGATATACAAATTTTTAATTTCCCAACCCATTAATAACTAATTGTTTCCCTGATTTGGTAGGTCACATGTCCTCAATCACACATCCTCATATTCTAGAGGCATCTGACTGGCATTGAGGGACCATGGTTGTACAATTGGGAGAATATTCCCTCATCAACAAATTTGGAGAATGGTATAATAAATGAAAAAGTTGTGGAATAAAAATATTAACCAAAAATTTAAAGTTAGTCATCCATAAGGAATAAATAGTCAATAATATCAATATCCAGTACCATATATAAAATGATGTAAAGTAATGATTAATAAAATATAGGAAAACAAGGAAGAAGGAATACATTAAAACTAGTATATAAAACAAAAAAAAGAAAAAGTACTATCTTTAAATAGCTTTACAAGACAAAGATCAGTCCTATTCTCCCATATTCCCATGCTACAATCAAATCAAGCATCGACGACCTGATTATTAACCCTATCCCAACCTTCATCTGTGAAGTATTTCTAGTTAACCAATGTCGGCCTAAACATGGTGTGAAATATACTCACTTGGACACCACCAATGGTTTATATAAGTATCATTATAGTTCACATAATATATTTACAACAAATACATTTTAATGGTAAAGTAGTAATGTAAAATGTAAAGGGATAAATCTATTTCTTAAAGGACACTAGGATGACACTACCTGCTTCGACCTATACCAAGAAAACCACTAAACAAGTTTCACTATAAACATATGATTATAATATTATATATATGATTGTATATATAAATATGTTTGTTATATATACATAGTGAAATTTGTAGCCATGTATTTACATAAATATGGATGTCTTGGGCCTGAGGTGTAACTCAGACATCCATGTCTTGTCACTAGATTCTCATAAGGCACTAAAGGATGACATGCCTATGTATCATAAGTCATAAGGGTCTCCATGTACATGTATCATAGGTGTACGGGATTCCAAGCCCGATTATCAAAAGTATAAGTGGTGACACGCCCGTGTATCACATGTGTAAGGAGATCCATGCTAGAGTATCACAAGTTTAATTACTCCAATTCCCAAGTATCATAGGTAAAATAGTCAAATATCCCTTATTAGTTATTAACATTCCACGTTTACAAGGGGATAACCATTATTTAATCTCTTGACAAGGTTGCACCACACACCATCTATTTAATTCATCATATTCTTTACATTTAGGAGTCATGCCAAACACATATATAAGATGGTTTGGTCACATAAGAAACCATAAAATCGTCATAAATTCTATAGGCACACCTCATGGGAAGCCAATATTCGATGTGGACCTAACTAAACATGAATAAATATATTCTATGTCATTTTTATCAATAATATAAAATTTAAAAAAGGATTATGATAATTTTTAACACAATATATAGAGAATTCATATACTAGGATTGTCAAAAAGTGTACGAATGTATTAGTGGATTTTAAAAATTTTATGAATGTATTAGTGAATTTTCATTAAGATCATTTTATTAATAATGCATAACATAGGTATGTTAATTAAGTTTTTGTATTGAAAAATTTCATAACATCATTTGAAATGTTAAATAAATATGAGTCATTCTAAGAGAATTTTAGATATATAACAAACTCAATGTGAAGTTTTATAATATGAAATAATCATTTGTATAATATAAATATTTTGAAAATAAAAAAATGTATAATATTAAAGAAAATATGAGAGATATCTCTCAAAAAATTATTTAATTCCTTTACTATCACAAATAGTCCCACGTGACACAAGCTCTTATAATTTCATTATTTTTTATTACGCATACTCATACAAAATATGAACTATTTGAGAGCTATTTTTCTAATGTTTTTTAATTTTCCTCATTATTTGAATCTAACTTCGGGGATCCCAATTGATTATATTATTTTATTTATATATTGACTTAAATAATTCTTAAAATATTCATTTCAAAAACTTGTTAGAAAAAAAGTGTGTTCTATGTGATCCCATCCATAATAGATAATTAAGGGGGAGGGAGTTTTATCTCTAAATAAATAATTAAAATCCATAATATTAGGTCAATATTTCATTATTTAATTATAGAGTGAACAATATTATAATTACATTATATAATTTATTGGATTATGATTTTATTGAAATAATGTTATTTTTTTAAACCGTGGATGTCTTTAGGTTATGTATGTTTGATTATTTAAAAGAATTAGGGACCAATGGTTTTTGGAATAGTAGAAATATTATTGTTTATATTTTTAATTTCCCTTGTCATTGATATGGTTAATAATTATTTAAAAGAGTTTAGAGAGTTGATTCTATCTATATGAGGAAAATTACTGTAAATCACTACTGTTTACACAATGATGAAATGAAAAATGATATTAATTAAATATTATATAATAGTTACAAAATATTCTAAAGTTTGTGTCTGATTAAATCGATGACATTAATGATTATATTATGTTGTACGTATATATGCCACATTTTTCAAGTGTATAGATATGATTAAATAAATATAGATCTAGAGGAGCATTACATCTTGTAGAAAGATATTAGACCACCATAGATTCTATAGAGGATTAAATTATGTGTATAAATGATTAAGTGTCTATGAATCTAGGAGATGAGTTTTTAAAATGAATTTGAATCATGATGTAATGTTATAGATTTCATTAGAAATATATTGGTTGTTCCAAAAAGAATACTCCATGAGTAATTACTCAATTAATGTAAAAATTAGCTGTATTGGATCACCCCATGATCATGGAGGCTATCAAAGAGAGGATTGATTTCACCAAAATTTCATAAAAACATATATTTTTATAAATATTAATCCACATAACAATTAAGAAATCAGTCATAATGGTTCTAATTATGGAGGAAATTTGAGAAAATCACTACATGGTATTTCGGGTATCTAAATTAGATATTCCACCAGGATTTCATCGATCTAGATACTTAATGATATCACATAGTGGATGTAATCATCATGATGAAATACCTAAAAATTTTATGTGTTTTAAAATAAAATTTTGTTAATAATAACCTAATGTAAGTAATTCCATAATAGTTTTATAATTATAATCCATCCTTGATTTCATGGGATAAATCCTGATTATGGAAATATTTATAGGAGTTTAATGAGTACATCGAAGACCTAATTACTGGGTGAAATATATAATATTCAAAAATATATTGTTTTTATGTTTATCCATTGATATTGGAGTGATCAGAGAATAAGTGTGAGTAAATGTTATAATGAATTTAATTAACACATCTAAATATTAGAGAGACAATTAGCTATTGTGATGAATTTACTTGATGATATATAGTTGGTGAGAAAAATATAATCACAAATAAAAACCTAGGATAGTTTTGTGTTAATTTATCTGAGTGATTATCATGTAACATATTCTTTCTAACTCTCCTTTGAAGTGGTGAGTTTATAGGGATAATGATGGAGTATCCCCATAATTGAAAATGTGCATTACCTAAAAATTCTAATCATATACAATGGTTTGTGATATACCTTTTTATATGAACAAAAAATAAGCATATGATACTTTTAGTATCCCTTAGTGGTGACCACAGTTATATATTTTTATCAATTCATTTATTTTAAAAATTATAATTTATTTTGTGGTTAATGTTCGGCGGGTTCACATACCATACATAAATTTCCACTGGTCTTCGATCATGATCACCATTGACTAAGAAATATAGAGATTCTCCAAGTGTTGTGAATTATACAATAGTAGTTGAAATGTTTTCATGTTGATTAGGTTTATTCATTAATCTTATTCTAAGATATTTTAGTGATTGTTTATATGTGTTTCAAATATTATATTTTGATATATTTATTTTCTATGAGGTGAATTGATCAACAAATAACTAAATATTATAACATTTTATATGAATATTCAATACACCTTCAAATAATACATGTCCAAGAACCATAACAGTTTAATGTATTTTGTGACTAGATATTTAAAAAACTAATTATATGAATTATCTTCCACATCTCCCATAATGTTCATCTCACATAACACCATTCATTTACATTTCAAACTTAAAACCATTCTTCATAACATAGTAAAATGTAAACATAAGAATGGGTGAGCTCAAATTCATAGTAAGTGTAATGAAGGGCGATAAAAATAATGATCAAAAGTGTTAATAAGTTATCAATATGTATATAAGAATATGATCATAACATTTTAAAATGTTCCTAATAGGACAAATATCATAAATTTTGAGTCATGGGATAAGGCTTTGTCGTAAAAAATACATTACTCATAAGAGTGTGAGATCATAAATAATAAATCCTGATCTATGAGATCATATCATAATATGGCGACATAATTTTTTTAGACCAAAGAAAATAGAAAATCATTTCCCAAGTAAGGATTACTTCTAATACTTTTATTATGGATATAGTCCAAAAGTGTATTGTGTTTACTACCAATTCCAATTAACATAGTCTTGTAGTAGATTATGTGAACTCGTCATTTTCTTTTATATTATCCCGTGAGATACAAATATTTACTTAATTCATTGGAGGGTTATATAATTTCATAATCACCCATCTTGTAAATAATACTATAATTACGTGTACTACAAGATAACAAAATCTTTTTTCATGTCATCATAGCTTAACTAATCGATGTTAAAAAAATGGTTTTGAAAGAAACATCATCACCATAAGACATATAGAGAATGGAATGTGATAGTATCATAATATAATATACCAATTTAAGAATAATTATCCTTAATTTATGTTTACATGATGGAAAAATACTTTTATAATGTTATTTGAAATATTCTTTAATAAAATATGTAAACAAATTATTTTTCTTTTCGAAACATCTAACAATAAAAAATTACTATAAAAATAGAAAAGGATTTTATTTATAAAACCATGTAATATTATAAATGAATGTTAATTATGATGAAAGAAAATAGTGGTAGGAAAAAATTCATTTTATAAACATTTAAAAATATTATTTTTAAACTTTCATAAAGAGAGAAAAAATGAACCATTTAGATCATGAAAAGAGTCTTACATTAAAAGGAATCCAAAGAAGGAAAAATATAGGAGAAAATTTTATTTATTAATCTATTAAAATTAAACATGTACTTCAATAAAATTCTGATAACATGGATATTACGTCAAACGATTGATGACCAATAATGAGAAATTAACATGACTTTTATTAAAAGCATAACTTTAGTCATATTCAGTACAAAAAAGGGGAAATAGACAAAATAATTTCAAAACACATAAACAATTAATGGATAAGTATATGGGGTTTATAATGGAATGAATAAAAAATGATTTATAATCAAAACTGTAACATAAATAGTACCGAGAAAAAGTGAGATTGTAACATAAACCATTATAATTTTTATAACAATTGAATAAAAACAATATGAAATAACGAATAATTTATGTGTTATTAAATCCATATAATTTTCATGAAATGTATCAAACAAATAAATTTATTCTTAGTATATACACCCCATAATGGAATGAGAGTTATGAATATAGACCATATCTTAAAAATGAGATATTTAGATGAGGAAACCCTTGCCTCATGTCCCAAATTTCATCTTAGTAACTATAAATGTCTGTATAAAAAATTTAAAAATATTATAAATAATTAATAGAATAATATTAATATTTAACTTACTATATATCATTTCTTTATAATTTCAAAATTCCCATTAATTAACAATTATTTATTAAAATCAATATTCTAGTATTAACTATTCTAAATTCCATGTATATTTCAGTTTGAAAGTTCCAGTTATTGAATTATGGTAATGGTTACATCATATAAATAATATTTACGAATATTTAAATGACGTGTTTTAAATATATCTAGTGTAAAATAGTCAATTTTTGGAATAAATGTTAATGGTTCATATATAACACTTAAAAATTTTTCTTTCCTCGACAATTTTTGAATTTAAAAATAAATTGAATTTATAAGCATTTATGATTTGGAATATTACCAATATAAATTTATAAAAACATTTTAAATCCTAAATTATTAAAAAATGTGACTACTACCTAACATTATTTATTTTTTATAAAATAATTGTTATAAATTGTTTCTTTCATGTGGTAAAACAGACAAAAAACAAAAAACACATTATAATGGTTGAATGAATAAAATAATGTGGTTTTATAAAGATTATATCACTTTTTAAGAATATTAGTCCTATTATAAATACCATATTTATTTATTATACACACTTTTATAATCATCCATGTAAGGGCACTATGAGAAAATAATTATATCTATTTATGAAAGAGGTAGTACAAACATATGTCTAGATAATGATTTTACTATTCAAATAATATATAGAAAGAATAGTAAATAATAATTAATCATTATAGAGTAAAAATTATATTATTAATAATCATATAAATTCATTAAATTCATTTAAATAACTAGTTATGAGAGGAAATGATGAAAAATGTAACACATCATTTCATATTTGTGGTAGTGTATATGTATATATGACTGGGATTTTCAATTTTCATTGTATACTATAAAAGCCTATTTCCAAGACATTATATTGATATTGGGATATTTAGGGCCCAAAACCTTACATATTTTGTCTCAGGAGACCGGTTACTAGATAGTAGTGATAAATAATTATAGGCCCCACCCATCACATAATTAAGTCTGATGCATTCACCACGTGCAAGGAATGAATAACAATACATATTCAACAGTTCCAATTATCATTCATATTGGAATAACAACATAAAAAACACTATTAATTTTATCCATGTTAATAAAAGGGATAACATGATCATAACATAGATAGATAAATAACATGGATGAATAAATAATATATAGTAAAATTTCTCAATTAATAAATAATGAAATTTTATAGAATAACAAATATATAACTTTTCAATAATTCCACAATTAATAAATGAAATATATTTCTATGTAAGAATATATAAAAATAAAAACATATAGGGATTGGGGAATATGTTTAAGTAAAACAAGTTCCTTAATTAATCAACTTATATGGTCTAGTTGAACTCATTATTATCAAATCAATGTAAAATATGGTATTTACAATGTAAAATAATTGGGAAAAAATGTTTACTTATTCATTGTTAAGGGTTAGGTAATAAAAAAGAAATAATGGATCATTCTTCTAATATAACTTAATGTTTCATTATCCATCTAGAGAATGATGGTTGATGGTTGAAAAATAACATATATCTCCTGTAATAAAGGAAATTAAAAAGGATGCTGACACATATGAAAGACATCCTTCAAAAACAATTCCCTAGACAATATCACACATAAACTTTTCAAGAATCAAATTTCATGATACCACGATATTAATCCTCAAAATAATAAATATATATAATTATTAGAGGATAATTCAGGAAAAAAAATTCCAATGAGTGTAAATCCTTATAAATATTTAAAGGATAATGTATGTGGATGCATAAAAGGGAATTTGAGAAAACATTTTTAAAATTTTAAAAATAAAAATTTACATCCCAATATTATAATTTAAATTTTAAAAGAAGAAGTGAATAATTTTAAAAAAATATCATTTAAAAATAATCTATAATAATGGATAATTGAAAATGGTTTCAAATTTTAAATATGAAATGTTTTTCCAATGATAAAATTTTTTATTATGATTATAATTTTTTAATACATTAAAATTAATATTGTTGAAAACCAACATAAAAAAAGAGTAATAAAACATATTTTTCTTAAAAACAAATTTTTCATAAGAGGATTATAAAAAATATATAATAAAATATAAGGGTGTTGTTACCCGTACTTGGAAGAATAAATTTATTTATGAATAATTGTAAATTAATGAAATTGTATTCGAGATATTAATAGCCCTTACAAACAACAAACTCTAAAAATAATACGATATTTGAAAAGGGGTTTTTTGGTAAAATAAATTAAAAATGAGATAATATCACATAATATAATTAATGAGATTAATTAACGCAACATATATGAAATAATTTGAAAATAATGAACATAACTCAATGAAGTAAAATTGAGTTACAAAAAACTCTTAAGATTGTGGAAAATTTTGATCAGAAATACATTGGATAAAAAGATCATGATTTTTCATAAAATATACCATGAATTACAGAGGCATAAATGATAGAAAAATCAAGTTATAAAAATTAAATAGAAACCCATAGAAAAGTAACATGGTGAATAATATTTCATACGTGTCAAATAATCAGAATTAGACCGATGAAGCTAGACATCTTTAGGAACATCCATATCAAAACTCCATAAAGGATATAATTTAAATTATAATATAAAAATAAATTAATAATGAGTTAATCATTATAAAAATTATAAAATGGTTTTTATATTCACTAATACTATGATATAAACTTTATAATAATAAATATGTCTCAAGGGGTGAAAATTTGAAATAACAAACACATACATCTTATTCTAAAATCCATAAATATACTTTAACAATATATATCTCAAACATAACTATCATAAAATAAAAATTATAAAACATAATCATTTCCATTTTCATTTATAATTTTCATTTTGATCATTATCTCTATGAATTATAGTTATTTATTATTTATTATAAAAATTAGGTGTTAGTAATCTTGATTGTTTTGAACTGGTTTTGTAATAATAGTATTGATATTTAATCACGTCACATAGTAAGTCATTAAAAAGAATTCAGAACAGTATAATGTATTCTACCTTGTATTTATAATGGCATACATTAAATCTATGGTACTTTTTGTTACAATTCAGGAAGATGAAATTGATAATGATCATGTTTTAATAATTATAAATAAAAAAAGGTGTATTATTAAATGATGAATTAAATAATTATTTTACCTTTATAAAACCAAAAAAAATTCAAGTACAAATTTATATTATATTATACCAGTAATAATGTTCCTATATTCATCCCTAATATAAACTCCTAACACTATTCATGTTGGTGGTCAAACAAACCCAAACTAGAACTTACCAATATTAATGGATGAATATGAAGTGATTTGGTCATAAAATAACTATAAAAAAGAATAATGAAATAATTTATTGTTTTTTAGTGTTTTAAATAAAAATTTTATAAAATTTTATATATAATATAAAAGAAATTATTTCATAGTATGAAGAAATCATTTTTTCTCAGGATAATATTTTTGACGGTTGAATTTACCATTGTTATTTATTTCTCATACTGATAAAATGTTGTCAAATTTCAATTTAAAAAAAACTAATAATTTAATAATTATCATATTTATCCTTTAAAACAATTACCATTACTTTTCAAGTAAGGTTGGGATTAAAATAATATAAAAAATCAATTTTCCCATGGAGGTAGTAGTCTATATGTACTCATTGGTGATGATTTCGTTTTCTATAGAATGAAAAAATCATATATATGGTTTATCATTTATGATTAATAAATATTTAATAAATAACATACTTACATATTAAATTACTTATTATTACCATCCTTTTAAGGTAGTTAAGGAAAAATAAACACGATGGGTTGCAAATGCGACTGTCCACACAATGCACGAATAAAAGTTTTCATTCTTCTTACTATAAATTGGAATTGTGGATATATCTTATATAAAAATTATAATAACATAAAATAATAAAAATGATTCTAATGTTATTATTTTATTATGGTGTAATTGAATTTAAGGAATAATAAGGGCATATAATGAAATATAAATAAGAAAAGAGGTATGAGAAATTTATATGTCACCTGTGAGATTTTCTCTTTTTAAAATGGGTTAATAAATTGATGGAGTTTATTTTAGGATGCCTAGAACCTCTAAAATGTGTCTAGTAATGTATAGATATATTTGTGATGTGTTTGGGAGAAATTACCTGTGTTTGGGTTTGAGGGAAAGTGAAGGAATGAGTGCGCCTATTTTAAGTGAAGTGTGGTCACATTTTTAAAAATACGAAATACTTTTCAATAATGTGAAATTACACTCTAGTAATTTAGATAAAAAGTCAATATATAATCGAGAATATAATATATAATTTAGATCAAGGCTTCAAACACACATTCCTACACATTTTTTAACATGTTTGAGGTCTTTTCTCCCTGATTTTTACTATTATCATTTTAGTTTATTGTAATGGTAATTTTTTTTACCTAAGGTAACATATCATTTATCAAAAAAATAAAATCATCTCTATTAAATTATTTTGCCATAATTATTGAATAATTGAAATCCATTTTATAATATTAAATTTATTAAAGTGATAAAAATTAATTTTAAAATACTAAAAGAATAATGTAATAAAAATAATTTTTTAAAACATATATATTATGTTCTATAATATCAAAAAAAAATCAATTATTAAATAAAATAAAATAATATATTAAATTATTATATGAAAATTTAGTCTAATAAAAAGGTTTCTTGAATTTAATATTCACACATATATGATAATAATTTCATAAAATTCATGTTATTTATGGAAATGATATTTTTCAATGTTCACCTAAACATTAGAATTTCAAACAAAACCTTAATATTAATCTTAAGAAAATAATGATATAATTATTTAAACAATTTTTTTTCAAAATAAAATACTACAATTTAGAAACTTTTCACTGAAATATAAAGCTGCTATAAAATGAAAATCATTTCTTATATGAAAATAATTTTTTCAGAATATTAACCAGTCTTATTCACATTTACAGTGATTTACTAATTAAATTATGGTTAAACAATAATTCACATTAGATAAATTTTATCATCAATAATGTTAAGCCTCGTGAAATAGAAATACATATAACATAAATATGAAATATTTATAAATATTAATTTCTAAGTATAAAATATCCACATTAGTAATTTATATATATAAAATGATTATATTCCAATAATTAATCACATTAAAATAATATATTACCTAAATTATATATATATATTAGGTGCTTGGGGGTAAAATTATTTTAAACATGAACAAACCACAAACAAAGGCTGGAAATGAAATATATAGTCCCAAGGAAAAGACCGCCCATCAGGCCTTATTTACTCAGTACAAGGACCGAAGGCTTAGTGGCCATTCAGACCATTACATGGGCCAAATGCCCAAAAAATATTCTGAAGGCATAGTGTAACATCATGGCCCCATCACACCTCTGTCACCGTCTACAAGAAAAAATTCACTTCAACCTAGATTTGAACCTAGGTCCGATGCATGATTACAAGAATCATTTACCACTAGGGAAATCCCCCCAAATGGACATTAATTATATTAATATTTCATTAAGTGGTTACTCTAATTCATTCATTCTAACTCAATTTTTTTAATGTTCATTCTTAGTATTAATTAGTGAGGCCCTTCCCCTAAGAGGTCCTACCTTTTAACCCTTTTATCCCATATTGTGGTGATAGAATTTTATAATGGTAACATATTTCTATAATGAAATTTTAATATGAAATTTTTACCTAGTATTGTTTATTATGTCTCAAAATATTTAATCTACTTTACATGATTCAATTTCTGTAGGTGGCATGAATTAATTCTAATTTCTGTATACAAAACACATAAAACCTTTTTTTTGAATTTTTTTTCAAATATAGAAATGATTTTATTCTCATTCCATGTCTAGTAACATACACTTTATTAATTTTAATTTATTTAATAGATTATAATTCCTAAAAAATTAAAATATAAATATTTATCAATAGGGATTAATTTAATTTTATTATGAATATCAACCTTTCACATATATAAATATTTTCCTAAAAAATATTACATTTTACCACAAATGACATTTTCATTATATTTAACCAAATAATAATAAATTTTTTAATTATAAAGAAATTTTTATAATTTTATACAAAATATTATTCCATATGTTTATTACTCTGAATAATATAAATTTTCTTTTAAATAAAAACATATTTAAATTAAAAGAGTCCATGTAAAGGGAACCATTTTGTTTAACCAAGAACCATTAGATGATTACAAATAATATTTACTAAAAAAATTTATGTAATTAGTTGAAACATAAATTTTAACAATAATTTTTCTTTATTGTGTTCCTCAAAAGTATTAAAAATATTTAAAATTTGTAAAAATTTTTGAAAATAGGTTGTGAAGAATTAATGGTTTCACCATAAGTGAATTTAGCCATTTTTACAAGATAATCTATTTAACAAATATCATTTAAGTATAAATTAATGTATTCCATTATGTATTGTGATAAATACATATCCCTTTTTTACTCAGTGTTTCATGCAACAGAATATTTCAGACACAACAAACATATTAAAGATATATATATTCTAAAATCTTAGAGTGTGAAATTATACCCCCTTAAATAAAAATACACCATTAAAAATTTAATTTCTTATCGTAAAAAGAGTGAATAATGATATAATAATTACATATTATATTTTTTTGTCTATATAATTAGTTTATACATCACAATTAGGAATGTTTCTAGTTCATAATTTTGAAATTTTAAAAACTTGTATGTATGATTTTAGGACTCACATTTCAATTAATTTCCAAAATCATTCCCTGATATTTGTGTGAGATTTTATAAATAAGACCCAATTAATTTATCTTCTAATTTCACAAGTTGAGAAACTCTTGGACAATCACGATAGAAGATATGAGTAAATATACATAATCAATTCCTTTCGACTCTATTTGAACAATTTCATCATTTGGTTGTGTTTTAGGTAGTTTTCCATCTCATCGTTATCTCATATTCTAAATGTAAAGTAACCATAATGATGTATTCACTTTTATAGGAATACAATTAAATTTTAATATATCCTAGAATCCTCAAGAGGGATGATAATTTATTCCTTTTATATATAGACATTTACTATATATAATAATGTTTAGAATAAGTAAAGAAAATACCCAACGAAATATTAATAAACCATAAAATGAATAAATAATACATTAATCTCAAATCATTAATAATAAAAAAATTAATATAAATCGTTTCCTAAATAATTATCCCCCAAACTCCTCAAAATATATTTTATCAAATTTTACACAAAAATATTAGAATTATATGGTCACATATTCTGTCAACATCAATATAAGATTTATCTCTAAATAATAATAATCACTCATAATGTTACATCATAAAAATGCATATTCCCAAATCACAAATTATCCAAAATATAATTATATTTTCCAAAAATAACTTGAATCACCATGACATATTAACATAATAAATTTAGTAAACTTCACAAAAAATAAAATGAAGTACATTTTCATTTTATAATTTTCTAACCTTAAGGTTCATCTATAACCTAATAATTATTTCATTAATAAATATCTCAAAAAAAATTCACCATTTGAGAAAATTAATTTTCAAGGTTTTTGTTAAAATTCCATCCACCTTAATTTCCATAATATTCGAAAAAATCTAGTTATATTTGTTAAAATTAACATTAATCACTTAGTCATAAAACCAATTCTCAATCCCAATGATTACCAATATCTCTTTAATATGTGCTATTAATTTTTTTCCAGAATGACAGTAATTATAAAATTAGTTTATAAAAATCCTTAAAGTTAATTAATAGCATAATCAAATAATATTTATAAAAAATAATAATCATTTCCAAAAAATATCATTAATCACCCTAAAATTCAATCATATAATGCCATAAAAGGTTATCTATACTATTTATCTTATGACCCTTTATTGATTTATCAATGTTTCAAAAAAATACCATTATCCCAGAAACCATGAAACTTAATTTATAGAAAATAATTTATTCAATATACTTTAAATAATTTTAAAAAAATAATTCACTTCATATTCATTGATAAATTCATCCAATAATAAAAAATATGAATCAGGTTTTGATATTTCTTAATATCAATATAGTCTTGTCTCATTATATAACCCTAATAAAAACTAATAAGATATTTCAGACATTTTTAATGCTATTCATATTTTTATCATCTTATCATATGAACCTGATAAACCATTATTCACACAATACTAATGAAAAACGTCATATGATTTACTCTAATCCAATAAATTTTAGTAATGTTCATATGTACAATTTTAATATATTCAATTAGTAGTGAAACATTAAGGTGATAATTATTCCCCTTCATTGAGATATCCAAAAAAATCATTTTTTATGTTTATGTTTCTATGCTCACTTTTATAATATAAAAAATCAACTTTTTATTTTGAGAAATTTCATTGCTCATTACATTACTTGCTAACATCATTCATCCTTGTTTTTCAAATGAATAAAACCAACAATAATCCTATGAGTAACAAGAATCAATTATTAGAGAGGGAAATAATATGTTATGAAAAATTATTCATATGATGTTCTAAATTATGACACCTTCTTATCAAACCATTTTCTTATAGGATTTAATTATTGTTTTCCGTTGTAATTTCATTATAGGATTTCTGAAGAAAATAATTTCAAATCCCTCAAAATGGTTCATAAAGAGAATGATATTAAATAGTTGATTATTTATTGGGATTAGTAATCCAAGAATTTAGTGATACCTTTTTTACATTCACTATGTGATGATCATATTAAAAACTAACTGAACATTATAAGTTTTTTTACAAGGTGAATCTTTACTGTAGCATGAATCTAATTTTTTATATCTAGAGAGGAATTCTATTTCCATGAAACCGCAAACTCTATGACATTCAAACATTTATGATATTTTTTTATATACAATATTATACATGGTTTCTCACTGATGGGTTTTAATCCTAAAACTAAAAAATACTAAACCTAGCTCTTATAAAAACAATTGTTGTGACAGGAGCATCACTTATAAAAATTTTACATATTTTTTTTGGAAAATTCAAAATCCGCCACAATAATACATGCAAGAAAATGATAATATTTTAGTCTGTTTAGAGACTATATATATAATATATAAATTTTAAGAAAATTATTCAATTTTGTCCATAATGTTCTTCATATATAGTAACCTTCTTCGACATTTCATACATAAAACTATTATTCATACCCAGTGGCAACGGAAACATAAGAAGGTGTGATCTTTGATGCTCAATAAATATAAACATGAGAGATATCAATTGATGATCATTATTGAGAAAAATACTGGAATAAGGGTATGGGAACATGATAATAAATTACAAAAACCTTCTTAACAAATCATAGCCCCTTAATCTTGATTCATGCCAAAAGGATTTGATATAACAAAAGCCATGAGTCATAAGAGTGTAGGATCACCCATATTTAGTTATGATAAATGAAACCTTATCATAAGAATAATAAATATGTTTTTATACATATAATAATATAAGACCATTCATTTATTTAAAGATCACTTCCAGGAAAATCATTGAGGATAGAGTCCCATAGTGTATTGAGTTCAATCATCCTTCAAATATACATAATGGACAGAGTCCAATAGTGGATTGGGTTATCTCTCTATTACCATTTATATTATTTGTATAAATATCATTCTTTATCAAACGATTTGGTAAAATATATACTTCTTATACCACCTATCATAGATAGAAACCCATATATATGTGTGCTACATGATCATACAAGTATTCATTATTTTATCAATGTTTGATTAACCTGTGGGAAAGGAATGTGTTTAATGGTTAATTCATCAAAACATCATCATTATAAGAAACCATGAGAAAGGAAGTTAACAGTATCATAATATCATATCCACATTGAATCATAATAATCCTTCAACAATGTTGGCATATATATAGAATACATTTACAAAATATTTAAAATATTCTTTAAAAAAAAGTGAAAACAACCTTTTATCTTGTTTACTTTAAAAAACTGAAAAATATAAAAAATGGTCATATTATATTTTTATAACACCATTTTAAATTTTAAAGGGTGATGTATTATAGATAAAGGACATAATGACTTCAGGAATATTTTATGTTGAAATCCTTTAAAATAATCATTCCAAACTTTGGTATAAAATGACACAAACATTTGTAGTTCATAAATGAATAAGAATATTCCATTAGATATTTTATATGAAAGTAAATTTTTTTGGAGAAATAACATTATAAATCAGTTAATGGGAGATAATATATTCGAAAAAATAATTTTTTTGAATGTGGATAGAGAGGAGAAAGATTCACGATCATGATTAGTTTTTATTATAAATATATCTTTAGTGTTTTTGTATACCAAATAGGTGGAAACATAAAGAATAATTAAAAACCCAAGAAATAAATAGATTAGAATAAATTATAAGTGTTTTAGAATTTAATTAATATGAAATATTCCATGATGTATCTTTAATCATAAACAACCTCAATAAAAAAGTGTGCTTGTAACATTAATACCTCGCCGCTTTCGTAACCATTTAATTATATCCATCAAAAATAAATAATGAAATATGTATTAGTAAATCCACATTATTTTACTAAAACGTATTGTGAAATACATTCATTGGTAGTATATACAGCATAAAAAATAAATATGGTGATGAATATATAAGATATTTCTTTGAAGTGAAATTGTGATAAGGTAACCATTACCAAGAGTCATGTCTTGATATATATCCAGTATTAATAATAATATAATAAATTTAAAATTATTATAAATCTATAATATAACTATATTCATACATATATTTATAATTATTTATCCCTTTAAATTTATAATTACTCATTTATTAACAACTCATCATTGTAATCAACATTATTGTGTTAGTTTTTCTGTTTTCCAGTTATGTTTTGATTTAAATGTTCTTTTTCTTAAACAATGGTCATTATTTAATAATCTATAAAATATTCATGAATATTTTAAGTTTCTTCTTGATATATTTTTTATGTTAATAGTTTATAAATGGACGTTTTATTAACGATTTTCTTAGAAAAATTAAATATTCCCTTAATCAGTTATTATTGAATTATCAAAAGAAATGAATTTATAGGTATATATAATTTTAAAAATTATCAATCCCTAATATTGAAAATAATTTAAATCCATAATTTTTAAATAATATAATAGGAATATAAATTTCTTTAATTATTCTTGACAAAAAAAATATAATAATGTTCATGTAGGTGGTAAAATTGAAAAAAAAACATTATAACAGTTGAATGAGTAAGAACATTTTAGTTTCTAATGATAATAAAATTTTACATCAACCTAATAATGTTTTAAATATTATATTTAATCATTAAATATTATTTTATAGCCATCAATGTAAGGAGACGATGAAAATGGATTACATCACCTCATTAAGGAGGTAGTCCACACATGCTCATTGGCGATGTTTTCCATTTTCAATCAATTTAAATAAAAGAATGTAAATAAAAAATTATTATTAAATAATAAAATTTATTTTATAAATATCATATATATTCCTAAAATTCATTGATTTAGCTAGTAATGAGAGGTGTTGATAAATTATGAAACACATCTCTTTATGGAGGTGGCTATATGCATGTACGCATGAGTGGCATTTCAATTTTCCATTTGATGTAAACCGTGTATATAATAACTGTTATATAAAAATAAGAATATTAAATTCTAAAAAATAAAATTATTCTTTTATGATAATGTGGTTTTTAATTATTTGGAGGATATTGAAGAGAAACAGGATTGAAATAATTCACTTAAGACAACTACCTGTTTTTTGGGTGTTATGCTTTTGATTAAATATTAATCCATATTAGGATGGTATTTTGGTGAGAATAGAACCTATAAGACATTTTAAGGAGATTTAGTATGTTATTTTGGTAGACAATGGTTGATATAAGGTGATGAATGTGTGTTGAGATGTGAGAATAGGTGGTTCCCTTTTATAAGTGAGTGGAGTGATACCCTTATAAACACACACAATTTGAAAATAATAATGTCAATTTTCATCTATAGTTACCACAAAAGTATTTTTGAATATAGTATATTTTTTATCTAAATCTACTCAATCAAACTAATGTTTACATGTTTTCATGATAAATGTTGACTTATCTCTTATGTTTCCTAAAGTTTTGAAAACATAACACCCCTATTTTAGTGATAATCTTTTTGCATGGTATCTCATTTATACACTAGAAAAAAAATTCCAAATTAAAAAATATTTACTACCCTGATTCAAAATATTTAATCTAATTTACATTGTTTAATTTAATGAGGTATTATAAATGTACTGTAAAATATATGAAAAAAATTTCAAATATACATTATTAGAAAAAATGTACATTAAGTATAAAATTTAATTTATTCTCATCAATTCATTGTAAAAACTAATAATGAAATTTTACATTATTTTATTGAATATATTGTACTATAATTTAATTTAAACAATTTATAAATTATGATTAATTTATTTTCTGAAGATAAATATTCACTACTCGCATAAAAAATGGTTTATTAAAAATATGTTATTTTATATCCAAATAATTTTATATTTATCTATAACCAATTTTTAATTTATTTATGAATTATATTGATTTTTTCTATAGGTATAATAAATATTTTCACATATTATGAAGATAAAATATAAGGGAAATTATCTTATAAATGAAAATATATATAAATAACACTATTCGTAATCAAAATGATTCCCTTTAACCAAGAATTTTTTGAATATTATTCTTTCTCATTACTAAACAATTTCATTGATTTTATTAATTTATTTTTTAATTATTATATCAATTTTATCAATAATTTTTAATGATATCATCAATAAAAAATAATAAATAAAAAAAATTAATAATTTATCAAAATACTTAAACACTATTTATTAAGAAAACTAAATATTAATTTAGTTTAATTGTACCCTTTTTATAAAATCCTTAGTTTAATAATTTATTATTAACTATATAATAATGTATTTTAGTTTATTTTAAAATAAATAATTATTCCATTATGTTTGGTTTTGTGTTAATCATAACATTTAAAACATATTGAATCAATTACAGAGAAATATATTTCAAAACTCTGAGGTTATTACAATTTGATGGTCAAGCTTTGATGCTTGGATGAATATTTTCTAATGATATTTACATAATTCTGGCAGTACAATACGAGGTGTTTTAAGTAAGGTGGAGGTGAAATATAGATGATATAATTGACTAAGATGCAAGGTTGTTATTTTGAGGTATCATCCACATTTTAGGATCAAAATTTGGCTATAATAAGAATTTATTTAGGCACAACATGGTTTTTTGTTTCTATTCTGAATATCAACAAATTTTCTATGTGGATCCCCTTAAACCTAACACTTGGATCTCTTTCTAAAAAATCATAACATACTATTATAGATTTGATACACATCTATTATAACAATATATTTCCCATATTTAACATCTAAGGACCATTTAGATTATAGTTTTAGATAATTAAGAAAAATATCCAATTAATAAATCTAATGTTTTCTCATCAAATGGTCACCATTTTCCAATATATATGAAGTTAATAAATCTGTAATTGATCTTCAATGTCACTACTAAATTCCCCACATAAGATACTATTCTAGGCTTAACATACATAATACTTTCTTTCGTAACATGGGGAAAGGGATACATACGAATGGAGTGAGAATAAATAATATGTGAGGGGAAACAACATAATAAATTATAATATGAGTGGAATGAGGCCTAACATTATATCAAAATGAGAAAAACCAAAACCCTGAAAATATGGTAATTGTAAATTTTATCATAAGTGCATGGAAACCAAAATATGTGGAATCATAAAAACATGATTTCGTAATCATAAGGCAAGGATCTTAACTTTATTAACAAAATATAGTTATCTAGAAACACTGCCCATTCTATTAGTCGGATATTATCATTTACCATGAACCATAATATCTCATAAGATAAATAAATAAACCAATGTATTAATGTGCTATCTGGGATCAACCATCATTAAAGAAATAATAAATTTTTGTGCCACATGAAAATCAATCATCACATTATAAAAACTAGAAGGAATACAAATGGTTTACATATTTTTCTAAAGGAATCCCATAAATAATGAGTTTGTAATTCCATAAATATTCATACTATAATAAACCATTGAATAAAAATTGATATCAAGGACATTAGCCATAAATTTAAGAAAATACCACTCAGTAAATATGATTATGTAAATGCTATTTACAAAAAATAAGAAATAATACATGCTTTAGAAAAAAAATTCCTAAATTAATCCATATATTAGTCATCTTTGTGAACAAACTTCAATCAATGAAAGGGATCATAGAGTATTCCTTGAGGAAAGGTATTGGAAATAATTCATCCATATATAAATGGATGAATATGAAAGAAAACTATAGTTATTAATCATACCTTAGATGTAAAATAGAATTTCATAATCCATCCAGATAAAGAAGCTGGATTGAATCATTTTAATAATACCCATGATCAATCATACAACAATTCTGAATAAAAATTATAGAATCATTAGGGAAATCAAATTAAAAAGAATAATTAACATATCAATTTAAAACATTTTAAATGGTAGATTTTATTAAACCAGGGGAATACGATTTTCCTTTTTTAAAACATTAAATAATAAAGAGGAAACCTCTTTGAAAATGAAAAAGGGTGTATAAACATTCTTTTACACAAAAATTTACAAATAATATGTCATCCATTTAAAATAACCATTGTGAAACCATTAAAAATATTGTCTAGAAAAATATTATTTGACAAAAATTCATTATTGTTGAATGTAAATTTAAAAAAATATTATGTTACACATTTTTAATCATTCATAACATTTCATGAAAAGAAGATTTTTTTTAATATTATCAATGTTTATAAAATTAAATTTTCATTAAAACCCTTTTATAAAACCTATATTATAAAAAGGATAATAAATTTTTCATTTTAAATGTGGTGGATGAAAACATTAATGTAACTTCAGTTGAAACATATTTCATTTATAGAATATGTTGTCTATTGATAAAACATTCTAAATCTATAGAATATTCTCAGTAATTCTTTTGTAAGTCTTGGATTTCTAGTGTTTTAATATATATTTCATAAAATTCAAATTTTTTAAATTATTTTTCAAATTATAATCTTTTTATAATTATTTTAAAAGGAAAATAAATAATTTTATTGTGGTGAAAGTTGGTTTGAAATAAGTTTAAAAATTCTAAAATTATTCCTCAAATCTGGGAAGTGTTTTTAATTATTAATATAATAATTAATGTATATATTTATTATTTATAAGTTAGTTTAATAAAACTTTAATATTTTCGAATTATTATTTCTATCTAAAAAAGAAAATATTGTTGTGTAAGGGTAATTCATGTTCTAAAAAGGCTCTGTAAAGGTAACATTGAGTTTTCCTTACGTGTATACGGGTCAAAAATAATTTCTAACACTACATAAGGGTCATATAACCTCTATATAATGTTGAATTATATTTTCAACAGGCAAATCAAGGGTAACCTAAGATTCCTTTGTGCTACATAAAGGTATCACCAAAATCCTTAAGCTATGTTAGGGTTATCACATAAGGGTACTATGTCGCTTACGTTTCATTAACTATTTCAATGTATTTCATAAATATAATATGAAATTTATTTGCAAAATATAGAGGTAACCCAAGATATTTAAGAGTATATTGTGACTTGTGTAAGGGTACCCACTTGCATTAGTTTAGATTTTCTTAACGGCATTAGATAACATAAGGGTAATAGTCGACCAACATATGGGTAATTCCAAGTTTTTGATGGATATGTAAGGGAAAGGTAAATCTTGTGTAAGGGTAACCTGTAAATCCTAAAGCTTATGTAACGGTCATTTTAGTCTCACGTAAGTGTACCGTGGATTTTGAGAAGCCTAATTGTAGGTATCCATCTACGTGAGGGTAAACCCTTAATACCCATGAGTTTTGTTTATAAATTTTATACGGTTAGCATATTTGTTTAAAAACATCATAGTTCCAATTTTGAACCTTGGGTTACAAGTTTACAGAGTAAATTAATGTTGTTTTAATGGAATAACATTTTGTTTCCTATATTGACCCATTTATAAAATATAAAACTCATTTTTGGAAGATTTTTATTATTCCCCAATTAAATCATGAAAAAATCATAGGGTAAAAATAAGAGGGGAATAAACTATTGAGTTTGATGGGGTATCTTAGGAAGGATATCCATGAATGATAAAATGAGTTTCTTTCTCTCATTGTAGTTTCTCTATGTTTCTCTCAATTTAGAGTGATCATATAGTATCCTATAGAGTTGTGAATCCATTTTTAGTTAACCTATGATTCTTCCTCATCCACCAAACCAATATCTTTCAAGATTGAGAAACCTCTCTCACATATCCTCATAGGTGTAATGGTTTTCACTTGAAAGGATACACTAGGTAGGGGATATATTATTTCTCTACATTTAAATTGAGTATTTTTGAATTTATATTTATTTTTTATTCCACTTCTTAGATGAATGTGATTAACCATAATCAAATTATAATGTGGAAAATAATTGCATGGGGAAATATTGAATGACAATGTGGAAATTATAAAGGTGAAGGATAAAATTCATTCTACAAAATTATGTTAATGAAATGATAATATTTCATGAATTGAAATAAAATTTTTAACTCATGGGGAAAAATATATAAATATAATCTTTTATAGATGATAAAGAAGAAATATATAATATCTTATAACATAATTAATAAGGTTTTTAATAAATTACATAAAATTTTTATTTTATATATAAAATAGTTATCCAATGAATTTATTAATTTACCAAATTTATGTAGAGAAAAAAATTCATTTGAATGATATGAAAAATATCATTGAATTTATAAAATTCTTCTTAAAATGAATATTTTTTATAATAATTTCAATAATAAAAATTGATTAATTTTTACAAGAAATAGTTTACAATGTTTGAAAATATATAAAATATCAGAAGAATGATGAAATTTGGTTTTCATGTTGTAGGTTAAATATAAATGTTTATGAAATTATCCATCAATGAGAAATGGATAATCACATGGGGTTGTCTAATTATTATTTGATAAAAATATAATGTAACCAGGCGTAGTGTTAATCTACTAAAATAATATTAGTGATAATTATGTTTATAATTCTAGATAATAGAATATTGAAATAGGTATTATAACATGTTATAATTTAATTAAATTATAAGAAACCTATTTATTGTCACATGTGGAAATGTTTATATTCATGCATTATATGTTTTAGATATGTGATCAAATAATCCTAAAATATAATTTTTCTCATTCACGTTTTACGAGATAGTGTGCTATCTATTATTTTGGTTGATAATAATTGATGATATTCTTAGAAATTAAATAAAAAAATTAAGTGTAATAATTCTTTTTATAATAATAAAGATTCATTATAATGATGTTGTTCATTCAAAAAGTGTTGAAATGGGAAGTTATACTTGAAGATCATTTTTAAATAATTAACTTATGGTAATAACTAATCCCTTAATATATAGATGGTAGTGACATTTAGTAAATGAATATTTTAATTAAATATGGGAAAAATTCGATTGTTTTCTAATAATACTTTTTTTTGGCTAGGAGAGACTGCATTGCTGTAAAAGTTGGATTCCTTGTTTTAGGGGCCTAGAGGCCATGTTAACTCTATTTGGGGTTATTCTTCTTATATGTTTTCAAGGTATATGAGATTTTTTTTGTAACGTGATGTGATTATTGAATGGATAATTTTGGAATGTGATGTTGGTTATGATTATGATGATGGCCAAGGATTATCGAGGTTGTGATGGTGGAATGGTGTTCCAATTATATTGATGATACTAGTGGGGATTCTTGAGGATGTATTGGTGGAACATGGTTCATGTTACGTTATGATGGTTTCATGGGATTCTAGAGGTATTATTTTATATATTTAAGTCAGGGATGACACCTGTAATGAGAGAATGAGTTGAAGTTGGTCATCTACAATGTTATGCTAAAATATCAAATGTGTAGTTAATAGATGACAAGTGATTTTTAATTATATTATCAATAAAAAATAGTGGATGTAGTTCTATTTTATTCACTATAATTGCATATTTTATGTGGTACCTTGGGATGAGTCCTATATTACCCTGATCTTTATTAATGATAAACTAATAAATGAAAGAACAGTGTAGTTTCTTCATGATTTCTTAAAATTATGGCATAACTAGCAATATATGAAATTAAATTATAGTTTTATTGGATCTATGATTATAAAGATAAAATATTATTCAGGTAAATTAAATTGGTAGTAATTAATTAGTGGTTAATTATTTAATTATAGAATGATGATTTTTGATTGTATTCGTTTGATAATTAGGCCTAAGGAGTTGCAACTAGGAGTCCCACACAATGTTAGAAATATATGAGTTTACGGTAAGGTAGTTTCCCATACATTGAATATGAGATTTATATATATCATATATATTTTATGATTTCATATTCTACCCCAATCATTTTGGTATATATACTCACTCCTGGTGGACTCTGGAGGGAGTTTTCTCCAACATATAAGATGGAGAGGAACACATTTATGACTAACCCCTTTAACCTCACTATCAGATCCAGGTTGTATTATGTGTTAGTATGCATGGTGGATATCTTTCCAAATATTTATGTTTTGATTGATATAATGGATTACTATTATTTTAAATCATATATATTTGTAGTTATATTATCCTTTAGATTATTATATGTCTGTTTTGTATTGGATAGGATGGAAATAGGTATAATACACAATGTACTAGATTTGGTGGATCTTGGAAAGTATTAGATTACTATGTGGAGTTTTAGATTGGATGATGATATGATTTGATGTAAAGGGGTGCATGATCTATCCTAGGGATCTTTAAATTAGCTTAATTTATCCACAAATTCTTCAGAATGCATTTAGTGAGATATGTATAATGACGTACAATATTATAGAAAAGAGGAAAACCAGTCTGTGAGTGGTTGAGGGTTACCCTCTTTAGATACTATGTTATATTATCACTTATATGTGATATTTTGTGGGATATAGCTATGATGAAGATGGTAACATAGTTTTGTTTGTTCTCTTAATGGTCCTTTGTTTGATTCGTTCTCATTTTACATGAGATGTTACAGGTAGGATATAATGAATTGTACATGTCATTATCAACCTATATTTATATTTGAACTTTTTTTCATGTCGGTAGGATATTTATGGTGATCGATCATAAAACTACTATTTTTTAGTGTTTTTCATGAGATGTTGGATATTCATGTTCACTATTGAGCATCTATATTAGTTTTTATGTTTTTCTAATTATATTTCATTAAATTTACATCAAGTATTGGCATTTCATCCTAATTTTTTATGAGAAGGATTTTTTGGAGGGTTTCTTTCTTATCTCCCTTATTTATCATATTTTTTAGGGAAATGCTTCATGTCCATGTGTATTTTATAATATCAGTATTTATCACTATCCCATGGGAAATTGGTTGTGGGATTATATCATCATTGTATCCATTTTCTCATTTTCATCCTAGTTGCGGTACCTTTTGGGGGTGGGGGGTTAGGACACAATGGTGTCAAATGGATTTCTAGATATAAAATATATTTTATATTTAGAAACTAGCGATGATGAATGGGTTGGTAGGTAAATAGTTTCATCATTTATTTGTATGTATTATAAAAAAGGGTGATAGACTAGGTCCTGATATATTAGGCTCTCCCGCAATTTATCATAGGGACCTTCATGATTACTATATTTTCTATGTGATGTGATTTTGCTTGTATGGTAGACACCATGGAAAGGATCTTGCATCATACATGTTTTCACCTATATTTGAATGGGGTAGAAAATGGTAAAATATAAAAAATGATTTAAATAATCTACCAAAAATAATGATTTTCTAGGGTTAAGTGTACCTAATGTTTGTTATTTTCCATAAGGGGATCTAGATCAACATCCCCACAAGGTTTGTGCTGATTAAATTCATCATGATGTGTCATTAAATTACCATATATTAGTAGATGATGATAATGATACTCGGAAGATGAAACTCCAAGAGTTCTAGAACCAATGACCATTGAAGTATGAGGAATTCATTATGTATTATGGGATAAATGTCTGGTTGGAGGAAGTAATGATATAATTCAGTTTCAATAATTATCACATATAACATTAATCTTGGTTTCCTTTGATTATTATTTGTGTTTCAACTCGAAAATTATGTTTCTTATTCCTCATATATTTTGATGGGTTGGTTTTTTAGAATGTTATGATATATGTTTCTAGATTAAGTTTTTTTATTAGAATCAAAAGGGTTGTCTTTTTATTTGGTGATGTTTTTCCACCATTATGTTATATTTTATAAATGATATTAATGTTTTTTAAGGAATTTGAAATGAATTGTTGAGCATGAGACCCTCCAATTGTTATCCCCTTGAAGTGAATGACTTGGATTACCACCGTGGTTTGATTTCTAACCCATCAGAATGAGTTGAGGAAAACCACAAAATTCTTTTGATTGAAACCCACCGAAAAATTTATTATGCTATGATCATTTTATTCAATTTATAAATTAAATTCCAATGCCCACCTATCATCCCCAAGACAAGGTAATCATAACTCATTCCTCATACATGTCGATGAAATGGATATGTGATTAGAGGAAAGTTATTTCATAGAAATTTTTCACATCATTGTATTACTTTATTCTTTGGCCTTTTTTATTCCATGGAATGTTTTTATAATAATAAACATTATATAATCTTCTATTGGTCCCAATATTGTGGGTATTCGGTCTGAGGAAAGGGTTTCTGGTATGTTTTCCTTTGTTTTTCGTCAATATACTCTTCACTCCTTCCAAGTGATATGGGACCCCATTTTTGGAAAAGGATAATATCAAATGTTTCCTTTAATGTATATCTACCTAGTTTATGATTATTTACTTTCCCTCAGTTATGCATTTATGTTTTTATATGTTACTGGTCAAGCATTTGGATTTATATGTAGAAGGGATGGGTCTTTTTCTTCTCATGTAACTATAATGTATTTCTCTCATGAAAACATATATTGAGTATATGAAGGGTTGGTACACTTCACATACCATGAAATTTTATATTACAATATTTTTTAAAACCACGTGAATGAATAAGTGTGGCCAAAAGTGGATATTATCATTGTATGGTGGATATATTCCTTAAATTTGTATTCTTGTGAATGCTTTTTTGATCTTAGTACATGTAACGATTGAGAAATGTTATCTGGAATTGATATATAACTATGGGAGTTATGTAGTTCAACATTGTAAATGGTAATTAAAAATCGAGACATTATAATTTTTAGTTTTTTATGATTATTCTCTTGGAAAATAAAGTTTTGATAAAAACATGGAAAAACATTTAAATCATGAATAAGTGGACAGTTAATAAAAATATTTGTTTGTTAATTTTTTATATATTAATATTTTTTTGATCAATTTTTATAAGTTAGGGGCATTGATATTAAATTACGAAATGAAATGGAAGAGATTTTTTACCTAAGTAAAAAGGGGTTGATTATGGCATGTAGCTAGCCTATATACGTGAGTTATCATAGAACTCGTGTAAAATATGAAATGAATTTGGAAAATAAAATATTCATTTGAGTATGTCACTATTGGAAGGTTTTTTATTTTAAAATAGGGTTTTCAAATGTATTGATTGTTTTATCTCAAATAATCTAATGATAAGTACCTTTTTATGATGAAATATTCAAAGTGGGTTTCATGTGATGATTTCTTAAGCTTTCCAATTATAAACACAATATACATGGTAAAATATGTTATCACAATTTTATTAAATTTAACATTTATATAATGTAAATAGTTTGGATACATTCATAGTAAGTAATTAATTATTTGGGAAACCGTTTTATGGTCGAACCAAATTTTATAGCATGATAAATAAAATTGACGAATAAATATATTTTCGTTTGATGGAACAGCTAATTATTATTATTTAAAATTTAATGATGAATGTCTTATCTCCCAAATAGATTTCTATTCCCTACAATTTAAATCAATGTAAATTTATTATTTTTGATGCTTTTCATTTTTTTATGTTTCATTTTGGATATGAATTTATAGATTGTTTTTTTCATTGTCTATGTTGAATTTAATATAACCCTAATTTTTAAAGACAGATAGATATGCATACTCAATATACAAGTTGTTTAATTTTTTATTTTTTTGGTATTGATTAATTGATCTCAGGTTGATATATCACACTATTTCTCCCATAATTTAATATTTTAATAATTATATTATTTTTTATTAAGAGTTATCTCACATTGTGATTAAATCCTTCCCCATACTTTTCCTATGCTTCTTATATTTGTTTTAATTCGAGTGAAAGAGGCTTTTTTAGTTGTATCAAATGTAATGGAATGGAATATTCCTAGGTATTACATTTTCATTATGGGATGTCTAAAGTTTCAGGAGAAATTTCGTAAATTTTAGTGATTTTTATATAAATCTATTTTAATTTATAACATTATTTTAATGTTATTTTAATATAATTTTAAAAGTTAAAATATAAATTTCAAAGTGATGAATATTTATTTAATAATTTCTTTTGATGTCCTAAAATAATTTTATATTATTAGATAGTGTTTTTGAATTTTTAATTTAATAATAAACACCTTTAATAATTATATCTATGATACTTTAAACAATATAACATTTTCAAATATTTATTTACCTTTACACATTTTAATTAAGATCTGTATGTCTAAGTAATGTTTTTAAAATTCTGTTTAATGAAAACTAGGAGTTTCAATTTGGTATTTATTGGTAAAAATGGGTTTCAGTGCCTTTGTAATGGTATGGATGTTATGTAAGGGTGGAACTATTTTCTATAATCTAGATAATGATAACGTGGGTCTCATATGAGCTGAGTAAATGTAGTGTCGAAATCCTTCTATAGTGTACGGTTACTCAAGCAAGAGTACTAGATCACATAAGTATTAGAATCTACTTATATGTTTTTTATGGTGAGAAAAAAATTGTATGAACTATATAAAGGTACTCACTAGATATGAAATGGATTAATATGGATTGTGTAGGAGTACCATCTTGGGTGAGGGTGGAGTTTCTTAAGGGTACTAGCTCAACTAATGTAATGAAACAACATGGGGTGACCCAAAACTGGTCAACCATGTTGTTTGGTCATATGGCTGGAGAGGCATTTATTGATCCTCCCAAGATGGAGACACGCTATATGTGAATGAACGAGAACCAAAGGAATAATTTTTCCCAAAATAAATAATTAAAATAAAAAATCAGAAATAAATACTGCATTCTAAAAAAATAAAATATCCAAACTGAGTATCACTTATACAAAAACTAACAATAAATCAAAACTATACAACAAGATGAAAGACAAAACCAAGACTGAACCTGAAAACTAATAGACCATTATGTGGACCTAAGAGTCACTCTCCAATCCCAAAAACCAACATCGACCATGGTGATTGAAACCAAGATGGAATGAATACCAGAAGCTAAAAATATGATATAACTATAGGTGTGAGTATCAAAACCAAATAGGAGTTCCCCAATAAATTAATTAAAAATTCACATCATTTAAAATTAATGAAACATAAACCTCATTTTTGAATCATAATATCTAAAACTAGGCATTTCACACATTTCCACATTAAACAAAAAGGGTCCATTTCCCTTTATCATTTAAATCAATATTATTTTCCATAAAGAATACATTACCATTTTTGAGGAGGAAGATGATTTTTTCATTAAAAAAATAGAAGGATAGTTTGAATCATTTTCACATAACTTTACATAAACCATTGAAAGCAACAACATCAATTTTATAAAAAATACACCATAATAAAGAGTAGCAATAATAATCACATAACAAGGTCAGTGAAATATAACATGCATAAGTAACCAACCAACAATGCATATCAATAATCTTCCATAAAAAACTAAGTGATTAATAACATGGGTTATCTATGAACTCGCCAAAAAATATTGAATATACCATACATATAACTGATCCCAAATTCATCTCTTAGCTTATGACATCAATTTACGACATGCTCGATCACACCCTACCTAGTCTATCATGGGGCACTATCACAATATAGAAAAAGGTCCATACAAAGGTCCCCTATATAGAATGAAATCATACGCTATAATAGAAACCGTTCATTGAAAATACACTAGTCATTTCATGTTCCAATATAATGTATAAATTAGGGTGATCTAATGAATTTCAAACAAGAAACCAATAACATATACATGTATTGCACACATACGAATCACCCCAAATCACCCCAAGGAAAAATATCTTGACTTTCAACCATTTGATCTCAAGGGAGCGTCACCTCATGGAACTCTCAAAATTTTCAACATATTAAAGGTAATAGAATCATCCAAGGAGAGTTTTAATGTGAACCAATTTCCAAAAAAATGGCTATCCAGCCTCATATCACCCTCGTATGTTAAACCATTTCAAAATAACCAACACACAACACTTAAAAAATTAGAAATCCACACATGATTATCCAATCAAAAACCACTTAGAAATTTGAATACATTTATGGGTCTAAATACACAATTTAGAAATCAAGAATCATGTAAAAAAATCAAAACATTCATTTTATCAAACACATGGTGTTAAAACCACAACACCAAATTTTCAAAACAGTTTAAGATAATAAGAAATAAATTAATTTCACATAAAAATATTATTATAAAAATCTATAATCACTATATAATATCCTAGAAGATGAGAAACATAAACAATAAATGATTCTTAAATTTAAAGCAAAAGTGAAAAGGGAAACCTAACTCAAACTCACAATGCTTCAACAAAGCCCAACTGAAAAAACCATGAAAGGGTCCAAGAGAGAAATAACATCTAAGAGGAACCCTAACAACAAAAAAACCAAAATTTAATCCCAAAGAAACAAGATCCATAGATTAGCACAACCAATGGAGAGGAGGAAACACTATGAAAATGGAATAAAGATAGAGTGTTTGAGAAGAGAATAGAAGATTGAATTGAAGATATATCCCAAAAACATGACTAAATAACCTTAGAGCCACCATGAAAGGATGTGGGAGGTATGAGGAAGAGGGGAGAAGCCTGTTATGGTCATACGAAATCAATGGGAGAAAAATAGGGTGTTTGGGGTGAAATCTCAAATTTGGTAGAAAGATACTTTCTCATTTTTAACACACCTGGGCACTGTGCAGGGTTTCACCGGATGGTTTCCCAAACTATGAATCAATCATGTACCACATAATAGACACAATGGGAGCCCATAATATTTGGAAAAACATGATCCAATCATCTGAGATGGATCTTTTAAAATTATAGAACCATTTACATGCCTTCTACTTGGTTTGTCTAAATATGCTTATATCATGCACCCTCAATTAAAAACACACAAGTCCCCACATGGTTTCTCCTTTAAGATGCAAGGTTTGGATAAACTGTACACATCCCATTCAACTAAGACTGTACATGTTTAAGGTGAAATAAAGAGATACTCATACTCAGGTGGTTGTATGATTACTCTTAAACTATGTACCTAATCTGTGAAATGTAATAATAACTACATAGAAATCTAGATTTAAATCTATAATTGTCGAATCCTGAGAGTGAGAAATTGAGTAAAAAAGGTGAAACAACACAGAAGAGAAAAATAAATACTCAGGTGGGAATATTCACCCCACAATTATTCTTTATTCCCATAGAATACCACACCATCTTCAGTTGATCGATGAATGAAATGGGTTCCCACACAAGAATGATTTGATTAGCCAAACTGGTAGCACCTCAACCAACACCATGATTAAAATAAATACCTCTACCTAAAAAAACTAATGAACCCAAAATAGTTCTGGTGGAACAATGGAAACGTATAATTATAACTACACCACATTTCCATAGAAAACCCTATTATTAAAACACCATAGGCTAATGTTCATCCAAATAAGAATGTTTCAGAATTAGAAAACCCAAAGGGAAACCACATGCTACAAAGAAAAAATGGAGAACTAACCAAATTACTAACATAGGCATTCCAAATGGACTATCCGCCATTTTATAATTCTGGAAGGGTGCCTAAATAATATCACATTCCCCCCACCGACACTCCATACTAGAATGATCACACACACACACACACCTAGAATAACCACGTGGACATGACACACCATGAAACTACCACCACTCCAATAGTTAACAATCACCAAAACATAGATTCTAGAGATAGAAAAAAATCTTCCTCTTTCGTCCCAAATGAAAAACATCAGGAACATGGAACATAAACGAACACACATCCACCTAAGATGAAAAAATTAAGAATTTCAAATAAAACATTAGTTAAAAAAGATGCTCTTAGAAGATTTAAAAATCCTTCATCACTAGAATGAAAGAAAAACACTATAAGAAATGACCACTATGATGGAAGGGTAACTCAAATTGAAAGAGCTTTCAAATTTGAACCAAATCTAGTAGCTCTCTCCTACACATATGTTGGTTTCCTACTGAAGGGGTGTACCAGGTTCCCTGATGCATCCTAAAAACACTCTGATAAAACCATTTAATGTGACCAAGGAATCATACTGAATGATATATCTTTATTGTACTTGGACACGCTGACTTCTTATGACAAAACCACATCGATGACACGCTAAGATCCAATACGTGCATGAACCCGATGAAAGATATAGAGGCCTCTTAATTCAGTGAACAATACCCTCATCATCAAACATCATTCCCATATCCTTATTTTAATTCCATTCACCCCTTACATATTCTAGAGGAAGGTTGGCTATCCTGATTAGTCTTTCCCACTTTACTTCAAATTAAATAGATTGCCTCAAAAATTTAGTAATAGAGGTGAGACCCAACTCTCAAACATTAAACTAACGATCATGAAAAGTCCCACTCTCAAAATTTGGTGATTTTAGGGAATTAGCCTCAACCCACTCCATAAAAAATAGAACAAAATCTAGGAATCAAAGGATGAACTCTAGCACCAACCCATCACATTGTTGAAGGTAGAAAATCTACATTGCCTTATGAAACAAAACTGACTAATAGAAAAACTAATGTATTAATGAATCCCAAAATAATTACAAGGAATGGCTTTCTTTAGGCTTAGTCCCTAGGAATGATATACAACACTTCAATATAAAACCTTCGAGCATAAATATTGTGAACTTCACCTTTAGAAACTCAGGAAACTCAAGGAAACTAAAAAACCTTGCAAGTTTATGCATCCAATATTCCACTTATAAATGTTCCTATTTAATATTAAATATAGTAAGGTTCAACTTTTGATACTCAAAGTGGAATACCTTAGTTTTATAAATTGGATAGTCTTCTATTGGAAATACACCCTAAACATCACCTCAAATATCCATTGAATCATTGGTAGGGGCATACACTATGTAACAAGGAAACCAGGAACTCAATCAAACCCTAGTCACTAACAAGGATCTAAATCTCAAAACACCACATAAATGAAATTTAAAAATAATAGGAAATATCACTAAAAACCATTGATTATCCAAAAATTGGAAATGTTTCACCTAAAAACACATTTTTAAAGAGAAAAAAACTTCAAAAGTTGCACCATCACTAATGGTATCACATATAGGCACACACATATATTCCTTTTCCAATCATGGAACTCATCCACTTGTGCCATCAATTATCCAATTCCTCACACATCTATGTGAGTGAGAACTCATAACAATACCAAAGGTAAAAACAAGAAATTTTCTATTTATAAATAAAATATTCACCCCAATATTCAAATTCTCTGTCTACATGTCATTTAAAATTTCACAAAACATTAAATAAACCCATTAATTATATCTCAAAACTGAATCTGTCCGATTCAAAATATTTCCATTAATTCAAAAAACCACTTTCCATATAAAAATCATTTGATTAACTACTCAATTTATCAACAAATCCTTCTTAATTAAAATATATTCCAAAATGTTTTTTTAAATAAATTTAATCTAATTTTTCATCTTCCAAACCCAACAAATTACCAATTGAAATCAATGTTTCAGAATTTTAAAAAAGGTCTTTTAATACAACTTTAGTGTATATAAGGACATAAAACAACTCATAATTGAAAACTAGTGTTGATTTGGGACTTGGCTATATGGTTGTCGGCCATATAAAAATCACACCACCATCATCGTGACTCTTTTAAAATCATGTGCCCAGATTCAAATGGCTTGAAAATCCCTATGAGATCACAATGACCACTAGGATGAATCTTGATTCATTTTACCAAAACCCTAAATAATCCACAAGAACTAAAGATACCAAATAAAACATAACATCCCAATGTAACCCAAGGTTCAGTAGTGAAAATGTTGTCCATAATGTTCCTTGTACCTACACCCCAGGTTCATACAGTCCTACTCTATATTCCATGACAACCAAAATAATAATGGACACTAAAATACCTAGGTCTTTTAAAGAACATAGGTACGGATACATTTTTTTTTCATGAACCATCCATAGTCAACCTCGAACTAGTCAACCAATTTGGTCTTTGAAAAAGCTTGAGAGTCATTCCCTACTCTTCCTAGGCTGGTGAAAAGTTCCAATGGAATGAATGAGAACCAAGGGAATGATTTATCCCAAAATATAAAAAAAATATGGAACAAAATATTCATACGAAACATCCCAACTAAATATAATATCTAAAATAAACATAAATTTATATAAAAACTGAAAATATAACAAAACTATACAACCAGTGGATAGAAAAACCTAAACTGAAACAAGAGACCACTAAGACTCCATTTAACCACAAGAGTCCCTCCCTAATCCCAAAACCCAAAATCACCCACCACAATTAAAACCAATTTGTAACCAATATCAGAATCAAAAGAAAATGGAGATTTATAGGCGTGTATATTAAAACAAAGTAGGCATGCCCGGAAAAATATATTCCCAATGGACATACATTAAAATAAAAGAAACATAAACATTAGTTTTAAACAAGAATATATAAAACATGATTTTTAAAACATTTAAACATTTAAATACATGGCCTCTTTTCCTTTCTCATTTAAATCTAGGTTCTTTTCCACGAATAAGAAATTTTAATTTTTAAGGACTAAGATGATGTTTTCATTTAAGAAAAATGGAAGGAGGGTATAATAATTTTCACAATTCTTTCTATAAACCATTGAAAACATCACATCACTTTTTTCAAAAATACACCATACAAAGATAAATGGAACAAAACATACATGAGTAACCAACAAATAAAACATCTCAATCATCCACTATAGGTGAATAAGTGTTGAAAAACATGGGAGAAACTACGATCTCAGTGGATAATCTTTAAAATACTATGAATCCAAATCATCCCTAAGGCATGCCTCACCTAATGACATCAACTCATCCGCACACTCAGTCACACCCTACATGGTCTGATCAAGAGTCACTATCCTAAGGTATAGAAATGTCTTATTAATGTCCACTAGCTAGAGAAAAATATTATTATAGTGCAACAACCATTTTCCTAAAATACACTAGTTATGTCAGGTAAACATGTAAATACTAAATTAGGGTGAGCCCAAAAACAAATAGGAAACAAATCAAATATACATGTATGACATTCCTAAGCATCCCACATAATCATCACCATGAATAACCTAGAGGAAAAATATCTTTCCATTGAAACTATTTGATATTATGGGATTCTTACCACATGAACACCCACAAAGTTCAACATAAAAAAGTAAACAAAATCATTCGAGGATGGATTTCATGAAATATAATTTTTTTAAAAATGCTAATGAACCCTCAAATCACCCTTACATGTTAAACCATTTCAAAATAAAAAACACAACCCACTTTCAAAAATGGATATCCCCACATCTTTTTCAAAGATAAAACTACTTTGGAAGTCCATTTATGAAATCCAAACCAACATTTAAAGATCCAAATACATTTATATGACCAATTTTACACTTTATAAATTATAAATAATGCACAAAATCCAAATGGACATTTTATCAAACACATTATATGAAAACCACAATAGAACCATTTCCAAATAGTTAATTACAAGGGGAAAGCACTTAATTTATCATAAAACAACAAATTTAAAAATAATTGATCACTATTAAATATCTAAGGAAGGCGAAAAACATAAGAAATCAACAATTCTTAAATTTATGGGAAATGTGCAAAGGGAAACCTGCCACAAACTCAAGACGCTTCAACAGGTCCCACAAAAAATAGCTTCTCAAGGGACCAAAAAAAGCATACAAGATGAACCATAATAACAAAAACCCCCCTAATTTAAACTCAAATAAACATGATCAATAGATCCAGACCACCATGGGAGAAGAGGAATGACTAAGAAAATGAAAGAAATAATAAGATAGAGGAGAGATAAGGAGAATACCTTTATGATATACAAAAAAACCTGAATAAATCAACATATAATCCCCATGGAAAGAGGTTAGTAGCCTAAGAAAAAGGGTATAAGCCACTTATGTTCATCCAAATTAAATGAGGGAGGAATATACTTTTTTGGTTTTAAATCACGAAGATGGTAGAAAGGTAAATTCACAATTTTAACACGGTTGTTTACTGGGCATGGTGAGGCTACAGGGTTTCCCAATCCGTACACTATTCATGTTCCACATACTAGAAAAACTAGTCACCCACATTATTTAACAACAAGGGTTGGGAAACCATTTTCCAATCATGTGACATGGTTCTGTAATAATTAGAGAACCATGCACATGACTTCTACACAATTTCTCTAACCATGCTTTAGGTTTTTTTCCATCGACCAAAAACACCAAAGAAATCGCATGGTTTCTCTAATAAGACATATGGTTTAGACCAAACCATATGAATACCATGAAACTAAAACTGTGAAAGTTAAAAATGAACTCAAGATAGACTCGGCCTTTGGAGGTGTCATGATTACTCCAAAACTATGCAAATAGACCCTAAAACTGAAGAACAGCTGCAAAATACTAATAATTTAAATCTTGAACACCTGAATCCTTGAGAGAGAAACTGAGAATAAAAATGTGAACTATGATAGAAGTTAAAAATTAAAAATAGGGTATGAAATTTAATGGTATGGTTTAACATATGTAACAATAGATGTAATTTTCTTAAGGTGACATAAGGGTAACATGAATCCAACATTATGGTATCTCGTAAATCATAAAGCCTACATAAGTTTTATCCATGTATAATTAAAGGGTAAACTACATTTTTATGACCTTGAATAGAGGTATACAACTATTTAATGGTAAAACCCTATTACCATTATGTAGTGTGTATGAGTTGCATAAGGGCGGAATAGTAGATTAAAAATCCATAATTTCTTTATCAAACATCCTAAAATACATTTTTAATGAAATTAATGGAGTTTTAATTAAATATAATGTGTCTTAATTAAATTGGATCATTTAAAAAAATTAAAACTCCTTATTGGATGGTTTTGATGTATCCATAATTAAATTACAATAAATCAGTCATTGGAGAGAATTTAATTGGGAATAAAATATAGATTTTGATGAAATATCCAATGAATGATATCCATGAATGAAAAAATAAACTTATTTATCTAGTCAGAGTTCCTCCCAATTTCTATTGATTTCAGGTTTTCACAAAGAATCATGTCGAGTTTCAGTGGAATATGCAGTTTACATGGGATTCTTCCTCATGCACTAGGCCTATGTCTAGTAGGATTAATAAATATATATATCTCTCCTCTATCTTCATGAATAAATTTATTTAAACTGAAAATGAAATACCAAGTAGGAAAACAATGACATATCATTCTTTATAATTTAGAAGGTTGAAACTATCATGCATTAGTTTCCCATGTCTACAATAAGGAGATTAATCAAAATTATATAATAATTTGGAAAATAATCACATAGGAAAAGATTGGATACCTATATAAAAATTATAAAAGAGGATGAAAAAAAATCATGCATTGAATTTTTTTTGATGAAATGATAACATTTAGAGAATTGAAATAAAATTTATATCACATGTGGAGTGAAATTTTTAAAAGAATCATTAAATGATGTTGAATGGGATATATGGAATTTCATGTGACATAATTTGTGTGTTATTTCAAGAAAATGAAAATATATTTTTACAAATTCTAGAAAATGGTTATCCTATATTTATTTAAATTAAATATTTGAACTAAATATAATATTCTATTCCACAATTATGTAAATTCGTCCAAGATTATAGAAAATGATTTATTAATTGAATATTAATGATGATAATTTCATTAATGGAAATTACTGAATTATTGCATCTAGAAGATAACAATGTCTGATAATCAGTATGACTATTAGAATAAAGTGGAAATGTGTTTTTTTTAATATTAATGGTAATTATTCATAAAATTATCTAGGAGAGGAAATCAGATAATAACATGTCTTTTTGTAAATATGAATTGATAAAAAACTAATGCAAGTATGTTGATGTGTTAAACTAATTTAATAATGGTACCCCTATGTTTTATCACATGTGTGAACATTTATAATCATGATTGAAATATTTGGGATTTATGATCATATTCTCTTGAAAATATTTTTTTCCTTTGAGTTTTATTATATAGTTTGATGTCTATTATTATGTTTGTTAATAATTTATGATATAAATTATTATTAAATAGAATCTTTAAGGAGATAATTATTGTTATATTAATAATGATGCATGATAAAGACATTTTTCCTTCTGAAGGTGTTGAAATAGGAAGTTATTCTTGAAGAGAATATATATATAATTAGAAGCTTGTAATAGATGATTCATTAGGTTTACTATGGATGTAATGTTAGACAAATGAATCAGTTATACCATGATTGTAATAAAACAAGTTTTTTGTTCATGATAATTTTTTTAGAATATATCATTTCCATTTAATGGATACATGCCTTGTTCATACTGACTAAACTTCTTAATGACTCTATTTGTTGTTTTATTGCTTTTATTTATTTTATGGACATGAACCTTACTAAGAGATGTAATGTGATCCTAGAATAGATGATGAGGGATTGTGGATTCATTTATGATGATGGTGATAGACTGGGATGTCTGATTCTTTGATTGTGTAATGAGGTGTTGGATATAGTAACTAATAGTTGTGGATTCTCAATGTTGTATTGGTACAACAAGGTTCTAGTTATACGATAATTTTTTATGGGATTCCAAATGTGTTTTTATGTTCAATGGTGTAATATGTGGAACTTGTTTTGATACAATGGGTTGAAGCGGGGATTTCTAATTATTATGGTGAAATATAGAATGTTTCTATGATTAATTATGGTCATTTTTTATTTGTATTATCATTATCCAACTATGATAAGTTGTTTGATGTTTGTCACTAAAAGTGCATCTTTTTTGTGGTATCTTAGGCTGATTCCTAGAGTACCCAGAATTGGTTTAATGATAATTGAATAAATTAAAATGTATGGTTAGTTCTTGATGCTAACTTATGATGATGACATACTTGAGAATACATGCAATTAATTAATAGTATTTTTATCATTTCATACAAATTATTAAAATGTTAATAAGAGAATTGATCGTGTTAATAATTAAATAAATGAAAATTAATTAATGAAAATGATTTTTTATGTTTGTATGATTTTGAAACCCAAGCCTTAGCAGTAGATGTTGGGAGTTACAATTGACATTAGTCACAGATGAGTATAATGAAAGGTAATTTCTCATAGTTTGGATGTGAGATTTATATATGCTATCTATGATTTGTGATTTCATACACTACCCTACCCCTATTGGTATGGTGAAAAATACCCAATAGAAATTTAGTTAGTGTTACCATCAATATATATGCTGGTGAGGAACAGATGGTTGACAACCCCCTTTGATCCCACTCTCTTTATCTATTCGTATTATGTTCCCATCTTTCTGGTGGTTATAATTATTGATATAAGTTTGTAGAGGGATGTAATGGTCAACATTTAATTTTAAACGAATTAATGCCTTGATATATTAACTTTAAGATTATTATAGGTATTTTATGTATGGGATGTGATGGATCGATGTATAATACATGATATACATATTTTGGTGCCTTTATAAAAAACTCGGTTATTATATGGAGATTTGGTTGGGATGATAAAATGATTTTATGCATGAGGTAATTGATTTGGACTAGGTGTATTTGGGATAGATTTTGGAGAGAGATGGTTGCACATGTTCTACTTTGGAGTAGAGCATCAATCATTGGGGGAGTTCAAGAGGGGTACCCTCTATTGTAATTATATTATATGATCTATTTTAGGTGATATTTAGAGAGATATATACTTGGTGAGGATGTGAAAAGAATAGTAAACCAATTTATGTGATAAGTTAATTACATTTTTTACTCACTAGTTTTTAGTGTACTTATATCACATTTTCTATGAGAGGTTTCAAGGAGGATATTACTAAGTATACTTGTTATTCTAACCCAACATACATATAATTTTGTATCCAGTTTAGTAGGATCTATTTTGTGATTTGAAATAAAATAACTAGTTTGATAAGTTTCTAGGATATGATATAGTTTCATGGTCACTATATGGATATTTTTCTTGTTTTAAGTTATTTATATTGTATATGATTATATATATATATATATCATGTATTCTGATTACATCCACTTTTTAAATTATAAGGAGTTGTTTGGTGGTTTTTTTCTAGTCTCTATCATTTATAACATCTCTGGGGGTAAAGCCTCAAATCATGTGTATGTTACACCCTTGGTGCCTGTATCCAACTCATGGACTATTGGAGGTAGGACTTTGGAATCAATAATTATATTCCATCATTTCTATATTCATAGGGGTACATTTAGGGGATGTTATGAAAATCATCCATGTGGAATAAAAATATCTATTAGAATGTTTATGAGATATTCTTATCAAAATAATTCTTTTATTTGAGGAAATGCTTCATAAAATTGGTGGATATTTTTTAAGATAATTATTATCCCCAAATAAAAAGGAAATCAGTCATATTAAACAAAATGGTAGGAAAAATGGATTTAGAATATCATAATCATGAAGAGATTTCACAAATCAAAGAAAAAATAACCTGAGTTGAGAGAACAATTACAACATGAGTAACATTTTAATAAATCTCCATGAAATATAAAGATTATAAAAATAACACAAAAACCCATTAATAAAATATATTTCAAGATAACATAAATATTGGGAAGTATATACACTATAGAAGAAAATGTTTGTATAAAGTAAAATGGGTCTCAATAAAGGTAGTTTGAGATAGAAATCCCATAAATTATTTCAATGCATAGTTTATCTTAACATAATTTCCTATAAAAATACCATAACCAAATTAATCATCATCTTCAAAACCTTATTAATCTCTATAAACAACTTATATATAATTCCTTTATAATATTTATTATAAATATACCAATTAATTTTAAATATGATGTTAACACTTTTTATTATCTTTCAAATTCAATGTAATGTTAATGTCGATCCCTAAAATTTAAAACCATGTATATCATTATAAAATTACCTATTTTTATTTAATATATATCCCATTATTATATATAATTTTTCAATTCCATCCCATGAGAGTTTTAGTTATGATTAATAATGATGATGTTGAGGAAAAACGTGTTTCTGTAGTTTTTAAAGAATGAAAATGATATATTATTATCATGAATAAATATAAATATTACAAAAATTGAAACTTAAAAAAATTAAAACGTTATTATTATATTATATTAACAACATTTAACTTTCATTAATAAATGATTATTTAAACATTAGAAATTTTTTTAAGTAGGGGGTAAACCAACCAAAACAGAAGTGTTCCATAATGATCTAATCTGTAACAAAGTTAAATTAAATTGACTTAATAAATATTTCGAGAATATTATAAATATATTATTTATCTCCATAAAGTATATTTTTATTGCAAATATTAATGGCTGGTGTTGAAAAATGAATTTTAGCATTCGTTGAGGTGGTTTTCCACATGTTCTCAGTATTAATGAAATGATTTCTAAATGAATGATTAGTGTGGTGGTTTTTAAAAAATTATCGTATATTAAATTTAATTATGTTATAAAAATAATAATTTTTTTTACTAATTATAATTTTGTTTCTATCTATGTTATATGATTGAGATAAATCAAATATGTCTTTTAATGAGGTGGTAGTCCGCACATACCGATGATTAATAATCTTATTCCATAATAAATGAAAAAATGATGGTAAATGTAAATAGTGATGGTTTTTTATTTTATAAGTTACATATAAAAATAAGTATTCATCAAAAACATCAATGATACCATACATATTTGGAAATTATATAAATCCAATTTAATCATTTTATTAAGGTAATAGATTTCTCGAACGCATTATTGATGCGTTTTATTTCTAAAGGGAATATATAGAATGAATGAGAATTTTTTTTTAAAATTATATAATGAAATTTAAGTTCATTTATGATACTTAATTCATTATATTAATAATTATTTGGAAGAAATGTAAGAAGGAATTTTTAAAATAATGACTAAGAAGAGTGAAAAACTCTCATTAGGGGCATTGATTTTCCGTTGAATTGTTATTTTAAATTAAGGGATTTAGATAAATAAATAAGGTCGATGGATTATGTATATTGGTTTTTTTCAAATTTTATGGTTGAAAATAATCCAATAAAATAATTATGGAGACAACCATGACTAATTTTTCGTTTTTTTCCTTTTACATTACACATTACTTAAGTTTAATTTTACCTATGTAACATTTCTTTTCAGGCATGTTAATTAAATAAAATGTTCTTTATTAACATTTAAATTATCTCATTATTTTATAATAATTATACTGGATAATATATTATTTTTAAATTAAAAATTACTATGATTAATTATGGTTAATTTAAAATCAAATGCACTCAATTATTGGACATGGTTTATGAGATAAGAAATTAATTAACATAAAATTTATGTTTGAATTAAAATTATTAATTAAAAATATATTAATAAACAAAATTTAATTATTATAAATAAAATTAAGATTATTTGAAATTAAAAATAATCCACAATTTATTTTTAGCAAAATAGTTATTAATTAATAGAAAACACTTAAAAGAGTTTTATTTGTCAAAGTAACCTTTTACTTAAGTTCTAAAAAAAAATTTCATGGGATTCATAAGTTAATATAATATTTAAGAAATATTATGGTATTATTTAATTTCATATTGTATCACTTAATTGGATTTATTACATTATAGGTAATTCTTATATGTTGATAATGTCATTAACATTATAATTTTGATAGAAAATACATTTTAAATTAAATAGATATTATATTAAAATCCCCAAAAACCCATACAAATTAAATTAAGATATATAAATTTAAAAATAATATTAATATAATCTAATTATATTTATAAATTTTATATATTTAAATTTTAATATAATTTAAAAATTATAATGTCATACTTTTTTAAAAAAAATAACCTTCTTTATTATTAAGTGTGTCTAATATAATTTGATAAAATTTTCTAAATTAATGAATTTTAGTATTTTATATCATATATTGATATATTATCCTATATTATAATTAACGTTCATATATGGTTTTTTAATATAATAATGTATCCTGACTTTTGTTTTAGTGCATGAGAAAAAATATATCAAACTCAGTATAATTTAAAGGAATAATATATATCTTGAAATATTAGCATGTAAAATTCTATATAGGTTTTTTCATTTTTCTAGACAAGTTTTGTTGTTTTATTTTCCCACATCCCATATTGTTGATCCTATAAAAACAAAAATATTATTGAGAATGTTATAATTAAATAAAACTAAATTTATATCATTGATAAGTATTATATTGGGAAATGTTTTTATAATGGTGAGATGAGGCCTATTGAATTTTCTAGTATGTGTATATAATTATTTATTATTTTATTTCAATGATTGTTGATGTTTTGTTTGAATTTTTATATGAGACCGCTACCTATGATAGACTCCACAAGATATAATATACATATTGTACTTGATTACAGATGAACGTAACATCCATGTTGTATTCGATGAATAACTTCTATACACTTACACTATTTATGCAAGATTTTTTATTACTATGGACTATTTATTACCTTATAAATGTTTTATTCCTATTATATATTTACGTATAGGATGTTGTGTTCCATAAGGATGTAAAATTACATTAGAGGTTCATTCAATGGGAAGAGGGGTATAGAGGACCTATTGAAATTATTATTATTTCATGATATTATACTTAGACCATTATTATTTTTTATGGAAATTGTGATCATGTTGAGATTATATGTGTTGTTTAGTCCTTTAGAAAGGATGGTTCAAAATATTTTTATTCATTTTATAGAGCCTTTATTAAACTTCATATACACTGACATAGGGTTTTTATAGATGAAGCTATTATATATTATAGAATAAACTCACCATATTTATCATTTATAGGTCTACTAGATTGAGTTATAGGTTATTATGGTCAATATTATTTTGGATCACTTTGTGGTCAGATGGAGTTAGAAGATGTTGTTTCTATAATTATTTTACCTTGAGTATAATAAGTATTATCTTCTTATATTTATCCATTTGTTTTATTATTTTACTATTCATTGACATATTAATAATTTTCGGTTTCACTTAACCATTTTTTACATTTTGTTATTAATTATTATGGTGGTTATTGACCATTTAAAAAGAGGATAATTCCCCATATATCTTGATATTAATTCATTCAGTTCTAATAGACACCCAGTGGTCTATTAGCATCAAGATTTATGGGTCAATATTGATCACTTTTAATTGAATTTGGAGGTGTTTTGGTTGGGTTTGGTCATGTTAAACAGGTGTTAACATTAATGTGATATTTTACTAAGGAAAAAAGGAACTTATCCAAATCATGTAAAAATATTAATAATTAAGGATATACTCATTGAATAAAATCTAAATATATTCTCATAGGAAAATATTTAGAAATTTAAAATGATCTCATAGTAAATAAATCTTGATAAAATTATATAGAATAACCCAATCTTGAATAATTATGTGTTATTAAAATGTCAATCCATTTCTACTCCCATTAATAACATTTTCATTTTCATTTTCATCGAGAGAAAATATTTTCAAGTAATAATTTATAAAAAAACTCAACATAATTTTGTTGATTGGGAATTCTATTATATTAAGGGAATATATAACATCAAAATTTTAGGATATGTGAATATTTGAAATGAATATTAATGATGGTAATGCATCAAATTTGTTATTGACAACATCACCATTTCAGGATCTTGATATCATGAAATAGCTAATAATTTCACTCACACTCCAATATATATAACAATAATAATATTTTTTGTATAATGTTTTTAATGACCAGGAATATATTTGAGAGTGAAGATTCCCAAAAAAAATTATATAATGGTGGAAATTATGGATTAAGGTAATGTAAATTGGATGAATTATTTTATTTTGTGTTGTATTTAGACATACATACATTTTTAAATGCATTGTTCTTATCAAAAACACATGAATTTAATTTGATTATAAATGGTGATGGACATTTTATAATTTTTTAACTATGTGGAAGATGTTTTATAATTATTTTCTTAATGCTTCTTAAATAGAAGAGAATATGATTAATCCTTGGTATTTTTAATATTTCACTATGGTTTTGTTCTTAAAACATATATAGGGAGGGTTGACCTTGAAAGATGCATTTTATAAGTCATTATTTCTAATTCTTTTTTATAAAACCATTTTCACCATAGTCTTCTTCATTACACCATTATTTTTTGTGATTGGTTATTTTCATAGAAGATGATAGAAAATAAGAGACCCTTTATGGGATATTCATGTGAATTTCATGATGTCTTGAAGGTTGAAATGATTGAGGATTAAGTCTATTGGGATAGAAACTAGTGATTTTAATGTTCATGAATTATGATGAAAAAAATTATTGTTTCACATCCCATTGATTACTAGTTACATTTTTTTAAATATGGATAAAAATATTTTAAAGTGGGATAAAATTATTGCAACATAATGAACCTTCTCCATGTCATTATCTATGAGAGAATCATGATAATATTGTTTTTAAGTGTTTGGATCTATATAAAATAAATGGGATACTCAAACTTTATTAATCATAACCCTAAATAATGTAAATGGTGACTAAGAGGGTTTGATTGATCCAACACCTTAAGAGTAATAATGAAAATGGAAATGTTCATGTTTTTTTATATTTTTAATTTAATATTATAAATTCATTAACATAAAACATGTTTAGTGGTTTTTAGGTAACACATGGGAGAAAATTGTGAATAAACATTGAGATAGAAGAAGAAGAGATACTCAGGAACATTATCATCTCCTTATTATCATAATCCCATGAAGATGGATTTTTAGATGGAAAATTTAAAATGAAATATTTCAATAATATGTACTATATTGGTTTAATAGTGAGTTTCTATGTTTATCCCAAGTATTTAAGGATCAAAAATTCTAATATAAATCATGATATCCTATTTGAATAAGGGATAAAGTGTTGGGTGGCCTTGATAATGTGATTGGATGTGAAATGTATATTTTAAGTGATCATAGTGAAAGGGATGAGGATATATTTTATCAATAATGAATTTAAATATTCATATTTATGATAAAATATATTTTCCTCTATTTTTTAAAAGGATATTAATATGAATTATATAGACTTCCAATGTAGAATTGATCATTAAGAATACTTAATTAACTAAAAAGGAACCAAATAGTTTTTTGATTAGAATTAAATTTATCTTTGGGTCAAAATAACTATGCATAGATTTCTAGATCCAACATATTATGTTAAAATGAACTATTTTACAACTTACAATAATTTTTTATTAAGATAAAATATTTCATATATATTTCTATATAATTCATATATAATGAAAATTTAATAATACTCATGGGTTTAAAAAAATTATTTCCCACTATTCCAAAAAAAACCTTTTTATAAAATTAAAAAAAATCATCATAACTTAATTTTTACATTATAAATCAAAAAATAAATTTTATTTTATCAAATATAGATCATAATATTAAGAATTATAAATTTTCAAAGAAGAAAATACAACAGATTGAAGACACAGTAGTTATAATAAATTCTTTTTCATATAATAAATAAAAAATTAAATTTTTGGTCCATATAATAATAAAAATATTTATAAGGATATATGAAAAACTCTTAATATTTTTACATATAATTAATATGGATAAAAAATATAAAATTAATTCAATATATTAATACACTGGTTGTCACAATATACCCTGTAAAAGGAATCACATCCCCATAAATTTGATAATTTTTAAAAAATATAGGGGTTTTTTCTCTCACATTTATTTTAGGCTCCCATTATTTTTCATAAATAAAATTATTCTTTTTAAAAATTAACTAGGTGAGTGACCATATTTTCAATCACTTATTCTCAGTGATCAGGAATCTAATTGGGAATTTCATCGTAAGAAATATTATCCAACAGTTGTAAAAAATTGGGGTTCAATACATGAGATGCATCTTGTACATACCATCATGAAAATGAAACAAGAAAAAAATCATGTGTATAGGGTAAAATCATTAGTAAGGATACTCAGAAAGAAACATATCCTCGTTTAAAAAAATTAAAATGGACTGGTAAACCATGAGCTTAATTTTTCTTTTTTTCAAAATTCATTACACATTTTTATTGAGTTATTTTTTGAATAACATGACCCCTTTCCTCAAAAAAATATCTTTCCACCCATTATCCTTATATATAATAAACATGAACTAATATAGCCACATTTAGGGACAAATCAACATTACTTTTTGAAACATATCTTCTACCAATTTAGGTCTGAATAATTTTCTCTCTCCGTCTGTTACCTACATTATACAGTCCAAAATAACATTCTACATAAAAACAAAAATGGTTCCATTAGAATATAGTAATGGAATCTGTTATTATAAGATAATTACATAAAAAATGTTTCCCAATATATATAATAACTAAATGAAATATCCTTGATTATATCCTTTAATGTATCAATTATCTGCTCTAATTGTCCATTAGATTAAGGATGAAAGTCTGTAATGAAACCTAATATAGTTTCTAATGGATTATAAAGTCGCAAAAAAAATTAGATGTGAACCTTATATCCCAATAAGATATAATATAAATCGTAACTGCTTCTTTAATTTCTATCTACTTGTGATAAATTTATGAAAGTTATTCTAAATACATATAATATCAAATAGGAAAAAAAATGAAAAGTTTTTTTCCAAACGGTGAGAAATTATGCATATTTCATTATTAATTTGATTTGTATTTGGTTATCCCACATTGTAATTCTTGAATATATACTACCATTTCAATTATGTAACTGAAAATGATGAAATAATTCCCTTATTTAGTTTTCCTTCACCATCAAGTTGTTGACAATTCAAACATTTAGATGTATAATTAGAAATATCCTTCTTTATTCCTTCCCAATATTATTATACCAAATTATATCTTTACATAATTAATATTCAAATATTAATAAAAAAAAATTAAGGGCCTCGTTCAACAGATCCTTTTTCAATTTAATGTCTCTCGATACACATAAACTAATTCTAAATATGATAAAAATATATTTTTCATTCTTAAAATCAAGAAGCTTTTCTTCTTTAAACAATTGTATAATTATTTAAAAATTGTGATCTTACTTTTGATCATATATAATTATTTCCATTGTGAATGATTATATAGACCCATTTATTTTAGAGATAGATATAACATCTTAATAATCAATATTCAATAGATTACACAACGATCCAAGATAGAATCATATTGGTCTACTTACCTTGGAAACATGAGCACATAAACAAATTGTTAATAAAATATCTACACCATCACTAACTTATTTCTTCATTAATATCACCGTTATTAGAGATATCATACATATTATCATTCTTCATATCCTATGGAATGGAAGCAAAAATTGGTGATATTGGATTCTAAGTAAGTGTTCTAAAGAATGATATTAATTATAACTTTAGTATAAAAAGAACTTTAGGGCATGAGTAAATTAGAATAACATTTTAAAATCATGCCCTATATTCAATAGATCATAATATTTAGTCATGCCATAAATATGGTATTTCATAATACATCAACCAAATGGGATCAAATAATATGATCCATGAGAGAATAACATTCTCCTACGACATAAGTTTTATCATACAAAAAAGTATATAAAATCATTTCCTTAGTAGTAAAGGCTCCTTTCCAAGACTATCATTGTGTAAAGGGTTCAATCTCCAAAAAATCCATGTAGTTAAGGTTTACACACAAGACTATGATAGTCTAAAATGTACCTTACAGAAATGGGTTGACTCCACATTACAATTGTGTTTATGTCTTGATATATCAATTTTTACCCAATGAATTGGAGGGAGATATAGGTTCCATCCATCCTTATATAAAACAAGACTATCATCCTTGGTTATAACATATCCACCATCCATTGTTATAATGTAACCACCATCACATAATGAAAACAATAAGTATGTGTGTCAAAATTTCATAAAATATTCATCATATAAAACCCAATGAAAAAGAAAGGGTTTCAAAAAAATTCCATCAAAACTTATCCCATGTGAAATAAATAATACTGATAAATATTTAATCATTTCATCATAGCATATCCTATTGAAAAAATGGGTTCCATAAACATTTCGTCATTTCATTATAGAAAAACCCATGTAAAAGGAATATGAATCATGAAACGTTTTTATAAAACCCTAAAATTATACAATAATAACATTGTATTATATGTATTATGCAACATGCAACACTATGCATTAAAAAACCACGAAATGTTTTTCTCAATTTATTTTCTTTGGTACCTTGCGGAACACACAACCTAGAGTCTAAATATACATTAATATAGTCTAATATTATAAAATTTTCATTAAATTTGGGGGGTATGAATACTAAAAAATAGTTATTAAAATAATTATTAAATATTTATTATAAATATAATAAAATCAATTTAATGATTTTTTTTGCTGAAAATCATATTTTTTTCTAAAATTTATTTAGCTAGGCTTTGCAAAAATAATTTACGATTAATATTTTATAATTTTAATAAATTAATTTTTAAAAAATAAATTAATTTTTTATATATAATAATAAATATTATATTAGGTTTATTTTTTTCTGAAATGTTTAATTTTTCTATAAATATTGAAAAAATACATTTTTATTAAATACTACCTTTTTAAAAAATTCATAAAGTTAAATTAAATTTTTAAATTTTTTTAGTGTAAAATTAGTTAAATAATAATTATATTTAATTATTTTTGGTCATTTGAATAAATTTCATTTTTATTTTTTATATTAAAACCTTCTATACTTTTGAGACTTTTAACTTTGGAAACCAATTTCTATCACATATGCAGGTATAATTTTAAATTTGATTACAAAAATTCTATGAATTTAATTTTAAAAAATGTATTCCATATTTTTAATCATCATAATTTATATTATCTAATAAGGAATTCTTAATTTTTTACCTTTATGGATAGTAAATGCAGTAAGACTTAATTGTCATGATTAAGCAAAAAAAAGGATTTATTTGTGGTTATGATAGTAAGATATCTATTAATAATGACCAATTAAATTATTTATAAATCATTAAATGTCCATATTTCCACCTTATAGCCTATAAGGGCCTCTAATAAACCATTTTTTGGCTTTTTACCACACTAAAAATTGGGTGTAATTGAATCTTTGTAAAACCTTCCATGGCTGTCCTCTCCCCCACTTTTCAAAGGTGACACCCTCTTCTCCCTTATTAACAATTCCGAATGTATTTTTTCAGAAATTATCAAACAAAATAACTTATTTAATCCCATAAAAGTATCATAGATCCATTTTTTTATCATAAATATTTCCTAAGAGGTATTTATGTTCAAACCAAATGATGTTCCTTGAAGAACTGGTAAGGTTCTTCAACGATCGTTCTTATTTCATTTCTTCTTCCACATTCCACTTATATTGTTTAATCATGATAATATAATAAAAAAAGTATATAACATGTACTTATATGTTTTTATTTAAATTTAATAACCTAAATCTATCTCCTCTTCCATTAAATGGGAAACCAAACTGTTAATCATGTGTACAACGGACTATCACCTCAGGAACTAATATATGTCATATTACCTCACCAAATTTTATATATTTAAATAATTATGGATTTAACACATTTATATGATATTTATAATATTATTATAATTATGTAATTTTAATATTATATATAACTTTATATGTTCTGTTCTATTTGAATTACTATAATTTTTCTCATGTGTATGGCGGACTACATCCTTGCAAAGCGTTATGAGTTGTTTTTTATTTATGGTTTACATGGAAAGTAATATGGATAAATTTAATGAATATATATGTTATTTAAGATATTTATTAAATTATTATCGAATATTATATCCCCCACTTTTTTACCCTTTCACCCATTAATGAAATGATAATGTCGCTCATGCGTACATACGACCAACCGTCTCAAGGAAGCGAAGTGATCCATAGTCCATATTAAAATGTCAATAATGATTAAAAAAATTTATATAATTAAAAAATTATATTAATATCATTAATATAATAATGGATATTATATAAATATATAATATGTTCAAGAACTAGATATTTTATGAAAAACTCGTAAGAGAAAACAAGGCGAGCAACAACTGAAACAATGAAAATAGTGAAATATGCTAATGAATGGGTGATAAGATTTCATAAAATGATAATATATGAAATTATAAATATTAATATAAATCCATTAAAAGTTAATAAAATTCCAAAAACCATTATATATGATGTTAAATAATTTTCATCTAAAATGATGTGTGAGGCAAGAGACTTGGTCTCAGTTTCTTTTTATTGAAACCTATTTTATTGCGATGACCCTAATATTTTATTATAGTTTAAATATCACCCATTTTACATGTAATATATTGATTTAAATATAATTCATAGTAATTTTTCTTTTTATTTGAATAATTTCATGAAATGGGGTTTGGCTTGAAAATTATCATTCGGTAAAGAAATTCAGAACACAATTATTTTTCATTAGATTATATTAATTATTAATTTTATATGTAATTATAAGATTATGTGTCTAACTAATTTTGATAGTATTATGTTGCATTTCACATTTTTTAGGTCGATTTAAAATTTAGAAACATATTTAATCATTAAATAATTATAAATTCAATGTGGTGATATTTTTAAAGGTTTATTTAACAATGTCATCATAATTAGGATTTTTTATACTAGAGTTTTTATTAAAAAAAATTATTTGATAATAGTCTTATAATCCACTTTAATTTTCTTCTCATGTGGTCAATAATTATTTTTTCTTGTAATAGAACTATTTTACACTCTTTGGAAAAAAATGTTGTGAAAATATTAAAAAAAAATTTATTCTCTTTCTCCCTTTGATCAGACATCATATTTTTTCAAGAATAATGTTTTTTAAAAAATAAAAACATATTTTGGAATTGTTAAAAATTATTTAATAAATAAAATTTTACCCATGTTTTAATATGTTTTTAATTTTGTTTAAGGTTTTCCTCATGTCTTTTTCTAAACAATTTCCCTATGGATATTACCAGAAATGTTAAAGGAATATTTTTTTATCATGTACCTCATGAATGGAATATCCTCCCATCATAGAAAAAAAATGTTTTAAATATTATATTTTAAATATCAAAGTATATTTTTAAATAGAATTATTTTTTTAAAATATTTGTTTTAAAATGTGATTTTCAAAATAAAAAGGATGTTATATTGAATAATGTTTTTAAAGATATTTTATGGTATTTTTATTTGTCAATGAAAATAACACTTTATTTGAAATATACTTCCCTCGAGATATTTTGTACTGAAACAATCATTATTCTTCCTCAGAAGGGTTTATGATTGTTTTTACAAAGGATTGAATTGAAAATAACTTCCTTGATTCATATTTTTACTCATTTACATTCCTTTAAATTGTTAAATTTTCTATGATAATTAAAAATTAAATTTCCCTTAAAAATCAATATTATTTATCGTGGATATTTTTACTTCATAATACATATCTCGTTTCTAAATATAGTTTTTTAATTGAAATTTATTTGATTGACTGGGGAAATATTGACAATATCTATTATATCATCAATATTGATATTTAATTGTAAGGAATATTGTTCACGATTTGGATCGATTATTTAATTTATAATGAATTGTTGGGACATGTAATTATGGGTGGGAATCAGTTATAGATATCCTCTGATGCATCAGTAGTCTCATGAAAAGATTTATTTGGGTAGAATTAGTTAAATGGGTTTTTGGTGTTTACCTACCCATCAGTTTCTAAACTATCTTGAGGAGGGTATTGATAATGGAGGCTTTCATTATGCTTGAGATCATGATGTCCAGTAATTAAGAGTTTCCTTTATTTTGAATTTACCTATTATTATCGATGAGATTTTCACAATGATATTATCTTTATATTAATTAAATTATTACTTTATATATTAAAAGGAATGTGTTTTCGGCTATTTACCTTTTTATAATGATCTTTCCTTATCCATTTATGATAGTCTTGATATTGATTAAATCGAATATGGTTTCAGTCACTTACGTCTCCATAATAATTATGATTTTCAATTTATTTAAATTTAAAGTGTTTTTAGTTAGTTACCTTTCTATATGGATTATGATTATTGATTCACAATTGTTTCTAATATATATACCTCTTACTAACCATTTTATATGACCCTTATTTTTTTCCTTTCCTTGGAATATAGTATGTGTACTATGAATGATATAAAAGGATATTCTAAATGGAATAATGTTATAATCGAAAAAAATTTATGTTGTAATTTTTGAATTCAAATATAATATTGGAATCATTTTTATATCATTTTTAAAATGATTACTAAACTATTCACTCCTTCAGGATGTTATTCCTTGTATCTTATGTTATCCAAATAAATTAATACATCAGCTCTGGTTTATTGGAGTCAGGGTCATTATAGTTGATATCATAGGATGTTTTATAGAATCCTTGGGAACAAGCTTAAGGTAAATATAGATTAGGTAACATAACATTATAATTATCTTTGTGGGTAAGTATATAATAAAATACACTTTTTGGACAAGAATAGACTTTCTTATTTTTCCTAAAAATAAATCATTTTTTAGATACTACCGGTGTACATGTTTATAGAAAATTTTTACCGTGGTGTAATAATTCAAAAAAGGGCACATTGGGATTTACCTGATTATCACCTGGTTCACAAGAATAGTCCTTACTATGTAACTGGTTTGGAACTCTCGGATGATATTCATATTATACTATAATTATTCATTAAAAACAATTTTGAATAAAATGAATATATGATGAATATTAATAAATTAGGTTAAACATGATGTGTTTTAGAATTAAAATAAGGTGTTATGATTTAAACATTCTATATATGATTATATAGTTTTTCCACTGTGATTATAGTTTCTCACAATATGATTTTTGGTTTTAGTCCTTAGATGGAACCAGAAGGAAAAATGTTGACAATGTATATTTAAGAAAATGTGGTGAATTTGAATAAAAAATGGGATTATGATTGGAGTGAAAGATATCATTACAATTCCCAATTAGTTATTCCAAAATATTATTATTTGATTATATGTTCACCAGCTATCAGACTCATCATCGTAGAGAAGTATGGAGTTTTCTAAGATCAAGAGTGGTGGAGAGAAAAGAGGAAATTATGTTAAATTTCCATCATGTGAGAAATATGGAAATATATATTTTATAAAGAGTCTCAATGGAATATAAAAAATCATTAAATAAGGTGAAATGGAAAATAATTTCTGAGAAATGATGAAGTGTACAATGGATGGAAAAAAAATATTCCTATAGATCTATTTATATTTCATTTTCATAAATGTTGGAATATAGGTATTATATAATTTAATTCCATCATCTAAATATTTACCACTATACCATAAATGCAATAATATGGAAATAAAATGGTTGATGTACTTTTGTATTGGGATTCAATAATTAAATTGTAAATGTATTTTTTTACCTAGGGTATTTTGGTTAAATGAATTATAAATCATCCCAGGTTTATGTAAAATTTAAAAATCATATATGTCTTCATGAACATAATATTTATTAATATCATCTGTTTATGAGTTTATGGTTGATCATAAGTTCAAATTCTTAAACATCACTTCTAAAAATTTCAATACTGAAAATTTTACCTATCCCAACAGTTTCAACGCATTGGGATTGCCCTGGAAACCATTGGGATAGGTTATACCAATGGTTTGAGGAACCATTGGTATGTTTCGGATTACAATATCCCTATAACAATGGTTTCTATAGAACTGTTGGTATAGTATGTTTCATGTTAATCTAACACAACAGTTTCATTGAAACTATTAGGATATATTTATACCAACAGTTCAAAAATCATTGGTATATAAACTATCCAGTATATAATCTATTCTAAAGGTTTCAGAAACTATTGGAATATATGTATACCTATGGTTATATAACCATTGGTATAGGATGTCTCTTGTTTGGATATATTTATGCCAACAGTTCAAGAACCTTTTGTATAAATACTAATATATTATGTCACAATGGTTTTAGTGAAACTTTGGATTATATGTAGATAAACGGTTCATGATTTTTTGGAATATATATAACGTGATGCCTAACTATATAACAATGATTATTTAAACCATTGGTATATCCTATTCACCCTGAAAACAACATATGCATTGCATACCTCTTCTAGTCTTCTAGAACTTGTAAGCATGGCATATTCTCTTTTAATATTCTAGAACCTGTAAACAAGATTGATTATATTATAATCGTCTAAAACCTGTAAACATGGATGCACATATAAACATGATAGCCTTGAATATGAGCATCTATCCGAATTGGATTTATTTTGTTGCAAACCTCATCTGGTATGAAATTTAAGGCATAAAAGACGTGTTTTGTGAATAAAACCAAATGTTTAAAGGAAAAGCCTATACATTAAAGGGGTGTTCATGAATGATGGTTATTTGTACCTATCTATCTGGAATTCAGTAATGCGGTTGGGTTCTTGAATTATAAATTACTAGAGTTGTAGGATTTTCAATTGTTTTTTATTTCTATTTTGAGGGTTGAAACCAATTGAAAATGAATATTGTCTAGACACTAGAATGGGTCTCGACATGTTGCTTAAAATCTTGTGGGATCATCAAAGAGGGGACGAGGTGGCTGTTGAAAAACTATAATAGACCATTTGATGACTGGGGTTCTTTTTTAGGGGAAAAGCTTAAATATTTCCCCCTCATGATTTTGAAGTGGGAGGTCCCCTTTTCCCTGTGTTATTTTGAAAACCATGGGAATCCATCCCTCTATCAACCCCCTTCACGACACATTGATCTATGGGTGGTTTTGTAACTTTTCTACAGAAAGTAGAGGTTAGTTCCTCCCTCTGACATTCTTTTTCAATATAATGACAACACTTGTGTCATCAGTATTATCAGTTATTTTTTTGGATGTGCTATTTATATCTGATAATCGAGTTTGTATTATATTATATTAAGGAACTGTTGTAATAACCATACCCACTAGAATGTAGTAATCAAACCCCTCACACTCGCACTCGCAAGGGCTCTGATTTGACCACTGGTTATGGCCCCCAAAAAGTTTTATTTCTTTCTTGAATCTATCTTCTCAACCATTTTTCCCCCATCATCAATGTACCCGATGGTATTTAACATTTTCATGGGTCCTCCAAAACATTCTCTAACAAATTATTACTATTTTATGCATCATCCCTCCACCTCATTTCTCTATTAGTTTGGATTGACTGCCACCACCCCACGATCAATACCTTTAAAAATACCATTGATAGATTTAGGGGATTCATATTTCACAAAATGGTGGCACTAATTGACTCTTGGACAATTCACATAAATTTCCTCAAAGATGAAAACATGATTACTTATATGTCTTTCACCAATATTTTTTTTCAATTCCATGAATATCTAATATCTTATATGATCTTTTACTTATATTTTTATGTGTGGATATCCCTATTAATGGTTTTGGTAAGTCTTCCTATCCCAACCACCCTTTTTAAAAATTATTTCATCCCTAGGGTGATTGGAAACATGATTGAGAATTATCTGGGTTTTAGACCATAGAACAAAATATTTCTATCATCATATCACTATGTGTATTTTCATGGATGTTGAAATATTATAACCCTTATTGAATTCTACCTCAAATGAAATTTATGGCTAGTACATGTATAAACAAGTGGTTCACATATAGTCTTTATCACAATTTTTCAACATCTACAAACGACAAGGGAATTTAGATAAAATGTTCCATTGGAATTGGAATGTCCTTCCAGCTGGAATCGATAATGAAAAATTAAAAATATTATGGTATACTAGAACGAATATTCTAACTAGAATGTGACATAATCTACTCTATCATATTATGGGATTGATTGAATACCTCATACTCCTTCAATTTTATAAAGTGATGGCCATTCCATAATAAATTTGGTGGATTTCAGATTGTTATAGAATTAATTTTTTCTCCCTTTTAACTATTTATGCTTGAATGTAAAACCAAGGAATAATTTAATCTGTCTATTAAAGACTATAATTTTTGATAGAGTTGGTCAATTTCTATATCCATCCATGTGAAATTTAATTCAGGTTCCCGGATTTTATCATTGGTTGTTTTGATGAACCTCTCTAATATGTCCTCACATCCTGATTTTTGAAATTGTCTAAGGTCATTCTAAACAGAATTATGAAGATGGTCTCAATCCGTCCACAGTTATTCTATGTTTTCTAGGCCCTCTCATGGTTTAGATATAGAAATGACCTAGTTAGACTATAATCTAGGCATACATTGGATGGATTAATGTGTATGGGTTATGCACATTGGCTAGAAAATGTTTTCGAGCATCAAGGAATTGCCACTTGGGAACAATTTCTCCCACATACAATTGATTAAAGTAGTAGTGGAAAATAAATAAAATTTCAGCATGACCCATCCATACATCAGATTTCCATGCTAAAGGAAAAGAAAAAATTAATAATCAACATGGTATAAAATCAAAAAAAATGAAACACTAATTAATCTCTCCACTACCCTAATATCCCTCCCCTACAAAGAAAACCACAAAGCCACATCTAGTGACCTTCTGTCCCCCTTCAAAAAATATAGATACCCTCAAGCCATAGAAATTTGTAAAAGGCCTAAGTGACGAATGTGATGAGGAAAATAAAATAAAAAGTAAACTAAGACATACCTGTATCCTGTGACAATATAAGTCACCACCAAACATATAAGAACCACAATGCCCCATGAGTCAAATCATGTTCATGCAAGTAAGGGGAAAATATATAAAAGTTTCAAAATGATACTATAAAATAGTTAATTACTATTAACAAACAATTACTCGTCCTATTAATGTTATATGATAGTTTTGGCTCAAGTTACATCATAGTTTGGTTTTGTTAGATACAAGTTAGTTTGGTACATTTTCATTAGATTTAGTTTGTTTTGTTTTTTTATATGAGATTGATCAATTTCATTAATTTGGGTTCTAATCAATTATGTTTGGTTACATATGGTTCATTTTATTTTGGTTTAGTTCATTTAAGTTCATATTTTTTATGGTCATATACGTTTAAATTCATTATATTTGGTCTATTTTGATTCATCATTTGTAATATTAGTTTAGTTCAAGTTAGATTAGTTTGACTTGGTACAATTTAATTTCATTCATGTTTTTCCTATTTTAATTCTTTTTTCAGGATTGTGATCATTCTAGATCTATTTTGGTTGATCATATTTTCATTTATACTAGTAAGGTTCAGTTAGTTTGTAATTTTTTTAAAATTTTCCATTCTATTTTTTATTTTTTTATTATATACATTATGGGTTTTTATGTTTCCACTTTATTTAGTTCAACTAATTTTTCGTTTATTCTTCATAATGTTATTTGGTTTGGTTTCTTTGGGTTCATCATAGTTCATTATGTTTGATGCAATCCTAATTGGGGCCGGTCAAGGGGTATTTTACACTGTTATGACCTAAAACGAAATGACATCTCCATTATTTCCAATATAAAAAGTTGTATAATATTCCCTTTCATTTTATGGATGAACATAAGAAACATATAATCTTTGGTGAGAAGGGGTATCTATAGAGGTACTATAGAAATGATCACGTGAAAATATAGATTTAGGAGTGACCATAAACAGGGGAATAAAGTTGAATAATCTAAAGGATAATTATTTTGAGGAATGATTGGTTTCTCTTATGTGATTAGAATATATTTTGACTACAGAATCCATGTTTAACATGACATATATTTTTTGTGTAGAGTATTCATATTCCCTTAAATTATTGATTGAGTTTAATGTGATGGTTATTATGTTTTTTCGAGCTGGGATAATATAAGTGGTTTTCTTGTAATATTGGAATATTAGTGCATTAATATTGATGAAACAATGATATGGTAAGTTATAGGAAGCATATATGTTAGAGGCTGGACATAGACATTTCTTTCCAGATGCATCATGGACATTATTATGGTGGTCATGTGATGCTGGATCAAGATATATTATTTAGAAATTATGAAGATGAGTTGGAAATGGACTTAGTAACAAGGAGCATGAAAACTTATCTTCTTGGTTAGCCGGAGGTCAAAAAGATCTGATTCATAGAAGATATGGAAAACCTATAACTATTCCATATTGACTTGTTTAATATGTTAGATGAAGAAACAGATTCTCAATTTGGGAGTTTGATGTGAGGTATAATTATGACATTTCATTATGAAACATGTCATTTTCTTCCACATCTTTGAATTCGACTTGGTCAAAATATGGCTCTTTCATCATTAGTTAGAAGTCATAGTGTTGGATAAATTCATTCTAAACATGCTTCATTTAGTTATGTAGATCGTAACATGGGATTTAGTTATGGTAAATATGATGAACACCAGGTTATCAACTCTGAGGTTGTGTTCATGATGCATAGACAGTTGCATGATTGTACAAAAAAGAAGCATCTATGTTTTATAATTAGGATTGTCTACTTTTGGGTGATTAAGTATTCTTATAGTTGTTGGAATGTCCCCTACTCATTTGGTATACATTTTTTCAAGGAAGCAACAATCTTGGATAAAGGGCCTAGGTAATTGGTCAATCTTCCAACTATGATAACATATATCATTTGAAAAACATATTAGTGTCATGTGTGTTCAAATCACCATATCCATTGGTGTGAGAATTATCACTTTCATTGAGGGGAAACTTGATAAGATAGCGATCCTAGAACTTCCAGGACATTTGTTATTGGAGCGATTTCATACCCACTATGTTTTTGAATATTGATCAACATTGAATCACTTTCCTGGTAAAGTTATTTTAGAGGTTCGAGGACATATAACTTTCTAGAAATTCACTGATTGAATAATAATTGAAGACCAAGTTACAAGTGAATACCATTAGTACCCATAATTTAGTCTCTTAGTTCTCTTTGGATTGGTTATTTTTACAACCCATGAAATGATTTTTCCACTTGATGGAATAGAATTAATTTTTTAGCAAAGTCCAAAGTTAGTATTAGGAAACGGTATTTTAATGGATTTCTTTTGATCATTTATTTTGGCCTATCATTCCTTCCTATCACTTAATAAAGACTTGGTCTCGCTACAGATTATCTTATACCTGAAGAATCGAAAAACTCAGCTTTATTCCAAGAGAAGATAATGCAACAGGACTGGCCAGAATGTCATCAAATGAATGAACCCACCTTGAGGAAAAGGATGGTTTTCAAGAAGGTGGGAAATGATAAGAAGGTGCTGCGTAAAAAACCATGTTAGTGGAGTGTTTTATAGGGTATTGTGAGTAGCTAGTGGTAGGGAATGGGATATTAAATAAGAGAAGTATTGTCTTTTTAACTTTAGTGTTTTCTTTGCATGGTATCTAATTGGTAATGAATGTGGGTTGAGGATGTTGGTTCATGGATATTGAGAAATTTAATTTTTTTGGATATCTTGCACATCATGAATGTGGAGGCATCCTTCGAACTTGCCTTTGGGAGACTTTTCAGAATGTTCTTGCCCCTTTCTCTATTTTTATTCATTCTTCTTCTTTTTTACATAGGTTTTCTACTCTAAGTTTTTTTTTGATAATATAAAACTACTAATTTATCTTTGTTTTCACCGACGATCCTATCAAGATGTATTATGGTGAAGGGAACTTCTTTAGTACCTTTATAGTATAATTAATATGATTGGTAAATTATGTTGAATATAGAGGGTGTAATGGGTAACAATCTTGGTATGTTAGTGAATTTGGTGTTGCATTGAATATCGTAATAGAATAAAGTGAGTTATTTGTTGTTCCTAAGTAGACATTAGATTTGTAAGTTGGTCAATGGCCTTCAAAAAACTTCATTTCCTAAGGTAACTGATGAAAGGTAGTTTTAGTTAATACTCCATGTACACCCCAAAATTTGAAGAATGTTAAAATTCACGAATGGAGTGAGATAACCTTAGTACGAAATGATATTTTCTACGATAGACATTGTTTTGATCAAGGGAATATGGATCATGTTCAGATAATCAAGAGATTCTTGGGTGTAGTTTTGAGTGGATAATTGGGTCACTAGAGATGGGAAATAATGATTCATAATAATGATAATTCATATATTGGTGAGTATACATGCCTCGTGTTGAAGAGTATTGGTAGAATATGAAAAAACAATAGATGACAATGAAATAATATCTGAATAAATTTGAACAATTAAAATTTGGACAAGGGGAAGAAATATTTTCCAATTAATGGGATAATTAAATAGAGATTTTGGAGTTAAAAATATAGGTATAAAATATTTAGATTGATTTTTTGGGTATTATGGAGTTAAAATCCATTAGGTGGGTTACAAAATAAATACACATAAGGGTAATAAGATACTATTGGTAGTCTAGTAGGTTGGTAGTAGAAATTTTCCACTACCCTTCCCAGTAGAAGATCGATGAAAGATAGTCAGGATATTTCAAGGGGACCACTGTCAATATAGTGACGACTACCAACACTTAATTTATTGGGGGTATTATATTCATTTATGGAAAATTTCATAAATATTTGGGGTTTTTGTTTTTCCCTATATTTCAACATGTAGTGGCTACTCTCCATATATTATCTCTCTTCCCTCTTTATCTTGGACTCCCTCTACACTTCACTTCCATCATCTAGTTGAAGATATTTCTGCATGTATAAGATCTATGAAGAATTTCTAAGATAATCTCTAACATATATATCATTATTTTAATCATCTAGAATGTGTTCTAGATAAATTTTCTAATTTGGGAATTATTGAAAGATTGATTGACAACTAACAAATGAAGATAAAATGGTCGATTAAAATGGGTGAGTTAAGTCATAATGTTATATCAAAAAGATTATATTTATCAATATGAATCATATTTCATATAAATATATAAAAAAACTTGTATTTCATCATAAAAAATTGGCCTTGAGTGTAAGGGCATAAGAAAACCAACCTCAAATCAACGAGACATGGGAAAGAATTCATATCCTCTTACAGTGGATGTCCAAACAAATAATATGAAACTACAATGAACTGAAAACACCAATGAAACAAAAAAAAATCAGGCCAACCCCTTAAACAAGGGTTTAGATAGACTAAACATTTCAATGGGGAAGGAGAACCCCGTAAAGAATCCACGAAAAATAATTGGAGACCTTTGAGATTATTTGAAATTTAGCTACTCAAACATATATAGATAATGCAATATAATTATTGAATGACATACAGGACCACCCAAATTCAAGCCAAACTTCAGTATAATTTTCCTAGATTAATCGATCAGCCTTTCGTAACTGGTACTAATTATATGCAGAATATGGAGAACAAGATAATGGAGTAATTAATTTGAGATTCAAGGTAAAGATTATATTTTGAGTAGGGATTCTATGAAAGGGCCTTGAAGAAAAAATTTGCCGAATTAGGGATTTGATTAAGGGTATGGGATTCGAAAGACATAAACTTTTCCATGTGAATCATGTAATGATATAATATGAACACTAAAGTAGACATATGAATTCACCAAATTTAATGATTTTGAATATTACCAGTAGGAAAATAAAATTATTGACTAAATGAGCAATTTATTGAAGTAAATTAGTATATACATGCTATTGATGTTGGCAGTGGAACCTACTAAGTAAAGGATATGGATAAGTAGAGTAGTTCTACATCAGGGTTCCAGTCAGAGAGCTCATCCAAGCGATGGAAGAGGGAAACAATTTTAGAGAAAAAGGATATGGGAAAAGAGGGGAAGAAATTTAACCCTAGTGATGTGATTTGTGTCGGGTTGAAGCCAATTTAAACCTTCATATTTTAAATTATAAAGACATGATCTTGAATAATGGAAGCAGCAAGTCTACCTGGGTGAGCGATTTCTCTCCATGTATGTGTGTTTGAAGCTGTAGAAAACTGACTCCTCAGTCATCGAAGGGGATAAGTCAATCTTAATAATCATACAACTATAAAGGTTTCCTCACGAGTTCGACTACCATGGATGAGAGGATTCATAGGACGAGGGTGGTGGATAATCGAGGGGAGAATAGGGTTGTAGGGGTGAGGATATTTTGTAGGGGTGAAGAACACATCAGAGGATTGTGATGAATAATCGTGGGAGATGATGGTTACAGGGGTGAGGAGAGTTTGTGGGGGACATGCACATAAGGATGAGCTCGATGGGATTGAAATATGAGGGATGGTATACCTATGGTTACTTTAAAACCGTATGGATTGACATCCCGACAACATATATATCAATTGTTTTTTAAACTATTGGTATATATGCATTAGTAAAAACCTATATTCTAGTAGTGTTTTTGTGGTAGGAATGTTACATGATAAAGAATGTTTTTGAGAAACATTTATTGGAATTCAACATATTGGGTTACTGTCTAAAAGAGTTATTTCAAGAAGAATTCCATTACATTTATTATAAAATATATTAGAGGTATTAGTAAACTTTAAGGTTTAACTTATTTTTGTTGTTTTTGGGAATTATGGGTCATCACAATTTAGGAATTGTGTAGATATTATATAAATATGGTTTTATAAAAAAGATAACCCACATGTAAGGTGACAACCCAGAACATTTTGAAAGGACATATGAATTGAACCCACAACTAATGGATGATAGGGGATTTGTGCCTACCAATAACCAACATGATTATTTGGTTTAGGTAATTATTTTTAGACAAAAAATTTTAAAAATAATTTTTAATGATGAAATAGTGGTTTTGTAGCTTAGTTTTAGAGATTATTGTTTAATATTATATATCATGTGACAACCATATTGGGTTTGGAAAATTGTTAGAGATATACAGAAAGAAATATCACTCTTTTATAGTTCTTATAGTCTGTTAAAAGTGAAATATAGATACTATGGAATAAAAAAAAATTTGATATCCATTTCTTCGAGTATGAAATAAATTAGATATTGATCAATGTATAAAAAAATTATGAAATTGTTCTTATGAAATAGAAATGTATTATTTCTGTATATTTCCTCATATTTTTAGAATGTAAAAGAAATCATCAACTTTACTAAAAGGGCCATGAAATATTTTTTTTCATATTACCATTATATCCAATGAATAAAATTTCTTTAAAATCATAAAAAAATTATGGTTTTGAGGTTATTAACTTTACATTGTTTGTTCAATTTCTTATAATCAATGGCCTCTATAACTCTCGATTATAATTTTAACTTTTCTGCAATGTCCATATCTTTACATGTCCCTAAATTTTCTCATACATAGAAATATATTTATTAATTATTCAATATTAAAATTTACTTATCTTTATATATTATTAATAGAATGTTTTATTAAACATTTTTACAATATGGGGTTTCAATAACGATTTTTCCAAATATAAAACCCTTGATTTCAGAGTGCAAGATCTAATTGTGGGGTCATAATTTATTTAATGTGTGGAGAATGTACCTTTGAGAAATTATAAATGAAAACATTTTATTTCAAGTATATGAATCACTGAACATATACATTAAATAACCCCTGAAATATATTTTTTAAAATATATAATCTCTTTGATATCTTGTGGAACACACAACCCCATGTCTAAATGAATCCTGATATAATATACTAGTATAGACTAGCAGTTAAATTGGTATGTATGAATAATATTAACTAAATTATGAAAATTAATTTTATATTTTGATTATATATAAAATAATAAAAATTTAAATGAAAAGGAATTGTTTTCTGAAAAACTAATTATTTTCTAAAATACAGTTTTGTTATGCTTTTTGCACAAAATTAAAAATTTAAATTTACCTATTTTAGAAAATTTATTCTATAAAATAAACTTTATTATTTATATCATCCATCCAAAAATATATTAGAGTGAATTTTTTTCGAACGTTCTAAATTACATCATTTTCAATGAATAGTGAGAAATGCTGATTTTTATTTAAAACTACCTTTTTACATATATAATTTACAAGTTTATAATAAATGTAATTATTTTAAAAGTAATATGACTTCATTTATATTCAAATTTAATTGTTTATTCCATTTCAATTAATTTAATATTAAATTCTGAAATTAAAACCATCAATATTTATGATAATTTTCACATTGGAAACCCACATTTTCATTGCGTCTAGGTGTGTAATTTTAAATTTTATTATACCACTTATGTGAGTAGAGTTTTTAAAAATGGATTTCATATTTTAAAACAATATAATTTATATTATCTAATATTTTCAAATTGGGTTTTACCATTATGAATTGTAATATAATAAAAAAATTAATTATCATGGTTTTGGTAAAAAATAATTTACCAGAGGTAAACATAGAATATAGGGGTTAATAATGACAAAAACTTGTAAAACCCCATTAAATGGAAGTATTTGTAATTTATCACCTCTATGGGTCGATAATGCTGAATTTTATAGAATTTTTACATGATACAAATGTGGTTTTAGTTGAATATTTTCAATCAATTATGTGTTTATACTCTCCCAGATTTATAAAATGTAACTTCCTATATTTCCATTTTCAAACATCCAAAACTATTTGGTTCATCCAATTCCTAAAAAATAACATAATTACTCCCATAATAACATCCTATATCCCCTTTATTGGTTAGATTTACATCTTATAAAGGATTCTGGTGTAAACCAAAAGAAGTATCTTGATGAAGACATAACATTCTTAGACAATCCTTTTCATTTTATTTCTTATTCCACCTCCCGAAAATATTAATTAATAAATATAATATAACAAAAAAATATACACCATATACTTATATCTTATTATATCATTAGAATAACCTACATCCATGTATTCTTCAATCAAATGGGAAATGAAACCATTGATCATGTGTACGGTGGACTACCACCATGTGAACCAATATTATATTTTTTACATCAAAAACATTAAGGAATATATATAATAATTAATTTTAATAATATATTATATTTATGATATAATTAAACTTAAATAATTTTAATATCACATATAAGATCTTACTTTCTTGTCCATTTAGATTATGGTAAAGTTGCTCGTGTATATGACGGACTATCGCCCCACAAAACTATGTGATTCGGGTCTCCCTTATGATTTATATGTAAAGTAATAAGGATAAATATATTTTCTATTATATATATATGATATTTTTTTACTTATTATAATTAAGATATCATCCACTTCATTAACATTTCACTAATTAAGTAATTGATAATGTCGTTCGTGCGTATGTAAGACCTACCATCTCATTGAAGAGAGGTGGTCCATAATACATGTTCAAATTTCTCATAAGGATTATAATAATTTATGTAATGAAAAAATGGTATTTATATCATTAATATAATTCTAGATATTATAGAACAATATAATGTGAATAACAACCAAATCTTTAAAAAAACATCCATGAGAAAATAAGAAAAATAACACCTGAAATAATGAAAATATGAATTATTAGAAATGAAGGGGTGATAAGATGTTATAAAAGGATCATAAATGATATTATTAATATTAATAAGGTCATTTTATAAATGAATAACTTTCTTAAACTAATTTTAGATGAGTTTAAATCACATTCAATCAAAAGGGAGCATCAGGTAAAGGACATTAACTCAATTTCATTAAGACATATGTTTTTGATGTGCACCTATTTTCTATTTTATGGTATCCATAATTAAACATTTCAATGTAATATATAGAATTATTAAAATTTGATGGTATTTTATTATTTTATATGAAATATTTTATCCATGTATATTTGAAATGGAAATTACCAAGTGATAATGAATTTCATAAATCATTTTCATTTCATTGGGTTGCATTACGTCTTCATTGTCATTTGAATTCAAAGATTATGCGTGTAATTAAATTTTATTACCTTGTGATTTATTTCTACTTATTTTAGATGGATTCAAATTTGAAATGAATAATTGATTTATTTATTAATTCTCACTTCAACTTTATAATCTTTTTATGGGTTTATTTCACAATCTCATTTAAGTTGAGATTTTTACACTATAGTTTCCATTAATGGAAATAATTTGATCATTTTATATTACACAACTTATATTTTATTATCCTCTAGTGATTCATCTTGTTTTAATTTGATATTATCACTTATCCACTCTTTGGTACTTAAAATTATTGAGAATTTTCTTTTTATATCTTAAATAATTTCTCTCTTCAATTACAAATTGGTCTACTTCAAATACTATGTTTTCGAAGAATGGTTTCCAAAAAGATAGTATTATTAAAAAATATTTTTTAAATAAAATTCTCCCATTTTTTATTTTTTAAAAAACTATAAAGGAATGTTCATGGTGTTTTCTAAGAAATTATCATGTGAATTTAATAGAAAATGAAAAACGAATTTTTTTAAAAATTTACAACATATTGAAAATCTAATTCCATCATTACCACTCATTTTTTAAAACGTCCTTTATTATTTTCAAATTTTATATTCAAATATACTTTTTTTGAAATTTTTTTGTGAACTATTAGTTTTAAAATCGATTTTTCAAAATGAAAAGGAAATTTTAATTAAGAATATTTTTAATGATATTTTATGGTAATTTTATTCATAAATGAAAAAAACCATTCGTTTTACATATACCTAACTAGTTATATGTTGTATTTATACCATTATTATTATTCATATATAAGGTTTATGATTACTTAAACCAAGGATAATACTAACTATCAATTAATAGATTCATTTTTGTGTTCATTATCTATTCCATGAATTATTAACATTAATGGGATCATTGGATATCATATTTCCCCCAAATATTTTATATTATTTATCATAGATATGAATACATATTAATCCTTGTCTCATTTAAACATATGGTGTTTTAATTTGAAATTTATTTGATATATTGGGAAAATATTTATAATCTGTATTTTTTCATCAAAACAAATATTTAATGGAAATCCACGTTGTTCTATAATTAAATCAATTATTCAATATATGAGAAATTATTTCGACATTAAAATTTTGGGGGGAACCGATTATAGCTATCACCTATATTCATTGGTAGAATCATGAGAAGAATCTGTTGGAGAGAATTAGTTAAAATGGATTCTTGTTCATACCTACTAATAAATTTTAAATAGTATTTAAGAAGGTCTTGTCGGTAGATGTTTTTGTGATACCTAAGATCATGAAATATAATAATTAAATATTTTCTTTATTTGGAATTAAATTATTATTATCCAAGAAATTTTCTCAATGATATTATCTCTAGACTCATTTCATTATTATTATATAGGTTAAATGGCATGTGTTTTTCAATTATTTACCTTTTTATATTGAATATTCCTTATCCAATTATGATATTTGTGATTTTGGTTAAATAGAATATGTTATGAATTTTTTACATTTCCATATTGATTATGATAGTGAATTTATAAAATGAAATTTTTGTTCAGTTATTTTCCTTTCCAGTTTGATTATGCTTATTGATTCTTGATAGAATTTTTTGTACTTGACCTTTATTGAGCATTTGATCTCACACTTATTTCTTTTATTCCTATGAATACTATAACTGTACAATAAATTTTATTCAAAGATATGATAAAGTGAAACCTTTTATTCATGAAATGAAATTATAGTGTAATTTATGTATTCAGAAATAATATGTGAACCGTTTATTTATCTAGTTTTCCAAGACTTCTAAACTATTCAACATATCAGTATTTGATTCCTTGTATCTTATTCCAATATAGAAAAGTAACATAATAGATCTAGGATACTACAGTCGGGGTCATTATATTTATTAAACATGAATATAAAATTTATGTTGAAGAATAGTGATGGTGTCATTGGATTATATCATTACTAAATCTTAAGATATATCAAAGTATTTCACCTTAGATAGAAGACTATATTAAAAAATCCTTTTTAATATTTCTTAAAGAAAAATAGTGTTTTCAATTTGAAATAAATTTTTACAAAATCTAGAAATTTCCCATATACATTGGAAAACATTATATTTGAAAGGAAAAATGAGAAATTATAAAGGAATCATTAAAAACATTGAACAATCATGGTAGGGGAAAATTATATTCATTTGTTATATGATAAAATAAAACACTTTTTCACACTTTGGTAGAAATAGTCAAGAAGTTCCTTGTTCAGAAAACTACAAGAAGATTAATTTAAAAAAATTGTTAAAATTAAATCATGTATAAAAATTACATGAACCCATCATATGATAAAATTAAAAAAACTTTCATAAAACACAGAAATGGGATAAAAACGTTTTTTTAAACAATGGTATAAATAAATTTGACTTTCCTTAAAAAACATTCAATATCATGAGTACATAAGATAAGAAACCTGAAAGGATAAAATTTATTATAAATAGATAAACATAGTGTAATAATATTATTATTTTTATTTATAGTTATATCAAAATATTTCATTATAAAAAAACATAATCATAAATGATACTGTTAAATAATTATATTCTAATATAAAACCCTTAACACTAGGGTATAATTGAAATCCTAAGCTCCATAAAATAATGAACATTAAATGGATATTTGTATACCCTAACTTTTATGATAATAATAATAAATTTCTTTCATTGGTAGTATATATAACAAATAAAAGGAACAAATGATGTATAAGGAATCTATTCCATACAACTAAAAGTGTTAAAAAAAACCCTTACCTTGATTTTCCTTGATTTTAAGGCACTCGAAAATTCTATAGAATAAATTTTATTTTTATATAAATTTATATAAGAATAAATTAAAAACCTGTAATATCAGATATAATCATTATATTCATATTTATAACCAGTAATATAATGTATATTTATAAAAATTAATTATATTATTCGTGGAGAGGGTAGTTTGTACACATGCCTGAACAGTGTTTTCATTTTTTTATGGTTTGTATAAAATAAATATAAACAATAAGTCACTTTTACAAAATCATTATAATATCATTTATATCATATATATTTACTAAATTCATCCTTATTACTATCATAGTAATATATATATTAAAAATAAATTACATCGCTTCGTAGAGGAGATAGTCCATAGGTACACATGAACAACATTATTATTTTGAAACGGGTAAGAAAGAAAGAAGTATGATATTATATTTTCATTATTTTAGCATTATTATGTCATAAACACCATATATAAACATTAAAACAATAATAATAACAATCATTTAAGGGTGATTATGGAATTTAAATCGTATTTCTATGTAGAGATGGTAAGTCATATGTATGCTCGAGTGAAACTAACAATTTTCATTTGTTGGAATGGGGAGAATAAATGTTGTTTCATAATCCAAATGAAATTCAACTATATTTAGGATATTAAATTTATAATTTTAGGTATAATATAACATATTTATAAGAAGAAAATAATAATTTAAAAGATAGTGATACATTAATTTGATTACTTCTTTTTTGAGATGACCCCATTAGATATCCTATTAATGGCTCAAGATATGAACTTTTAGAGAGACTAAGAACTATATAATATCTATAATTAATCGGATAATATAACATGGAAGATTCTTTTTGATATAGAATGTTCAATTTTGTGTTATGAATAGAAAGGATGTCTTCCCTTTTATTATTAAGTGGTGGGGTACTCCTAGAAATCCATAAAATATTACATTAAAATAAATTTATTTTGATGTCCATGTGTCTCGAAATTGATAATATTCAAATATAGGATGATTATGATTAGATATCCACTCATAAATCAAAATTTAGACAAGTTTGTATCACTATTTTACACTTATCATTTTGATCGAATTCTTTGTTAGCCCTTTTCAAAATTTCAATAATATTAATGTTTTCAACCATTTAATGGTTAAAAATGTTAATAAAAATTGAATAAACTCCCATAAATTGACCATTAATGATTTTTACAACTATATAAAATTAATTTGGCGGAATTTAATAATTTAATGATTTTTATATCATTTTATTAAATATTATTTTTCATAAAATATCAATAATACCAATTTTAACACAATTCATTTAATTTTACTTTAAACACATCATTACAAATAGAGAATTAGAATATAATGATTTAAAACCATAGTAATTTTGTATATCGATCTATAATATTATTAAAACGTGTAAACACAATAAATTTATTGTTAATTTTTATATTTTTGATATCATTTTTTATATTTCTATTAATTAGATAAATACTACAATGACGACGCATAATAATTTTATGTTATATAATTACAAAAAAAATTATATCATGAATATAATTTTATTAATAAATAAATGAACACTTTTAATAATTCATAATAGTCTTTTTTTTAATTTTAAGTAAAAAAGATATATTTTAAACTAAGAGGGAGACATTTTATAACATTCTTGGTGTTAAATATTATATAAGCCATTTTCAATGACATGCTTCCATTAAAAAATTAAATTTCAAATATAAGGTGATAAGGGTCAAATTAACGTAATTGAATAATAAATATTATGAATAATAATGGAATTATCACTTACTTTTATCCTATATTTCAATAATCTTGGTATCTATAGCCTAATTTGTTTATTAGTATCCATGAATGAAATCATAATTCTTAAAATAAATAATTTCTTAAGATATTATTTATTAAAAACATTAATTTTAAAATTATATAAGTATAATTTATAGAAAATAATTTCATTTTTGAATTCATAATGTTTAAATTATCTTGTAATGATTTTTTGAGAATTTTTGAAAAATGTTTAATTTTTGGTGATTTGTAAAAAATACAGTTTTTTTTAAATACTGTATTTTTTATCAAGTCATGAACACATAATTGTGATATAAAATTTATTAAATTAACTAAATTATTAAATAATGAAATAATATTATGAATATTATCTAGAAATAACTTAAAGCATTAAAATAGTATTATATTCAATATAAGTATGAAAATTATTGTCATTGTTGGCGCAGTTCCTACGTAGCATTGGAAATGTTAAATTTGGTTCTTTATAAATTATAATTTTGTGATGAAAATTATTTTAAAGAATATTTTATTAATATTATGAATTATTTATATTTTTGGCAATTAATTTATAACATTATAGTTATATATCGTTAATCTAATCCCAATGGTATGGCAATAAATGTGTAGGGAATGAAAATCGAAAATAACAAATTTAAGAAGTTGTCTTGGTGTGTATAATAGTAATTATACATAATGAAAAAATCGAGAATATTATTTTGAATCTAATTAACTTATTTTGTGATAGTAATTTATTTTTAATTTTTTTATATTTAATAAGTAGCAATAATGTATACGAAACGCAGATGCAATTCTTGTGAAAGCATAAGAAAAATAAATAAAATGTTTTTATTGAAATTTTATGATTTATTAAATGACCAAAATTATGACTAAAATAATTCCTATAACCAAATATCTATATTTATAACTTTTTCAATTGAATTTGGGACCATTTTGTTCCCACGCGAATCATTCTGAGGCCTTTATAATATTATAGTTTAAAAGTGTGGTAAGTGGTCAAATAATAGTTTTTAATTTGTATAATAATTTAATGTATGTTTTTCTAGAAAAAAATTTATAACATAAATTATTTATAAAAATAGAAAATAAAAATCTACTTCATGAAATTTGGTTTTTAAATTTCATGGAATAAATACATACTTTAATGTTTTGAACAATTATGATGTAGTAATTATTTAATTAATGAATATATAAAATTAATGACCTTAAAAAACAAAATAAATGTAATTTTTGGTTTTTAAGATAATTAATGTTTTCCCTAGATTAATATGATGAGTCTTTGATATAATATAAAATTTAATTCAAATTTAACACTTTTTTTTTATTTTTATTATTTATTAATTTTGAATAGTGTTTATTTTGAAAAAATTATTTTCCATGAATAAAATAATTCTGTAAATATTATTCAAATAAAAAAATATCTAATATGTCCAAATGGGATATTATTTTTTCTATAATGTAATAACCATTAGTTTTAAGACTTTTGGAAGTCTAAAACCTTATAATAGATTTATTATAGTTTAATAATTTGAGTAATTTCTATGTTTCCCCTCACCAACATTATAAAAGGAATGTCTTTCCTTCACAAATATTAATCACCGTGAGCCTTCTTTGTCGACAATATTTTGTAAAACTTCATTCTCATCATCTATTTCTAAATTCTTGTTCTTCTGGTCTCACAAAAATACCACTTCCAAGATCTTTAAGGAGTTTCTCAAGGAGAAATTTTCATGAAGTAAGATTCTTTTTTCTTCTATTTGAAATTTTTTCTCCCTTATACCATATCCATGAATATTATCCAATGATTCATGAAAACACTAACATCACATATATATTTTAATTTTGTTTTTTATGGTATATGTATCATAAAATCTCTCATATTATCCTTTAATTATTAAATAAAGAAATCGGCATCCATGATGTATCAATTCACTACCTTCGTAGACGATGATTTATCATTTCTATTTTACCAAAATCCAGGAAAATTTAAAATCATATTAAATTTTCTAAGATGAACTATATATATCCTCACTTATGGATTACTAGTTCATTTTTTCAAGGAAGAACATAAAGAAACTAACCTTGGAAACCATGAATACAACGCACCCGAAAGAATGAAAATAACAAATTATTATTAATAAATGGGTGGAAATAACATTTGAAGGTAATTTAAGGTATTATGAATAAGAGTTTAGTTATTTTATATGCTGATAAAATTATTAATACCATTATTCAATAGCTTTTAACAAATTTTAAATAAGTCACACCCAAGGTAAGGGACACCCCGTTTAAAATCCTTCTAAATGTCTCTTTTATAGAAATCTAAAATATTGTTCTTTTTTTATACAACATTAGTGGTTTCTCCCAATTTCATGAAATTTTTTACTATAATGATTCTTTTATAAGTTTTCACAGATATTTTTTAATCATATTATCTCCTTATTATGTGCATAGCTTTTTTATTTTAAAAATTAATTTTATGAAAAAAGCTCTTCAGGTATCTAAATGAGTTTTTATTATTGGTTTAATGAGTTATCAGGGGGTTCTATTCATGATATGTTCCTAGGAAATTTTTTATGTTGGATTGAGCCCATTATATCTCAAAATATTATGGGTCGATCTCTATTATAGATCAATATTTGTTGGGTTGAGTCCATTATAGCTCAATATATGATGGGTGAGCCCCATTATAGTTCTTCAATGCATTGGGTACTTCGATCTTAGAAGTCGATAAAAAGGTTAATCTATTTTTAAGGGTGACTGTAAGTGTGATATAGTAAATATAACCCAATGAAACATCCTTATTTTCTTGTGCAAGCTAATGAATTTTTTATGAAAATTGTTTTAATAGTTTTTATGTTTCTCTAGACTAATGATTTTTTTATTTATATCCCTTGCTGATAATTCTTGTTCATTTCGATATTTTTTTTAAAAATTCATAGGTTATAAATATTGGAAAGATAGATAATATATTCATGAGTAATGTTTGTAATATTTTTCAAAGAAATTATATTCTATTATTAATTATTTATATTTTATTAGGAATGGATATGTTTTAGTAGTATCCACTTTGTATGAATGTGGATTGTTATTTTTGTATACTATCCTAATTAATTAAATTAATAAACCTGAAAGGATAATAAACATGAAAAAAGTATGTTATTGACTAAAATTCATGATTATGTAATGTTTTAAGGTTGGGTCCTTATTATTGATATCAATGGATGGTTTAGATAACCATAGGGGTTATGTTGTTGTTAATAGAATATAGTAAATTAGTTTTAATTTATTGTTAATTTAAAATGGAATAGAATTTGAAGATTATATTGTTTATCTAACTAAGATTTGTCTCTTTTGAATGGATTTCTAAATAATGAATATGGAAGTTTAAGTAAGAAGGCAATAAGAGGATGATATCTTTCTGAATCACCGACATAGAATAATGGGGATTAGAATCAAGATGTTTGTGATAGTAATGGCTCTGTTAACTCATGTGCTAAATGGTGGTGGTATACATAATATAATGTAATGAGATCTATAATTAAGAAACATGTAATTTTTGGATAATTTTATGTGGAAAAATCCTCCAATGTTCAGTGGAACTGTAGATCTATTGATATCTGAATGGTAGATCAATACTCTAGAAAAGATAATTGATGTCAATGGATGTTCTGAATGCCAAAAGGCAATACTTTAAATTCATAATTTTGAAGGGGAATCTAATAAATTGTGATCTATGGTTAATAATACCAAATAAAAATATTTTATTTATAGTTTTGAATAATATTCTTTTTATAATTTTTTTTGGAAAAATAATTTCCAAAAATTTATTCAACTCAAAATGGAGAAACAATTCATGGAAATAAGGTATAAAGATGATAATTCTATGGCTACTGATGATTCCTATTTTAAAATACTATCCAATCACATACTATATTTTACTTGGGACATTGATTGTAAAATTAATATATTTTAATATGGTTTGAAAACATTTTTACATAGAACTTTGGCTTCATTAGTGTCTAAAATCCATGAGGAACATGTTCATTATACTGAGACAGTTGCTATGGAGTTTTCTAACACGTATATCCTTCATAATTAAAATAATAATAATTGTTTAGGTTGGAAGGAATTAAGGAAGAATTCATCAATGAAACATGAAGGTAATAAAATCAATTTCTCTTCCTATGAAATGGGTGGTAAAAATAATCTTTGGGAATGTCTTGTAAACTCTAGGAAATGATACTAATGTGTAAATTATTGAAACAAGTATCATTATTTCAAGAAAAATGATCATAAAAGAAAATATAATTTGATGGTAAGATGCATTAACTATAAAGAGTTGGGTCTTTTTGCTAATGTTTGTCAAAAAATAGTCACTCAAGCAAGAAATCAGTAAGATTTGAAATAGAAGTGTATGGAAAAAATATTGTAACTACATCAGAATATGTTGATCCATAAATTTTTTTGGTATCATGTACATTACTTATTTCTACTGATTTGTCCAATGACTTATTTGAATCATGTTCTACACATTCCTTCATTTCTAATAATTTTCTACTAAATTGGGAATTCCACCACAAAAAATGAATCCAAAACTCATAGTAAAAACTAATGGAAGAAATATTGATGCAAAAAAATTATATGAATCTAATTATCTTTTTTTGTGGAATGATATTACCCGGAAAAACTGATATATTACCTCTAGTTGAGTTTGCTGTTATTTTTGGTATAGGTCAACTTTCATTTAATCATACTAAGATAAATTGTAGAGAAAAAGAAGTTTTCTTTCAGAAAGTGTTTCATTTTTTGTACAATAATGAACACATACCATTGATACCATACTAGTAATCTAATAAATAATTAAATTATGGAAATGAATGTTTTATTGTACAAATTTTCCAAAAGAATGGAACCATTTTGTTTAATGATGTTCTGGTGCTGAGTGATTATCTTGATGTATTTCCTGATGATTTTCCTATTATTATTTCAAATTGAGATCTTGATATTACTATTTAATTTGTCTCTAATGCTAAGCCCAGAAAAAAACCTTTTATCAAATAGCTCACGTAAAAATTTTAGAGTTAAAAAATATGTTGCATGAATTTTTATATAAAGGTTTCATCCGACCATTCACTTCACCATGGGATGATCCTATCTTGTATATTAAAAGAAATATGGATCAATGAGACATTTAATAGATTATAGAACCTTGAGTAAAAACAATATTGAGAACAAGTATCATTTTCTTCATAGTGGTGATTTTTTTATCACATCCAAAGAGCACAATATTTTTTGCAGGTTGACTTGTGATCAGGGCACCATTAGATTAAAGAAAAGGAAGCGAAAATTCCGAATAATATGTTTCGTATAAGATATGGGCATTATGAATTTGTAGTTATTCCATTTAGGTTAACTAATTCAGCTCATATATTCAGGGATCTTGTGAGTAGAATATTTCACGAGTACTTTGATATGTTTTGGGTTGTGTTTATTGAAGACAATTTAGTTTATTCCAAAAGTAAATAGAAACATGAAAGACATCTAAGGGTTGTTTTGAAAACCTTAAAAGAAAATAAATAAAATGGAAAATTCCATAACTGTGAATTTTGTTTTAAAAAATTAGTTTCCTTGGTCACAATGTTTCTAATGATGGAATAAATCCATATCCTATTAAAATATGACTTCTTGAAGAATTATCAAGACCTAAAAATATGACATAGATTTGTAGTTTTATTGGTTTTGTGGGTTATTACCATGGGTTAGTTGATAACATTGCATGGTTATCTAGCCCACTGACTATGTTAACTTGAAAAGGAGTAAAATTCATCTATACAAAAGAATGTGATAATTGTTTTCACGAAATCAGAAGATGGTTGGTGAATGATCCATTTTTGGAATTACCTTCTAGAAATGGTCAATTTATCATCTACATTGATGCCTCATTATAAAATAATTGATTGTTTAATAATGAATAAAGAACATTTAATTTCATATTCATCAAGGTAGTTGAAAGCTCGTGAGATAAATTACCTTAACTAGGATTTGAAATTCACTACAATGGATTATGAACTAAACTTTTGGAGGAATCATTTATATGGAGTAAAATGTGAAATATATACTAACCATAAAATATTGAAGTATAGATTTACATAATTGGAATTGAACATGATACAGAAAATGTTGATTGAACTAATCAAGGATTATGATTTCATGATCCATTACCATCCTAGGAAAAAAAATAAAGCAGTGGATGATTTGAGTTATAAATGTAAATCTACATTATCCATGATACATTTAGAACATGGAACTTTTGTGAATGATATAATAAATTATGGCTTGGAAGTTGTTGTTATAATAAATACCTCTATTTTGTTTCAGGTGTTATTTAAATTATCTATATCAGTAAGAATTAAGAAAGCATAGAAGAAATACCATGTGTTTTAGAAAAAAGGTATAACTCATGAATAAATTTAATTTGACTGAATTTAATGTTGATAAAAATTGTGTTTTGCGGTTTTGGAAGAGTTTATGTGTTCATTGTGATTCCCAGTTGAAGAAATAACTTTTTTTATGAAACACACAGTTCTCTGTTTTTCGTTCATCACGGTAGTACAGTGATATAGAAACAACTTTGAATGTATTTTTAGTTTCATGGAAAGAAAAGATACATTTTTGATTTTTCCAGGAAACATTTTAAATGATAACAAGTTATAGTATAGTAATAGTTATCGAGGGGGATGCTTCATCCTTTTATAGTTCCAGAGTGGAAATGAAAAAGTATATCCATGGACTTCATGTTGGGACTACCAAATACATCACAAAGTAATAATGAAACCAGGTTTATTGTTGATCATTTTACTAAATCTAACCATTTCCTTCTTATTCGATACACTCTTTCTCTTGATCAACTTTCTCAACCATGCCTCATAGAAATTTTCATGTTTCAGGGAGTTTCTCTCTCTATTGTATCGAAATGTGATATCATGTTCACTTATAACTTTTGGTAAGACATTCATAAGTAGATAGGAACATAATTAAATAAAAGTATAAATTTTCATCCTCTATATGATGGGAAGTCATAATGAACAATACATACATCAAAGTATAAGCTAATAGCTTGTTCACTGTATTATAATGGATGTTTGGGTCAATATCATTCTTTAGTTATGTTTTCCTATAATGACAGTTTTCATTCTAATATAATGATGGTAAATTTAGAAAAATTATATGGAATGCAGTTTCAATCTCAATAATATTTAGATAATATCATGGAAATAATGTTTTTGGGTCCAGAATTAGTAGAGGAAGTGGTAGATAATGTTTAGTCAATTTGGTGAAATGTGAGGGTTTCTCAAAATAGGTTCAAAATTTATACAGATAGCAGGATGAAATATTTTTCATTTGGGGTAGGTTTTTATTTTTTTAATAAAATCACTCTATGGAAATGTATTCTACATTTTTTATGAAATAAAAGTTAATTATTTAGTTTTTTGGACCATATGAAATTCGAGTGAATGTTGTACTAGTTTCCTACTAAGAAGGTTACCTTGGGAGTTTTTCTCAAGTACACAATGTTTTTCATCTTTCAAGGTTAATAAAGTATGTTCCAAATCCATCTCATGTTTTGATCTCAGAATAATTTCAACAAGAATATAAACTTTTTATTAAGAGAAACCAATTTAGTTTCATTATCGTAGAGAGCTAGTTTTGCGAAACAAGTTAATTTAAAATGTAACGATTTTGTAGAGATAGCCCACAATCGAAGAAGCAACAAAAAAATAAGAAAATGGTATAAGGGAAAAGTATACTCATATGTTTATAAGTAAATAAAAAATGAGAGGATGAAATTTCAAAAATGGGGGAGAATGTTACACCCAATATATTTATATAATAATTTATTTTTATTATCCTGAATCAAATATTCATTCTTAAAATAAATTTTTATAAGGTTATTTATTTAAAACATTAATTTTCAAAATATAATAATTTTTATTTGAAATAAATAATTTCATTTTTCAATTCATCATGTAGAAATAATATTAGTATGAATTTCGTAAAATTTTATAAAAATGTTTATTTATTTGGAATTGTAAAAAAATAATGTTTTTTATAAATACAGTATTTTTTTGATGTCATGAAGAAATAATTGGGATATAGAATTTATATAATTTATTGAATAATTAAATAATTATAAAACAATATGAATATTGTATAGTAATAAGTTATAACGGGAAAATTATATTATATTCATGGTAAGTATAAAAATTATTGTCAATGCCGACACAATGTCTACCCAGCATTGACAAGGTTAAATTTAGTTCCTATAAATAATAAATGATTATTGAAATTTATTTTCAAGAATAAATTATGAATTATTACGAATTATATATGTATTTTCTCTATTAACATAGAAATGTATAGTTATATAACATTAATATTATCCAAATTTCTTTGCAATAATTGTGCAGGGATGGAAAAGACAAAATAAAAAATTTAAGAAGTTATCTTGAAGTGTATAAAATATGCTATACATAATGAATGAATATAGAATTTTATTTTGAATCAAATTACCTTATTTTATGATAGTAATTTATATTTAATAGGTATAAATTAAATAATTAACATTAATTCATATGCAATGATGATGATGTGCTTGTGCAAGCATAAGAAAAATAAATAGATTTTTTATTAAAATTATACGAATTTTTAAATGACCCAAATTAGGGATAAAACGTTTTCTATAAGAAATTTGTGACAATGATAATTTTTTGATACAAATTTGTGTCTATTTAGGACCCACATGAATCACATTAATTACTTAAATATATTTTAATTCATAAATAACTACAGTTGTCACATTATAGTTTTCAATTTGTATTATATTTTAATGTATGGTTTTCTAGAATATTTTTTCAAACATAAATACTATATTGAGATATAAAGAATCTATCTTCATCATGAAATTTTATTTTAAAATTTTTTGGAATAAATAAATACCTTAATGGCTTGAACAATTATGATGTAGTAATTATTTAACTAAGGAATAAATGAAATTAATGAAATTGATAATAACAAAGTAAATGTTATTTGAGGTTTTTAAGATAATTATTGTTTTTAGTAGATGAATATTATGATTTTATGATATAATAATTAATTTAATTTAAATTTAAATTTTTTCTATGTAGTTAAATTTGTAAATTTTAATAGTGTTTCATTTGACATAATTATTTTTCATGAATTAATTAGTTTATTAAATTTTTTTAAAAAAAATATATATATAATAAGGAATAATGGGATGATATTGGGTCTAAAAATTAATACCCATTATTTTTGTATGAATTTTTGGAAGTCCTAAACACTATAATATATTTATTATATTTTAATAATTTGGGTAATTCTTAAGTTACCCCTTAGCATAGTTATAAAAGGAGATACCTTACTTCACCAATATTCATGACCTTAACAATATTACTCAACTATATTCTACATAATTTACATATAATCATCCCTTTACGGATTATATTCCTCCTAGTCACAGAAAAATTCCTCTTATAAGAGCCTTAAGGGGGTTCTCAATGAGAAATTTTTATGAAATAAGATTCCTTTTTCTTGTATTTTAAACTCTTTCTCACATATACCTTATCCCCACCCCTTATCGAATGTTTCATAAAAAATATAGTATAAAATATATATTAGAATATTATTGTGTTTTGTTATATGAATCATTAAATATATCAAATTCTCCATTAATTCTTAAATAATGAAATCACCATCCATTGTGTGACAATTCACCGCATTCTTTGATGATGATTTTTTTGTTTCCCTTTTACGAAAATCATTGATGCATTAAATTCACATTTAATTGTCTAAAATAACATATATATATGTTATCACTTCAAGAATATTATTTCATTTTTAAAAGGAAGACCATAAATAAATCGACCTCCAACGAGCCAGTACCCTAGTGGTACAGGCACCTGCTTGGTATCCAAAAGACCCAGGATCAAATCCGGGCAGGGACTAATTTACAGGTACTGTAGCAGCACTATAGTAGAAGCAGAACTGTACCAGCAGTGACAATATAGCGTCGGAGGCATAGTTGTAGGAAATGTAGCGGTGACAGTACTATAGTAGGTAATGTAGCAGCCCGAGTAATGTAATCGTACTATTCACCAAGGGGCACTTTGGGCCAAAAAATAGGCTTTCAAGCCTAGAATTTAGGCCACTTGGCCTTGGGAATTCGGGATATGTAATGTGTCTCCATCTACCTAGTATAAAGATGTATTTTTTTTAAATAATAAAATGAGGCTTCGGCCCCAACCCCATAAATAAACTGACCATGGGAACCTTGAAAAGAACGCACCCAAAACAATGAGAATAACAAAACATTACTAATAAATTGGTGGAAAATGTTAAAAAAAAGATAACTTAAGGTATTATAAACATGAGTTTATTTTTTTAGTATATTAATAATTATATTAAAACCATTATAACATAGTTTTGAACACATTTTAATGAATTCAAACCTGAGATAAGGGACTTTCCTTTTAAATCCTTCTAAATGTATCTTTTATGAAATTCATAAAAAATGTTCTTTTTTATACACAACATGAGTAGTATATCCTAATTTCATGAAATTTTATTACTATAACGATTGCTTTATAATTTTTATAATTATTATTTAGTAATATATTTTCATTATTAATGACACGGTTTTTATATTTTTATAATGATTTTTAGAGATAAATAGTATTCTGATATCTGAATGAGTTTTGATTATTGGTTTAAATAAGTTATGAAGAGTTTAAATCATGATATGTTTTAGTGACATTTTTTTGTTGGTTTCATCCATTATATCTCAAGATAAGATGGTTTTATCCCCATTATATCGTAAGATATGTTTGGTTGAGCCCATTATAATTCATGATATGACAAGTGAGCCCCATTATAGCTCTCTAATGTATTGGGTACTCTAGAGTTGGAAGATAATCCAAAGTATATTCCATTTATATGGTTGAATTTAAGGGTGATATTATAAATATATCCTAAATAAACTTCACGATGTTTCTATGCATTATAATAGGTTTTTTATGAAAAAAGCTTTTAATTGTTTTTATATTTTCAATGGACTAATAATTTTTTTCATTATATCCCTTACTATGATTTTTATACCCACCCTAAGATTTTGGTATGTTTTTTATAGGTTATATGGATGGGTAATAGAAATAAAGAAATCATTATTAATTTTATGATGATTTTTCAAATAAATTGTGCTTTATTTTTTATATATTGTATTTTGGTAGAAATGGATATTGTTTAGTAGTGTCCACTTTTTAAGAATATGGAATGTTATATATGTATTATGTCCTAATTATCTAAAAATATAAACATAAAAATATCCTAAATGTTAAATAAATTAATTTCATGACTAAAATTCAAGATTATATAATGTTTTAAGGATAGTTCCTTATATAGATTAAAACAAATGACCCTTTACCAAGGTGATAAATTTGACCACTATTATTATTCATATAGACAAAAAAATATTTAATAAATATGAAAATACTGATTTATAATACAAAAGAAATTGTATGGAATTTTATACCTATTAGTGATATAAATTAATTTTAATTTATGTGCAAAAAATGTGACGAAAGAAACTTTTAGAAAAATAATCTTTTTAAGCTTAAATATTGATCCATTCTTATCCAATGCCTAAAAAATTATATTAGTGCTAAAACACCTTATTTAGTATATAATATATAAATTTCATTAAAAAAATCATTTATTGTGACATATTTAACTTATTAATATAAAAACACATTGCATGTGTAAATTAAGTTTTTAGGAAATTTCTTTTTTCGTAATGAAATGTTTTATTTCGAAATTAAAAACCTAATAATTTATTACAATGAATGTAAATGGTATTTTAAAATACATTATAACTAATTTTTATTTAAAATAATTTTTAAAATTAAATTGAAAATTTTAAAATCCCGAGGGAAAATAAAATTTTCAATAAAAATTAGTATCTTTCATTTTTCCCTGGAAATGATTATTTTCATAAAATTAATAAAAAATACACCCTAAGGAAATTTTATTATATTGATTTCAAAAATTATATTAATTTAATAAAATTTAAAACATTTTTATAAATTATTCATAATAGTTTCTAAGAAAAATCACTACATATTCATTTTGAAGAAATTAAATATTTAAAGAATAAAATGACCAAACTAAAAATTGAGTGATTATTTACAAAAAAAATCAATACATTTAAATATATATCATATATTATTTAATCATATTCAAACTCTCTAATTTAATTTCTATTTAATAATAGTCAAATTAAATATAATTTTAAAATTATATCATGGTTCATATAAACATAGTGTTTCATGTAACACAGGTTATCAATGATATTAAATATAATTAAAAAATTATTTCCTAAAATCTTGAGGTGTTAAATTCTCCACCATATAATTAATTTAAACCTTAAAATTTGAAATGGTTCTTGATAATCAAGGGTTTTATATTTCTAAATTCATTTTTTGAAAACACACATCTTAAAAAGGATAAGTAAATCATCCTATTGACAATAAATAATGAGAAATATGAAGGTAATATAGAGAAACACCATACCAGGTCTCCAAATTGGAGAACATTTATGGTAATTTAAAACATGGATAAGAAGATAAAAATATCAACCATAGACTAATTAAGAGTGATATGGATCATTTTTAAGAGATATTTAACATCTAGAAAACCATAAATCTATTATGGGTGAAAATACCATTGAATCATCCAAAATAAATTTAATAGGACATCATTTTTATTTCATGTTCATTTCCTAGTGTTTAGAAATACCTTTAACATATAGGATAATAACACCACTAATATACTTAATTGAAAAGAATAATTTCATCATTTTATCAATTTTCACAACAATATAATGTGTTTCTCCAAAAATATTAGTATTCAAGATGAATAATTTTATTCCTGGAGCACAAAAATCAACATCTAAAAGATTAAAAAAGTACATAATATAATTAACCTTAATTTAGGCATTAATAAAAAACAAAAAATGTTTAGAAAAATATATTATAACTCCAATATTATACATACCCTGATATAAATAAATACATAATTAATCCCCATAGACTGAATAATAACATACATGTTTTGACACAATAATTAATCAAACTTCTAAAATTACCTAAATAACCTCAATATGAAAAAAAAAATATTTATCCACAAATTCTATATAATACCCTTAATCTTATAGCATTAAAATTTAAATTTCATTATTAAAAATTATTGTTTCATTTTAAATCACATTTCAAACACCAAACCACAGAAACATCTCCCAAAATATCATTAATCATCATGATAAACAACTATATAATCATAAAATATATTGAAAATCACCAAAATATCATGAATCATATTTAGATACCTACTTAAAAGGTAATATTTTACGTGACGTTAAATATAACCAAAAATATTTCTTTGTCATGTAAATACATTTCATCCACTAAAATTATCAATATCCCATTATCCAATAGACCTTAATAAATTTACCATAAACCCATTTTATAAACCAATGGGTTATATGAATCTAGATAGATTGTTCAAGATGAATTGTTTTGAATCACTTAAAAATCACATCACATAAAATGTAAAAATGTGTCGTCAATTCCTTTTCACTTATGATCATCCTAAAACATATAAAACCATAATGTTATCCATAAATTTTATGTTAACCTCACATAAAAAATTATATCATTCCAAAAAATTTCTTAACGTTTATTCCCAAAATATGTTCCCAAAATACAAAAAATATTCCATAAATCAAAAAATGCAATAAAAAAAATCAATGATGACCTAAATAAAGTTATAATCAACTAATCAATTTCATGTTTTCTAATATTATCCTAATAAGGTCAATCCTCTGTTTTTTTCAACTATAAATATGTATCCAAATTATACTGTTCAACAATCCTTAGATGTTTCATGGTTCTTATATAACAAATATAATTAATATAACTCATTAAAAACTCATTAATGCTATCATAATGCATAATAATTAAATTATTTTACATCATAGGTATTTCCATGGTTTAGTAGTTAAACCTTGTAATAGGTTTTTGGATGAAATAATTCCTATATTCTCCATAAACAAGAAATTAAAGTAGAAATGGTAACATATGATGATATTTATTTATTTCCATAGAACAAATCATTTTTTATTAGAAATTAATTTATATATACCATTAATTTAATCATAGAAAATATATTACTTTTTCCTTTTGTAAATTCACTTTGGATGTTTTATACCACATTCTCTATAGATATGAAACTGAATCTTCACTCCTTTTTTTGTTTCCACCTCCCAAACTCTCAGAAAATTTCATCCTTATCTCCTTTATTTATTTCAAGATCTAGTTAATGTGAATTTTGTTAATATTATATAATGATAAAATGTTAGGAATAATCACAGTGACATTAATTATAGCTCCCATTTAATTTTGTTTCTTATCAGGACAATCATTCCATTCACTATCGGTTTTAACATGACTCCTCCAAGTTCTAGGAAATGAAAATATCCAAATTAATAGTGTGGGAAAAAAATTCAGTTTAAGGAAAATTTAAAATTTATTTATAGGATGTTAAATTCAACACACCTAATTTTTTAACTATTAATAATTAGGTTTTTTCATAGGTTATTCATGACCATTGCCAAAACATTAGGATGTTATCTGATAAAAAGATTTATCCGAATGGTGTTCAATGATTTTTGGTTATTATATTTTATAAAGGATAACTAATCCTTGTTCTGATTCAAACTATAAGAACCCATACTTTTCATATATATCTATCAGATCATAATATATTAATATTTCTTTATATAATTTAATGATCCATGCCGCAATCTTAGAGGTCTTGTGCCATTTGAATATTGGACACATAAAAAATTGGTTCTATAAATATTGACACTACCTATCAGTATATTATTCATAAATATAAACATTCATACACATATCATACATTGTACTTTTATTCATAACACGGGAAAAGGAAACATAAGCAAAATGTGATCTGAAATGCCATATAAGGGTAAACAATGGTGATATCAATAATTACATGTTCAAAACATAATCATAAGGGTATGAGAACATGATAATACCATCTTCCAATAATACTTTCATATCATATATCATAATCATGTGTAATGGAATAAAACTAACTACTTCATATTACATGAATCATAATGGAATATAATATTATCATCCATAACAGAATAAAATTTGAATAAGAAAAACATTTGTGGAATACAAAAAAGCATAGAAAATAATTTCCTTTGTAGTCATCAATCACTTCCAAGAACATCATAGTGAAAAGGGTTCTCTCCCCAAACCATCATAGTAGTCATGTATCACTCTAAAGACTATTATATTGGACAATTTCTCTTGATAAACTTGGTTCACACCACATTATAGTCATGTTTATCTCTGAGATATCATTAATTAACGAATGAATCAGAGATAAAAAAAGTGCCCAACCATCCTTGGTTATAATGTGACAATAATAGTTGGTTATAATATAACAATTATCCTTGGTTACAATGTCAAAAAAATCATTTGTTTTAAAAAACAACAATCTCATAATGAAAATTACACATATGTGATCCAAAAGATCATAAAAAATTCATCATATTAGAACCCATTAAAAGAAAAGGGTTACATAGATATTTCATCAGAGAATGACCCATGTAAAATAAATGGGTTTCAGAATTATTTAATCATTTCATCATAGAATAACCAATGGAAAAGAAATGGGTTTTGTAAATGTTTTATCATTTAAAACTGGAATAACAGTTACAAAACCAATGGGATTCATAATCATTTTTTCATCACAAACATAAATTATTTATAAAAAAAATAATGAGTATTGTAAAATTAGATCACATCCCCAATATAGTTTAAGTTTCATCAAAATATTTCTTCTCATATAGAAAATAACATTAAAAATCAACTGGATCATTTCATGAGGGAAATATCATTTTCAGTTTGAAATAAACTTTCAAAAAATTAAAAATATCAAAAATAATAAGGAAAACATATTATTTTAAAATAACCATGAAGAATTGTAATATAAGCTTCAAATCATTGATCGATCATGATAGTTACATATTCCATTCATGTCGTATATGATAAAATAAACTGTTCCTTTCTAACTTTGGTATAAAAATTCAAGAAGATACTTATTCATAAAATTAAAAGAAGTAACATTTCAAAACATTTTTTAAAAATTAAAAACTATGTAAAAATGAACTAAAACAATCATAAGATAATAGTGAAAACCTTCTTTAAAATATTTTTAGAAAACATGTATTGGAAGACAAATGCTTTTTCACCGAAGAGATAAATAATGTTTATTTCTCTTAAAAATTATCTTTTAGTATATTGAGTACTTAAGATGAGGGAAATGAAAATAAAGCATGTATTCCCCATAAATAACTATAATATTAGTAAATTCATTAGTTTCTTGAGAGTTAGATCATTATATTTCATTATCATAAACATAATAATATACAATCCTGATAAATAATGATATTGTAACATGAAACCCTTAAAACAATTGTAAATTTTGAATCATATTCCCCATTAAAGAAAGAAACATATTTGGATTTTTATACATAATAATATCTAAAATATTAATAATAAAATAAATTCATGTGTAGTATATAAACAACAAAAAAAAAGAAACAACTAGTTTATAAGGCATGCATCCCAAAAAAATAAAAGTAATATGAAAACACCTTACATTGAGTTCCCCTTGATTCGAAGGCACTCTATCCTCATAAATAATACATTTAAATTTATTATAATTATATCTGAGAATAATTTAAGGAATTATAATATCATATATATCCATAATATAAAAATCAATAATCATTAATATAAGTGAGTGACATAACAATGAATTACATCGTTCATTGAGATGGTATGTCTTTCGTACACATAAACATTGTTTTTGTTTTTTAAAGGGTAGTGAAATAGAAATGTAAATAATAAATCACCTTTACATAATAATTTTTATCTAATATATTTTCATTAAATCCACCCTTTTTATCATCCATGTACAATGGTGACAAAAAAATAATTTCTTCGCTTTGTGGTGTTGGTGGTCGACATATACACAAAAATAACTTTATAATTTTTCAACAGTTTAAAAGGTATGAAGGTAGATATGATAATATCATTCCATAATAATAATAATTTTATATATACATCTTATATAAATATTAATCCCATCATAATAACCATCCATCAAAGATGGTGATAGAAAATGAATTGTATCACTGTGTAAAGATGTTATGTCGTACGTACGCAGAAATGATACTTTAAAATTAAATTTCATTATTAATAGTGAATAAAGGTACATTAAAAATCATGACAACATTCCCATAAATGTAGTTTACTATATTTATTATTTTTTTAATTATATAACATATTTATTTGAGGTAAAATAATAATTATTATGAAAGTGATTGTTTAAGGAGAATACATCTTTTTTTGAAATGAATCCATTAGAACTCCTTTAAAGGGATCTAGGGTATGTATTTATGGAATTAAAAAAATCTAAAATGTTTCTAGGTAAATTTATAATATTAAATAAATGTTTTACTTATAACCTGAATGTTAAATGTGGTGTGAATAATTTAAAATATGGGTTCTGTTTTAAAATTGAGGGGAGGGGCACTTCTGGATTTTATGAAAATATTAAATGAATATATATTAATTTCGATTCAAAAATTGCTCCACTGAAATAATAATAAAATATTAGATTATTATGAGTCTAAATCATCTCATAAAATAAAATATGTATTGGTTGGGATTATATATTTAACCTTATCATTTTGTTTTAACCCTTTGATAACCCTTTGGACAATGACCATAATATTACTTTTATCTACACTTTAAAGTTTAATAATGTAAATATAAAATAAAAAAACACATAAATATAATATAGGTAATAGATATAACTATATATGGTTCATTTGGAAGTATTTAATATTTTTACACATTATATATCATTTAAAAAATATTATTAATTATAAAATACAATTAATGACATTTTAAACACTATTCATTTAATTTGACATTAAATGCATTAAAAAAAAGGTGAAATAAAAATTTAGTTATTTAAATATTCCATTTAGGTTTTTAAAATATTCATCACATATCAAATCCCTAAAATTGTATTGGTTTTAGTATTTTCAAAATCATTATATATATATTATTAGAGAAATACCAAATTAATGTTACATAAGCATTTTAGGTTATTATGTAATTGGTAAAAATTAAAAAGAAATTATATCACGATGAAAAATTCATAAAACTAAAAATAAATACTTATATTAATTTATAACTTGATTTTTTACCTATTTTTACGTATAAGATATATTTAAAACTAAAAGAGGGACATTTTTTATCTTTGTTGTCTTCAAATATTATATAAATAATTTTCATGGAAAAGTGTCCATTAAAAACTAAATTTAAAGCAGAAGGTGATAATGGTATAATTAAATTAATACCTCAAGAATTATTATGAAATTTTAGTGCCTTATCACTTAGATTAACATAGATTAACCATATTTAACATTTACTGATGTCAAAAAATTTTACCATATTTATTGTTCTTATTAACCCAAAATAAAAGGGAAATATATAAAAAAATTATACCCAAAATTAAATATACGAATATATTTTATCAAATCGATCACATATAAGTGGAATAAAATAATATTAAAATTTTATATCCAAATTCAATGAAAACGGCTTTTATAAAAATATTGTTTTTATATATATAAATGGATTTATTCTTATCTCGTTCCTAGAAAAAAAATATTAAATGAATGTTAACACATTTTATTTATTATATAATATATCAATTTCACTGAAATATTTTACTAATATTTCTTAATTTAATTTAGTAGGTAAAAACACATTTCATGAATAAAATATTTTTTCATGAAAATGTATTTTTTTACTAAATTATGTTTTATAATAAATTAAAACATAAAATCGAATGAAATTAAATTAATATTATTTTTTCATAATAAAATAGATATTATTTTTCTTTTAACCATTTTAAAAATAAATAAATATTTTAAAATTATTCTAATAAAAAATAGAGGTTTTAAAAAAATAAATATTTTCTACAATTCACTGGAAAATTAATATTATCTAAAAATTCTAAATAATTTATTATAAGATTATTTTTATATGTTGATTTCAAAAATTGTGTTCATTTTAAAAAAAATTGAAAGGATATAAAATTTAATCATAATATTTTACCAGAATATGTATAGAAATCCTTTTGTAGAAAACATATTTTGGAAGAATGAAATTAATTTAATATAATTTAAGTGATTATTTTCTAATAATGTATATATAAATTTATATATATTTCATAAATTAATTTATCATATTCAAAATATCCAATTTAATAGATAGATTATAAATTTCAAAATAAATAATATTTTAATAGTATACTATGATTTATTTGAACTCAGTGTTTTGAGTAACACAAACTATCGAAGAAGTTTAATTTAATTTAAAAAAATATTTCCTAAAATCTCAGGGAGTTACAATGATTGTAGTGATACTTGATAGAAAATAGAATATGTTTTTTTATTAAAAAAATTATTTATAACTGTTATTAAATTCTTAACATGTATATCACGTTCCAATCATAACAAGATTAATGATGTGTTATCCTTTCAAATAAAGGAATCAACAACCTTTTTCAGTATACCTATATACTAGTGAATCATGGAACCTTAATCCTTTACCAGCTGCATCCATATTTTTCCCCATATTTAACTCTTTGTGAGTTATTAATTACTTCAATCATTTATGATTTATATATATATATATCACATTTTTTCATTTATAAATGACGACTCTATGTTTTTATATTTAAAAATATTGATGCAAGTTTAGGATCATGTGTTGGATAATTTTTCTCCAAGGGATTCCATTTTTGTGATTCATATGTTATTTCCTCATCATTTTCATCAAACCGCAACCATGAATATTCAAAGAAGAATCAAAATAATTAAAAATTCAATATATCATGATTTTAAACCCAATACATGAAAATTAAACAATCTTATTTTCACTATAGGAAAAATCGATTTTTATGATGGGAACCTGTTGTAGATGGATCATGCTAGAAAAGAGCATCACAAGTATTACCCTTTAAGATGGACTATCACAAAAAGATATTTTTTGCAACGAGTAGTGGAACCATCGCAAAAAATGGAGATTTTTCAAAAAAAACTCTAATGATCAGCCAACCAGCTCAAGTAGTTTTTCCCATTTTTACCTTTTTGCGACAGTCCATCACAATTAGTATTTGTGATTGGTCCAACGCAAATAGTTGGAAAAAAATAAAATAATAGTAATAATAGTAATAATAATATAATAATAGTATATATTTAATCATATTATTAATATTAATACAATAAAAATATTTATATAATAATAATAATAATATAAGAATAATAATATATATAAAATAATAATATCAATATTCGTAAAAAAATTAATTATTAAAAAATTAAATAATATAGTAATATTATAATTATTATTAATGAAAAAATATTATTATTATTAGAAATATAATAAAAAATATAGAATTCAAAAAAATATATATAAATATATAAAATAAAAAATTAAATAAATAAATAAATTTTAATAAATTTTAAAAACTATAATATTCAAGATAATATAATAAACACGCTATTTAAAACGTTAAATAGTTAACCTTACAAAAAAATTCCATTCAAATGGTTGATTATAAAATTTATATACATCGCTGAGGGAAATGGTCATCCAGAGGAGCTGTGGGAGTTGGTTGAGGGAACTTCAAACCAAACTTGCAAGTCAGATGTTGCATGCACTCCATCTACTCCTGCTCCTACTGATGTCAACATCGACGCATCTCATCCTGCATCACTGACTGGTGTTGTCCTAGGAACTCTTCCTGCTACTACAGCTGCTGCCACTAATGCATCTGCTCCTTATCCCTATGCATAGTCTCTATAATCTCACACTAATCTATTAGATGCTCCTAATACTATGCATAAGATAATGGTGACTCTCTAAGACCCTCACTCGAGGTAGACATCAACATTGCAGAGGTGACATAAAAACCCCCAGGGGTCAATCGAGAGTCGATACCATCAACACGGCCTTTCTCAAAGTCATATTGTGTCTCATGCATCCATGATACCACATCAAATTGTGGGGAACTAGTCTGACCATCGGTCTCATCCTGACTCTCACAATGTGTCTAATACGTCGTTCCCTAATATGGTTCCTTCAATTTTAATTTTAATTTAAAATAGTTAAAAATTTATTTGTATTTAAATTTAAAACTCAAAAATAAATTATATTGACCATAATTAGATTCTGGCAAGAAAATATAATCTCTCCAGTTGATGGATCATTTTACATCCTTTTATAAATGTAATAATCCCTATTATCAGGTTGTGTTACCGCCTATATGAATATAAAATAAACCGTTTTCCTTTAAAGTAATATAAAATATTTAAAAATATGTACTTACCATATGCTCCCTATGCGTACTGAAAGTACAACTACCAGCTCGATGTGTCACCTCATACACCCCCCCAAATTGTTCGACCTACTGATGATCTACTCTCAACCCACCTACTCAACCAGTGTGTACGTAATCCTTCCCAAACCTGAGATAAAATATAATCTGGTCGGTGAACACATCATGTCTCATCATCCATCTTCACTCATGCTTTCTCCATTGCTTTCCTTTTCAAATTGTGGAAAAAAAGAGTGCAACAGAGACGCATAGATCCACGCCATGCCTTCCAGTTAGTCTCATGCATGCTCTCATCAGTGGGATACCCTAAACCATACAAATAATTTATTATATCAATTTTTTCATTAAGTTAATTTCAAAATAAATATTATTTATTTACATACCTTCCAACCCTCGAACATGTGGTCTTGTACATCAATGGGAATCTGATTCCACGATACCAATGTATCAGAAAAATAATTGTGCAATATAGAACTCCCCTATCAAATAGCTATATGCGCAAAGATTTGAAAAAAGAACAATTAATCAAATAATTTGAATATAAAAAATTTAAGGAAAACTAGCTAAAATGCATTGGTAAAAATACCTCTGCATGTGTGGATCAAACCTAAGATGTGGACATGGCTCAGGGATAGGGTCAGGAATATTTAGTTGGCTAAGACCACAACCCCTCTGAGTGCCCCTAAACCACCAACAGTATGAGGGTTGGCTGATCTGACCTCATGGTCATCCAAAGGTAGTTAATCCTCCAACAACAAATGAAATAGATCCTCATCCATCGGAAACATAAAATGATTGTTTTTATCAAAATGTTTAAAACAACTATTATATATAGATATATATTATATATGATTATAACAAGCATTTAACTATGTCAATTTCCATATTCATCCTCATCTTCGTAGTTGTCGACGTCAATGTCTTCATCTTCCTCCACAACATCATTAATTTTCATATTATTTTCTGCTTCATCATATCATTTCATTTGAAATTCAGTTGTAACATCCTTAACATCATCATCACCATCATCCCTTAACTGTAGGGTTTTATAAACATATTTGTGTCTCTTCTTTTAAAATATGCATTCAGAGCAGTCTCTTGGAATATTTAAATTCCTTCCACTTCAGTAGAACCACATTCACTTTTAGTAAGCTGATTCTCTTAAGTGTTAAACTTTTATTTCTCAACCCATCTCCCAAATCCCTTGAAGTAGAATGGTAATTTTCATAATAAAATTTATCTGCTTTATGAACTAATAAATATGGTTCATTTACTATAAGAAGACTTTTATAGTAAATATCAACAATTTCATGGATCAGATGAACACGCAACCCTATTTCAGTATCCAACCACTGACATTTAAGAATCATTATGTAATTTTGTCCCAGCTAACACATTTTAATGATTTCTTCTAGAATTTTGTAGAAGTAAACATCAGCTTCTTTATGATCTGATCCTCTCAAACAAACACCGCTATTCAATTTTTTTGAATTCCCCATAGGAACATGTATGAAATAGAAAACCATTCACCACATATGCATTATAATATTTAACCATTTTGGATGGTGGGTTACTCAATACACAATATCGATTATCAGTTTTAACATCATGTTGAGATACCTGAAAAGTTGTAATCAATTATCACTATAAAAATTATTAAATTATATTTTATGTGAAATAAAAAATAAATTAGGTTAATAGTTTTTGAAACCAGTTGGGAATTTTTTTTTATGATGTTCTTGAAGAGATGTTATTTTAATTTGTGGAAACTGTTTCAAGATATGATTATCATATAATCATAAAATAAAATATGATTAATGAACTATTATAAAAAATTATAGAAAAAGTGATATGAGAACTCAAAATAAAAATGGCATCATTTCTCCAAAATTGAGCTGAATATATGTTTGAGCTATGTGATATTCATCATCTAAAAAAATCGTTAATGAACTCCACTGAAGCCATGATCGAGCGGTATGAAAATTGATAATTTATTTCTCATGTCATCGTCAACATTTCCCTTATTACAGCTCATGTAGATGTGTTTTGAGGGTTATTCAGATTGAATGTAATGAGATCAGAAAAAATAAATATCCTCGTGCAAATAAGCATCTCCAATTGAGCCTTTGACTAATGCTTTGTTACATACTTCTTTTTCAATTTCAACAAACATCTCTCAAATGGGTACATCCATCAAAACTATACTAGACCTCCACATTTTTTTTCTTTCATTAAATGTAATATGAAATGTTCTATTAAGTGAAACAAACATGGAGAAAATATTTTTTCTAGTTTACAAAAAATTAAAAAGACATCTTCTTACAGTTTTCTTACTCCATAATAGTCTATTGTCGATGCACAAATATCTTGAAAAAATATGATATATCTGTTAGTTCATCTCAAATTATAAGATTTAAAAAATCCCTTAATCGAATTGGAAAAGTATTTCAATTAATTAACGATATCCATAACTTTTCAATCTGGTAATATGACCATTTCTGACATATCTACCCAAATTGAAAAAATAACCATCTGGAAGCCTCAAATCTATAATCCACTAACAAAACAATAAGAGACTCTTTTTGGACTGTGTATAAGCTGCTTTTGGCATCATTAACCTCTATGATCCGAAATTTTCAATCTATTCAAGTTCTTGTCACTTGTAAATTTGGGAAAGATCGAATTGATCCTTTAAATTATCTTTTGGATTACCTGGTGTATCAAAAATTGTATGAAATAAATTATCAAAACATTTCTTCTCAATAAGCATCACATCCAACATGTAATGGATCAAAAAATCATACCAATATAGAAAATCCCAAAAAAAGGCTCTGTTTAATCAAATTGCACTCTTTTTCAATGGAATAAAATATTCTATAAAAGCTTTACTACATCTCTTATAGTTGTAGGGTCCTGAAAATTCCTCCAGGGGAAGACAATACCCCACAATTGCTTTGCAGAAGGAAGAAAGTACTTCTACAAGTCAATAAAGCTGAATGGACTCAAATAAAGTTGTAAATTACAGAAGAAACATGAGGGAATTCAATTTTTTAAAGCATTTAATGTGGCCCGTGTACCATCACCAGGAAAGGTTTGCGGACCATATCGATTGTGAACCACCAAGTATGGGGGATGATCTGTGAACCACTGGCCCAGAGAGTGATCACCATCGAAACATGGAAGACTATGAACCATGTCACCAATGGAATTGTGTGCACAAAGTCAATATGTGTACCGTACCACGAACCCATCTGTTCGCGAATGAAGAAAAACCAAAAGTGTTCTGCAAAATGTTATTGCGAACCAAAGCCTCTGAAACCTCAGATTGAATGATTCTCCCACGGGAAGGATATCACGTCATGGGCCTCCGAAAATTGATTCAAGTGCCCAGTAGATACAATTATACCAATACTCTATAAATGGATCCAAGTATAAAGGAGGAGGGATGGATGATTAATGTTTAAAGGGGAAACCAGAGGTTGGAATAAAGGGTTTGGAGAAGACTCTGACTTCAATCTCAATTCATTTACAAATCCCAAATCATGAACTGTATTCTTCATAGGTAAAACTGGTTGAGAACCATAAAATGGGGGAATTAAATAACAATAATAATAGAATTGTGAACATGACTGGTGAACCGAGAACCACATACTTCTCACGGATGAATTCACTACGAACAGTAATCACATAGTCCTTCGTTCAACATGGTTCATCGCGTAGTGTATCGCTACACAGATTGAACCTGACACCACATACTACATCATTACATGGATATAAGTCAATGTGGAATGGAGAGTAATGTACCACTATGATATGGGGTGGTCTATAACCATGCCCATATACCACATCGGTACACAGACTACCCTCTGCATGAAAACCACTATAGTTTTTCGAGCCTCCCCCATCCCTCATAAGAAATTATTATGTGTAATGGGGTGTTTTCAAGTATTAGTTTATGCGGTCCCAACCACAGCCTTCAATCATGGTCTAGACCTCTATATTTCCTCCTATAACCAGTCCTTCGACATCAGGCCAGAGCCTCCTCCAAGGTCACTAGACCCATATGATCATACCAATGAGTGTATCAGTATGCCCCTTTGAGTCTACATACCCATGGAAAGTGGAGTCATGAAGGCTCTCCCCAAAACTATTCAGTCTTCAGGAACTCCCATGGGTATAAATTCGCATGGTAACCTAGAGACCAACCTTAGGATGACTATGTGAACCTCACTATTCTAAGGATTAAAGGTGATCACTCAAATTTCCATTAAATGAGGAATAGTGACCAATTGAAGGGGTTATGTTTTCTCCCCCCTATCATGAGGACAAAACTCCTCCCCATCCCAGAACATATTATAGGGCCCTCCCGCTGATGTAAGTCCCCAATCATATGATGTCATGTCATACGACCTTCAATGTAATTTCACATTGAATGGTTCATCACTTCTCACCCTTTCCCTTGGTCTCCCCAACCTCTTACACCATGGGATCTACCTCCCTCACCAATAGGGGAGGAGGCATGTGAATTGTTGAATATTTTACTTCCTCTTGATTCTCACACTGAAAATGACTCATGTGGTCTTAAGGGATTGTGATGATTAAAACATCACATGATTCTAAACTATGGGAACATTAATTCTTGACCAAATCAGGATATATAGGATTCCTACCAGAAGTCCAATGATGAAATGGGTGTCCGTCCATAAAGGGTCCACCATACCATGCCCCCAAAAAATGGGAATCTTCCTCACATAAGCCCCACACAATTCAAACTACATGGGTTTTGATTCCTCTCCTGAGGATATATAAGAAATCCATATTTTGGGTCTGATCCCAACATCCAGTCACCTTATGTTCCCCCTATATGACGATAAAATCTAGAGCGCCTTATTATATGGAACAATTCAGAATCACCTCAGTAGCATCAAATATATTCATGCTTATGATGATCTTGAAAACCAAGGGTATCCCATGGACACACTCTTTGGGAATGAACCAAGGATTCATGAACATATGGACATGACTTATATCTATAACAGTGTCCTGGAATAGGCAAAAATCCTCCCCCGGAAGGGTGCAGTTAGCCTGACCTTTCATTCTCTGGACCAATGGAGTCCTTAAGTGTCGTTGGCTGAATCATCAATTAACGATTTCCTGCCTTTGGAAAGCATTTCCATGAATCATGGATTGTAGGGCTGTTGGGTGTTCCTAGATCTATGAATAAACTTGACAGAGACCATCCAAGGAAGTAATATCTAAGATAGACTGATTTCACTAGTATTTGAACCCCACAAAATGTCCCATGATGACCAATAGTTCCATTATGGTTAATCTAACCTTCTTTAAAGGATAATGATGTTGAACGGGTCGAAATGAAAAAATTGTGAATTCATTGAGAACCTGTCTCTATATAAATGGGACAGGTGATGATCTTATTCATTCCATTTCTGGACCACCCAGAAACATGTCACCTCATATGTGAAAAAAACATGGTAAAGCCAACGTGAATCCTTAGCCAAGGTGGATATTCTACCCCAATGATAAAAGACAAAAGGATACTTCACTTCAAAAAATTTTGTCCTCCCTGGTATGTGAAAAACACACCACCATGAAGGCAAAAAAAACTGTGAACTCGATGTGAATCCTTAACCAAGGTGGAGATCTTACCCCACTCAAGACCCTTCTCCCCACAAAAAAATCAAATTTTAAGAGGGGAAGGGGGAAAGTAGAATCATTAGATATGCAGGTGTTTAAAATAATTCTACTATGATGAGTTTTTGTGGTCTGTATATCATTAATGTCTGTCGCAGGTTCCCGCAGAGAAACCTTTTATCCAAATGATATCCTGACAAACAATATAGACATTCACATCAGTTATCCCATAGGCAACTGGGGCCCCAACAAAGAGTAGGACACCCTCACCTTCCCATCATCTTCAGTGCTAGGTATCTAACACACTAATCCAAGAGTACCACCGAAATGGTACTCTCCCCACGCTTGAGGCCATAAGAGAATCCATCTAGTCAGCAAATGTCAGCCAGCCGCCTCCTCAGTCACTGCTGGCACCCCAGCACATGGCGGCCTCGATTGTCATCTCAAAGCATTTTAGGATCCTGTCCCAAAAACATGATTACAATTAACTCCCTTATTTTTGGGAGGTAGACGAATTTGATGTTGACATCTTTATCTCAACTACATTGGGTTCCTACTCATAGGCCCCTGCTAGACAATGTCACTACTGACACCGAATGACCAATTTTCCTCCCACTGAGGAGGACCTTATGCCGAGGGCACCTGCCAAAGTCCAGGATAACCGGGGACCTCTAGCTACCGGCCATAGGTGGAGAATTTATGATCAGGAACACTCTATCACCAGGGTTTTTGAGGATAATCTATGCCATAATAAAGTGAAATATTTAATGGGTAGACATATGACTTTGTCCTCTCCACTAAAGACCCCCAAAGAAAATTGTTGAAAAATATGAGCACCTGAACATTCTGTTTGTGCTCGCTGGTCCCGAAGTGCAGATAGAGCGGCAAACTATAGGCAGATGTAGATACCTACTAAGCCACAACAAGCCTTCCATCTAAACAGGGCGGAAACCAGCTATACGCTGGCACAGACACCTATTGATGCATATCATGCCTGCCATCAAAATAGGAAGCAACCAACTATGAGTAGAGTAAAATTCATCCAGATTCATAAAAATACTGTGATACAAATACAACAGAAAGAAAGCGGATGAAAATTCCCACTCATGAAGATAAATCCCACCAGTCAAATACGGTGACAACCAAGGAAGTCAATGGGTGGTATACTCATTCCCCTTACCTCACATAAGAGAACTGCCAGTATTTACTAGAAACTCATGGAGGACCGGAGTGGGCATAGACTCATGCTTCCATATCAGAATGGGTCTTCATACCTGTTCCATCCAAATATGTATCTCAACACATCTTAGAAATGATGTACGATTAGATTTTTATTCCAAACCATATCCTCTTAACATGCCAAGATATTGCTGCATCAATAGAAAATGTAAGAAAAAGATCCCACAACTCAGTTTCCTCAGAAAAATGACTCACTCGAAAAATGATTTAGTCACTCTAGAGAAGTTATGTATCCCTACTCTAGTCCAAGAAGGTCAATGGAGATATCACATGATGTATGGACAACCGGATCCAGAACGAATACTCGTTCCAACCATGAGACATCGGTCTAATGTGGTGGCTGGTCCCGGGTAGGCATATATCCCTTCCATAACTAAAGATGCCCAGAGGCATCCCAAAGACATCATGGGACCCAACCAGTCTAGGACACATATATGGAGGCCATTAGAAATAATAGATGGCCCTAATTATCAGCAAGAGAGTGCTCAAGGATAAAATGCACCAAGGGAAACCAGAAAATGAAGAGCACATACATAATCCTGCTCTATGGGAAGCTAGGGTTCTTGACACCCTCATGAATATATCAATAAAGGCTCAAGACACTATCATTACATTACCAAATTATGGAAGTGGCAGTAGCAGTTACGAAGGCCCTCCCCGCAATGTCACTACCAACATCTCTAAAGATACTCTACAGAGCTCCCACATGGGCTCACTCTATGGGCCATGAATAATCGATCACTAGAGCATATCTCCAAATATACATTGGGGGTATCCATCTCCTAGGCTTGAATATAGTATAGAAAGAAGGTCCTCCCCTTGATTTCATCCTTCTTGATGATCTTCCACAGGGTATACGCTGCAGATATGCTTCTCCCTATAGTCAAAAATCTAGTATTTATAGTAGTCCTCACCCTGATGATAGTCATTGTGAAGGCCCTCCCCATAATGACAATTACTATAAAGGTCCTCCCCATAGTAACACCAAGAAATGATATGGTCCTCCCCTCTTTTCATTACATCTTGAAGGCCCTCCTTTTGATGTACACTACATAAATTCTCCATACAGCTAGGTATCGAGTCATAATGGTAGTCCTCTCTATGATAACACCCATTTTGAAGGCCCTCCACACAATGGAAGTTTCTATGAAGGTCCTCCCCATAGTAACGTCAAGCCGCAAGATGGTATTCCCCTTATTGTATCCCTCCCTGATGGTCCTCCCTAGGTTATATGTCGTAAGGAAATTTCTTGCAGTCGGACATCAAGTTTTAATATTATCCCTCTCTATTATTGCCCCAATTTTGATGGTCCTCCTAGTAATCAAAATTCATACTGGTAGGATGCTCCTCCCCTTATCGGAACAAATGTGAGAAATCCCTCATATGATGAGGCACTCTGAAAGGAGTCAGACACATTGGGAACTCCATCTATAAGGAGTGATATTCTTTCTCAACTAGTGGATGGCTCAGGGCCACTCTCATCTTTTGAGACACCCCCATGCCATCTAAAAATTATTAAGGCTCCCACCAGACAGATTTCTTGGAACTGAATTATTATGAAGTAGTAAACAAGGTTGAATAAATTAGAAGAGCCTCTAAAAGAACAATATCACTATATTTATCTTGTGAGAAGACAACTAGATATGGATAATATACAAGTGAGGTATTGGCCTATAGACACTTCTCACTTCAATATATTGAGAGATTTGTTTGGGGAATTCATGCATGCCATTCGCCTCAACGTACGGATAAATCTTCATCCACTGAAGGAAACATTCCTACCCTATAAAGGGTATGTGAACCATGTCACCATGATAGGAGAACTTCACCATCTAATCTAACTATAAGCCCTCCAATCTGTAGGGAATCCACATTCAGATAAGAGAAAGATAAACCTTGAACTGGAATTCCTCCATGCACTACATAGGTTTTGTCACATCATTGCCAATGCCCCAGTTAGAGTTCACATTCGGGGATGGGGAGAATATGGAGCTCTAAACATTACCCACATACCATCCTGAAGGCCCCATTGGAAATGAAATCATGCAACACCATCTCCCAGATGCAATAACAAATAGAAACCCCTGATTAGGAAATATGAGATACTCAAAAAAAACTAACCTGAAGTAAGTCTCAAAAGCATTAGGGCTGAAGGGATCAAACCAATGAAAAGCTTTTGATTCAGGAAACTAGAAACATCTAGTAGGCTTCCCGCAAAAAGGAATCCAACCAGAATGAAATGATCATGTCTTCAAAAGACCATAGACTCTATGCATTCCCAATGCCATACCCGTCTCACACCCACGCAGAAGTACATGAAATTGAAAAGGCGGCAATAGCAGGAGCTAATGCCACAACACAGGAAAAACCCCATCCCAAAGTGTTGGGTGAATTTTTAAATCAAAATTCCCTTTTAAGACCAGCAAATCTAGGTCATAGTGAATCAACGGAAGAATGGAAATTACCTTAGCCCATATGGTTAGGGGAATTTTTACCTAAAATCCCAACACAACAGACGTCTGTATTCCATCGTATAAGAAGAACGATGGACAGAGGAGTTACCCGTTCCACCCATTCTCGTGGTTCATCCACTTGAGTCAAAGGCGCATTAAAAAGACATACTTGGGATCCCTTCAGGTCAATATTCAATAAGAAATTTGGAAAATACCTCAGAATGGAATGAGAGAGTCCAATAAAGGGTGTAAAATATTTCCTACCATTCAACACCAGACACACCACCCCTAAGGCGGTAAGACTCGTTGAACGTGGTAAAAATAAACCCCAAGGATATAATAGGAAATAACCCAAAGGGAGAGGATGTGAAGGAATATGTTTCCCTACCAGAAGCATCCCAACCATTCCTAATGGAGTTCATGCTTGAAACTAATGAGTGACACTAAGTCTGGGTGCCCCCTCCATTAATTCGTTGCTACCACCCCCGAGAAACTCTAACAAGTAGAAGAATAAATCAATGTTCGTCTATGACCTGCCTCCTCCTCCTGATAATACATCCCTCACCCTTGAGGAATGTTTCTCTAAGAAAGAGGAACAAATTAAAGAGCTCATACGAATTAATGATGAGCAGTGTCGATGGAGCTATTTCTCCAGATATTTTCCCCCAGTGGAATGTCGGTTTCTGCTCCCATAAGAGGTTACCATACCACATGAACTTCTACTAGTGAATGATTCAAAGCTCAAAGGACCATTCAACCCAGCCCATAAAGGACATCATATCTTCCCCTACCGGGAAGGCATCCATAAGATGTTCAGGTAAAACCACAAATGATACTCTGTCTTGGTATCTAAACAAAATTCCAATAGTGCCGGCACACCCATCTTAGTCACTACCGCACCAAATTAATCTTAAGTCCAACATGATATGCATCAAGGGATCTTAAACTTCATCTAGAAATTAACAGCTTCACTAGAAGTCATGAATAGGAGGCGCATTCTAATACAACTGGAGCGCAAACACTACCACGAGTAGGTGAGCAATGTTCTGCCACCACCAGTCTTTGAGAACATTGTATTCCCATTATTCAATGGATCTGGAGACCCAGAACAACATTTAATGAACTACGATTCTTATTGTGACCCCACAATGTGTACTCCAGAGCGGAAAAAAGTAGTAAAACTCATCTGCTTCATATGAACCATGTAGGGATCGACCTTCGTATGGTATACAAGCTTGCCAGCCAATTGGATCACTGGTTGGGAGGATTTCCGATGATAGTTTCTCTTTTAGTTCAGTTCAACGATGCCCTAGAAGACAATGAGAGACCTCATGAACATCAAATAGTGAGAGAATTAAAGAGTCTTAGACTTCATTGTCATATGGAAAGGCCTAACCTCTTCCCTGAACCAGCCACTCCCCTAGGTCGAGATGCTCACCATGTGCATCGATAACCTCCAGGATGAATTTCGAACATCTCTCAAACTGGTGAAGTACACCATAAGTTTTAGAGACTACTATGACATTGCTCAAAGGAGAGAAGACTCCTTGAAACAGACCAATATTATGTCCTGAGTAGCCCCATCATCCTTTTGTAAAAGAATGGGAAATGCTGAAGCGGCTTCTATCATGTTTAAGCCACCCCCAGAACTATCTCCAGTTTCAAGGCCCCCACAAAAACATTCAGGACCCCTGGATTCCAAAAGAAACCCCAACCTCGATAACATGAGCGAATTGGTGCTAAAATAAATCAATTCGAAGGAAAAAAGAAATAAATATTATTCAATCTGAGATGACCAGGTCCACGACTATATCATAGCCACCGTGAATTTCTATTTTCATCAGCTACTGGAGCCAAAGCGATCTGACAAAGTGGGTCATGGTGACTGTTCAAATTATTATCCGTATCTATAGATACTGGGAAATTAAATCTTGAAATTCTTCATTTTCAATGATTTCCTTGGAAATATGGTGGATTATAGGAATGTCAAGTTGGGCCAGCTGCCGACACTAGTGGCCTATGATTCATCCTTAAACTCAAGAGATGAAAAAGAATTGAAAATAGAGTCCAGTAAGTAGGGTAATTTTGTTGACCATTGGATGACCCAAAAGGCCATCAACTGAGTCCATGGTGTCCTCCATAGATAGTTTAAACAACCAACTAGGCCCCCAAAATTTCTTAATACAGCGCAAGTGTCCTTATCTATCCCATGGTCCTCCAACATCTAGATAAGAAAAAAATAAAGACAACGAATATGAGATAACACCAAAGCTAAATTCATTGTTGACACTTTCATACATCATTACAATATACATGGTACAATGGGAGTCGCTCTACCAAATGGTATAGTAAGAGCTACCCCGCCAAACGGTTCCATCAGAAGAATACATTTAGACAGAAACAGTGTCAGATCTAGAACAGATCTTCCGATCCATTAATGTCATTCACTTGATGGATCCCTTCTCAGATGGATACTATGGCCACAAACCTAAGTTCCCCCGGCATCACCAGGGAACCAGAGGAAGAGCCCGCTATGGCCAAAGGTTTTATGGAAGGCATGATTATGGCAGGAGTCAAATTCCCGACAACTCCATAAATCAAACTGTTAACATCACGGAAACTCATATAAAGACCCTCTGGCAGACACAAAAAGAACAGGAATGCTACTTCACCCCTATCAGAATAAATACAAGCCTTGTTATCTTGGAATTTTCATCAGGGGAAGAATAAATACCAAACCACACAAGAAATATAGGTGGACTAGTTCTTCCCAACCGGGAAAGGGCCACATCACCACCAGCTCTGATAATAGAGGTCGAACCATCTACGTCCAAAGCTCAAACACCTAAAATGTCTATGAAAGAGAAACCCCAAGTCTAGAAGCATCGACCATTAGAGTAGAAGTATGATATTATAAAGTATCTAGCTTCTGTACTATGAAACCTTTCAATCCTAGAATCATTGAGCTTATCTGCGGATCTTAGAGAGGCGGTCATCATATCCTATCTAAGTCCACAAGAGTTTGAGGTTGAGGTAGAAGCAGGCGAAGTCTATTGGATGGAGACTAGTCCCAAAAAATGGTATTCCATCATCTCCTATACAGATAGGGATGAGTACTACATCATGCAAGGGCATATCAGACCCTTATATGTGTCCGGAAAGACAAATGAAATTAATGTCTGAATGATCTTCATCAACAACAGCTTGGACTTAATCTCCTACCACTATAAATGCTTCACTGAATGAGCTATGATAACGACAACCTAAAAACCTGCACCACAACTCTGCTAGGATATGAAAAAAGAAATAAGAAACTGTTGGGAATAATCAAGCATAAAACTTTTCTTAGAGATATTATATCGGATTTCATGTTCCTAGTAGTGTGGAAAATCACGGCCTTCAACATCCTATTAGAGAGGCCTTGGCTGCCTTAGAATGCTCTAATTTCATTATAATACCATCAATGCATCAAATATTTCACTAATGGGGAAAAATGAGACATTGCACACTGATAAATCCCCATTTGAGTCATGTGAGTTGCATTATATCGACGCAGGGTTCCATGAATCAAAAGAAACACATCTTTTTTCCAACAAAATTGATTGGATTACTTATCTTAATGGATTGGAAATGGCTCCCTTCAACCTGTAACAACCAAATTTTTTTCAATGGAAATTCCCTTCTTATAATTATGTCATTAAATCACATGAAAACACAAAAAAATGAACTATTAAGTGCCATGTGACCTTTAAATATAATTTTTTCACTTCTGTGTTTGGAATTTTGAAAATCCAACATACACAGTTGTGTTCAAGATTATTTTTGTTGTCTAATAAGAAAGAAACATGATTTTTGGTGAATAATAACCTACCCTTATGAATATTAACCGACCCTTTTGAATATTAGTATGACAATTATGAATTTTAAATCGTCCAAAATAAGTGTAACCTTACCCATGAATAATAAAATAAAATTTAGGCATCTTAGAAAGTGACAATTTGACCATATTAAACGTTTTGGTATTTTGAAAGTCATAAATAATTAATTAAAATTAAATAATTATTTTAAAAGATAATTTATTTTCTGAAAATATGTTCATAAATTAACAATTATATTACTATTAGTTTTTAGATAATTTTATGAGACCCTATGTAATTTTTGAAAACTTTATAAAATCAGTTTTAATTTTTAAAAACTTTATTTTTCAAGTAATTTATGATTTTAATTAAATATTAAATTAATCATATTTATAAAATCATTTTAGAAAAATGGACTTCATTTTTGGATTCTACACATCTAATAATGGTTTGGGTGAATTTTTTGGTTTTTTCTGAAATACTAGAATATTTTGTGAATAGTAAAATACATTAATTTACTGTATAATTGCATTATAATTGAATCCCACTATTCGTGAAATCACAAGTGATGTAAGCACTCAAATATCAGACTCACATGCCCAATTTACTATTCCTGGTCATGGAATAATCACTATTACTAGTCTCATGGGGAAATAATAAACTAATGAATCATATATTGAGAAAACCCCTCTCCCCTCCACTATAAATACCATCCTTCACACCCTCATCTCCTCACACCTATAATGATTCCATCATTGCCTAAACGCTTCCCAAGAATCCTCCCTAGCTGCTCCTCCACATCCAAAAGATTCTTGTCTAATCAAAAGACCATTCTTAGGCCCCTTAAGGAGGATCTCAAGAGGAGGATTCAAGATGCAATTTATCTCCTCCCTTTCCATTAAATTAATTTCAATTTCAAGTTGTTTTCTTATTCTCTTCCAAACATTATTTGTCCAAATGGTTTGGTAAATCCTATATTATATATATAATGTAATGTTCTGATACAAATGGGATATTATATCATCAAACCCTCTTTCACCTCTTCTTTTTATTTTATAAAAAAACATTGTTCATGAGGTGTTAATCTTTCACCTTCAAGAACGAAATGTTTTATTTTTCCATTTCTACCATCAGATATGGTAATGAAACCATTTTTATGGATGAAGAAGAATATTTTATATGTATTATTTAATATTTAATGTTCAGTAACTAACTTATGTACATATTACTAAATGATTAATAAAAACAAGATCATTGTGGTCAATAAACTACCCAAATTTACTCACACAATCATCATTTAATTCGTATCTAATAATTCATCCACATAGAATAAATTTTAATTCATTATAAGATCATTTTATATTCTGTTATATCATTAATAAAATTTAATATCAGTTTTTGTTGTTTACCCTTGTAACACCCCGAGCTTCCACGATACGCTTCTCATTCAATAATGCAATAGCTTGCATTGTACGCAACTCCGAGTTCTAAAACACCGCGACAAATCAAAGTAGCCGTTATGAATAGTAATAACCACTTTTTAAAATTATAGAAATTTTATATTTCAAAATGGAATTCATTTTTGTATTCCTAATATCGAAATTAGCCTATGTTGAATTTTTGGTATTTTTCTGAGAACTTCTAATTTTTATGAATAGTGAAAAATACTTAAAAACAACTTTTTTAATAAAAATAATTAATAGTGATAAATTATACTATTTAGTGGTTTTAAAGTATAATTGGAATATATTTTTACAATTTTATCCAATGGTGGTCATTAAAATTAATTTGACATTGAAATTGGACATAAACAATTGCCAATCTTTTGATATAAATTGTTTCTTGAAAACACGCTATTTGTCGTAACAGCGGGAATTAATTATAAAATTAATTAATGCAACTTATATGTTTGGAATTTTGTAAAATAGACATCATTTTTGAATTTGGAATATCAATTATAGCTTAGGGTGAAATTTCGGCATTGTTCTGAAAAACTTCAATTTTTGATGAATAGTGAAACCACTAAGTGGCAGTTAAATAACTGATTTTTCATTTAAATGAAATATTACCACTTCTGTGATTTGATTTTCAAAAATCCGACATACATGGTTGTCATTAAGAAGTAAAATGTGGTTCAATGGGATAAAAATAATTTTTTGGTGAATAGTAACTTATTAAGTTTTAATCGCGATTAGTGGTAATTAGTGTGGTTTAAGGTATAAATAATACTTTAATAATATGAAATGACCTAGACACATGTCCCAACCTCATTGGTTGTGTCATGGCAGACCAAGACAAGCCATGGCCTAACTTGGGGACCCCATGGATCCACTTTTGTTGGGAAATAACATAAATTAGTTTTTATTTAATGTTAAAGTGAAAATGACACTAACATAAATTGTTTTACTAAAACAATTTTTAAGTGGGGTTACACAAGTCCATATTTTGATTATAAATATTCATTAGAAAGCTAAAAATATTTCCTACATCATAGTATTTTTTTTTTATAATTTGTAGACATTAAATAAATTAAATTATTTATGACATCATGATGATGTAGTGATGACCTCATTATTTAACGATTTAAATAAAATGGGAAGATAATGCAAAATCCAAGGCTTACACTTGTCCAAAGCCTATTGGATGAAGATATTTCGAAACCTTATCACCTTAGCCTCGAATTATATAAGTGTGGGACCTTTAGAATCCGAAAAGCATTGTGAAATAATGTAACATTTCAATCTTTCCAAAAGTGCCCCTCCTCTCCACTTATAAAAGGCCCCCACCTCTCCCACCTCATTTACACTTTCAAGCCATTTGGCTCGGCCAACCTCTGCCCAAATACTCTCCCCACTTCCCCCTCTTACTCATAGAAGCCTCACTTTGGGAATAACTCTTCCCAAGGAAGCCTTTGGCTCAAATCAAAAAGAGTTACCCGATTTTGAGGTAATGTCTTTTATAATGTTGTTTTGTTTTATTTTTCTTCTCCAACCCCCTAAACTCTTTTTATTCATTTCTTTTGTAACAACAACAGTATCCTCAATATACTAGGATGTTGTTATAAGAAGGATTCGAGCTACACTTACACACACCTACATCTAATGGTTAAAGAACATACGGTTTCTGTGGATGGCGAATTTCTGCCTCACGAAACGATGATTGTTCAACACTCATATAACACCTCCAAAGGTGGCCATTAAGATGTCACTATATTTATATATGATATATAATGTGTTTATGTTTTACTTATGCTTCTGTATTTCTCATTTATGGCTTACTTTATGATTTCCATTATTGGTAAAACGCGATAATTTCATTTTAGGAAGTGCGGACTACCGCCCCCTCAAAGTGATTTGAATCGTTAATGCCATATGTGGAATGTATAAAGGATGGAGTAAATGGTATTATACACTATATTATACTGGAATTATATTATACATTTATATCATTATGATTTAGTTCCATTAAATATGAAATTGAAATGAAAGTAGCGTTCATGCGTACGTACGGCTTACCGTCTCCATGAACGGTGCATTTCATTTCTTACCTCTAAATGTTACGTAATATTATAAATGAATGTATATACTGGATATATAAGATATATATGACATCTAAATCATGAATATAATTCTGGATATAATGGATATTTCACCACATAAACAACTTGTAATTATAAGAAGCTTATTGTTGACTCAAGTACCAAAGATCGACAAAACGACAGTTATTAACTTAAATAATTACATAATGTTCATAACATTGTAATAAGTGATATAAAAAGGATAATTAAATTGAAAATGGTTCTTAATAAGGTAGATATTAACTCTAGTTTATTATTCAAGAGGTTAAAGAACGGTTGAGTCAAGTCGGACACAAGGTAAGGGAACTTCTTAACCCAATTTCCATTCTTTGGGTTAATCTCCTACTTTCAAATTATGTCATGATATTATTATGTCCTATTTTGTATTTTTACTTTCTTTATGTGTACCTATAATGAATACACATAATAGATCTATTTTATTTTAAAAAATGATCTTTTTAAGGACTTCGTCTCAATCCCCTTTCATTGAGGCATATTTGGTCTTATACACAACTTTCTTTTGTACAGTGTATAAACCCCTTTGACATTTTACGTTTATTCAAAAGGAATCTTTTTATACGAAGCATTTTACTAAACTACAAAAAGGGAATGTTTTTCTTTCCGTACATATGCGGCGACAACGACTTCTCTGCCACCGTGACCATTATTTGATTTTCGGCTTCCTCTACAAGCCATCATTTTTTTTAATGAAAAATAAATACAAAGTTTTAACTTTCTTTTATTTTGGTATTGAAAATGGTTTTGAAAGCATTTTTATTATAACAATGTGTTGTATTGATATCTTGTGATTGAAATGTGGAAATGTTATGTTTCCTTTATGCATGTTTTATGTGATACGATTATGTTGTGGTTTATGATATGTTTAAACCTATTCATATGAGGAATGTATTGGACTTAATAAGTGACGGGTGGAGCCCGCTATAGCTCCTCGATGCATCGGTAGGTCTCATGAGACAACTAGACGTGGAATTGGCCGAGGCCCTTTCCCAATTTGATTTATGGTTTTGGCCGAGGCCTTAATCATTTTAGACGTCTTGGCCGAGGCCTTGACAAAATGTTTCATAATGTCCGGCATTATACATTCCCTCATTATGAAAGTGGTTATTGTTATTGCATGTGATTATTCGACCAGTAGAATATCCATGTGAAGAAGTGAATGGCATTATCTCATTTTACTTTTGCTATATTATGCTGAAGTTCAAGTTTAATAAGGACTTTGTTTAGTTATACATTGCCTTAAATGTTTATGTTTATTTATGAAAGCTTCCGCAATATTGTTATCCTTACTGAGCATCTGAGCTCACCCCTTTCAATGTTTTAATATTTTCCAGGATGTGAAGAAGTATTTTATGAATGACCTGCAGGGATAGTCAGAAGAGGATATGAGTGTGGACTATGGAGACTTTGTTATTGTATTTTTTCACTTTATGATGTAATGTAACGTTTACGAATGTATCTAGTGTTTCCAAGGCTACTAAACTAATCGGTCTTTCGAGACTTGATCTTTTGTGATCATGCCAATGTTACGAAGTAATGCACCGACTCTGGGTAGCTGGGGTCGGGGCGTTACAGTTGGTATCAGAGGCAGTTTAGTAAAAACCTTGGAAGCTAGATTTACATAAACTCTGATTAGATCACATAGCCCGAAGATAGACTTTGAGGATTAGTATAGAAGAACTTCCTAGAATTTTGGTATTGTAGAGATGTTGTGAGTTTTCAGATCAATACATCCCTGTCTGGATACGAGCAGGTAGAGGCGGCTCGGGCACAGATGTACCTAGGGGTAAAACCCGAATACACCGCTTTGATCTAGACTCGAACGGGAACTGGTGCACGACAATGGGCCTTGCTGCACTCTTGGTTATGACACTCCCGGGGGATATGCTTAGGATAATTCCCATTTTCTTTACAAACCACTATGAACGGTTATGAGTATATACTTCCTCAAATAAAACCTTTTTATGATTATGGATTATATCTATAAATAGCTCAATTTATGTTAAGTATTTTACAAGTATGGAATTATTTATTGTGATTCATAAACTAATCTAGTTTATGTCATTGTATAGAAATGGCGCCCAGTAGAAGGAATGTGAACACCAGCAATACGTATGATCCAAAGAGTAATAAGTATCGTATCTTTCACGGTATTAAGCCAACATTTCGAAGGGAAATAGTCTCCCATGTGTTCTCAACATATGATGAAATAGTATCATGTGTTAATAAGATAAGTAAAGAATTCTCTAAGTCCTATGGCTTTGAAGCGAAGCAAGAGACGAAAGGGATGGAAGAGAGAATGATGGATAAAGGGATGAGGGGAAAGAAGAATTTTCCAATATGTGGTAATTGTGGGAAGAAACATCATGGAACTTGCCTAAAGGGAATGGGAGTTTGTTATAAGTGTAGAGAAAAAGGAAACAAAGTGCGTGACTGCAAGGGTAAGAAAATGGTTTCAAATGTACAATGCTTCTTCTGCAAGGATTGGGGACACTACGCAAACCAATGTCCAAATCATCAGAGCATGCCCCAAATGATGTTATTGGATAATAATCAAGTTATGATACTACCACAGATGAGGAGTAATGATTAGAGTTCTTATGTTGTTATTAAAGATTTTTTTTTTTAATTTGAGTGTTGTATCAATGATGTACTGGTTATAATAATTATGGAGTATATAAGGATTGTACTGCAGTACTATTTCATCAAGGACTTGAGATTGTGTGGAACCAAGAAAAGTGACTCCACAGTAGGTTAAATTTTTGGAAAATATATGGTTGAGAGAAAGATAAACCATAATATGGTTTTGATACTGAGATTGTGATTTTGGAATAAGACGTGATTGATTTGGATAAATTATATTGGATATACTTAACTTCCTTGAAACTGATTGATGTTTTGTATACATTTTTGGATAGAAGGAGTATATCTAGTATTATATAAGGAATAAGGGATCATGTTAATTCAGTATATTTAAAAAGAATACATGATGAAGGTGTTCACATGTTGTTACGTGGGATAAAGGATCTTCATTATGTTTACCTTCCTTATAAAATTTGGACTGTGAGTTGGACAGAAGTATTTTGGATAACTATAAAGGTTGGAATGGATTAAGTTGAACTTTGGATAGTATTGTTTAAGGTTAAATCATTTCTGAAGATTATTTTTTGAATATTATAATACTATAGTTTTAGGAAAAGGACAACCTGCAGGGTGGGGCATAACCCGTCGCGTCGGACAAAGTTGCAGGAATCGAACCCACAATCATAGTGCGACAGGCCTTTATTTCCTACCACTAGCCTACAGGAAGTCCTGGATTATTACAAAATAGTTCTACTAATCTAAATTGTATGTGTTAACATTTTGAACCTTATACAATTAGGATAAATAGAATATTTTTGAGTTCCGTTACCATTTGGAGTAAAAGTTGGGGTTGTGGTAAAAAAAAATTTTAACGAATGAAAGTATACATAACAAGTATGTATATTCCCTTACGTTCTTATTAAATCTCCTAAATAAATTCCTCAACATTATAAAAGGTAACTTAAAACAAAAATGATGTCGGTTAACTTTTCCAACTGGGGATTCAATGACCGTTTAACCAATCACAAGTTTGTGATTTTCTTGTGGTTAAACTTTCTCCTAATCCTGTTTTCTATAACTCTCCATCAGACCTTGATGGTTTGTTTCTCCTCCATATCCATATTTTCATATAATCCTAGAATGGGCTATATCGGGTGACCTTTGTACTTATCCTGCTTTCTTTTAATGTTATATATTTATTAACCTTATTTCCGATGTGGGTTTTCCTCAAAGGTATTTTCTCTTTTCAACCTTTTATTTTCCAAGAAAATTTCAAATTGCGAGGACGCAATTTATTGAAGGAGGGGAGAATGTAACACCCCAAGCTTCCACGATACGCTTCTCATTCAATAATGCAATAGCTTGCATTGTACGCAACTTCGAGTTCTAAAACACCGCGACAAATCAAAGTAGCCGTTATGAATAGTAATAACCACTTTTTAAAATTATAGAAATTTTATATTTCAAAATGGAATTCATTTTTGTATTCCTAATATCGAAATTAGCCTATGTTGAATTTTTGGTATTTTTCTGAGAACTTCTAATTTTTATGAATAGTGAAAAATACTTAAAAACAACTTTTTTAATAAAAATAATTAATAGTGATAAATTATACTATTTAGTGGTTTTAAAGTATAATTGGAATATATTTTTACAATTTTATCCAATGGTGGTCATTAGAATTAATTTGACATTGAAATTGGACATAAACAATTGCCAATCTTTTGATATAAATTGTTTCTTGAAAACACGCTATTTGTCGTAACAGCGGGAATTAATTATAAAATTAATTAATGCAACTTATATGTTTGGAATTTAATAAAATAGACATCATTTTTGAATTCGGAATATCAATTATAGCTTAGGGTGAAATTTCGGCATTGTTCTGAAAAACTTCAATTTTTGATGAATAGTGAAACCACTAAGTGGTAGTTAAATAACTGATTTTTCGTTTAAATGAAATATTACCACTTCTGTGATTTTATTTTCAAAAATCCGACATACATGGTTGTCATTAAGATGTAAAATGTGGTTCAATGGGATAAAAATAATTTTTTGGTGAATAGTAACTTATTAAGTTTTAATCGCGATTAGTGGTAATTAGTGTGGTTTAAGGTATAAATAATACTTTAATAATATGAAATGACCTAGACACATGTCCCAACCTCATTGGTTGTGTCATGGCCGACCAAGACAAGCCATGGCCTAACTTGGGGACCCCATGGATCCACTTTTTTTGGGAAATAACATAAATTAGATTTTATTTAATGTTAAAGTGAAAATGACACTAACATAAATTGTTTTACTAAAACAATTTTTAAGTGGGGTTACACAAGTCCAAATTTTGATTATAAATATTCATTAGAAATCTAAAAAGATTTCCTACATCATAGTATTTTTTTTATAATTTGTAGACATTAAATAAATTAAATTATTTATGACATCATGATGATGTAGTGATGACCTCATTATTTAACGATTTAAATAAAATGGGAAGATAATGCAAAACTAAGGCTTACACTTGTCCAAATCCTATTGGATGAAGATATTTCGAAACCTTATCACCTTAGCCTCGAATTATATAAGTGTGGGACCTTTAGAATCCGAAAATCATTGTGAAATAATGTAACATTTCAATCTTTCCAAAAGTGCCCCTCCTCTCCACTTATAAAAGGCCCCCACCTCTCCCACCTCATTTACACTTTCAAGCCATTTGGCTCGGACAACCTCTGCCCAAATACTCTCCCCACTTCCCCCTCTTACTCATAGAAGCCTCACTTTGGGAATAACTCTTCCCAAGGAAGCCTTTGGCTCAAATCAAAAAGAGTTACCCGATTTTGAGGTAATGTCTTTTATAATGTTGTTTTGTTTTATTTTTCTTCTCCAACCCCCTAAACTCTTTTTATTCATTTCTTTTGTAACAACACCAGTATCCTCAATATACTAGGATGTTGTTATAAGAAGGATTCGAGCTACACTTACACACACCTACATCTAATGGTTAAAGAACATACGGTTTCTGTGGATGGCGAATTTCTGCCTCACGAAACGATGATTGTTCAACACTCATATAACACCTCCAAAGGTGGCCATTAAGATGTCACTATATTTATATATGATATATAATGTGTTTATGTTTTACTTATGCTTCTGTATTTCTAATTTATGGCTTACTTTATGATTTCCATTATGGGTAAAACGCGATAATTTCATTTTAAGAAGTGCGGACTACCGCCCCCTCAAAGTGATTTGAATCGTTAATGCCATATGTGGAATGTATAAAGGATGGAGTAAATGGTATTATACACTATATTATACTGGAATTATATTATACATTTATATCATTATGATTTAGTTCCATTAAATATGAAATTGAAATGAAAGTAGCGTTCATGCGTACGTACGGCTTACCGTCTCCATGAACGGTGCATTTCATTTCTTACCTCTAAATGTTACGTAATATTATAAATGAATGTATATACTGGATATATAAGATATATATGACATCTAAATCATGAATATAATTCTGGATATAATGGATATTTCACCACATAAACAACTTGTAATTATAAGAAGCTTATTGTTGACTCAAGTACCAAAGATCGACAAAACGACAGTTATTAACTTAAATAATTACATAATGTTCATAACATTGTAATAAGTGATATAAAAAGGATAATTAAATTGAAAATGGTTCTTAATAAGGTAGATATTAACTCTAGTTTATTATTCAGGAGGTTAAAGAACGGTTGAGTCAAGTCGGACACAAGGTAAGGGAACTTCTTAACCCAATTTCCATTCTTTGGGTTAATCTCCTACTTTCAAATTATGTCATGATATTATTATGTCCTATTTTGTATTTTTACTTTCTTTATGTGTACCTATAATGAATACACATAATAGATCTATTTTATTTTAAAAAATGATCTTTTTAAGGACTTCGTCTCAATCCCCTTTCATTGAGGCATATTTGGTCTTATACACAACTTTCTTTTGTACAGTGTATAAACCCCTTTGACATTTTACGTTTATTCAAAAGGAATCTTTTTATACGAAGCATTTTACTAAACGACAAAAAGGGAATGTTTTTCTTTCCGTACATATGCGGCGACAATGAATTCTCTGCCACCGTGACCATTATTTGATTTTCGGCTTCCTCTACAAGCCATCATTTTTTTTAATGAAAAATAAATACAAAGTTTTAACTTTCTTTTATTTTGGTATTGAAAATGGTTTTGAAAGAATTTTTATTATAACAATGTGTTGTATTGATATCTTGTGATTGAAATGTGGAAATGTTATGTTTCCTTTATGCATGTTTTATGTGATACGATTATGTTGTGGTTTATGATATGTTTAAACCTATTCATATGAGGAATGTATTGGACTTAATAAGTGACGGGTGGAGCCCGCTATAGCTCCTCGATGCATCGGTAGGTCTCATGAGACAACTAGACGTGGAATTGGCCGAGGCCCTTTCCCAATTTGATTTATGGTTTTGGCCGAGGCCTTAATCATTTTAGATGTCTTGGCCGAGGCCTTGACAAAATGTTTCAGAATGTCCGGCATTATACATTCCCTCATTATGAAAGTGGTTATTGTTATTGCATGTGATTATTCGACCAGTAGAATATCCATGTGAAGAAGTGAATGGCATTATCTCATTTTACTTTTGCTATATTATGCTGAAGTTCAAGTTTAATAAGGACTTTGTTTAGTTATACATTGCCTTAAATGTTTATGTTTATTTATGAAAGCTTCCGCAATATTGTTATCCTTACTGAGCATCTGAGCTCACCCCTTTCAATGTTTTAATATTTTCCAGGATGTGAAGAAGTATTTTATGAATGACCTGCAGGGATAGTCAGAAGAGGATATGAGTGTGGACTATGGAGACTTTGTTATTGTAGTTTTTCACTTTATGATGTAATGTAACGTTTACGAATGTATCTAGTGTTTCCAAGGCTACTAAACTAATCGGTCTTTCGAGACTTGATCTTTTGTGATCATGCCAATGTTACGAAGTAATGCACCGACTCTGGGTAGCTGGGGTCGGGGCGTTACAACCCTTGTTCTACCTAAACCTCACTTTATGAATACAAGTGAACCGCTCAAGAAAACCATAAAAATGAACTTTCCCAAAAAAAAATTAAACCATATAACTCATCAAAAAGACAATAATATAACATAATGAAACCAAAATTAACCATATTAATATATAAAAGGTTCTGAAATTTATAATTAATGAATATAATGTGATTATAAAGGACATTAAAGAGAAGGAAGTATTCAGATACAAGGTATGGGGAAAATCTCAGACCCAATTTTCTTTCTTTGGGTTCTCCATCATTCACTCCATATTCGGTATGGTAACTCCATAAAAATAATTTTTTCATCATTATCATAGCATTTATGGGATGTACATTTTTTCTACTGATGTTTATGTCGATCAAATTTTTTTCCAAAAGAACTTTTCTTTTAAGTACACACCTTTTACTTCTCATTCAAGGTTGATGGTTCTTGTATCAATAATGCTATTCCCTCTTTATTTTGGGAACACAATTTTTATGGATGTGTTTTTATGAGATTAAATAAATTCCATTATAGGGGTTGGTTATGTTCATTATTGATATATGTTATATGTGGCATGCATGATAATGATAATTTTATGTTGTGACAGGAGCTCCCGGAATTATATAGCACAATATGAATGTTTCAATGTGATGGGTGTGCCTGAAATTATACAGAGCTCCAGTAAATTGGGTAAATTGATTAATCTAATGAGTAAATTTAAAATTATGTGTGAAAAAGATGCTAGATTTGTTCACAAGTATGTGTTGTAGTCAACCACTAAGGCATGATGTTTCATTTTTATGCATTGCCACATTTCATGTCTTGTATTTATGCTTCCTCTCATGTTCATGATCCTTTTCCTATGTCATGATTATTCTTACCCCATACAATATTGTTCTTATCTATCCCTATAGTAGGATTATACATCACCCCTTTTTATGTATATCCTCAGGTGACTACATGTACTATGGAGAGGTAAAGTACTAGAAAGAAGCTATAGAAGAAGAAATTGAATAAATGTTTATGATCAATGTTGTAATTGTTCTGTCTTGTCCTAGTTTTCCCATGAAACTAAACCATTGGATCCTCTATGTGTAATACTATTATGTTTTTTATCTTTTAAATGATGTAATATTAATTAAAGAAATGGTTGGGTCCCTATAATTGGTATCAAAAGAAATGTTTAGTTAATTTGGGAATTAGGATTAGTGAACCCTAGAGAAATCCTCTAGCATGAGACTAAGTAAAAAATATTCACACAAGAATCCTTACAAAGGTATACCATATGTTATTATTTTAGTATAAATTTTTTAAATGAGTAATTTATTCATGAATTTTTTACTAATGTTTTGTTCTAACATTTTCTATTTTAGAAAATGGTGGGAACTAGGAGAAACCAGGCCAACAACCCGGGCAAGAGCCAATGCAACAATTGCCCAAATGAGATCCCCAATGTTTTGGGTGGTGGAGTGCAAAACTTCATGGAAATGCTTAACCAATTATCTTAGGTTATGAATAATAACTAAAATAATGGGGAACTACCTCCTTCACCAAAGAGACAGAAACTAGCTATCAAATGATTTATGCGATAATGACCACTGATGTTTAGTGGATTTTCCGATCCATAAGTTGTGGAATAGTGGGTAAACTCCATGGAGAAGATATTTTCTATTCTTCACTGTTTTGAGACGGAGAAGGTGACACTAACCATTTATCATATAGATGGACATGCCTATCAATGGTAGGCTTTTATTAAGAATAGTAAATCAAATGAGAGAATTGAAGAGATGGAAGTGGAAGACTTTAAGATAATGTGTCTTAAAAATTATTTCCCAAGAACACTTCACACGAAAATAGAGAGATAATTCATAGAGCTAACGAAAAAAAAAGAAGGGGAATCTATCCAAAACTCCGAAGTGAATTTCACATGGCTTGCATGGTATGCTTTGGGTTTTGTTATCAAAAATGAAAGAAAGATTGATTGATTCTTCAGTGGATTAAAACCACACCTTTGAAAGTCTATTGTAATTTGAGACATGGGAGTTATGAATAAGTTGTTCTATGTGATCTCAAAGTGGAGATATAGTTTGGAGAATCTTCCCAAGGCCATGGTGATAATAAATAAAAAAAGTAGTTTCAAGCGAGTGGATCTAATGAAAAAGGTGGGAGGAAAACTCAATGAACCACATGCCAAAAATGTGGGATGGTGCCCCTTGGGTGCTACCTTAATGGGATGGGGAAATGATTCAAGTGTGGGAAAAAAGTACAACATGCTCAAGCATTTTTAAAAGACATAAAAAGGAAGGAAAAGGTGGTGGATGAATGGAGAGAACCACCCATGGTTCAATGCTACAACTATAGGGAGCTAGGGGACTATGCCATTCAGTTCATTAAACCTTGAGTTCTCGAGGGTAATCAGCAACATCAGCCACCAAAGCCAAAGGAACAAGGGAAGGCTTATGCCATCACTACTGCGGAAGTGGAACAAGATAATGATGTCATACAAGGTATACATAACATTCAAACAATAATGGAAAAAGTTTTATTAGATTTCGGTTCTACATATTCCTTTATATGTTGAATGTTTTCTAGAACTATAGAATCAATGCCCCAAAACCTTGAATTAGAGATATCTGTAAATACCCAAGTGATACAATCATTTCAAACCAGGTGTTTGAATCTTCTCCTATTGGATTATGTGGGAAGATTCTTCATGTGAATCTCGTAATACTTCCTTTGGTGGAATTCGAGGCTATAATGGGAATGGATTGGCTCTCGTTATATAGAGCACATATTGACTATCACTAATATGAAATAACATTCCAAATTCTGAACCATCCCATGCACCTCTACAAATGAAAGGAAGATCATGAATCTCATTTGAATAATCCTTCAATGGTGTGGGTGTCGATTCCCTATGAATAAGCATATCTCTCCCAAATGGTTGAGTCAAATAAAAGTGCCAACCTTGTGGAAATTCCCTTCGTTAGGGAATACAATGATGTATTTCCTGAAGAGTTACCCGAAATTCCCCCAGATCGTGAGGTAGAGTTCTCAACAAAACTCATACCCTAAGCTACTCTTATATCAAAGTGTCCCTATAGGATAGCTCCTATCAAACTGGACAAGTTACAGAAGCTACTGAAAGAGCATCTAGACAAAGCATTCATACGCCCTTGTGCATCACCTTAGAGTGCGCCAGTGCTCTTTGTGAGGAGGAAGGATGGAACAATACCACTGTGTATCGATTATCAGGAACTCAACAAGATCACCATAAAGAACAATTATCCTCTTCCAAGGATTTATGACTAGTTTGATTTTCTAAGAAAAGATCAACACTTCTCAAAGGTGGACCTTCGTTCTAGATATCATCAGCTAAAGGTGAAAAAGGAAGATATTTAGAAGACTTCCTTCCATACAAGGTATGGACACTATGATTTTCTATTGATTCCCTTAGGACATACTAATGTATCTACAACATTTATGGATATGATGAATATTTTATTTATAAATTACCTCAACAAATTTGTGGTACTGTTTATTAATGATATTCTCATCTACTCCAAGAGTAATCTGGAACATGAAAAACATCTAAGACTTGTGTAGGCGACATTGAAAAAGGAGATGTTGTATGCCATGTTCAGTAAGTGTAATTTTTGGATGAATCATGTCATGTTCTTGGGACATGTGATCACATGTGAGGGAATTTATATGGATCCTTTAAAAACAAAGGCAATTGAGGAATGGCCCAGGCCCTCTAGTGTCACCTAAATTGGTAGTTTTCTTGGATTAGTTTGGCACTACTGACGTTTTGTGAGAAAATTCTCACGATTTTCAAGGCCGCTAACTAAGATAACAAGGAAAGTGGTAAAGTATGTTTGGATGGAAGAATGTGAGGGAAGATTCATGCAGCTAAATAGAAGGCTGATCACTGCACATGTACTCACACTATTGAAAAGTGGAGAAGATTTTTTGATATACAGTGATGATTCAAATAAATTCTTTGGTTGTGTACTCATGAAAAATGATAATGTGATATCCTATTCCTCACAAAATTGAATTTCCACTATCAGAACTACCTGAAGCATGATTTAGAGCTGGAAGTCATTATTTTTTCCTTGAAAATTTGGCGGAATTACCTTTATGGTGAGAAGTGTGACATATACAATGACCACAAGAGCCTAAATAATATATTCACACTAAAGGACCTTAACATGCGTCAAAGGAGTTGGTTAGAACTAATAAACGATTACAATTTCTCTATTCACTACCATCTAAGAATGGAGAACAAGGTAGCGGATGCTCTAAGCATAAAAGAACCTACTACTCTATCCATGTTACAGATTGAGAAAGACTCAATCTTCTTGGATATGAAAAGAATGGATTTAGAAATCATAAGGGCAGGGGATACATCAAACCTTTCACAAATTATTACACAACCATCCATCCAAGAGAAGATTAAGGAAGCACAAATGGATGATGTGGAGATACAAAAGATTGTGAATGATGTAATGGAAGGGAAGCATCATGAGTTCTATAGACGAAGATGGTATGATTCGGTTTGGAACGCGACTTTGTGTGCCTTCATCACTGGAGATAAATAAGGATCTATTGGACAATTAACATAGCTAAAAATTATGTATCCATCCTGGTAGCACCAAGATGTACCATGATCTTTGAGAACACTTCTGGTTGGATAACATGAGGAAGGTGATTGCAGAATATATATCATAGTTCGTGGTATGAAAGAAATTTAAAGCAAAGAAACCAAATTCCCAAGTGATGATTTATCCATTGCCCATACCCTTGTGGAAATTAAAAATTGTTACTATGGATTTTTTTCACAGGTCTCCCAAAGATATTAAATGGAAATAATGCGATATGGGTTGTGGTTGATCGACTCACCACGAATGCCCATTTTATCGCTATTCGAGAAGATCTCTCACTTGAACAACTTGCAAATATATATGTGATGGAAGTAGTGAGACTGCATGGTGTTCCAATATCAATTGTCTCTAACCATGATCCAAGATTCACATCTAAATTCTGGAAGAGCATTCAACATACTTTGAGTACTATATTAAATTTCAGCATGACCTATCACCCCAAACCGATGGCCAATCTGAAAGTATTATTCAGACGCTTGAAGATATTCTAAGAGCATGCTCTCTTGAATTAAATGGTGGACACGACTAGCATCTCCCATTGGTTGAGTTCTCATATAAAAATAGCTTCTACTGGAATATTCAGTTGGCTCCATATAAATATCTATATGGAAAGTTATGTAGAACTCCATCCTTTTGGGATAAGTTGGAGAAAGAAAGCTACTTGGACCCAATATTTTGCAAGAGATGACAGAGAAGGTTCATGTCATCCAGAAACACAACAATGTTGCTCAGAGTCGGCAAAACATCTACATTGAAAACCATTGAAGGGACTTGGAGTTCGACGTTGTAGATAAATTCTTCCATCGAATGCCGCCATTGAAGAGATTCATGCGATTTGGGAAGAAATGAAAGGTAAGACCAAGGTACATTGGCCCCATTGAAATCCATAACCGTATAAGAGATTTGGCCCATCGGCTTTCATTTCCACCGAATATGGCTCAGGTTCATAATTTTTTTCACGTATCACTCCTGAGAAAGTACATACCCGATCCCTCACAGTTACTAAACTCAGAGATGGTACACCTCGAAGATGATCTATCTTGTGAGGAGAAGCTAGTAGATATTCTGGACTAGAGAGATAAGGTTCTACACAACAAGACAACCCACCATTTAAATGTGTTGTGGAGGAAACATAAGTTTGAAGAAGCTACTTGGGAACTAGAGGATACGATGAAGGAGAAGTACCCTCACTTGTTTGTGTAAAGTGAAATTTTGAGGGTGAGATTTATTAAGGGGGGAAGAATATAACGACCCAAATATTTTCAATGAAAATTCCTTTATTATAATTATGTCATAAAATCACATGAAAAAACAACATAATGAACTACTAAGTGTTAATTAACCTTTAAAAATTGGTTTGTCACTTTTGTGTTTGGAATTTCAAAAATCTGACATACACGGTTGTGTTCAAGATGATTTTTGGGGTCCCATAAGAAAAACATATTTTTTTGTGTAGTAAACAACCCTTATGAATAGTAAAACACCCTTATGAATAGTATTATGACCCTTATGAATAGTAAATCATCCAAAAATAAGTTTAACCTTAATCATGAATAATTAAATAAAATTTATGCATCTTAGATTGTGAAAATATGACCATAGTAAATGTTTTGGTATTTTTGTAAGTCATAAATAATTAATTATAATTAATTATAATTAATTAATTAATTTAAAAGAAAATGTATTTTCTTAAAATGCATTCCAAAATTAAAAAAATCCATTTCTTCTAGTTTTTTGATAATTGTATAAGAACCTACATAAATTTTGAAAGCATTATAAAATCGGTTTTAATTTATAAAAACTATATTTTTCAAGTAAATTATGATTTTAATTAAGAATTAAATTAATCATATATAGGAAAATATTTTCGGAAAATGGACTTCATTTTGGGATTCTAGACATCGAAAAATGGTTGGGGTGAATTTTTTTTGGATTTATCTTAATTGCTTGAATTTTTGTTGAATAGTAAAATATATTAATTTACCGTATAAAGACATCATAATTTAAACCCACTATTCATGATATCATAAGTTATGTAAGAACTCAAATCTCTAACTCACATTCCCTCTTTACTATTCCTGTTCATGGAATACTAACTATTCTTTAACGTCTGGGGAAATAATAAACTAATGAATCTTATATTGAGAAAACCCCTCTCCCATCCACTATAAATACCACCCTTCATGCCCTCATTTCCTCACACCTCTCAAGATTCAAGTCATATCTAAACTCTACCCAAGAATCTTCCCTATCCCCTCCCCCACGTCCAAAACCATCTTGTCTCATCAAAAGACTAAGAATTGTCCCCTTAAAGAGGATCTCAAGAGGAGGATTCAAGAGGTAATTTCTCTACTTCTTTTCCTTTAAATTCCATTGAATTTCATGTTCTTTTCTTATTCTCTCCCAACCTATATTTATTCAAATGGTTTGGTAAATCCTGTATTATATATATAAAGGAATTTTATGATAATAAAGGGATATTATATCATCCATCCCCATTTCTCCTATTCTATTTATTTTATAAAAGAAAACGTTTTTCGTGAGGTGTTAATCTCTCACCTACAATAATGACATGATTTCGTTTTCCATTTCATCCTTCATATCAGGTCATGAAACCATTTTTTTGGTTGAATCAGAATATTTTATAATTATTATGTCCTATTTAATTTTCGGGATCTAACGTATTTAGATATTACTAAATAATTAATCAAACCAAGTTTGTTATTGTCGAAAAACCGCCCAAATTAACTCAAACAATCATCATTTAATTCTTATCTGATGATTCATCCACATGGTATATAATTTAATTCATTAAATGATCATTTTAAATTCTAGGATATCATTAATAACATTTAATATTAGATTTGGTGTTTTACTCATGTTCTACTCAAACTTTAATTTATGAATACAAGTGAACCACTCAAGAAAATCAAAACAACAGACATTCCCGAACAATATTTTTTAACCCTATAACTCATCAAAAAGCCCATAAAATAATATAATGAAACAAAAATTAAGCCTTTTCATGAATATAAGGTTCTTTAATTTATAATTATTTAATATAATGTCATTATACAGGACATTAAAGAGAAAGAAGTGTTCAGATACAAGGTAAGTGGAAAATCTCAAACCCAATATTCTGTCTTCGGGTTCTCCCTTTTTCACTCCATATTTGGTATGGTCACTCCATAAAAATAATTTTTTTCATCATTATCTTACATTTTCTAGGATATACATGTTTTCTACTGATGTTTATGTCAAGAAAAATTTTTTCCAAAAGAACTCATCTTTTAAGAACTCACCTTTTATTTCTCATTAAAGGTTGTGGTTCTTGTTTCAAATATGTTATTACCTCGTTCTTTTGGGGACCCAATAATTATGAATGTGTTCATATGAGTTGAAACCCTTTCCTTTAAATGGGTTTGTTATGCTAATTATTGATATATGTTCAACGTGGAAGGAATGATAATTATAATGTTATGATGTGACAGGTGCACCCGGAATTATATAGCACAATATGAATGTTTGAATGTGACGGGTGCGCCTAGAATTATACTGCACTCTAATTCATTGGTAATGTGATGAATCTCATGAGTAAATGTGAAATTATTTGTGAAAAATATTCTATCTTTTTTCACAAGTATGTGTGGTAGTTAACCACTAATACAAAATGCTTCATTTTTATGCATTGCCACATTTCAAGTATTGTAATTATTCTTCCTCTCTTGTTCATGATCCATTGCCTATGTCATCATTATACTCACCCCATGCTATATTTTTCTTATCTATCCCCTTATTGGTCTTCTAGCTCACCCATTTTTATGTATATCCATAGGTGACCACATGTACTAAGGAGAGGTATAGTTCCAGTAAGAAGCTAGAGAAGAAGAAATTGAATAAATGTTTATGATCGATGTTGTGATAGTTATGTATGGTCCTATTTTTCCCAAGACAATAACCATTGGATCCACTGTGTGTAATAATATATTTTTTTAATCTTAAAAATGATGTAATAGTAATGTAAGAAAAGGTTGGGTCGCTATACTACCCCATCCAAAAACTTTGAGAAGAGTATGTAATACCCATCAACAAGGTTGAATGCATAAGTGAAAGTATGGATGAAGGCTCAATCGTCTGCATGGTCTCCGTTACAAACACCAAATATAAGTACACATAAGTCAAGGATGACTCCCATGATGCCAAGAAAATCCCTATTAAAGATGCTCCCAACCCATCCTTGGGATATCATATAGCCATTTCATTACACACAATGGAAAAATATGATTTCTCTCCCAAAATTGGAGAACTCATGTAAAAAATCCTCTCTCCGTCAGAAGATGAAAAAGAGGAAGAAGATGAAGCAAAGGAATAAGTGGAAGAATATGAACAAGATGAATATTATTAAGAATAGGAATATGAGTAATAAGATCTCAGATATTCCCTTCTTTTATTTGAAGAAGGTGTTTCTTCCACAATCGATGAACTTAATTAGATAAATATGGGCACAGAAAATTACCTGTGGCCCACTCTGATCAGTGTGGTTATGCCTATTGAGGAACATGAGGGATAAACCTTCTTCTTAAAGAAGAATAGAGATTTGTTTTCCTAGAACTACACAGAATTTCTAGGACTCAATCCCGAGGTTTCCACTCACCATCAGGGCTTACTAGAAGGACCCACCAAACACATGCAGCCAAAATAGAGGCTGAGGTTGAAATTTGATCAAAGAAAACATCTTATGGGAGGTATAATATCCATTCTATCTAGAAAAAAATGAACATATCAAAATGAAGAATGGGCATATTATAATCTGCAATGAAATTCGGGACCTTAACCGGCATTGCCCAAAAAAAATTCCCTATCCCAATCACAAAATTGTTGATCGATAAAAAAACTAGATATGAGGCCCACTATTTCATGGATGACTATACAGATACAATGAAATTTTAATGGACCAAAGAGATACAAAGATAACAATTTTAGGGCCCCTTATGGATTGTTCCGTTACAATGTGATTCCCTTTGTTCTAATGAATTCTGGCAGCACATGTCAGTGCACCCTGAATCACGTCTTCAAGGATTTCTTGGGAATGTTCGTCATGTGTTATTTCAATGATGTGGTGGTCAAATCATGACATCACATGAACCACTTGGCTAATCTTGAAATCATTTCAACAAATTGTGACATCACAGTTCAATGATAAATCCTTTAAAGTGCGCCTTAGGAATTACCTCTGGAATATTCATAGGCTTCATTGTATGACATTGTGGAATCAAAGTCTACCCGAGAAAACAAAATCCATTATTGGCATGTCCCCACCTCACAACCTCACTGAGTTGAGAGGTCCCTAGGGACACCTCTTATACATTCGGAACTTCATAGCCAACCCAGTAGTAAAATTTTTACCTATCACCAGGCTCATGAATAACATAGTTATGTATGAATAGGATAATGATTTCCAAGAAACCATCGACAATATAAAGATATAACTCCAAATCCTTCTAGTGCTGATTTTATCAGTTGAGGGGAGACCATTCATTTTTTACATAACTACCCTAGAACAGGAAATAGGCACCTTCCTCGTGTAGAAGAATAATGTCGGCAATGAGAAAATCCTCTATTACCACAGCCAAACATTGATTGATGATGAAACTTAGTATTCAAAAGTTATAAATAATGGCCTATCCCTAATCTTTGCAGTTCAGAAATTTATTCATTACTTGAAGCACCATGAGGTTGACCTAGTTTCCCGCTGCAACCCAATAAAATATATCTTTAAACATCCCATGCTAAATAGTCCCCTATCGTAATGGGATTTAATCCTATAATAGTTTGTCATATGGTATGTACCCCAAAATGCTATCAAAGGCTAGGAGTTCGCAGATTTCCTGGCTAAGCACCCCTCGAAAGAAACAGAATCGTTGGATGTTGACCTCCCGGATGAAGAAGTGTTTTCCTTTCAGAAGGACCCCCATATATGGGAAGTGTACTTTAATGGTTCATCCTGAAACCCAAAAGGGAAAAGGTTGGAGGATCCTAATATCAACAATATGGGGTGGAAAATTATACTTTAATACCCTGAAAGGGCCATCTTTCCTTACTCTTTATTTCATTTATAAGGATGTACAAACAATGAAGCAGAGTATCATGCCCTCATTATAGTCATGGAACTAGAACTTCATGCACAAAAAAACACCTAAAAAAATGGTTATTATGATCTAGTCATCAAATAGGTCAATGGTTACTATGAAATCAATAAATAAGTATTTTTCCTTTTGATGAACCATGTTCGAGCACTGATGGATGAATTCCCATCAGAACCAACATTGACCAATATCTTCTAATCATAAACTTCCTATGCTAATGCTTTTGAAAGGGAAGCCACACCCTAGGTTGATATAGGCTGGTATGAAAAAGTCACTATAATTTCCAACCTCCATATGGTCTTTCCATTCATCCCGATCAATACGGAGGAAATCAATGAAATTAATCTCATTTCTGAGCCTTATGGTCACATCACCGGCTAGATGAAGTCCATTACAAATTAACTTCATAATGGGGAACTCCTAATAGATAGGGATGGAAGGTAGAAGGACTGATGATGGATAGTCAACTTTGCCTTGTACAATGGGGTAAACCAAGAAAAGGATCTCTATAATCAAGGCTTTAATGGAGTCCTTCATAGGGTCATTGAAGGATAAGAGACGGTCGCAGTCATGAAAGATGTGCACCATGGACCTTGTAGAGCGCATCAATCAACAACCAAGCTCTCTCACCAAATCCAAAGGACTGGGTATTATTGTCCCTCTTTGACACAGAATTGTTCCATATTCAGTAAGAAATGTCACTACTTACAATTTCATGATAATTTCATACACTGACCCCAAGATTTACTTCATACAACTAAGTACTCATGGCCATTCACCGCATTGGGGGTTGGATGTTTTGGGACCATATCCTCCTTCCACATCCAGAAAATTCAAGTTCATACTCACAATGATCGAATTATTTTCCAAATAGACTAAAGTTTTACCCCTTAAATAAGTTTTTGAGAAAAACTTCAATATCATTGTGCATGCCAACATCATTAACAGAGTTGGTGTCTCTAATATATTACTGATGGACAACGACACCAACTTCTGCTCTACTGAGATGGACAAGCTATACAAGGAGTTGGAATTAAATCCAACTATTCTTCCAGTTTCCATGCAGCGTCCAAGGGGAAAATATTTTATTTTAAAAAGACTCTATCCAATATACTCTAAAAATGGTTGATAAGGATTAGAAATCATTGCTACACAAGCTCATTCTAGCGTTGTGGGCTTACTAGACCACGGCCCGCACTTCCATCCAAGAACCCCGTACTCACTATTATATGGGTAGAAGTGGTGTTACCTATTGAAATCCTTGTGTCGTCACTTTGTGTGTCCATTTATGATAAATTTTCCATGTATGAGAAATCAGAGAGACAGTTTGGTGAAATGGGGTAGCTAGATGAAAAGGGATGCAAACCTTAAACAATTTGGAAATCTACCAAAACTGGATTTCATGAGCCTTCAAAAAAAAGTTCTCATTCGATCTATCCTCAAATGATAAATGTTGTTAGTCCTCGGGAACCCGATGATACATGAGAAGAAGACACCAAAGATTGATCTAATGTTGGAAGGACCATATTTCATACATAGGTTCTGTTCCAATGGATCATATTCCCTAATATCAATGGACGAACAACTCATCATGACTCCCGCAAATGAAAAATTTCCCGAGAAGTACTTCACATAATAGTGAACACAATGTTATGGTTCGTGATCTACGAACCTAAGATGTGAGTTATTAGAGGCCACGTTTTGGTCCAACATCTATGACCCTAAAACTTGAGTTATAAAATTCCATTTTATGGTACAAGCTCTACAACCCTAAACTATGAGTTATAAAACCCCATGTTGTGGTCCAAGCTCTATGACCCAATACAATGAGTTATAAAACGCCATGTTATGGTCCACACTCTACGACCCTAAAATACACATTATAAAACCCCAAATGTTTAGTTCTATGATCTATGACCCTAAACTATGAGTTATAAAATGAAATTTTATGGTACAAGATCAATGAACCTAAAATATGAGTTATAAAATGCCATGTTATGGTCCAATCTCTATGACCCTAAAATATGAGTTATAAAATACCATGTTATAGTTCAAGCTCTACGACCTTAAAATATGACTTATAAAACTCCATGTTACGGTCCAAGATCTACGAACCTAAACAATGGGTTATAAAACCTCTCGTTTTAGTCCAACCTCTATGGACCTAAACTATGAGTTATAAAATGTATTGTTATGGTCCAAGCTCAATGACCCTAAACTATGAGTTATAAAACACCAAACGTTTTGGTCCAAGCTCTATGAACCTAAACTATGAGTTTTAAAATTCCATGTTATTGTTTAACCTCTACGAACAAAAACTTTGAGTTATAAAAAACCATGTTATGGTTTATGCTCTATGAAGCTAAACTACGAGTTATAACACTCATCCCTAAAACATGAAATTAAACTATAAATCATGTCCTCGCCATAATATTGTAAATTACATGAAACAAAGCAACTTAATAACATGGAAATAAAATGCATGATCATTTATAGAACAACATACGACTTGATTCCTACCATTTCTAGATACGTAGCAATGCCTTAACCCCTGAGCTTGCCCAGCCTCCACTAAAAAAATAGAATTCCTTTATTTTCCCCCTATCTAACCATATTCTTAAGAGAACCCCTTATCACTCATTGTTTCTAACATTTAGTATGACTGACATGAGCTTAGGATCAATGGTATGGATTATCTTAATAAATCCAACTATTGAGTAACATGGTTGACCTTGAAACTGTGATAGATAGAATGAAAATTCCCCTACATATGGACCAAGCCAAATCAAAATATGGTACATTCAAAACTATGAATGTCTTGATTCCTACCCTTGCAGGATACGTAGTGACACCTCGATCCTCGATCTCAGCCCAACCCCACCAAGAAAAAAAATACAATGCCCCCATCATATCCTCTACCTCCCAACACCCACCAAGGAAAACCTATGTCCACCCTTGTTTAGAACAATGAGTTTGACTCATGGGAGTATAGGATCAGTGGTAAGGATTATCCAATGCAAATAAGTTATGTAAAAGTATAGTGGACCTATCATCCCTTGTATATGAAATAGAAATGTCCCTATATATGGACTGAGCCAGATTGGTATTGGGAATGTTCAGAAATAAATTTGGATTGATTCCTTCCATCGTAGTATACATAGAGTTGTCAGGATTTGGAATCCTAGCCCATCCATCATCAAAAAAAGAGAAAAAATTCACTAAAATGTGCATACACATCAAGAGAACAATTTTAAGGAATATAAAGAACTATTTGTGGATTTATTCCATCCCTTACTAGATATGTAATGATGCTCAGAATTGGCATTCTGACCCAACCACCTGCAAATAATTCCCCTTTTCCCCCATGCATAGGTCAGACTTGTACAAGGATTCCATGAAAGGCCCTATAGCATGACAATAAACTGTGACAGTATTCAAGAGTTATGTGTGGTCCAATCCTCAGTGTGACAGGATTCCTCACATTCCCCTCATTTATGAAAAGTCAAAAGATCATGCTTCCCCCTATATATATGATTCAGACTTATGTGGATACTGCAGTAGTTCAGGGTTAATCGTGGCATGGGAACTTTTTACGTTCTCAGGCACACCATTTTTGTTTTCCAAACTCCATTCCTCGGGAAAAATTGGCTTCCTCAAATCCTCCAAGGCCATCTGAGATAGAAAACCAGTGTCATATGGACACCTTTTCTTAACTATTCACATCAGGCCCCAGTGTCTATTTATATGGTCCCCACAAAATGGCATTCAATCGAAGGAAAATTCATCCCTAAGAGGGTACCCTCCTATCTCATTATTCCCAACAGCTTCCAAGCCCCATGTCATCCCTCTTAATTCATGTTTTCCCTAGGACTATGGTTTACAACATATATCATCACTCATGTCTAGGGAACACAAGGGAATTTTGATTGAAACTAACCTCAAATTATTAAAGATCTTTATGACAGTATAATTTTCCTCACTGCATGACTGTAAACTGCACAATATCATGTCCTCACTGCATGACATTAAATTGCAATGCCAAATTTTCATTGATATACAATATCAAACAACATAGAAGTGGTTTAAGCCTAATGTTTCCTCTGGTGTTAATTTTTATATTCATAGTTAATGGCATGTAATCCTCGTAATCCCTTGACTTTCACCCCAAGCATAGATCATGTGAGCTTAGAAATCATAGCGAGAGATCCACCATGACATTACGGAAAAACAATCAAGGAATTTAGTCTTAACAGCATGAGCCTAAAAGGTATTTCATTGTTCCCTCCCCCAAGAAGAACCCCACAACCTAGCCATGGGATGTTAAATGACCATGAATCCCAAAGATGGAATGAATTCCTCAAACTACATATGAGTTAGATGTAGGTAAGGGAAACTTGATTCTATGAGTAAATTGCAGCCCAAATGTCCCTAATATGGCCGGATACACTCCATCTGTACTCCAAACTCTATGATATAAGTGATCTTGAATCCCCATAATCTTCAAAGGCCATCTAAGATAGAAGGCCAAGGTCATGCATACACCTTTGATTGACTATACATATCATGCCCTGGTGGCTCTGAATATGTTTCCCATAGATATGGCCATCTATCAAAGGATAATTCGGCCCCATGAGTGTCATATCCTATCTTAGTATGCCCAATGGATTCCAAGGCTCATTCTATACCACCTAATTCAACTGTCCTCAATGGAATGGTATACATTTTTTTCCATACACACATCCTAGATATATTTGATAATAGATTTATGATTAATCTCTGGTTTCATTTGAGTTTTCTAAAGATAGCCCATATGTTTTCATGAAGTTGATCCATATATAAAATAAGGGTTCCCCCACTCATTGCCTAGTTTCCCTAAAGAAGGTCAGTTAAATTTCTGTTTTTCGTGTTAAGGTGCACCCCTTGTCAAAGGCCACATACCATATTTAGAAACTTCACATTCTCTATAATCCTTTATATCCATCGGATATGGGAGGCCAATTTCCTGAAGACACCATTGATTGGAAATTCACATTATTCCCCGGTGGCTGTGCATATGTTGCCCCAAAAAATGATCATCGATCAAAGGATAATTTGTCCTTAAGAGCGTCCTTTCCAATCTTCCGTATGCTCAATTGACATTCATGTCTTGTCACACCCGGGATATAGAAACCTCATAGATAATGGATTACATACATTTTTGTTTCCATGTTCCCCAGGCATAATAAAGTCTCATAACTGAATTGATTATTCACCCACTCTCCCTCACAAAGGTATGAACCCTGTGGGAACAATTGCCCAATCAAATTCAGCACGAATGTCCCTAATGTTTTCAAACATCACTACTCATGCGAGTCAGCCATTGTGGCTCCCAACGTCAAGGTAAATTCAAAATGATGAAAATAAAAACAGACCATCAAAAATGGAATGATAGTGTCCTGTTGTCACCTTTTATTGAGAATGCACATCATGCCCCTAGTGGTTATGCATATGTTACCCATAGAAATGCCCATCGATCAAAGGAAAACTCATCCCTAGGAGAGTCCTATTCTACATATGTATTCCTAAAATGTATCATGATCCTCATGCATGTCCAAACTCACAAATCCAAGGCCATGATAAATTCATAATCCATGTCTAAAGGATATTAGAACATTCTCATCCAACATTCCAGAATTAGGGCCCAACACTATTATGCATGGTCCAAGATGTTCGACCTAAAACACTATTAATAAATTTTATAGGCATGACTGTGAACTACTAGTGAAAGAGTCTTCATACTTTCCAAGTGGAAAATCGGCAAAAGGTGCCTATGGGTAAAATTCAATTATCGGTTAGTTAAAAAAACACATTAAGCCATAAAAAAGAATAAATTTTGTTATGTAAAAAATATGCAAAGGGAAACTTAAGAAAAAGTCATGTTATGCCTGCTAGACCCATGTTAAGCAGAATTAGGTAAAAATTGGGGTAATAATGAAAAAGATGTAATGTTTGTGCAGTTTTCCATGAATCCCCAGCACTAGTGAAACTATGCGCACTGAGTCCTACGACTCAAGCAAAAATTAGAGTCCGATTAGATTTTTTCAGTTTAATAGTTTCAAGTCATGGTTTTAAAATTAATGCATTATTGAAATAATATTGAAACAACTAGAAAAAGACAATGAAATGGAATTTAAAGGAAAATTAGTTTCATTGGGTTTGATAAAAATGGTGGAGCATCCCTAGTTTGGAGTCTCTCCAAACAATCAAAAAAATGGTCAAGAGTACATATCACAATTTTGGACATAACTACAACATGGCTCGTTTATACCTTTCCAATAGGATGGAAAGTGATTTCCATGAGCCTTCAATGGACTACTATAAAAATTCTCCCTCCTTAGTTTCGGACTTGACTGTCAGATTCACCCTCTCTAGAGCAACTTTAAGGTCCCACCATTTGTTTTGGACAACCTCATTGTTGGAACGTGAAGAGGCCAATCGATACCTCAACCATGATGTGTTGGATTTTTAATCCCGCAACTCTTCCTCTTGGATGTCCACAAAATCATGGAGCTTTACCTCCTCAGCCATCAGATGATCAAATTCTTTTGAAACATCTCAGAAGGTCACCTCCCAGTGATGGGAAGAATTGAACATGGCCATCCTATCCTCTAAAGTGGCATGGTCTTCTCGGTAAAGGATGATTCGGAAAATAAGGTGGTGTAAGTGCTGCAAATCAAAGCTGTTGGAACCCATCTCAGTGAATAACCCCTGAAAAGTTTCACCCTCGTCAGCAAAATTGGCCATGGGTGTCTCCGAGGAAAGAGTTCATAACTGGCACCTTTCCTTTTTTCGCAGTGCCTTATGCCTTTCCAAAACTCAAGTACCTTGAACCTCTCTAACATTCATGTGTCTATAATCAGAAATAATTGCCATAGAAGTGGGGACTGACCTATGACGAGTCACCCACAACAAGATTCTCTATTTTCCCTCAGATGGCTACGCCACTGGAGCCGAAAGTAGAGGACTAACTCTGGCTTCCGAGATGATTGGTGATACTCAGCTGGTTCCATCCTCATTAAGGTCTTGGGTGATATATGTGAGAGGGTAGAAGTCTGAATCACTCCCCAATGAGATAGGTTGTGCTGATGAGACCCCTCATGGACATTTCTAATGACACAATGAGAGTCTTCTTATCACAAGGGCATGAATAAGTGGTGTTTCCATTTTGTCCACTGCAAGGACAAAATTATAAGTCTTAGCTATTGCACTCTTCAAAATACATGGAATGTATGGCATTATTGTTTCGATAGGTAAAAAGTATGAAATGGTTATAGCTTTCTACAGCCACCAAATTGGTTCTTTAAACATCTTGTTGGGGTAACAATCTTCCCATATTCAGGTATACTACAGCGATAGAAAAGTTTATTATGCCATGTTTGGAATGAAAACACCAATATAAGAACCTTTATGCATCATCAGGATACATAATTGTCGAAGAACAATGAGGTGAGACTCTCTCCTTAATTGGACAACCATGAGAAGTGTAGTCAGATGAAGGCATCTGAATTTCCTGAAAAACTATAAAGGGAGGTATGGATCAAAAATATATACTCTATCTAAAAAAGTAGTGAGCATCCCATCCTGATGTGTGATAGGGTATGATCATTCCTCCAAAGAATCGTCTCTTTCACCTCTCAATGATCCTCGGGGGGTAGGATGCGGTGCAAATGAGAAACGAGAAGCATCATTCAATAGACTGACCACATCAATGATGCATAGAGTCTTAGGATAAACTATGAAAATGTTAAGAAGCATAGGTTAAAATTTATAAAGAGGAACCTTTGCAGTATGTTCATACCCATAATAGAGAAATTGTTCTACTATCCACCCATATAGAAATTGAAATGGTCTGTTGAGATGGTGTGGGGGAATACCTTCTTGTATTTTTTCCGACAACTCACAAAGATGAGTGAGAGTGGGAATACCCAAATTAAAATTTTGACCCTCTACCAGTGTGGTGGCTATCATCAAAGTATAGGCCCAAACCCCGGTATTTATTCCACCAGATGGGAAAAGCCATCCCATCCAAAACATGGCATAAAACCTGCTAGTCTAAGTGCTGGTGATACGTCTAGAAGAAGATCGTAGCCACATGTGGTATTATTTATTTCTTAATGGGTAGAATTGTATGACCCTAGAGTTTGGCGAGACTAATGGGTTGGATGATTTCGACTATAGTGATCCCTTGGATTGGTCCAGTTCACCTACAAGAATGACCGTAACCATACTTCGAATGGGATGAGGGAGTGATCCTCGGGGGGATGTTCATGTAATCCTTGTTCCATGATGATTAAACTCTTTGTCAAAGGGGACACATGGTCAGTTCCATTTCAAGAAGCAACTACTAGTAAAATCTCATCGTACATTTCTCTGAGGATAAGGAGTCCTCCAAGATGGTGGATATCCCATAGGCTGATCACCACCTCTCCAATAAATATGTGGAAGGTACCGGTGCTTGAACACCAACAAATCAATAATTCTAGAAGGATTTTTCATGGGGATAAGATTGAAATCTGAGAAACCCTAGTATCCTCATATAGTCCCACAATCAGTAGCTCGATTTGGAATTTATCACAACTCTGGAGAACCCAAAAAGGCCACCCATGTCCAAGATGAATGTGCTTCTAGGGCGAATATCTCACCGAGATGACCAACCGTGCTACTCATTCATTATATCCTTCTTCACAATGCTTTGATAACAGTGGGCCATCTGATCGGGCTTCTGTTGCACCCCCTCTAATGTCTAAGGTGCGTAATCTTAGAAAGACATGAAGGTAGTATCTATATGAAGGTACCTCCACTTTGAAGAAATCAATGCCTTTATAATATAGGTATTAATTATGTAGGCTATAGTCTGATCAATGGGGGTTTTCACCTCGATTCATGTGTCATACAATAGAAAAAACCCATACAAATGAAGTTTGTCTGATGTTGGGTACTCATGTTGGCCTGCTATGAACAGATTCTCCAAATATCAGTGAAATGGAATGACAAAAATTTAGTCATCAACTGAAGCTGCAATTCTATTTGAAATTTCATCAGCAGTGGAAAAAGGGGAAGTAATAATAGCCTCAGAAGAAGCAGCAACATCAGCAGTAGCCTGTGAAGCATCCATTGTAACCTGCACTAGAAGATACAAAAGCCAACAAAAATTCAATCCAATAATTTTTTTTGGATAAAGGCTATAGAGGAATGGATAAAAGACTCAAAATATTTCCACAAAATGCACTACGTAATGTTTCCAGAAATGGTACGTGTAACCACATCTTGCATACTACTTAGTGTGTGGAAGACACAATGCACATACTGCGTGATACGCGGAGATAACCCCATATACATCTACAGTACGCAGATTCCTATCACTGCATACAACAATGGTACGCTAACCATCTATGAGGTTTTGACCCATCGATCAGTGGCCGGTGAACATAATGGTTTGATGAAACAGGTTAACGCTAACATAGGACTTAATTATGTTTTTGTTCAGGAATTAGGGATTAAAGGTATGTTCCATGTATTAATTCTTAATGTTCGGTTCACGAATCGAAGTTTGGTTTGCAGACAAGACATTCACACAACATCTTACTATGCGGAATTCATATTTTAGTCTTAAAATTCCACAATACCATTTTTGAAATCCCAAATATGGAATGGAGACTGAGAAATGGTAATGAAATTGGTGCACGATACATACAAAGCAGTTCACGAAAGAGATTTCCTCAAGGAGCACAGTACATGATAGCAGAGGAAGCTGGGGAAATAAAGAGAACATTTCACTGTAATAAACTATAAAAGGAAAATGGAATGGGCCCCTATATATTTGTGTGGTCCCCCCAACCGGGTCTTTCTGTTCTACCGCAAACCATTTTAGTTCTGGACCGCTTCTACATCGGAATAGTCCCATTTTCATTCCCAACGGACTCCATTCCAATGGAGGGAATTTGTAGGGTCATGAAAATTTTACCAAGGGAATAACATACCCCACAATTACTTTACAGAAGGAATAAAGTACTTCTACCAGTCTAGAAAGATGAATGAACTCAAATAAAGTTGAAAATTCATGAGGAAACAAGAGGGAATTAATGTTTTCAAAGCATTTCAAGTGGCCCATGTACCATAATTTGGAAAGGTACACAGAACATCTTGATCAAGAACTACCATGTATGTGGGATTATCTATGAACCGCTAGCCCGTGAAGTGATGGATAGGGAAACAAGGCAGACTACGAACTGTGTCGTTGAAGGAATTGCGCGCATGAAGTCAATCCACGTATAGAACCAAGAACCCAATAGGTCATAGATGAAGTGTACCAGCAGGGTTCTACAGACCTTTATTTAAATCTAAAGCCTCCTCAAACCCTGGATGGATTGATTCTTCTGTGGGTCATGATATCACTTTCTGGGGCTCTGCAAATGGTGATGCGTGCCCAATGGATACAATTGTCCCAATGATCTTTAAAATTATAACAGTAGAAAGGGTGAGGGGTGGATGCCAAAATATTAAATGGGAAACTAGAGGTAGGAAGAAAGAGTTTAGAGAAGACTCCAACTTCATTCCCAATTCATCGATGAAGCCTGAATTACAAACTGCATTCTCCACAGGTATAGCCAGCAGCGAACCATAAAATGATAGAATTGAATAATAATAAAAGAACCGAGAACCTGACTGGTGAACCATGAACCACATACTTCTCATGGAAGAACTCCCCATTAATGATAATCCCCCAAACCCTCCTTCAACTTGGTGCTCCGTGTAGTGTATCACTACATGAACTAAACCCGGCATCGCGTACTGCATCAGTATGCATATAGAACCCAATGCCGCATGGTGCGCCGTGTAACACTATAGTATGTGGTGGACTATACCCATGCCAATGTACCACATTAGTATGTGTATTTTCCATTTTTCTGCATACCAACACAGTATGAAGGGCCTCCCCCACCCATCATAAGAAATGATTACGTGGAATAGGGTGTTTTGGGTCTTATTTTCTCTTGTCCCAACCTCAATCTTCCATCATCGTCGTGTCCTCCATATTTCCTCCCCTAACCACTCATCCAACATCATGCTAGAGACTCATCAAAAGCCACCAGAACTGTATGATCGTACCATCAGGTGCATCAGCCTGCCCCTTTGAGTCTACAGACCCAAGGTTAGCGGAGTAACGAAGTCTCTCCCCACAATGTTTTTTTCTTCAGGAATGCATGTGGGTATACATTTCCATCATTACCTAGAGTCCAACCAAAGGATTCCAATGTGAACCTCCCCATTCCATGGATTATGGGTGATCACATTCTTTTCCATTAATTATGGAATAATGATCAGTCGAAGGGATTATGTTCGCTCCCCCCTTTGACGACAATGAAAATACTCACCTTGCCAGAACGTATTCCAGGCCCCCCCCAGTGAGGTTAGACCCCAATCTTCCAAGGTCAGGTCATGTGAACTTCAATGTCATTTCATGTTGAAAGGTTCATCACTCCACGCCTTCACCCATGGTCGACTTGGCCTCTTATACCATAGGTTCCCCCTCCCCCACCAATTGGGAGGAGGCATGGTCATTGTTGAATATTACCTATCCTCTTGTTTCTCACACCGAGCATGACTCATGTGGGCTTTGAGGCCTGTCATGATTGCAACATCCACATGATTCTGAACAATGAGATCTCTGATTCCTGACCAAATTAGGATATGTAGGATGCCTAACAGAATGCCTGATCAGAAATGGGAGCCCATCCGTAAAGGGTCCACCAAACCATGCCCCCTCAAATGGGCAGCTTCCACGTGTAATACCCATACAATCCAATATACGTGCGTTATGATACCTCTCCCGAGGATATGTAGGAAACGCATCTTATGGTTTCTATCCCATCATCTAGTAAACTTCCATTATTTCTAGATTATTATAACCTTTAGAGAACCTTATTATATAGATCAAGCCAGTATCACCACTATAGAATCAAATATAGGCATGCTTTTGATGATCTTGAAAACCAAGGGTAGCACATGGACACACTCTTTGGGAATGAACCAAGGATTCATGGACTTATGAACATGACTTAAATCTGTAAGAGAGTCCTTAAATAGCCAACAATCCTCCCCCATAAGGGTGCAGTGATCCTAACCTCCCATCCTCTCATCCAATGGAGTCCTTATGTGTCACTGGTTGAATAATCAATCAACGAGTGCCTGTCTTTGAAAATTAGGTCAAGGAATCATGGATACTATGGTCGTTGGGAAATCTTGCATCAAAAAAGAAACATGTTAGATACCATCCAAGGAATTTTTATCTGAGAAGAACCGATTTCACATGTACTTGACCCCCACACAATCACCCTCTAGGACCAATAGTTCCTGCAGGGTTAATCCAACCGCCTTTAAAGGATAATGATGCAAAAAAAGTTGAAAGAAAAAAGAAATTGTGAATTCAATGAGAACCCGTCACTATAGAAAAGGGACATGTGATGATACTTGTCTTTCCATTTATGAACCCCCAAAAACATGCCACCTCAGAGGAAGAACAAAAATGGTAAACCCGATGTGAATCCTTAACCAAGGTGGCAGTTCTGCCCCAATGATAAAAGACAAAAGGATATTGCATATCAGACAATTTTCTTCACCCTGGTACATGAAAAACATGCCACCTAGGAGGTGGAACAAAAATGGTGAACCCAAAATGAATCCTTAACCAAGGTAGAGGTTTTAAACCACTCAATCCCCATCGACCCAAAACATAAAAAAGAGTAAGTGGGGAAGGGGACAAGTTGAATCATCAGATATGCATGTGCTTAAAAGAATGCTACTTTGATGAGGTTTTGTTGTAGCTATGTCATATATCTGTGTTGCAGGTTCCCATAGAGAAACCTTCAATCCAATTGACATCCTGAAATCCAATGTAGACATGTACATCAGTGATCCCACAGGTGGTAAGGGCCCCAACAAAGAGAAGGTCCCCTCGCCTACCCTCCATCATCAGCCTTAGGTATCCAACTAGCTAATCAATTTATACCACAAAAATAGTACTCTCCCCACAGCAGACAGCCCAAGACAATACCTCCAGTTCACTGATGTGAACCACCCCATTCAAGGGTGATCACTTTCTTTTCCATTAAATATAGAATAGTGATCAGTCTAATGGGTTATTTTCGCTCCACCCTTTTACAAGGAAAAAAATACCCCCCTTCCCAGAAAATATTATGGGGCCCTCCCACTAAGTTTAGTCCCCAATCTTCTGAGGTCAGGTCATGTGACCTTCAATTTCATTTCACATGGAAAGGTTTATTGCTCTATGACCCCCCCCCCCCCACAGTCTCCCTAACCCCTTTCTCCATGGGCTCTCCCTCTCCCACAAATATGAGAGGAGGCTTGTGAATTGTTGAATCGTTCACATCGTCTTATTTCTCACACTGAACACGAATCGCATGGGCTTAGAGGTGTGTGATGATTACAACATCCACATGACTCTGAACTACGAGAACTCTAATTCCAGACCAAATCAGTATACATAGGATGCCTATTAGAAGTCCTGATCTCAAAAGGGTGCCCATCAATAAGGGGTCCACCCAACCATGCCCCCTCAAATGGGAAGCTTCCACGCGTTAGACCTACACAATCCAAATGATGTGGGTTCTGATTCCTCTCCTGAGGATACATTGGAAACCCATCTTATGGGTCCAATCCCACCATCCACTCACCTTCTATTCACCCTGGATGTTGATAAACTCAAGAGCGCCTTATTATATGGCTCAAGTTAGTATCACCTCAGTAGCATAAAAAATATGCATGCTAACGATGATCTTGCAAACCAAGGGTAGCCCATGACACATTCTTCAGGAATGAACCAAGGATTCACAAACATATAAATAAATATTAAATCTGTAAGAGAGTCCCATAAGTGAAGACAATCCTCCCCTAGAAGGGTGCTTGTAAGCCTGACCTCCTATCCACTCGACCAATGGAGTCCTTAAGTGTCTTTGGCTGAATCATCAATCAAAGGGTACCTCCTACTGGAAATAAGGTCCATGAATCATGGATACTAGTGTTTTTTGGCGTTCTTGGCTCCACAAATAATCCCATTGTAGATCATCCAAAGAAGTTATATCCAATAAGGACCAATTTCCCAAGTATTTGACACCCCACACAATTAGTCCCTAGATACAATATTTCCTATAGGGTTAATCGAACTTTGTTTAATGTGTAACAACACTGAATGGGTCGAAGCAAAATAAATGGTGAATTTGAGGAAAAATAGTCTTTATAGAAAATGGATGGGTGATGATCCTAATCATGTCATTTTTGTACCAACCTGAAATGCACCACCTCAGAGGTGGAACAACAATATAGACATGATTTTGGACCATGCATACTGCATCCAAATAACATTCCATATGTTATGAAGTAACTAATGGTTCACATCAATAAAACTTTTTGTATGAAGTTTTGATTCATAGTAGAATCATATATACTGACACCATTAGTCTATAGTGAATTTAATTCATCTATTAATGGATTAAAATAAACATCAATATTCTTTTTCAAATGATCTGGAATTAATAAGGTCAAAAAGATATATGGATCCTTAATTAACATCCATGGAGGAAAATTGTACGGAGCTATAAAGACATGGAAACATGAATACTCACTTCTGTTAGAACCGAACGGACAGAAACCACTAGTAGAAAGATCGAATCACGCGTTTCGAGTTTCTAATGTAATATACAGATTCACATGGTCAAACTGTTTAAATGAATCACCATCAGAGTGATGAATTATGATTTTACTAGTCAAAATGTTGGTTTTAATTCCATTAAATCAATGATGTTGTGTTTTGAGACATAAATAAATGCTGTAGTCTGGGTGTGAGTGGGAAATATATCAACTATTTTATAGGAACAAATCCAGACATCCCTGGTTGAGATTCTTCATACATTGATTTTCCACATGTAGGAAAATAATATAATGACTCATTTTCTCCATAATATAAGATGAAGTCATTTCAACATATATGAATCTTCTAATAACCAAGACCCAGATTAAAAAATCCCTCTTTATCTGATAGAAATTTTCAGGCAACACATCTCCTTTAGGTTGAAGTGTTTTTAACAAAGAGAATATCTGATAAAAACAACTATTTGACATTCCATTATCTGATTTAAATGCCATAAATTTAGTAACTGCTTCAAACTGGATTATCTTACAACCAGGATATAAGGCATCCTCAGTGGACCTCAAATACGCATATACTTGAGAGGGTTCCAACTCAAGAGTTAAATCAATATCATCATGAGTTTCTGTTTGTTAAAAAGACAAAGTTACGACCTCATGAACTAAATTTTTAAATCGTGGTAAATTTAGAACCAAATTATTAGAATCTTCTCCCAAACTGCGTTCACCAGGTTGATACCAAAAAAATAATCTCATTGAAAAAAATGCAATAAATGACCATCAATGTTGTCAAATTGGTCATACATCCTTAGAGCACATTTTTTTACAAGGACACTTAATTTTCCCTTCTGAAAAAATTATGTTCTGATGATGCATATGATAATAAATCTTGAACACCCACAATATATACATGATTTAAACCCTAACCATTTCAATTCCTATGATGATATATCCAAGCATGATCATCTGTGAATGACTGTTTTTGACTACCATGTTCTTTATTTTTCTATGAAATATGAAATAATTATATATTTTCTATAATTATATATAAAATAAATCTATCCAAAAAAGAAAAGACAATTAAATTCAATTTTCACAAAATTTATAATAATTTATATTATTTTATAGTTATTTATAATTTTTTTTTTGCTTTTATACTAATCTACACTCATTTATACACATTTATACTAATTACCACTAATTATTATTAATTACATGTATTATATAGTAATTATTGTTAATTACTAGAAACCAAATTTCCAAAGAATTGGCGGTAGCTCTTTTTCCCGATGACTCATCCCCTTCCAACATTCTATGAATAAAATCACTCTAAAAATTATGCTCTGACGTATGAATATCTACTTTCATATGGATGATGATAGAGAGCATTAAGGCCTCACTATGCTAGTCTCCATGTTTGTGAATATAAAAATTGAAATCCATACTACGGAGCATACTTTTCATAGTGATTCTAATTGGAGAATTTCAAAGGAGATGAGTCATCGGGCAAAAGTGCCTATTTTGTCTGATGGCTCACCTCCTTGCTAAATTATTTGACTAAAATCACCGTGAAAAAATATCCTCGAACGTACGTCAGAAGTGAATTTTCATACTGATTTCTGGGGAGAATGTTGCAAGGATCCGATTCATCGATCAAAAGGAATACCTTCCAAATAGTTATAAATAGTTCCAGTTTATTAATATACATTAATTTATTCTAATTTATTAATAAATAAACCAAATTATTACTAATTAATCCTAATGATTACTTATTAATCATAATTATTATTAATTAGTCTAAATTATTAATAATTATTTAAATTTATTACTAATTATTAAAATTTATTACGAATTATTACAATTTGTTACTAATTATTACAATTTATTACTAATTATTATAATTTATTACTAATTATTACAAATTATTACAAATTATTATATATTGTTACTTATTAATACAATTTATTACTAATTAATGTTGATTATTACTAATTATCACTAATTATCCCAAATTATTAATAATTAATACTATTTATTATTAATTAATATTTATTATTATTAATTAATCCAAATTATTATTAATTATTACAAATTAATCCTAATTAATACTAATTATTACAATTTTTTACTCATTATTATTACTTTTTATAATTTATTACTAATTATTGACAATTATTTCTAATTATTCTTAACTATTACTAATTATTCCTAATTATTGATAATTATTACTAATTATTTCTAATTATTAAAAATTATTACTAATTATTACTAATTATTACTTATTATTATATGATATTACAATGTATTACAAATTATTACAAATTATTTCTAATTATTACAAATTATTTCAAATTAATACAAATTATTTCTAATTATTACAAATTATTACAAATTGTTACAATTTATTTATAATTATTTATAATTATTACTAATTATTACCATTTATTTTTAATTATTACAAATTATTTCTAATTATTAAGAATTATTTCCAATTATTACAAATTATTACTAATGATGAAAAATTAATACAAATTATTACCAATTACTAAAATTTATAACAAATTATTATTAATTATTACTAATTACTATAATTTATTACTAATTATTACTAATTATTTCTAATTATTACTGTTTATTTTTAATTATTACAGTTTGTTACTAATTAATGCTAACTAATAATAATTATTAGAATTTATTACAAATTATTACTTATTATAACTAATTATTACTAATTATTACTAATCATTACTCATCATTACTAATCATTACAAATTATTACTAATTATTACTTATTATTACAAATTTTTTCAAATTATTACTAATTATTACTAATTATAACAAATAATTACATATTATTACAAACTATTAAAAATTATTACTAATTCTTACAATTTATTAATAATTATTACAATTTATTAAAAATTATTTGAATTTGTTACTATTTATTTCAATTTGTTATTATTTATTACTGTTTATTCCTAATTATTGAAGTTTATAACTAATATTTATAGTTTATTAATAATTATTATATGTTAATACTAATTATTACAATTTATTACTAATTATTACAATTTACTTCTATTTATTTCTAATTATTACTAATTATTACAATTTAATATTAATTATTTCAATATATTACTAATTACTTCGATTTATTACTAATTATTTCTAATTTATTTTTAATAATATCAATTTATTACTAATTATATCAATTTATTACAAATTAATAAAATTTATTACTAATTATTAATATTAATGACTAATTATTAAAATTTATTACTAATTATTAAAATTTATTACTAATTATTAATATTTATACAAGTTATTAAAATTTATTACTATTAATTAAAATTTATTAATAATTATTAAAAGTTATTACTAATTATTAACATTAATTTCTAATTATTACAATTTATTACTAATAATTACATTTTAAAACTAATTTTTTATAATTAAAACTTAGACATAATTATTCATAAAAATAAATACTGAAAAAACAAATATCTAATTCACATTTAATCTAATTGCATCTAACTGAAATAATAATAATTAATTTAAAATAATATAAAATAATGAAAAAATAAAAAATAGATAAATAACTTGAAACTAATGCTTCCAGAGTATAAAAGTCAGAAATTATGCTCCGATTTAGAAGTTTAAACTGAAAAATTTTAAAAGAAATTTTTTCAAAAGAGATTGTGAGAGAAGTTGGGAAACAGTAGAATGAGAGGAAAAATGGTTGAGTGTATATATAGATCAGATTATTTATGAGGAGCTTATTTGCGATGTTAAGCCCATCATAAAAAGTGGCATTTGCAATGTGTCCCATCGCAAATACCCACTGCCCTCATTAATTACAGTCAGTTGAAAAAAATTATTTGTGATGGGCCCCATCACCAATGGGTACCTACCGAGATACTATTTGTGATGGGAGAAGTATCATGTCACAAATACTAAAAATCGCCACCACACATTTGTGACAGGAATAGGGAACCCATTGAAAATTCCCTTCCCACAGTTTGGCGTTCATTTTGCGCCAAACCTTTTACGATGGGTCCATACCTCCTATTGAAAATGCCTATTAATTGCGATGGGACAATGGGTATATCAGAAATAACCCATTTCGATGGGTTATTTATGACGCCCCTTGAGCAATCACAAATGGCCATTTTTCTCGTAGTGTTTTAATTCCGGAAAACATTTATCACATTCATTATTAAAAATAAATCTAACTCACATTCAAGTTAAAATTGTTATTAGATTCACTAAACAAGTGATGTTTTAAAAAAATAATTATTAATAACCCAATTCTCCCATAAATATTTGAATATCATTGAAAATATTGTGTATTTTTTATTATTTCAACATTATAATTTTACCATGATCAACTATTATTCCATATTTACTTTCTATTGGCCCATGGATAGAAATCTGACATAACGAGAAATCATAATTACAAAATTTCCCATGAAAATTACCTTCCTTTATGGTATGAATAAAAAACCTTAGATCTATCTTATTATCCTTATAATCACTAGTGCAGAAAACGTTTTTTACATCACCATTTTTTACGTCGGTTATATAAAACCGATGTCATAATATGTAAAACGAGGTTTTTTACGTCGGTTAAGAAATAACCGACGTAAAAACCTGTGTTCGGTACACCTTTAACGTCGGTTATAAAAATAACCGACGTTATTAATCGCGCGCCTTCGTTTTTTACGTCAGTTATTTTTATAACCGACGTAAAAAAACGCGCTTTTCGAAGGCCTTTTTACGTCGGTTATTGAATAACCGACGTAACAAACGCGCTTTTCGAAGGCTTTTTTACGTCGGTTATAAAATAACCGACGTAAAAAAACGCGGATTTTGAGCCCTTTATAACGTCGGTTATAAAATAACCGACGTAAAAAATGAATCGGAGGAAGGTTTTTACGTCGGTTATTGAAATAACCGACGTTATAAATGTTTTTAAAACAATTATCACGTCGGTTATTGAATAACCGACGTGATAACTCATTTAAAAATTTACCCAGACCCGTGGATTGTCATTCGCGAGTTTACCTTCGACAGTCGCGACTCGTCTCTCTCGCGCGTAAACCTGAATCGGCTCGTCCATTTCGTTGGTTTAGATTCGTTTTGCGATCATCGTTTCTCATATTTAATCTCCTCGGATCAATCATCTAAACTCGCAGCACTCAGGTAATCCTCCCACTCGTTCGTTTTTTTTCGCAGATATTATATATATATGTGTTGGGATTTTTTTGTTGAAACTAGCTAAGATTCTTCGATTGCGAACCCTTTTAACTTGTTTTGGAACCATAATCTTATTTATCATCCCTAGATCTATTTGTTCGACTTGCAATATTGAGTAATTTTATGATTTCACTAATTTTCCATCGTTTTCTATAAATCCCCGAGAGGGTTGGGGCGTGTCCATTTGGATGGGTTGCCCTTTTACAGTTGTTACTACTTTATTCACACACAACCATGGCATAGGTGCATGGATTTGGGGTCGGGGGGAGTCCAGGGGGGTTTATAAGGGGGTGGGTGGGTGTGGGGGGTTGTCCAAGGGTGTGGGTGGGTGTTGGGGGGTGTCCATGGGGGTAAGGGGTGGGGGGTGGTGTTTAGGAGGGGTGGGGGGGGGCTGTCCAGAGGGTTGGGGGTGTCCAGGGGGGTGTCCAAGCAGGTCGGGGGTGGGGGGTTGTGTCCAGGAGGGGTGGGGGTGCTTTCTAGAGGGGTCGGGGGCTGTCCAGAGGGGTCGGGGGGTGTCCAGGGTGGTGTCCAAGGGGATGGGTGGGTGTGGGGGGCTGTCCAAGGGGGTGGCGGCCTGTCCAGAGGGGTCAGTGGGGTTTCCAGGGGGGTGTCCAAGGGGGTGGATGGGTGTGGGGGGCTGTCTAAGGGGGTGGATGGGTGTGGGGGGCTGTCCAAGTGGGTGGCGGCCTCTCTAGAGGGTATTTGGGGTTGTCCGGGTGGGTGGGGGGGCTGCCCAGAGGGTTGGGGGATGTCCAGGGGGTGTCCAAGGAGGTAGGGGGTGGGGGGTGGTGTCCAGGAGGGGTGGGGGGCTGTCCAGAGGGGTCGGGGGGTGTCCAGGGGGGTTTACAAGGGGGTGGGTGGGTGTAGGGGGCTGTCCAAGGGTGTGGGTGGGCGTTGGGGGTGTCCAGGGGGGTGTCCAAGGGGGTAGGGGGTGGGGGTGGTGTTTAGGAGGGGTGGGGGGGCTGTCCAGAGGGTTGGGGGTGTCCAGGGGGGGTGTCCAAGCAGGTCGGGGGTGGGGGTTGTGTCCAGGAGGGGTGGGGGGCTGTCTAGAGAGGTCGGGGGGTGTCCAGGGGGGTTTACACATCGATTTGTTCTATATTTCAAAATTGTTTACATTCAAATTATGATTTTTTTCATATAAACATATATTTTTCTTATCTAAAAAATATATATATTTTTGCTATTTGTTATAGGTAATAATGAGTCGAAGTTGGATTAAGGCACATCGAATGAGCAATGAATATGAGGAAGGTGTTGATGCCTTTTTGGAATTTGCTAAACGAAATGTTCCAAGTAGTGACATTTTTTTCTGTCCATGCCTGAAATGTCTGAATATGAAGAAGTTGAAAAGTAGAGAGATAAAAGATCATCTGATTTGTCATGGTTTCAATCCGAGTTACAACCCTTGGATTTGGCATGGCGAAACTGGACAGAATGTCACTGATGATAATGAATCGCAAGATGGTAACTCCGATGGAATTGAAGAAATGATTCACGATATTGTAGCAGAACAAATTGAGATAGAACCGACAGTTTCACGTCTATATGGTGATGCCGAAAAACCATTATATCCTAGTTGTACAGATTTTACGGTTTTGTCGGCGGTGTTAAGATTGATTAACCTGAAGGCGAAACATGGATGGAGTGACAGAAGTTTTACAGAGCTGCTACAATTGATGAAAGACATTCTTCCAAAAGATAACGATCTTCCAGATTCACATTATAAGGCCAAAAAAATATTATGCCCGATGGGATTGGGATACAGGAAAATACATGCCTGTCCGAATGACTGCATTATATATAGGAAGGAATATGAATTTTTGAAAGAGTGTCCTAAATGTGGGACATCACGGTATAAGGTGAAAGAAAAATCACAAGCTGATGTAGAGATTACAAAGCTCCCTTCAAAGGTATTTTGGTATCTTTCTATAATTCCTCGTTTCAAACGTTTATTTTCTAATTCACATGATGCAAAAAGGTTAAAATGGCATGCTGATGAGCGGGTATGTGATGGAAAAATACATCATCCAGCTGATTGTCCACAATGGAAGAAAATTGATGCCCAGTACCCTACATTTGGAAATGAAATTAGAAATCTGAGACTAGGCTTGTGCACAGATGGAATGAATCCATACCGAACCCTCAGTAGCACACATAGTTCATGGCCTGTTTTATTGGTAATTTACAACCTCTCTCCTGAAGTTTGTATGAAGCGCAAATATGTCATGTTGAGTATCATGATCTCTGGTCCAAAGCAACCCGGCAATGATATTGATGTATACTTGTCACCGCTGATTGATGATTTGAAACTGTTATGGGCTGATGGTATTAGGGTGTATGATTCTTATAAAATGGAATATTTTCAACTGCATGCAGTGCTTCTATTCACTATAAATGACTTCCCAGCATATGGAAATTTGTCTGGATACAGTGTTAAAGGGCATAAAGCATGTCCAATTTGCGAACAACAGACGTCATATTGTCAATTGCATCATGGGAGGAAAACAGTGTACATGGGTCATCGAAAGTTTTTGCCTATGGATCACCCTTATAGAAGACTAAAAAAGGCATTCAATGGCTCACAAGAATTTGATACTGCTCCTCAACCTTTATCCCCAGAATTGTATTTTGAGAGGGTGAAAAACCGTGATGTGACATTGGGAAAGACACAGAAATCTGGTAATTATAGACATATTTGGAAGAAAATATCAATATTTTTTGAGCTACCATATTGGAGGTATCATGAATTCAAACATAATATTGATGTCATGCACATGGAGAAGAATATCTGTGATTCTTTGATCGGAACATTGCTAGATATTAAAGGAAAGACAAAAGATGGGTTGAATGCAAGGTTAGACCTACTGTCAATGGGAATACGTTTGGAGTTAGCTCCCACTCCTAAAGGAAGACGAACATTTCTTCCCCCGGCTTGTCATACATTATCGAAGAGGGAGAAAAGTATCTTCTGTCAGTGTCTTCATGATATCAAAGTGCCTCAAGGTTATTCTTCAAATGTAAAAAATTTTGTCTCATTGAAAGACTTAAAGTTGATAGGTATGAAATCACATGATTGTCACGTCATGATGCAACAAATTCTACCAGTTGCACTGCGTGGAATATTTCCCATTCGTGTCAGAAAGACTATAATGAGGTTGTGTTATTTTTTCAATTCAATTTGCAACAAGGCGATTGATGTGAATGCTTTGAACATTTTGGAAAAGGATGCAATTTTTATACTTTGTCATTTGGAAATGTATTTTCCTCCAACTTTTTTTGATATGATGGTGCATTTAATGATTCATCTGGTTCGAGAAATAAGGCTTTGTGGACCTGTATATCTTCGTTGGATGTATCCTTTTGAAAGGTATATGAAAATATTAAAGGGATATGTTAAAAATCCATATCGACCTGAAGCCTCCATTATTGAAAAGTATATTTCTGAGGAGGTAGCAGAGTTTTGTATGAGCTACTTGGCTACGGCGCAACACATAGGTTTGCCTCCATCTCGCCATGAACGGGTTAATAATGAGGGAAAGGGGATTCGTGGCTTGAAAGTCAAATCACTGTCAGCTGAACATATAAAGAAGTTAGAATCATACATCTTGAATAACATAGCTGATGTTCAACCGTATATCACATTGCATATTAATGAGTTGAAACAATGTCATCCAAAGAAGAAAGAAATGTGGATTTTGAATGAGCACAACAAAACTTTTTTGCCATGGTTTAAAAAGACCTTGCTTGGTAGATCAGAGGTATCAGAGACATTAAAATGGATAGTGGGTGGTCCATCTTTAAATGTGATAACATGGTCCACTTATGACATTAATGGCTATACATTTCATACGAAAACTCAGGACAACAGAAGTGCAGTTCAGAATAGTGGTGTATTGGTGTTTGCAGAAGCAATGCATTTTTCGAGTGCTAAGGACAGAAACCCAATTTCGGCATCAAGTGCATAATATGGAGTGATTAAAGACATATGGGAGGCTGATTACTTTAAAATTAAAGTTCCCGTTTTTAACTGTAAAGGGTTTATCGGTAACAACAGTGTCAGACACGATGAATTTGGAATGACACTTGTTAATCAGAATAGATTGGAAGACACAGCTGATTCTTTTATAATGGCAACACATGCCAAACAAATTTTCTATGTAGTAGATCAATCAGATATGCAGTGGGCTGTTGTTTTACAAGGGAAAAACCAATATGTTGGTGAGGATGAATTTGATGAAGATGCTGATTTATGTGAGATCCCTACTTCCATGGAAAGATTAACAGAACATAATGATGAGTATGTTGAAGACATGGTTTGTGCCATAAGGAACGATCACGACGAAGGAATTTGGGAAAACAATCCAACTGTACATTCCTAAAATTACAGGTAACACAAGTTTATTTCTTGTTTACATTTAGTTTTTTCATATAATGTTAGATACTGTAAATTTTTTACTTAATAAAACATGTATCAAACAAAATAATAAAAACCGTAAAGAGGAGAAGTCCTGGGCGCACCGGCTGGCCGGTGGTGGATCACCGGTTAGCCGGTGGTCCAGAACAAAGCTCTGTCTGGTCCACCGGCCGGCCGCTGGATCACCACCGGCCGGCCGGTGGACCAGACAGAGAGCCTTCCTCTCTGTCTGGATCACCAGCGACCGGCCGGTGGTTCAGACAGAGAGGAAGGCTCTCTGTCTGGTCCACCGGCCGGCCGGTGGTGATCCAGCGGCCGGCCGGTGGTCCAGACAGAGGAAGGATGTCTGGTCCACCGGTCGGCCGGTGGTGAGCTAGCGGCCGGCCGGTGGCACCAGGCAGTGGGCAAGTCTACTGCCTGGGTCCTCCGGCTGGCCGGTGAGCTCACACCGGCGGACCGGTGGACTCAGTGAGTCCACTTTTCATCTTTCTTGGGCCAACTCCTTGGCAACCTTTTGCCTGTGTTTACCATGTTTATCATTGTTTAACATGCTTACCATATTACCAATGTTTACTATTATGTAATTTAGTACACTTTTCTATTTGTGAACTAATGTTTGTTTTTTTGATTTGAAGGAAAATGACAGATTAATCAGTTCATCAGCCACATGATTCTGGAGATGAGCATATTGGTCATACATCTGGGGAGGAACATTCACATGCTCCTATTACGAAAAAGAGTTCAAAGGTTGGTAAGCGTGGGTGCACACGTTTACCAAAATTATCACTTGCCCGTACGAAGTAGGAGAGGATAGTCGTGGAGTTTGATGATGATGATCTTCCTAGAGGTCCAAATGCTAAAGATTTTAAGGGTTTTGTAGCAACTCAGGCTAAGAGCAATGTAAACATTCTCTATGATGATTGGAGAAGTGTGGATAAGGCGATAATTTCTCAGCTGTGGGAGACCATTTTGGTAAGATCTTTTGCTGTTGTTTGACTATTCTTTAAATGTTTATAGTATATATAATATTTTTAACCTCTTTTTTATCAGATGACATTTGATATTCCTAACACTGGAGGAGTTAGGAAGAAATGCTTATCGTTGGCTGCTAGGAGATGGAGGGATTTCAAATCAACCCTCTCATCTGATTTCATTTATGGTCATAGGAGTCGTGAGAATCCATGTCGTATATATCCTTTTATAGATGAAGACACATGGAGACAATTTTTTGAACGTAGAAGAAAAGAATCATTTTTGGTAAGGGCAATGTAAACTTTTATAAGCTTTCTTATATAAATGATCTTATTATTGTTTTGTTAATGATTACTTATTCTTAATTTATAGCAAACAAGGAAAGCTCATCAAGAGATCCAATCTAAAAATGTATACCCTCGTATTTTATCTCGGGGAGGGTATGCTTTATTGGAAGAACAAATGATGGCAGAAAAATTTCAACAACTAAGAGCTGAGTCTTCAAGCTCTGGAGAGGTGGCCCCTCCATCCCCTCCATCTAGACATGAGAAATGGAAAAGAGCTCGGAAGGGCAAAAAAGGACAATATCTTTCGGAAGAATCGAGACTCGTAGTTGAGAGGATTGTAAGATATCTATTTTATTTATTTGAGTTTACTATTTTTGTCATATATTTCCAATCATTATAGAAATGTTCAATTAATTATTACAGGACTCTCTTGAGGATCAGAGTTCACAGGGGACATTTACACCATCTGGGAGGGAAGATATTTTATCTGTGGCATTGGGAAAGCCCGAACATCCTGGCCGTGTAAGAGGATATCTGGCAGGTGTATCGGTAAGAAAAGTGTTGCCACGTTCCTCAACTTCTAACGTTGAGGGAGTTTATAAAAAAAATAGAATCCTTGGAGGCTGAAGTCCATAATATTAATGCGACAATGGAGGACAAGATTAGAGCATCGGAGTAGTTAATGTTTGCAGACTTGCAAAGACAATTTCAGGGTGTAGCTCCCACTCCACCTCTCCCAGTAGCTCCCACTCCCCCACCTCAGCATGCGGACCCCATTTTTGATCCTCCTCCCCCGCCGTAGCTACCTACTTATTGTGAGTTGTGTGTTGATGATCCTCAACATCATATAGTTGCATATGGGATGGTATATTGTATAGAAGATACAGTTCATCATCAACAGTTAGAGGTAGAGAATCAGAGGGTCACTGTACAGGATATTATAGATAGATCAGCTCAGATACCATTACCTACAGATGAGGTGACGACAGTTGGACATAGTATCGGCCAATTTTTACTTTGGCCATCCAGACTTCTTCGACTCATTACCATAGAGGTATGGATGTTATATCTTTTATTTTATATTTTTATTAATGTTTTATCATTTGAAAACTAATATATTTTTCAATTTATTTTTACAGGAATACTTCAAAGGTAAAGAAATACTGTATAGACAACAACAAAGACAGATAGCTATGACATCAGATGCAGATACTAGCAGTCTTGAAAAATTGTCAAGATATTCAAATTTGTTGGCGGATCATTATGACTTTACAATGGAAGTTCATGTCTGTGGACGTGAACTATGTGTGGGGATTATGAAAACTGATATCATGGAGTTTGTCACTGGAGATAAGTTGGGCATCAACGTGGTGGAAATTTTTATCATGTAAGTCTTAACACCTTTTCCTTGCGTTATATTTATTAAACATGTATACTTATGTCTGCTTTGTATTAGGTATCTGTATAAAATTTGTGAGAGGAATGAGCTGACAGATGTATATGGATTCGTGGACCCACAATTGATTTCCCCTGAAGCATGTGCATTGGATGAGGAACAAAGAATGCTTTATATTGCTGATAGATTTGAAAAGAATGTAATCACACAGTGTTGGATGATGCATTTTTGTGAGAGGTATGAAACACATCCCTCTCAAAGAGTTAATTATCTTTTAACATAAAAACCCACTAACGTTAAATTTCCTTTTATCAGGGATCATTGGATGTTAGGGGTTTTTTGCCATAGGGAGAAAACACTTTATTGGATATGCTCTCTCCATGATGATGTGCGAGAAAGTTTTAAGAATATATTGGAAACGTAAGTTTCAATTTCACAATAGTTTTATATATTATAATGAATTTTAAATTTACCCCATTCGTATTATTTTCTAACAGGGCATGGGTCCACTTTCGAAAAAGCGCAAAGAAAAGGAATTTCAAGATCAAATATGCACATGCGAAGGTAAATATCCATTTATAATTTGTACATTTTGATTTATTACATAAAAATAATATATTGAATTTACACTCATTCAAACAGAAATGTCATGAGCAACAAAGCATCATCGAATGCGGATATTACATGTTAAGATTTATGTATGAAATAATAACAACTGGGATAGTTCTGAGTTTTGACCTGGTAAGATTTCCTCTTTCTCATAATATTTCAATTTGATTTATTCATTATACACGTTGACTACTATCCTTTTCCTTTGTAGCTTTTTGATGACCCTCAACCCTTTACTGCTGAAGATATCAAACACTTACAAGTGGAGTGCTCAAATTATTTTACAGGTTTGATTGACTTTTAGTTGTTTGTAATGTAAAATGTAATTTTGAATATTGTCAATGTAATTGTGTATTTCGTAGTCGTTTAGGTTGGATTTAGTTTTTTTTAAGTTGACAGTGTAAGTTTTGAATGTTATATAAGTGAATGTTTAATTTTTCTCTACTTCTTGTTTTGGTCTACTGTTGATGGTTTTTCTGGTCTGGATTTTGGTATGGGGGGGAGAGGTTACAAGGGGATGGGTGGGTGTTTTTGGGGGTGTCCAAGGGATATGGGAGGGGTGTCCAAGGTGTGTTTGGGGCTGTCCTAGGGGTCGGGGGGGTGTAAATGAGGTGGGAGTTCTGTCCAAGGGGCCGGTTGGGTGTAAATGAGGGTGGGGGGCTGTCCAAGGGGTGGGGGTGTCCAAGGGGTGGGGGTGTCCAAGGGATATGGGAGTGGTGTCCAAGGTGTCTGGGAGTTCTGTGCAAGGGGCCGGTTGGGTGTAAATGAGGGTGGGGGGCTGTCCAAGGGGTGGGGGGGTGTCCAAGGGGTGGGGGGTGTCCAAGGGATATGGGAGGGGTGTCCAAGGGGTGTTTGGGGCTGTCCAAGGGCTCGGGGGGGTGTCGAGGGGTCGGGGGGGTGTCCAAGGGGTCTGGGAGGGCTGTCAAGGTGTGGGGGGGGTGTCCAATGGGTGTTTGAGGCTGTACTAGGGGTCTTGGGGTTGTAAATGAGGGTGGGGGGGCTGTCCAAGGGGTGGGGGGGTGTCCAAGGGGTGGAGGGTGTCCAAGGGATATGGGAGGGGTGTCCAATGGGTGTTTGAGGCTGTACTAGGGGTCGTGGGGGTGTAAATGAGGGTGGGGGGGGGGCTGTCCAAGGGGTGGGGGGGTGTCCAAGGGTTGTGGTGGGGCTCCAATGTGGTGGGGGAGGGCTGGCCAGGTTGTTAGGTGGGTATAGATGAGGGTGGGGTTCATTTGGGGCTTGGGGGAGGGCTGGCATGGTTATTTTTGTTTGGTTTCTGGTTGCTTTTTGGTGAGAGCAGTGCAATTCTTTAAAAAAAAAAATTCTTTCACGTCGGTTATTTTATAACCGACGTGGTAAATAAATCGGTAGGGGTTTATCACGTCTGTTTTTTCTAGAACCGACGTGATAAACCGTTCCCGGGGCTTTTATCACGTCGGTTCTTAATATAACCGACGTGCTAAAAGGCCTGGGAATCGATTTACCACGTCGGTTATTGGATAACCGACGTGCTAAAACGTTTCCCAGGCCTTTTTATCACGTCGGTTATTTAAGAAACCGACGTGATAATAGGCCAGGGGAATGGTTTATCACGTCGGTTATGACATAACCGACGTGATAAACGATATCCCAGGCGTTTTATCACGTCGGTTTAGGGAATAACCGACGTGATAAAGCCCCCCCGCGCATATTTATCACGTCGGTTATTATATGAACCAACGTGATAACCACCGTGATGTTAGGGATATTACGTCGGGTTTTAAATAACCGATGTAAAAAACGTTATTTATAACGTCGTCTGTATTAACGTCGCCTAAAAACCGACGTAAATAATAAAAAATAACCGACGTAAAAAATGTTTTCTACACTAGTGAATGTATGAATATTTGAAAATGTTATTAATTAATACTATAAAAAATTTATCCAAATAATCATCGAAAACAAAAATCATTAAATCCACATGTATAGTGGTTGTGTTTTTGTCCCAATGGGAATAACCAAAAACATATAAGGGTCGTTCCTAGAACAAAATTCTAACCATAAAATTTATTCTTTCATTCCCTATAACTAAGGATAACAAAAAAATGGTCAATCGTTTAAAAATATTATGCTCTATAGTGAAAAAAATCATCAATATGAGGAAACATTTTCATGACAATAATAGTATTTTTATTATGTTTTATCTCATCGATGAAAATCCATGAAGAATAAACCTTATTAATAAAAAATTGGATCACCCTAAAAATGATGTGTGTGTGTGTGGATACAATATTTATCAAGTAATTATTTTAATTGATTTTTTTATTTCCAACATTTCTTATAGATCCATATGATAGAGTGGTTTCAAAATTGTATTAATATGGAGAACTAATTTATTGATGAATTCATCCTTATGATGTAACGTCGTGACACTTGTAACCCAGAGTCGGTGCATTATTACATAACATTGATATGATCAAAAAAGATCAAATCATGAAGGACCGGTTAGTTTAGTGGCCTTGGGAGTACTAGATATATACATAAGTTTCATATTACATTATAAAATGAAAAAAAACAACATATTGTCTCCTTTGACACATTCAAATCCCTTAGACTATCCCTGTCGGTCTGTCATAATATACTTCTTCGCATTCTGGGAAAAATAAAATATATAAAGGGGTGAGCTTAGATGCTCAATAAGGATAACAATATAGTGGAAATTATTATAAATAATCATAAACATTCAAGGCAATGTATAAGGCTAAAAAAAATCCTTTTAAACATAACCTTCAGCATAATATCACAAAGATAAATCTAATAATTCCATTTACTTATTCACATGGATATTCTACTAGTCGAATAATCACATGTAATATATATAACTAATTTCATAATGATGGAATGCATAATACCGGACATCATAACCACATTGTTAAGGCCTCGTTCCAAGACTACAAATATGATTTTCTCCTGGCCATGTGCCAAGACAATAGTTTGTCTCATGAGACCTATCGATGCATCGAGGAGCTATAGCAGGAACCACCTGTCACTTACTAAGTCCAAAACATTTCTCATATAAAAAGGTTGAAACCTAACATAAACATTCGTATTAGAACTATCCAACAAATTTTCAGTACATTAAAAATAAACCATGAATGGTATAAAAATGACACATCCATAGTAAAAAATATCACAAAACCTTTAATTCAATGTGGACGATTTTATCATAATAAATCAACTTTAAACAAGTGTAAAATCCAACAAGGCATGTTAACATAGATGAAATCAAAACTATTTTAGAGAAAAATATCGTTCTATTATGAAAATATATAAAAGTCATGTAATTAAAAAATAAAATATTTAATTTTAATGTATTCTTTTAATCTTTTTAGGGATGCTTTGATGATGTTATAACAGCGGAAAATATTTTCACCCACCGTATACGTTAAAAAAACATTTTTACCTTAATTTGTCGAAAAGGTAATAAGGTACCTTGTATGGAAAATGATGGAAATATTCATTTCAAAACATTTTATAAAAAGTTAAAAAAGAGTATAAATGACTTTAACCAATATTATAGGAGATAATTAATTTTTTTGAAAAACATCTTTAAGAAACATGGATGTGGATAATAAATAGATCCCGGTAGATAGTTATGTATAAACAACCTCAGATAAGTAAAGAGATTGTAAAATTAACCCTTACTATGTAATTTGAATTGGTCTAGGGTAACTTAACCTCTTGTATAATAGTTAAATAATTTTTATTAAATCATACAAGTACCATATACATAAATATGATATTATATATGATCTTCTAATATTTCTTTGTTAATAATATGTCAGTAGTATCATTATTTCAGGTGTTAACTAATTCATTTTCCATTATTTGTTTTGTTACATTAGTCATGTTTGTTAATGATAATATGTATTTGATCCATATCAAGAAATATATTTTGTTATTAAAAATTATTTTCATTCATAAAATGAAAATTATTCATTAATGGTTACGATGGGGAATGAATCTCTTCACGTTCATGGAGACGGTAGTCCGTATATACACACGAGCTACATTATCGTTATATTGATGGTGAAATTATATTTAATTGAATGATATATAATATATAATTAATAAATAACATATTATATTTATTATTTAAATAAATTATACTCATTATTATACCCATCCAAATAATGATGTGTTGAATAACAAACTACACCACGACGTGGAGACGGTAGGTCGTACGTACGCATGTATGGTGACTTTGTCCTTCATAAGAGGGATAGAATAATGAATATGGTTGTACCATATTTATAATAACTTCAAAGTATGTATAATGTACTGGAGTAATTATTTTGGTATGGAAACAACAAAGAAATAGAAAGTGGAAGAAGAAAATAACTTTGAAATATGTGACAATTTATTACCTCTTCTTCGGTTGCTTACTTTTGATTTGATCAAAATGGATCCATTGGTTGGATTTTTAATCAAAGTATGGACTCTATGTTGAAGTGAGGATAGTTGTGAGGATATTTGAGATTTTTTTTTCCAATCCAAATAGATTTGGAGGTGTGATTTTCAGAGAAGGGGAAGTACCCTTTTATAAGAGAGATGAGGGTATCTTTAGGAAAATCTTGAAATATTAATTTATTATACAATCATTTATGGTTTATAATGGATGAAAAAGAATTTATTTTGAGGCTGAGGTGGGGATGGGTCAAAAATCTATCAACCAATCGGTTTTAGAAAGGTTTAGGTCACCATCTTAAACTTATATTTTAGATTTAACTCTTAGTTAAATAGTATAACTTTTACCTTGTATTCTTGTATTATTATAATAAATGGATAATTAACAAACTATAAAAATAAATAAGAACCCCAAGTGGTTAATTATTGACATATATAACTTTATCTAAGTTTTTTGGCAGAACCTTATATTTGTAGGAATATTATATCAATTATTAATACTGTATTTGTTTTAAAAACACATTTATGTCAATTATGAAAATATTTAGTATTTGGTTTTTGTGAAAGTAAAAAGAACTTTATTACTTCAAAGAAAATAAAGTAAATGAATCCTCACATGTCATATTAACATATAAAATTAGTAGAATTCCTCAAAAGTCTAAATTTACATTTATTTAGATATTTATAATATCATTTATTTTTATCATTCATTAATAAGGTAATTATTGCATCATCATTGTTTCATAATTAAATTTAATTATTTAATTTATAAAAATTATAAATAAAATTACATTATTTTGGAAGAATTATTAGAATTATAATTTTTATTTATTGTTGAGTTTATCTTTTGTATAACCCTTTATTGAAAATGTTTTAGTTATGAAAACTTGAATTGAACACTTTTAACTCTTCTTTAAATAAAATAACAATAAATGTCCTAATCTAATGCAAGTGTATCAAAGAGGATCATATTTTTTTCCAAAGGTTGATTTGGGTCGAAATAAATTATCCAATAGAATGATTAGATGTCTTAAGGTAATTATAATATCATTTTTACTTTTATTTACGATATTTACTTTTAACCAAGGTAAATAAAATTCAGATGTTATTATTCACAAAAAATTATTTTAATCTTACTGAACCACATTTTACATATTTTTGTCTACCATGTCTCTAAAATTTTTTAAATTCAATTCAATGTAGCAGTAAAATTACATTTTATGAAAATTTGAAAATGTGTCTAGAAGCTGGGTAAAAGATGTTAAAAAGTTCAATAAACTATTATAAATATATTCTTTTTATGAAATAACTTCAATGAATTACATTTTACTATTATTGGTATTATGTATCTTTTTTGACCAAAAATAAATTTAAATAAAAATAATAATTATTCAAACAAAAAGATGGTTTTAAAAAATAATGCAGGGTTTTTAACTATTCATCAAATATTGAATATTTTCAAAAAAATACCAAAAATTCCCCCAAAGCTAATTTTAAAATTCCAAATCCAAAAATGATGTCAATTTGGAAAAACAATGTATAAAATTTCAATAAGTCTGTATTACTATTAGTAAAAGCTAGTTTGGTTGGTCGTGGGGTGTTAGAACTCGAAGATACGTACAACGCAAACTATTGTATTATTCAAATAAAAGTGTACCCTGGAAGATTGGGTTGTTCTATTATTCCCACATTCTAATTGTTTCTTGCTTGAAATTTATAGAATATTACTGCATAAAAATATTCAACTGGTTATTCATCATAAGTTTCTCAGGTTCCCACGTTGCCTCTTCCATCTTATGGTTTCTCTATATAACTTTTTCTTGATGAGACGTCCAGTTTCTCAACACTTGTTCTATGGTATCAAGAATCTTGACATGCCCTTCACAATAATAAATATATGGTTCATGTTCTATTTATTTAGAACAAGTGCTGTGAAACCGGACAACTCTTATGGTAAAATCTCTATGGAGAAACCATCAGATGGAAGAGGCAACGTGGGAATCCGAGAAACTTATGATGAAGAACCACCTAAATATTTTAATGCAGTAGTATTATATAAATTTTGAGGATGAAATTATTTTAATGAGGGAAAAATGTGACACCACAAGCTTCTAGGGTATTCTTCTATTTGAATAATACAATAGCTTGCATTGTACGGAACTATGAGTTCTAATACACTACGACCAATCAAACTAGCCATTATGAATAGTAATATTTTTTTTTAAAATTATATAAATTTTATTTTTCAAAATTGAAATCATTTTGGGATTCGGAATATCCATATTATCTTAGAGTTAGTTTTTGGTATTTTTCTAAAAACAGTCATGTTTTTGATGAATAGTGAAAGACCGTACCTTAATGTTTAAAATCGGCTTTTAATTTAAATAATTATTTATATTATTTAAATTTATTTTATGTACATTTTTTTAATAATAATATATTAGTTCAATTTACTTCATTAGAGTAATTTTATAATAATATTAGATGTATAAAAGTTTATTGATCTTTTTAACGTCTTTTACCCACTTTCTAGGCACATTTGCAAATTTGCATAAAATTTAATTTTACCGCTTCTATGAATTGAACTTCAAAAATATGAGATACATGGTTTATATGAATAATAAAAATTTGGTTCAATAAAATGAAAATAATTTTGGGTGAATAATAACTTTTGAATTTTATTTACCACAATTAAAAGAAAATAGGGTAATTAATGATTAAAATGATGTTATAATTATCTTAACACGTGTCATAATTCTATTGGATTAGTTTTTTTCGACCAAAATACAACTTATGAATAAAATATGATCTTCTATTATCTAGTTAGATTCCATTAAGAGATTTATTATTATTTTATTTAATGAAGAGTTAAAAGTGTTAAATTCAAATTTTCCTAACTAAAACGTTTTTAATATAGGGTTATACATAAGATAAATTTGACTATAAATATTCATTATAAATATCAAAATATTTACTACAAAATTTTATTTTATTTATAATTTCTAGACATTAAATAATTAAATTTATTTATGAAATAGTGATAATGCTGTAATTACCATATTAATAAAAGATTAAAATAATTGATATTATAAATATCCAAATAAATGTAAATTGAGAATTTTTATGAATTAGAATAATTTTACAGGTTTATATGACATGTTAGGTTTTATTTAGTTTAATTTTCTTAAGTAATAAATGTTTTTTACTTTCAAAAAATCCAAATACTAAATATTGTCAAAATTGACATAAACGAGTCTTTAAAACAAATACTATATTATTAATTTATATAATATTCTAAAAATTATAATTTTTGGCCAAAGGACTTAGATAAGGATATATATTTCAATAATGAACTACTTGGGGTTCTCTTTGGCTATTTATTTTATGTTTGTTAAAAATTTATTACAATAACAAAAGAATACATTGTAAAAGTTAAACTATTTAACTAAGAGATACATCTAAAAGATAAGGTTAATATGGTGACCTAAACCTATCTTAAACAAATTGGTTGGGAGGTTTTCAACCCATCCCCACCTTATCCGCTAAATAAATATTTTTAGAGCTATTATAAACCGAATATGATTGTATAATAAATTAATATTTCAAGGTTTTCCTAAAGTGACCCTCACCTCTCTTATAAAAGGGTACTTTCCCTTCTCTCAAAATCACACATTCAATGCCATTTTTGTAACACCCAAGATTTTATGAGAAATATTTTGTTTTTATATATAATGTTATATAAAAGATTATTTCACTACACACAGCACTAGCTTGGATTACTTTACAGGCAATAACGACCTTTCTCGATAGTGTGTGTTGTACGCAATACCGAGTTTCACTAAACAACAATATGCTATTAAAATATTATATAAACAATCCCTTATAGAGAGTAATACCAACTTTTTAAAATTTATAAATTTTATCTATCAAAATGGACTTTATTTTTGGATTCGGAAAATCAAAATTATCCTACGGTGAAATTTTGGTATTTTTCTGAAAACTTTCAATTTTTTATGAATAGTGAAAAAACTAGGTTACTATTTAAAAACCGACTTTTTATTTAAATAATTATTTATTTTATTTAAATTTATTTTATGAGAAAATTGATACATAATACCTATATATGTTCAATATAATTCATTGGAGTCATTTTATAATAATTTTAGATATATAAAAGTTTTATTGGACTTTTCACAGTCTTTTACCCACCTCATAGGAGAATTTGAAAATTTACGTAAAACATAATTTTACCACTTCTGTGAGTGGAATTTCGAAAATCCGAGAGACACGATTAATATCAAGAAGTAAAATGTGGTTCAATAAGATAAAAATAATTTTTGGTGAACAGTAACTTTTTAATTTTTTTACCACGGTTAAAAGTAAATAGGGTAATTAAGCGTAAAAATGATATTATTATTACTCTAACACATGTACTAATTCTATTGGATATGTGTAATTAGACCAAAAACAACCTTAGGGATAAAATATTACCCTTTATATCCACTTGAATTAGATTAGGACATTTATTATTATTTTATTTAAAGAAGAGTTAAAAAAGTTAAAATCAAAGTTTAATAACTAAAACATTTTTAATATAGGGTTATACATAAGATAATTTCAACTATAAATATTAATTATAAATATAAAAATATTTCCTACATAATGGTATTTTATTTATAATTTTTAGACATTAAGTAATTTAATTTATTTATGACACAATGATGATGCAATAATTACCTTATTAATGAAATATTAACATAATTGATATTATAAATTCCCAAATAAATGTAATTTGAGACTTTCTATGAATTAAACGAATTTTATAGGTTAATATGACATGTTAGAATTGCTTTAATTAACTTTTTTCTAACAAATCATGCTGTTATGATTTTCACAAAAATCAAACACCAAATAGTGTCAAAAAGTGACATAAAATAGTTTTTAAAACAAATATTATATTATTAATTGTTATATTATTCACACAAATCTAAGGATAGGCCAAATGACATAGATAAGGATATATATATTAATAATTAACCACTTGGGGTTCGTTTGGCTTGTTATAATATGTTATATTAACCATATAGTGTAAGAAAACAAAAAGACACGGTAAAAGTTAAATTATTTAACTTAGAGTTAAATCTAAATGATAATGATAAAATAGTAACACAAACTTGTCTAAAATCAATTTTTTGAGAGTTTTTTGACCCATCCCCACCTTATATTCTAAATAAATCAATTTTGAGCTATTAAAAACCAAATATGACTTTATAATAAAATAATATTTTAAGTTTTTCCTAAGGTGCCCATCTCCTCCCTTATAAAAGGGAACCTCCTCCTTCTCCTCCTCACACCACATTGAGCCTTCAATATTGGCCAAACCCTACCAATTTCTCTTATAAACTTCCCTAGAAACATTCTAGAGGTACAGGTCTTCTTCAAAGACCATCTTTGGTGCCCTTAGAGGTGGTTAAGAAGAGGCGCTTCAAGGAAGGGGTAATGTCTGTTACCGATTCTTTCAACTTTATCTCTTTTTCTACTTCCTCTTCTTTAGTTATTTCATTATGAAGTAATAACATCAGTATCCCTCATATACTGACATGTTATATGAAACAACCCTATTTCACCTTCTATCCATCCTACAGAAAACGAAATCACCGCGCGTGCGTACGTACGGAATACTGTCTCCACGCCGTGGAGTAATCTGTTTTCCACCACCAGCTTACTTGGATGGATATAATGGTGAAAGGAATAACTATATATTATTATTGTAAAGTGATATTTATTCTAAAATAGTATACATACACTTTAATAAAATTCCATGATCATGGGAATGATATCATCGCTCATGTGTACGTTCGGCCTACCGTCTCCACGATGTGATGCGACTCGTTCTACATGATCTTAAATGAAAAATAATTATATAAATGAATTGAATGAATAAATATGATATATATTACACTAATAACATTCTGGAAAATAGGTATCTATAACCTAGAAATATGAATAAGAATTTATTCGACAAAAAACGCATAAGAACAAAACGCAATAAACACCAGAATAACAAGTAGCAATGAAATATTACTAATATGAAGCTAAGAATATGACCATATATGATATCATAAAAATAAGTACGATTGAGGAAAAAGTCAATAACATTATTTGAATCATTATACAGGAGGATCAGACACATATGAAGAAAATCTGAACTATGGTAATGGAAAATCTAGAAATCTCATTTTTATCCGAGATTGTTTGTACGTCTGAATTTACTAGAGAATTTTTGTCATCCACATCCATGTTTCCTCAATATGTCATATTATTTATATCCTCCTACAATTATTTAAATCCAATTTTACCCTTCGGTGAGTTTTAGTAAAATATATGAAAGGAATCTTTTGTCTTTTTTAGTACGAGGTGCTTTTTTAACTTTCCCAGCCAAAGTATGAGAAGAATGTTTTTTTAACTTATATGGAATGAATGGATTATTATGATTTCTTAGATGATTATTTCCATGAATCTTCCATTACAAGTTTTCAAGTTTATTTTTAATCAACATCTTTTAGTTTAAAATTGTATGACATGATAAGAAAGGAAAAATGATTTTGAAGTAGAAAGGATATTTTCCTCAAGAATGAAGTTGAAGTGTTTTATCAAAATTATTTTCCATCTACGATAATATAGGGTTCTATTTATATCCCTATTTTTACATTGATAGGATTATGTTATGATGGAATCATTTTTTGAAGTCTTTTTATCTTATATGGATTATGTTACGATGGAATGATGTTTATGAATATCATTTTTATTACATGGGTTATGCGATGATTTATGATTTTGTGGCACATATAATAATGGTTTCATTATGAGATGGGTGGGACCTATATATCCCTCCAATTAGATGGGTAATGATTTATATCTCATGAGATAGACATGGCTGGAATGGTAGGTTAATCCGGTTCAGTGATACAGGACTGAAACAAGGAGTGAACTCACTTCAGAAATGTACTTTGTCCACTAGGATAGTCTTGGAAATGAGACTTGACTATTAAGAAATGATTCTCTATGATTATGTGTGTATGCCACAAAGTTTTATGTTTTATGTTATGATTATTGGGATTACATTTCACTACTATGATTTATCCCATATTATCATATTATGATCTCTTTTGCAGGTTAAGATTTCAAAAATGTTATTTTCTTATGATTGATTTATCTTTTTTTTACCCTTACTGAGCATTTGAGCTCACCATTTTCTATGTTTTCTTTTCCACAGGCTCGGAAGACGGGTATTAATTAAGATATGGCAAAAGGGACTATAGATATGATAAAATAAAAGAGATACAATATAGATGATTTATGAACCATTTTTTATGTTTCCCAATTTCTAAAGACACTATACCTACACGGTGCATTCATGGTTTTGTTATATGTTGTAATAAGTGTGCTTAAATTTTGAAGAAATAATAATATATGTAATGTATGGTTCGTTATAGTTGGTATCAGAGGAAGGGTATAGTCAGCCTTTGAAATCTAGGATGTGAAAGCCTTATTAAGAACCCTAAGGATATGTCTAAGCATAGGAAAAAATCATAGTGTTTTAGAAATTTCCATGAATAACCTATGATAAGACCTTAAGTGTGAAATTTGATTCTTGATTATGTGGTTTTCCTATTATAATTAGTGTTTATCACACTATTCTTCTTGGTTTTAGTCAATGGCTGGAACTCAAAGGAACAATGTTAATGCTGAATGCGATGGGAAATGCAATGATTGTCCCCCTGAGCAACCAAACATTATGGGAACTCGAATGAAAAATATTGTAGCCATGATCACAAAACTTTATCAAGATATGAATCATGCAGGACTTCCAAACGAGCAAAGGAAGGAGAAAAATTCTATTGAATCCTTCATGAGGCTGCGTTCAACCTCATTCAGCGGGTCTAGTGATCCATTAATGGCTGAACAATGGATCATTACCACTAAAAAGATATTTTTTGATCTTCAATGTTATGAACATGATAATTTCATCTTAGCAGTATATCGTTTGGAAGGTGAAGCTGATCAATGGTGGAATCTTATCAAGCATATGAGGAAAAGGTATGAAATTGAATCCATTGAATGTGATGAATTCAAGAACTTATTTTTCAATACGTACTTCCCTCGTATTCTTCGAACAATGATGGAGAAGGACTTTCTTGAATTGAAACAAAAGGATGATGAATCTGTTGGTACCTACGAAGCAAATTTTACAAGACGTGCAAGGTACACTTCTTGGATTATTATCCAACCTGAGAGTAAGATCGATCAATTTTTTAGTGGCTTAAAACCAAGTCTTCAAAGGGTGTAAGCCATAAGGGACTTCAATAGCTATGAGGAAATTGTTCAATGTTCTCTCAAGGTTGAGATGGATATTAGAGTAACCCATTAGTCATATGAATTTGATAAGAAGAGGAAAATGGAATTCAAATGGAAATCTAAAGACCACACTGAAAAGATGATGATTTTCCCTTATGCTCAAAGTGTGGAAAGACACATGGAGGGATTTATCCTAAAGGGACAAGTAAATGTTTCAAATTTGGAAGAGAAGGTTATCAGGAAATTTATTGCCACAATGATCGGAAGAAGATGTCTAGTGATGCGAACAAAGAAAAAGCTACACATAGTGCACCTCCTACACTTCAATTTTACAAGTGCAAGTAAATGGGCCATTATGCTACTAAATTCCATAATCCATGGGTTTTTGATGATGATCGACATCAACAAACTCTTAAGGATAAATAAAAAGGAAATTCACATGCAATTTCTATCAGTGATGTGGAGTATGATAACGAAGTAGTGAAAGACACACTTACCATCCACTCTAAAGTATATAATGTTTTATTTGATTCTGGATCCAACCACTCTTTTATTGTTGAAGAATTTTCTAATGGTATCACCATATTACCTCAACAATTAGATGTTGAGTTAATTGTGACAACCCCTAATGGCACAACAGTCGAATCAAAAGTTTATAATTCTTCTTCGATTGATGTTTGTGGAAAAGTGCTTCCTGCAAATCTTGTGATCCTTCCTATAGTGGAATTTTATGTGATTATTGGCATGGATTGGCTTTCTTTATATGGAGCTCATATCAATCCCAAAGAAGGGAAGTCACATTTCATATTCCAGATCAATCTATCATCGTCTATCTATGCAAGGATGAACATAACCTTCCAGTGGAAATTTCATCCATCTTATGGTTCTTGATTCCACTAAATGAAGGTTATTTATCTCAAATGGTTGGTGAAAAAACTCATGATTAAGAATATTCCCATTGTATGGGATTTTTATGATGTCTTTCCGGAGGAATTGTCGGGTCTTCCACCAAATCATGAAGTTGTGTTTTCAATAGAACTCGTACCGGGTGCTTTTCCTATTCCAAAGACACCTTATAGAATGGCCCCAATTGAGTTGTAGGAATTGAAGAAGAAACTCCAAGAGAATCTTGATAAGGGATTCATACACCCTAGTGTATCACCTTGGGGAGCACCTGTTCTATTTGTTAAGAAGAAAGATGTATCAATGAGACTTTACATTGATTATCGAGAACTTAACCAGATCACTATCAAGAACAAATATCCTCTCCCACGCATTGATGATTTATTTGACCAACTATACGGAGTTCAATACTTTTCCAAGATTGATCTTCATTCAGGGTATCATCAATTAAGGGTAAAAAGTGATGATTTACCAAAGACGGCTTTCTGTACAAGGTATGGACACTATGAATTTATAGTGATGCCATTTGGTCTTACTTATTCCCCTGTTATCTTCATGGATCTAATGAATGGAGTATTTAGAGACTATCATGATCAGCTTGTGGCAGTCTTTATAGGCGATATTCTTGTCTATACAAAGAGAAAGGAATAACATGAAAATCAATTAAGAATTGTATTAAAGACCCTGAGAAAGGAGAAGCTTTATGCCAAATTTACCAAGTGTGAATTTTGTCTTCAAATAGTTACATTTTTGGGTCACATAATCTCAAAAGAGGGGATATATATGGATCCAGCAAAAACAGAGTTTATTGAAAGATGGTCGAGACCAACAATAGTAACTGAGATCCGATTTTTTTCTGGTTTGGCTGGATATTATCGACGTTTTGTGAAATATGTTTTACGATTATCTAACCCACTCACCAAATTGACTCGGAAAGGGTTTAAGTTTGTTTGGACAGAGGAATATAAAGATAATTTCAAGGAGTTAAAATGAAGATTATCCAGTGCACCTATGCTCACACTGCCCTGTAGTGGAGAATGTTTTGTGATCTATAGTGATGCATCCAATAAGGGACTAGGGGTTGTTCTCATGAAAAATGATATGGTGATAGGTTATGCCTCACGAAAGTTGAAAATCCATGAGAAAAATTACCCAACTCATGGTTTGGAGTTAGTTGGAGTAATATTTGCATTCAATATTTGGAGGCATTATCTTTATGGTGAAAGGTGTGATATTTATAATGATCATAAAAGTTTAAAGTATATTTTCACACAAAAGGACTGAATATGCGCCAAAGAAGATGGTTTGAGCTAATTAAGGATTACGAATGCTCAATTCATTACCACCCGGGGAAAGAAAACAAGGTGGCAGACGCATTGAGTCAACAAGACCATGCCAGCATATCCATGAATAGGATAAAAAAAGATCCAATATTTATGGATTTAAAAAGGATACATCTTGGAATTATAATGGAAGGGGGAAATCTTATCTTTCTCAAATGAATGTTTAACCATCTATACATGTGAAGATTAATGAGGCACAGAAAGAAGATGTAGAGTTAAAAAAGAAGGTGAGAAATGTTCCTGAATTTCACTTTTATTGGGATGAAATAATAAGGTTCAAGAATCAGGTTTGTGTTCCTCTCATCCAAGAATTAAAGAAAGAACTATTGGATGAGGTTCATAGTTCTTCATTCTCTATTCATCCTGGAAGCACAGAGATGTATAGGGACATGAAAGAGTACATCTGGTGGGATGGAATGAAAAGAGATGTTGCTGAATATGTCTCTTGATGCTTGGTTTGTCATCAAGTTAAAGCTGAGAGATAGAAGTCTAAGGGGATGTTACAACCATTACCCATACCCGAATGGAAATGGGAAAATAACACTATGGACTTTGTCACCATACTTCCTAAAACATCCAAAGGCAATATTGCTATCTGGGTCATTGTTTATCATCTTACAAAGTCAGCACACTTCATTGCTATTAGAGAGGATTTCTCCCTGGATTAGCTTGCCAGGATATATGTAAAGAAAGTGGTAAGATTGCATGGAGTACCACATTCCATTATATCTGTTCGGGATCCGAGGTTTAACTCAATGTTTTGGGGAAGTCTTCAGTATACTCTGGATACAGAGTTGAGTTTCAACACTGCTTATCATCCTTAGACAGACGGTTAGTTTGAGAGAACAATTAAAACTCTAGAAGATATGTTAAGAGAATGCTCTATGGATTTCAAAGGTGGTTGGGATCATCACCTACATTTGGTGGAATTTTCTTATAATAATAGATTTCACACCAGTATTCAGATGGATCCTTATGAAGCTCTCTATGGAATGAAATGAATAACTCCATCTTTCTTGGATAAAGTTGGGGAAAGAAAGCTATTGGGACCTGATCTTGTTGATGAGTTGGCAGAAAATGTCTGATCTATTCAACAACACATAAGAGCAGCTCAGAGTCGATAAAAAAGATATGTCGATAACCGAAAAAAAGACCTAGAGTTTGAAGTGTGTGATAATGTGTTCTTACGATTATCTCCTTGGAAGAGAGTAATGAGATTTGGAAAAAAGGGAAAGCTGAGCCCTGGGTATATCATTCCTTTTGAAATAATGGAACGTGTTGGGAAGGTGGCATACTGAATGGAACTTCCACCGAATCTCTCTCAATTTCATGATCTGTTCCATGTATCTCTCCTGAGAAAGTACATAAATGTTCCTTCACATGTACTTAGCTCATAAGTTGTACCGCTGGGGCAAGATCTTTCTTATGAAGAATAGTCGATAGAGATTCTGGATCATAGCGAAAAAGTCCTACGGAACAAGACCACTCTCTTGGTGAAAGATATATGTAGGAACCACCAATTAGAATATGATACATTGGATCATGAGGATATGATGAGGGAGAGGTATCCTCATCTGTTTGTTACAAAGTGACGAATTTCGAGGGCAAAATTCATTTTAAGGGGGGTTGAATGTAACACCCAAGATTTTAGGAGAAATATTTTGTTTTTATGTATGATGTTATATAAAGGAATCATTCACTACACATTGCACTAACTTGTCTTGCTTTATATGCAATCACGACCTTCCTCGATAGTGTGTGTTGTACACAATACCGAGTTTCACTAAACAACGATATGCTATTAAAATATTATATGAACTAGCCGTTATGATTAGTAATACCCACTTTTTAAAATTCTATATATTTTATCTATCAAAATGGACTTATTTTTTTGATTCGAAATATCGAAATTAGCCTAGGGTGAAATTTTGGTATTTTTCTGAAAACATTCAATTTTTGATGAATAGTGAAAACACTGGGTTGCTATTTAAAAACTGACTTTTTATTTAAATAATTATTTATTTTATTTAAATTTATTTTATGTGAAAATTGATACATAATACCTATATATGTTTTATGTAATTCATTGGAGTCATTTGATAATAATTTTAGATATATAAAAATTTTATTGAACTTTTCACCGTCTTTTACCCACCTCATAGAAGAATTGGAAAATTTACATAAAACATAATTTTAACGCTTCTGTGAGTGGAGTTTCAAAATTCTGAGAGACATGTTTATTATCAAGGAGTAAATTTTGGTTCAATAATATAAAAATAATTTTTGGTGAATAGTAACTTTTTACTTTTTTTATCACGGTAAAAAGTAAATAGGTTAATTAAGGGTCAAAATGTTATTATTATTACCCAAAAACATGTCCTAATTATATTTGATAAGTGTAATTCCACCAAAAACAACCTTAGGGATTGATATTACCCTTTAGTTCCACTTGGACTAGATTATGACATTTGTTATTATTTTATTAAAAGAAGAGTTAAAAAAGTTAAAATCAAAGTTTAATAACTAAAACATTTTTAATATAGGGTTATACATAAGATAATTTGGACTATAAATATTCATTAGAAATATAAAAAGCTTTCCTAAATAATAGTATTTTATTTATAATTTTTAGAGATTAAATAATATAATTTATTTATGACACAATGATGATGCAGTAATTACCTTATTAATGAAATATTAACATAATTTATATTATAAATACCCAAATAAATGTAATTTGAGACTTTTGATGAATTACACTAATTTTTGAGGTTAATATGACATGTTGGTATTGATTTAATTAACTTTGTTAGATCTAATCATGCTGTTATGATTTTCACAAAAATCAAATACCAAATAGTGTCAAAAGGTGACATAAAATAGTTTTTAAAACAAGTATTATATTATTAATTTTAATTTCATTCCTAAAAATTTAATTTTTGGAAAAATGACATAGATAAATATATATATATATATATATTAATAATGAACCACTTGGGGTTCTTTTGGCTTGTTATAGTACGTTTATTAACCATATAGTGTTAGAAAACAAAAATACATGGTCAAATAAATTATTTAAGATAGAGTTAAATCTAAATGACAAGGATAAAATAGTAACCTAAACTTGTATAAAATCTACTAGTTGAGAATATTTCGACCCATCCCCACCTTATCTTAGAAATAAATCAATTTGGATCTATTAAAAACTGATTATGACTTTATAATAAAATAATATTTTAAGTTTTTTCTAAGGTGCCCCTCTCCTCCCTTATAAATGGGCACCTACCCCCTCTCCTCCTCACACCACATTGAGCCTTCATGCCCGGCCAAACCCTGAAAATTTCTATTCTCCACTTCCCTAGAAACATCTTATAGGTACTGGTCTTCTTCAAAGACCATCTTTAGTGCCCTAAGAGGAGGATAAGAAGAGGCGCTTCAAAGAAGAGGTAATGTCTGTTACCGATTCTTTCAAATTTATTTATTCTTCATAATCCTCTTCTTTATATGTTTCATTATGAAGTAACAACATCTGTATCACTCATATACTGACATGTTATATGATACAACCCTATATCACCTTCTATCCATCCTACGGAAAACAAAATCATCGTGCGTGCGTACGTACGAAATATCGTCTCCACACCGTGGTGTAATCTGTTTTCCACATCCACCTTACTTGGATGGGTATAATGGTGTCAATAATAAGTTTATATGATTATTTTAAAGTGATAATTATTCTTAAATAGTATACATACACTTCAATACAATTCCACAATCATGGGAACAATATCATCTCTCATGTGTACGTACGGCCTACCGTCTCCATGATGTGATGCGACTCGTTCTACATGATATTCAATGCATAATGATTATATAAAGGATTTGAATGAATAAATATGATATATATTACACTAATACCATTCTGGAAATGAGCTATCTATAACCTAAGAAAAGAATAAGAATTTATTCGATAAAACACGCATAAGAACAAAAAGAAAAAAACACGTGAATAACAAGTAGCAATAAAATATTTCTAATACGAAGCTAAGAATATGACCATATATGATATCATAACAATGATTATGATTCTGGAATAAGTCAGTAACATTATTTAAATCATTATACAGGAGTTTCAGACATGTACGATGCAAATCGGACCTAAGGTAAAGGAAAATCTTGAAATCTAATTTTTATCCAAGATTGTTTATACTTCAGAATTTACTGGGGAATATTTATCATCCACATCCATGTTTCCCAAATATGTAATATTATTTCTAACCTCCTACAATTTTTTAAATCCAATTTTACCCTTCAATGAGTTTTAGTAAACAATATGAAAGGAATCTTTTGTCATTTTTAGTACGAGGTACTTTTTTGACTTTTCCGGCCAAAGTACGAGAAGAATGTTTTTTTAACTTATATGTCATGAATGAATTTTTATGATTTCTTAGAAGATTATTTCCATGAATCTTCCATTATAAGTTTTCAAGTTTATTTTTAATCAACTTCTTTTTGTTTAAAATTGTATGACATGTGAAGAAAGGAAAAATCCTTTTGAATTGGAAAGGGTATTTTCTTCAAGAATGAAGTTCAAGTGTTTTATCAAAATTATTTTCCATCTAAAATAATATTTGGTTATATTTATATCACTATTTTTACATTGATTTGATTATTTTATGATGGAATTATTTTTATTAAGACCTTTTATCTTATATGGATTATGTTATGATGGCATGATGTTTAAGAATCTCATTTTTATTACATGGGTTATGCTATGATTTATGATTTTGTGGCACACATAATAATGGTTTCATTATAAGATGGATGGGACCTATATCTCCCTCCAATGCATTGGGTAAAGATTTATATCTCATGAGATAGACATGGCTAGAACGGCAGGTTAATCCAGTTCAGTGATACAGGACTGAAACAAGGAGTGAACTCGGTTCAGAAATGGACTTTGTCCGCTAAGATAGTCTTGGAAATGAGTCTTGACTACTAATAAATGATTCTCTATGATTATGTGTGTATTCTACAAAGTTTTATATTTTAAGTTATGATTATTGGGATTAAATTTTACTACTATCATTTATCACATGATATGATATTATGATCTCTTTTTCAGGTTATAATTTCCAAAATGTTATGTTATTATGATTGATATTTCTTTTGTTTACCCTTACTAAGAATTTGAGCTCACCCTTTAGTATGTTTTCTTTTCCCCAGGCCAGGAAGAAGGGTATTAAGTAAGATATGCTAAAAGAGACTCTAGATATGATAAAATAAAAGGGAGACAATGTAGATGATTTATGAACCAGTTGTTTATGTTTCCCAGTTTCTAAATACACTATACCTATACGGTTCTTTAATGGTTTTGTTATATTTTGTAATAACTGTGCTTAAATTTTGAAGCAATAACAATGTTTGTAAAGTATGGGTCGTTATAATTTTTCTCTACCAACCCCTTCTAAAATATCCTCCCAAATACCTTCAAATAAAACTAGAGGCCTTAATTTTATCTAAAATCCATCCTAAGGATCCCTTTTGATCAAATAAAAAAACAGCACCTGAAGAAGAGGTAATAATTTATCACCTATTTCAATGTTATTTTTTTCTTCCACTTCCTCTTTTTTGTTATTTCCATACCAGAATAATAACTCTAGTAAATTATAAATAATGTGATGTTATTATAAATATGGTAAAACTATATTTATTATTCTATCCATCCTATGAATGACAATGTCACTATACATGCATACGTACGACTTACCGTCTCCACGTTGTGGTGTAGTTTGTTATTCAATAATTCGTTATTTGGATGGGTATAATAATTAGTATAATTTATGTAAATAATAAATATAATATGTTAATTGTTCTATATATATATGATATACCATCCAATTACATATTATTTTACTAATAATATAATGATATTGTCACTCGTGCGTACGTACGGAATACCGTCTCCACGAACACGATGAGATACAGTCCCCATTGTAACCATTTAAGAATAATTTTCATTTTATGATTAAAAAAATGTTAAAGAACTTAATATCATTCTTGATATGAATCAAATAAATCCTATTCATAACAAACATGAATTACATACCAAAACATATAAAGGAAAACGAATCAGTTAACACCCGAAACAATGACACTACTGAAATATTATTAACAATGAAATATTAGATGATCATATATAATGTCATATTTATGTATATGGTTATTGTATAATTAAAAATAATGATTTAAATATTACATATGTGGTTAACATACACTCAACCTAGTAAATTTACTAGGTAAGTGTCAATTTTACAATCTCTTTACTTATCTGAGGTTGTTTATATGTAAGTATCTACTCGGACATCTTTATCATCCACATATATGTTTCTTAAAAATGTATTAAAAAATATTCTTAATATTTTTTATAATATTGTTTAATTTAATTTATACCCTTGTTTTACTTTTTATAAAATGTTTTTAATGGAATCCTTCCATTTTTTTCAATACAATGTACTTTATGACCTTTTTGAAAAATTAAAGAAAAAATGGTTTTTAATGTATACGTCGGGTGCGGACATTTTCTGTTGTTATAACATCTTTGAATCATCCCTTACAAGATTATAAGAATAAATTTAAAAGAAAATTTTTCTTTTCTAATTACATGACATTTAAACTATTTCAATATAGAAAAGGATATTTCTCTCAAATAGTTTTGATTTCATCTATGTCAACATCTTTTGTTGGATTTTACACATGTGGGAAGTTGATTTATTATGATAGAATCTTATATATTGTATTAATGGTCTTTTGATATGTTTGAATGTGGATGTGTTATTTTTATACCATTAATGGTTTATGGTGTAAGTATTTACATTTCATTTGCTAGTTTTAATAAAAATGTTTATATTATGTTTCAACATTTTCATATGAGGAATACACTGACTTAGTAAGTGACGGGTGGATCCCGTTATATCTCCTTGATGCATCGGTAGTTCTCATTAGAGAAACTAGTGTCTTAGTACAATGACTTGACAAAATTTTATTTATAGTCTTGGAACTATGCCTTAACTATGTGGTTATGATGTACGACATTATGCATTCCATCATTATGAAATTATCTATTGATATTACATGTGATTTTTCGACTAGTAGTATATTCATGTGAATAATTAAATGGAATTATTTGATTTATCATTGCCAAATTATGCTGAATTTTATGTTTAAAATTATTTGGTTTTAGTATTATACATTGTCTTAAATTTTTTATTCTTATTTATGATATTTTTTGCTATATTGTTATCCTTATTGAGGATCTGAGATCACCTATTTCTATGTTTTCTTTTTCCCAGGATGCATATAAGTATATTATGATTGACCTGTAGGGATAGTCTTGGGGATATGAAAATGTTCATAGGAGACACAATGTGGTTTTTTTTCTTTACATAATTTAATATAAATTTATGTATTTATCTAGTACATCAAAGGTTACTAAACTGTTTGATCTTTCTGGATTTTATCCCTTGTGATCCTACCAATGTAATGTAATAATGCACTAACTATGGGTAACTAGGGTCGAGGAATTATAGAGATAAATATATTGTATTATGTAAATAGAATCGTACAATGGATGCTTGGGGTGTTATATATGATCTTGAATAACACCATGAAAACTATTAAGAAATGCAACCAAAAATTCATTTTCCAAAGGCACATCATTAAGAGGAATAGTTCCCTTCATTTCAATGATATATGAAATATATATTTCCCCGAAATCTTTAACCAATTTCTCAACTTATTGATATTTTATAACTAGTATGAACTCACTATTATATGAAAATTATAAATCATTCTAGAAATTAAATTTATCATTTTAGGTGAAAAATATTTATTAGCATGATAATCTATAACCCAATACCATCCCAAAATAACATCAAAATTAATAATGGGAAGAAAATATTATTTTCTAAAAAAATATTCACATATTAAAAAGGAAATTTTCTAATAAATCATTGTTTGTTTTTTCATCGACTAATTATTTTTATCTTTTTATTATCCTCCATTTCTTATGGTGATATTTAAATTTTATAAGTAAAGTTTCTAGAAATAAATAATTAAAAATAGTCATTGGAATACTTTTATTAAATGAGAAAGGTAACCACCATTACCTTATTTGAGGTCCACCATTTATCAAGGTAGTAATAGTTACCTTTTTCATACCCTTCAAATTAATATTTTTGTTCTTTCCAACCTTTATACTTATCTTCTGACACATATCTTCATACTGGCCTATATCATTACAAATAAAATATTTCACTTCTTGGAAATCATTTCTCATTTCATTGTAATTTCATGAAATATGTATAAATTTACCACACCTCTAACATTTCCATGATCCTAAAAGAAATTCACTAAAAAATATTTATCACATTTATGAAATGGGAGATGTTTTCTTATAAATTTAATTATTTAATTTTTTCACATTACTTGCTGACATAACAAAATCTTATCCTTGTTATTATGATATATAGAAGAATTAAATAAAACTATATTTTAACCCTTTTATCACATTGTTCAATTTATTCAAATCTCTCTAATTCATAGGTAATAGGTTACATTGTAAAATTACATTCAAACTAGAGTCAGGTATATGAATTTCACATTTATTCTCTATAATTTATTTTCATACCATACTAATCTAAAAAATATATTTTTAAAACACAACTGAGTCCTAATAATTCTTCTTTACTATAGAAATTTTCATTCCATCCTATGTATGAGTACATTTCTATTTTCTTTCAATAATAAACTATTTAAATATCATAACTTCAATTGTATCAATCTTATTATTTTCCTTCATATTATTAATCAATGATCATTATTCACCAACTTCACCTTAATGTAGATAAATATAAAGTGTTTCCTTTTTGTTCCCTTAAAAACTCAAAACATCAAATATTATCTCCAAATCATTTATCTATCCGTCCTCTACCTCTATGTCTAATGTTCTAGAAAATAAAAAAAGGATTATTTCATATGAAATTATATTATATTCACATATTCATATACAAATAATTTTATCACTCTCATGAATGATAACCTCTATTTTTAGACCATTTTAATTATGATAACATTGCAAAAAAATTTATAGATCTAACTCTAACCATTTTGAGTAGCTAATTCAAAAAGATGTTGTCCTCCTATGGTCATCATAAATCATTCATCCTATTATACCATTGAAGAACCATTATAAAGTTTAAATATATTCGACTAAGAAATAGGAAGACCCATAAATTAATAAAACAAATATCCCTAATAATAAAATAATAAATTTTCAACCATAAAATGTCTTTCATTATCTATATCAAATCAATTAAATTTATCTAAACTCTACACAGATGTCAACTATAATATCTCAAGCTTAATCATCCCGTAATTATATTATTTACAACTAAATTTATAGTGCTTATGTTACCATTTCTTTTTTTGGTTTAGTGTTTTATAGAATGAGGAAACCCATCACATAAAAAAGTACATATACGCACACTTTATATTTTTTTCCACAATAAATATACTCTTAGATTTAAAGTACTATTTTAAATATGACACACTTTCTTCATTAAATATGAGTATATATAACTTAAATATTGATCTTACTATAGTTTCAACACATAATTAAAGCCTTAAAATATCATTTGAATTATTGGGATGATAAAAAAGTATCAATAAATAATGTGGAAAAAAATTAAACCAACTAGTCCCTGGAAAACATTGAAATCCATGAAAATATTTCTTTTTTTTATATTTCATGCTTCAAACTTGTAAAAACATCATGTTTTCTAAATTAATAAAACAAAATAAAAATCAAGATTAAAATAAATTGACAAATGATAAAGAAATATGGGGTTGATATACTAATCTCCCATATTTACATGAAATAGAATAACACAATCAGTGAATTAAAATATCATAAAAATTTATGGAATAAATTTACTAGTTTTTTCAGCATAAGAAAAAATTAATGGAATAGGATAGGTAGTTAATTCCAACATCATATCTCTAGATAAAAAGCCATTACCCTATTTATTTTAGATATATTTCATGATCTCACCTGTAATTATATATAGTTTTCAATGAACTTATCATGAATAAAAAACATAGGATATTCCCTTTAAAAATATCATGAGTAAAACTTATAAAATACATTCATTTGAGCCTATAAGCATTAGAACATAATTTTATCACATAACAATAATAAAAAATATAATTTTTTATAACAATTTAATAAGAAAAATTAATTGAAAAATTATTATATGATTTTACTTGATATATCATGGATGGTGGGAATTAATTTTTAATTATTAACAATGTTCATGATGATGGGAAAATTTCTTCCCCTGAAAGGAAAAATAAATTCTTCTTACACTCGTGTAAAAATTAAAAAAATTATATATATGAAATAAATTAAATTATTCAATTTTAATCTTTTATAAAAAATAAATTGAAAGTATAAAATTTCCATAATAAAAAATTAAATATTAATAATGATAACTGTTGAATTAATATATAAAATTAATAGGGATATTTTAAAGGAAAACATAAAAACATTTTATATTATGTTTAAATAAAAAATATCTTACCTTGAGGACTGAAATTTTTCATACATATTATACAATAATGATTAATAAAAATATATTAATTATTTAATTTCATAAAAATCAATTTCATGTTCATTAAATTATTATAATTTCTTTTATATCATTTATTATCATGATTCATGTTTCTAACAAAATCGATGTTGGTCTATTTTAGGTTCATTTTATCAATTATCCCAAACTAACATGGTACATTTTATGTAGTGAGAGGGGTTATAAAAATTTTCAATCATATCTATAATTGAATATATATATTATCTATACCGTTTTAAGAGCATAAATATTTTACAGTTCGGTATTATTTCTGTAATATTTTTAAATAAATAAAAGTGTCTTGATATTATCATTTTAGAAGGATATATATTATGAAAATAATTTATTTTTTATATTATTAATACAATGTAAAAATAATATTTCATGAAAAATTATAATATCATAAATATAATATTTTCTCATTACAAACATTTCTATAACCAACAATGTAAGTCAGTTATAAAAAATGAAACCCACCGTACACAGAGAAGATAGTTCACATATAGAAAATACGATTTCTCATTTTTTAGATGGATGGAAGGGCGGTATATATTAGTTACTCAGTCAACATGATACCATTTAAAAATTTTATTATTCTTCTTAATTATATTATAATCATTTGAAGATATTTTTTGAGGTTTAAGGGGAATTAAACTTGAAAGAACTCAGTTAAGACAACTACCCCTCCATTTGATATCCTCATTTAGGAATATACTTAATCCTTCCCAGAATGATATTTTGGTGAGGCAATAACCTCTATTAAATCTGAAATAGATTTGGGGAAATTCTTTGTAACGATTGGTTATGTGAAGGTTATCATGGTGTGTATATATAATAAGACTGAGGGCTCCTTTTATAGATGAGAGGGGTATAATTTTTGCGATATTCACATTATAATATAAAAGGGGAATTCATTCCTAATTAAAAAATATAAAATATGGATAAAAATTGATAATAGATACAGGTAGGTTTATAAACCCTCTATAAATCCATTTAAAACATTCTATTTTGTTATTTTGAAGAATAAACCATTGATTTAACACTTTTATCCTATTTTAACCATCTTTGTGGTGACTAACATTTACCTTGGTAATTTATTTTTTTGAATAAAAATAAAATAGGACTTATAAAACAATTTGACTTGGATGATTCTAAATTTGTAAAAAAGTGCAGATTAAATATTTATAATTGGTCGAAATTAATTTTAATAAAAGAAATCTTAACTCCAAAAAAAATTATTTATAAATATTTGTGTTTAAAACATAAAAATGAATCGACACCGAAATAATTTTTTATAGATGATTACCAAGATAATTTTTGGTTTGTGTTCAATAAATATTGTGTTATAAAACATTGAAATATATACAAAACCATATTGATCATTGTGGATACTTAATTAAATGATGAGAAAAATAACAGTTTTTATTAGAATAAAATATATATTTGGTTCATAAAAGAAAATCATCAATTTTTAAATCTCATGTATTAATTTAAAATGAATTATATTACTCCTTAAATGAATTTATAGTCATAAAACTTTTTTAAAATCTATATTTTTGGGATTCTTATATCATAAGGAACCCATAAATGTTATATATTTTTTAAAAAAAAATTATCCACCGTTAATTGAAAAAAAAAATCTTTTAGGAAAATAAAAAAAATCATCCTATGATTATTTTTTATACAATCAATCCAAAATAGTTTTATTTCATATAATAAATATTATAAAATTAATATATTTAATTTTTTAAACAAAACTATATTACACATGGAAAATAATCTACTAAAAATAGAAACTACATATTTTACCAAATAAAAATTAATATTTATTTCCATAACATAATAATTTTTTTGTGGTTATAATAATAACTATTAATATCATTTTGTAGACTTAATATGGAAAAATATAAAATTTTCCATTAGAAAAATTCTTGTATTATCATAAGAAGACTCATGTACTCACCAATAAATGTGCGTGCATTGAATAAATGTTCCCCTCAATATTTTGAAACAATTTCAGAATATTTCAAGTGGTTAAAATATGCCCACATAAATGAAACCCTGAATCCTATAGTAGTTAAATAATGGATAAATTCCCTAGATAATATAATCCTCACATTGGGATGTAGTGAGAGAGATAATTTTATCGATTAAATGTATATTCAATAGAGAAATATTGATCAATATAGGTCATTTATTCAAAACACTAAAACAAAGGATAAATTACATGCATTGAATGTAGTGTTTTTTAAAATATATTATATGAAAATTATTTTCCATAAAATTAAAGATATTACTATGAAATAAAATTTATGATTTTAAGGAAAACATTAGTGGAATATGTTTTTGAGTATGATGATTATTTCATAGGGTTAAAAACAACATGTAAGGTAGATATATAATCTTTACCATAGTTTTGATAACTTATTTAATGGAATAATGCAAGTACTTGAAGGGAATTGGTCTCTGCAAAAAAAAATTTATGTAGAGAGATAATGAAGAGTAATATTAACACTGAGAAAGAGTTATTGAGTTATATTATTTTAAAAGGAAATAAATAGAATAATTCTATAGTTTATCTCTAAATAGAGAGACATTTGGATATGTAAATATATGAGTGGTGGAATTTCCAATATGTAATAATTTTTGGAAGAAACACACTAGGTTTTTCATAAAGAGAATGAAAGTTTTCTATATGTGTGGTGATAAAGGATATCCAACTAATGAATATAAAGGATATAGGGAATCTTCCATTGTTCAATTATTTAATAATTAGAAGATGAGACACTATTCCAATAAATTTTTAAAGAATCAATTCAATCTACCTTAGAAGAGGGAAGGGGAGCTTGTATTGGATTATGAGATTACTACATAAGAACATGATGTTCTAATTGATGTTATAACATGTATATTGATCAAAAAATCAATGTTATTTAATTCTTTTTTTAATTATAGATCTATTCAATTTTTAATTTGTTCCATGTTTAAAAATAATATTGAATAATACAATAATAAATTTTGTATTTAACAGTATAAAAACCTATTGAAAAACCTATTGAAATAAGGATATATTTTTTAGTCCCCATCAATATTCTTAGATATTCTATAGATGAAAAATCTATTATTATATATATTTGACTTTTACATAATGTTTGGGAAGGATTTTGTCTCATTTTATAATGAAGGAATTTCATTACAAGATAGGGTGATTAAATTTTTTAAATAGATTCATCAAATACATTTTTTAGATGAGTGACTTTATCTTTTGAGTCTTTTTAGTATCCACCACTACTATCAAAACGTAATGAAATTGTATGAGAAAATTAATAGATATTTATGTTTATAGATCATTAGTATTTCCATAGATTAAATGATGTGAAAATTATAAAATAATCCAAAGATGTATTTCCTGATGAATTACGTTGACATCCATCTGAATGTGAAGTTCAGTTTCCCATTGAACTCATCTCGGATGAAACGTCCATATCCTAACAACCCTATAGAATATCCCCAATGGAAGGATTAGACTTTAAGAATCAACTCCAAGAGTTGTGTGATATGGTATTCACATTTCACATTTTTTCAACTTATGGATACCCTATAATATTTTTAAAATATATAGATGGGTCTACGTGGTTGTGAATCGATTATATAGAAACTAATATAGTCACTATAATTAATAAGTATCATTTAATAATACATAATTACTTGTTTGAAAAATTTATTGTTCCCACTTGTACTCAATAATTGATATTAATTCAAGTTATTATTTTTTAGTATTGAGTAAGTATGATTTAAAAAATAATAGATTTCGCATAACGTATGTATTTTATATGTTTACAGAAATTCCCATTGGATTAACTAATGTACTATCATGCTTTATTTATTTAATGAATAGAGTTTTTAATAAATATACTAATTGAATTTGGGTAATATTTATTAAATATATCATGATACACTCTAAATTATATTAAGAATAATAGAACTAAATATGATTTATATTAGATACTATTAGAGAAAATCAGTTAGGTGGGAAATTTAGTATGTACGAATTCTAGGTTTAATAATTTTATTTTCCCCATATTGTTTGAAAATATGAAATATATATTATCCCATATAAGAAATAGGATTTAAAATAATGTCTAAAACAATTATATAAAACCATTATACATAGTATTATTGGTTTAAAAGGTTAGTGTTGGAATTTAGAAAAAATATTACTATTTTGAAAAACCATTGACCATTTTAACTTTTAAAGGATACCAAATAATATAGAAAAAGAATTTAAGAATCTTTCGTGTAATGAAACATGAAAATGGTCAATTACCTAATATTATTTTTACCATCAATGATGGATGGATTTTTTTATATATAGGGACACTTTGAAGAATGGAAAGGGTGTGTCCTTATGCAACTTGACAGTGATGTTACTTATAGATTAAGGAAATTAATGATCCATGAAAAAACTATCAAACTAATGATCTAGAGTTAGAAGATTTATTTTTTGTAAATATGATATATATATATATATACGACCTCTATGGTGAAGGATGTGATATATATATAGATTATAAGAGTTTAAAGTAAATATTTATATAGAAGATCTCAACATTAGATAATTGATATATCCAAAACCAATTATGGACTATAATTACTCGTTACACTACCACCCAAATAAGGAGAAAATATTTCATGTGCATTGAGTTGAAAAAATCATGATATTCTACCCGGTATGAATATAATGGATGATTTACTATTCATGAATTTAGTATTTTCAGATAAGGATGTCATCAGGGAAGAGGAAAAATCATTCAACTTCAAAGTGATTTCCTAAACATAATTATTTGATAATATTAAAAATACATATAAGATGTTATGTAAATATAAAATACTATTAAATCCATGAATGATGACAGTCTTCTGGAAAACATATGTGAGGATACATTTTTTATGTTTAGAATGAGACTATGTTATTCATTAGTACCCAAGATAAATAAGGAATTAAAAAATGAATCCCATAACTCATATTTTTCTACACCATTATAATAGCAATATGAATAGGGATTTGAGAGAACCTTTTATATTGGACAAAAAGAAGAAAGAAATTATTGACCATATGTCAGGATGACTTGTTTACTAACATGAAAAGGATTCAATAAAAAATAGAAAGGGTCTCTGGAAAAATCCCCATATACCATTGTGGATGTGAGACAATATTATTGTATACCTTATAAGTTCACATCCCAATACATATAACATGACTGCTTTTGTATGGGTTTCTATGGATTGATTTAATAAGTATCTATATTTCATATAAATATAGTAGAATATACCCCTTATTCACCTTGAATAGATCAATATCATTGAATTTATAGAACTATATCGTCCACTTATCTCAGTTATATGTAATCGTAAGCCACATTTTTCATCAACATTTTCATGTATTATTTATAAATCTCTAAACACTGAGATACTTTAGATCTTTTCAAATCATTATAAAATTGATGGGCTATTAGAAAGGACTATCTAAAGATTAGAAGTCACATTTGGAACATTGTCACATTACATCCAAGGAAAATGTGACTAGTATATACCTTTGGTTGAAATTTTATATAACAATATTTTCCATTCAAGATTAAAAATGGTACCATATAAATCAATGTATTTTAAAATATGTCACACTCAAACTTTTTGGGATGATGTTTGATATAGAAAAGTAATTGTTCCAAAAATGATTGAGGATCCACTTGAGAAAGATCGAGTAATCCAAAAAGAAATCATGGAAGCTCAGAGAAGACATAATTTCTTTAATGATAATTAGGGTAAGGAATTATATTTTCACATCAGGGTAAACACTTCATCAAGGAATCTCCATGGAAGGGAGTTGTAAGGTTTTAGGAGGGGGATCTATATCAAAGGTAAATTTATCTGTTTGAGAATTTAAAGAGGATTCGTGGTATTAATTACTATTTAGATAATTCACTAGCCTCTCTAAATATAATTCCATCTTCCATGATTCCTTATCTTAGAAGTATATTCTAGACCTTATACACATACTCATAACTAAGGAAATAGGGTTAGATCATAACTAGTCTTATAATGAAGTGATTTTTCATATTACTAATACCAAATTTAAAGTGTTCTGGGATCATATAAAATTATTATTGAATGTATTTTGGAGTTATAACATGTTATAATAATAAATGTGAGATCATAAGTGTGAAATAAAGAATTATTAACCACATTTTATATGGATTAATATATATGAAAAAAATTCATAGAGAAGATTTTTATGGGGGGTATAAAGCATAAAATTCAATTATAGTAAATTAACCCTTAATAAATAAAATTATTACAAAATTAACATTATTAAATTTTATTATAACAATACTACATAAAAAATATTAACTTGACTATTAACACTACAAATTGTATCTTTTAAATAAAAACCTTCTAGGAAATTACTATAATCCTAAACACTAGGCGATTTTACATTAAAATGATTGAAAAGTATATGAGAAACATTTCCATTGTGAATAAAACAATAAGACATGGAATATACATTTTTAATAACTAATTTAAGGGTATGGATGATTTTAGATATCATAATGATGATTATAAATTTGGATAAATATGAGCATTGGAATCAAACCATTGGGTATTCAGCAGTTAAAATATAAACATCCCTATATGATAATTGTAATAGTAATAGGAATTTTATATATATAAGTATATAATACAATACATAATATCTTTCTATAAGAATATAATAATTATTAATAACATATATTATTAAATGAATAATAATATAATTTCCCACATATTCCATATAATAAAGAAAAGTTTAATAAAGAATAGTTAATACATATTTTATATATAATGCATGGTTTTAATATAGAAAAATAATTTTAATTAAAAAATATATATATTATATATAGGAACTTATTTTCATAAAATGGACATAAAATTTATAACCATCAAATAAAAATACGTAAAATATGACTTTTTCATAAATTTCTATGGTAGTTGAATTTTTCGTTAAATAGTAAAATACATCCGGGATGTATAGTAAGTAATACGACCTTATAATTTCATTATAAAATGTGGATATATAATGTATTTATAGACAATAAATAATAATATTATGGAAAATAATATATTTTATAACAATATATTTAAATTTATAAACCTATATTGATGTTTTAAAATCCTAAATAATATTTTATGATTCTAAAAACAATTCTTTATGAATAAATACATTTTTCATAAACAAAATAATATGGTTTAAAGAAGTTTGGTATAAAGAATTTTTAATGTCATAAAACCTTCCCAAAATATCAAATATAAATTTTTAAAACAATCATATGGCTAATAATTTTCACCTTCGCAAAAACCTAAATTCTATCATTTATGTTTAGAAATTAATAAAATGTTCCCCTAATTTTTCTGTAAATGATGTCCCATTGTACCATTCCACTCAACTGAAAAATATTATCATAGTTTTTATCTCATTGTCCGTCTCAAAGTGATTTTGGAAGGTGATTATTTTGAAAAGATTTCAAAACATTATCTTTATTTCCCTCTCAATTTTTTCTATATTAAATTTTCATAAGATATTTAGTAGGGTAATGGTTCATAAACTCTTATCCACATTTATCATTTTATTCTCCGAACTATAAGGATCTAAAGATTTCTCTCTCAATATTTTGTAATATAAAAAGTTATGAATGATTTTTTATACCATTATCTTTTTTCACTTTCGAAATTCAATCTAATATATCTACATTTCCATTTGTTTTGATATGATGTTTTATTTTTATTAAAACATGATTATATTTTGGATAAGAAAGTACCATTTATTATTAATATACCAACTTCATGAGAAACTAAATTTCTATAAAATTTATTTTTATTACAAGATACTACTGTTTGGTCCTTTTATTGGTCTCTAAATATGGTATTCCATGATACTTATTTACACCCCAATATAATGAAACATCCCACCTAGTATGAAAATTGTCATTAATTCATTACATTGCAGTGTTAATATCTAAGAAATTATACTATATTTGTAGATAATGTCCTTGATATAAATGTAATTCAATTTAATATGGAAATATTGGAAATCCATATACCCATTACTTTTATAAGAACTCATGTTAATTATAAAGATATGTGTATATAGATTGTTCCTTTTAATAAATTAGGTTGTGTTTTGTTATCCAATCTTTTTCATCTTATATATACAATTAATTTATAATGTGATGGGTGGAGCCAAGAATATTTCATACCCTCTATGTATTAATAGGTCCCTTGAGACAAACAATGTTTGGCATTTGGTGTATTCCTTGACAATTTATGTATGATGTATTGGCATGGGATATTGAAGGATTGTTTATTATGTGATGTATTATGAATTCCATCACTATAAAATCATTTATTTGAATACAATGAATTATTAATTTTCCATTGTTATGTTATCCATAGATATACTTTATTCTGATGATAGAAATTATATAATGTTGTTTGATTAATATTTATTCATACAATATTATTTATGAATTTTTTATTTCACAATTTAATTCTCTATATGGACCCCCTAACTGATCATTTTATCGTAACCTTTATTTGGTTTACCTCTTCCCCCAATGACCCAAATAGAGTACTATGAATGGTCTAAGCATATTATTGAAAAAACAATAATGTATTAATTGATTTTTTTAATTTTTTTATGTTTTGAAATGTAATTTAAGGACCATGAATATATCTATCTTCTTAAAACTAATAAACTATTGACTGAATTATAATGTGAACCCTTATATTCTCTACTAATTAAACAAAATAATTTATGGGTTAATGTTATTGGAGTTGATGTTGTTACATTTTTAGAATGAATTTTTTTTTACTATTTACAATATGGCTAGAATAAATTTAATTGATATTATTTTCCAAATAATTTATTAGAAGGTTGTTGTTCAGTTGTATGTATATATTCAGAATATATCCTCACTAATTCTTGACATGAATGTTAGCCCTTATGAAATCTGGTTTTTGAGTAAATTAAATATGAAACATATTATAATATCTTATCGGTAATGTTATATTTAAAATAATTATGTATATCAAGGTAATTATGAATATGTAATTGGTGAAATAGTATTACTTAGTTTTCCTACAATGATCATTGGTAGTGATGATTTAATAAAATGATTAAGAAAAATGTTAAAATATCTTACATGAAGGTTATGTATCAAAAAATACTAATATAATTTTCTATCAATCTAAAATAGTAAATTAAATATTTCAGGATAATTTTTCAATACATATAAACCATATTAACAAGGAAGATTATTATGTTCAATCACATGTTTATAATTAATTTGATCAAAATTAGTTATCAACTTAATATTGAAAATAAAATAGGAAATAAAAAATTGATGAGTCGGAGATACTTGGTGATAAAGTAAATTCCATACAAATATGAAGGATTTAGATTAATATAAATATAATATTCGTATCATAAGTGGAACTAAAATCCATTTTATGAGAATTACAATGTGATTCCTGGGTTAAGGTGATAATCAATAAATAAGACAAAATTGTAAAATATCATACATTATAGCTGGTTAATGGACACATGGATATAACAAGATTCATATAAAAATGGATATCAAAGAAAAAAAATTAAAAATGTATTGTTTTGAGAAAAGTATTTCTTTTATGTAAATTGTATATATAAATAGAGGGAATTAATGTTAATGGGATTCAAAATACCTGAAAAATCTATATGTTTTCAAAAATATTATTTTTAAGGTAAAATTATAGTTTTGAATTTATGTGATAATTAGATGGATTTTGGTGAAAATTATATTTTTAGAATAATAATTTCCATTCGACTATGAAATCTATTTTTTTTTTTAAAGAATTCCTTCTTCAAATAAAAATAATTAATTCATCCAAAAAAATAATTTAAGTGTAGATTAATATTTTACAATTATTTACATTATCCCCAACATTTAAACATTCTATCATAGAAATATTAACAATAATCATATGAATTAGGAAAATACACAAATATAAACATGGAAAATAATGGAAGAATACAATTGTGGTTCTAAAAAAATCATATCAAGTGAAAAGTAAATAATTTAACCTAGGAAAGAGAATGTAATTTAATTGGTTTTAATAATAGAATATTATATCTAAGGGAAATAAAATATTTTACAACGAATACTTTTTCTACACCATTCATTTCAACATTTTATATTTATGATACATAGATCATAGTGGAACATAAACATTAAATTAATTAAAAATACCTAAGAAAAACAATTATCAGTATTTAATTATTCTATGTCTCACTAAAAATGAAATCTAAGATATTAATATATAAAAAATGAAATAAGGGCACATGAAAATACATAAACTATATATGAATATAATTATACAAATATCAACCCATTTTATCTATCTAACTATATATACTAACCATCCATAAATAATGTACACTTATAGAGTCATAGTCTAATTCCATTAAAAATAAAATAAATTAACTCTTATTATATATTACATGAATATCCTGAAATATTCATACCCATAAAATATATCCACATTTTACCTCTATGATATCACATTACCCTTAACATCCATGAAATTATAATAAAAGAATAAATAATTAAAATATTAAGCAAATCAATTAACTAATATTAATGAAATGTCTCCTAAGAAAAAATTTATAGATAAAAATCTTTCCATGATTTCTATATAAATCCTTAATTCCATTCAATTATTTTCCAAAAAATTTTGTACTAACCATTAAATATCTATATAAAAATAAAATATAAAATTTCATGATCACGTGTCTCTATGTATTAATAAATAAGGAATATAATTTATTAAACTCCTAGAGTGGTCTATAACCTTCCATATACTTGATTCTACATACACAATTTCTATAATATCCTACATATGTTCATCCTTGGGTATTTATTAAATTAATTCCTTTTTAAATAATTTAATAAATTCATTACAATATAACTTATATTTGTCACCATAAAAAATTCTCCTCCATTGAAAATCCTCCAATCAAAGAAAAGGCTACTTCAAATTGATTTTATATTCTCACCAAATAAAGATGTTTTCCTATAGAAATTTATCAATTTCTTGACCTCATATTCTTATAAAAATTATTAACCCTCCATATGAATAAAAACTAATTAAGAGTATATTTCAAGACTATATATATGAACACTAGAGCCTTAATTTCAGAAAATACCCTAATAAAAACCTTTTAAAATAAAATCAAAATATGAAAAAACATCAATATAATTAATAAATCTAAATAACTCACCATTAAATATTTGAAAATAATATAAATATATATATCCATAAATACATTTTCAAATATAATTTCTATAACTAAATTAATATAAAGTTAAATCTTTTATCATAACCACTTCACCGCACCACTTCAATTATTAAGGGATAAATTCATAGTACCTTCTCAGAAAACATTAAATAAACCGCCTTAAATACACACCATCATATAAAATAAAGAATAGTAATTGTATTCTACCAATGAGATAACATATAAAAAATTAAATCATTATAAATTATGTTAAATATATATGATACTTGATCAATTACGTATATTTAAACTATATGAAAAATCAACCCATATATTAGGTATTGTTAGAATAAAATTGACGTTCTTTATCTTAATCTGTAATATTCTAATATCTTATTTTGATTTATATGTTATACATTAAATTTTAGTGTTAGTTATACCATTACCTTACCATCTAGACATGACCTCACCAGTACCAACTCTTAACTCTATCCTATGAATACCTCTCTCAAATACTATTCTTTCATGAACATTTTCCACAAATACCCCTCCTATGACCAACAATGTAATAAATAATGAACCCCCTAAGTGTACAACTAATAAATAATGTGTTTATGAATATAAATGAATGTAAAAAATCACTTTTTTATATTTCATTATCCTTATAATATAAAATTAAAAATTTCCATACCATTATATATTCCACATATGATTAATGAAATAAACAGAAAAATATTTCACTCATTAAAATACCATAAACCCTCCCAATATTACTATTATACATTAATACACCCTTATAAACTACCCCTTCAATTATATAACTCAACACCAAAATATAAAAGATTAGTATCGAAAACAAAAAAGTATTATTCAATAAAACATAATAATCCCCATAGAGAGGTGATAACTAAATCTTCAGTGTGATCATTTCTTGAAAACTAGAAAATGTCATGTATAAATAATATACAAAATATGATATGTTTGAAAAACTTAATAATGAATAATAATAACATGGGATTTTCATTACAAATTTCACCCAATTTTAACATAACATCAAAAAACCTCATATCACTATTCATTGTTTGATAATAATTTAATATTTTCAAGTAAAAAATATCATAAAAACACAAAAAATAATTTATATATATCAAAAAATAATATTAGAAACAATATATATATAAATACAAACATAAATAAAAACATATACCCAAATCTAGTAAGAACTCTTAGTTTCTAGGATTGATCATGCTCCTCCAAATCATTTAGATAACTGTGAGAAAGTGACTCATCAGTAATTGATATAGTGGATGGTAAAAAAATTAACAAAAAATAATTAAAATAAACCAAAAACCAATAGTAATTATCATATAATTTGAAAATAAATAAATATACCTGAATCATTATTAATGAAATTACCATTCAGATTATCTAGAATTATAAAACTTTTCTTGAATTCCTAAATTCATAATAGTTAATAGAACTATACAAAATTTATCACACTACCATTATAAAATCCATTTTATATTTATAAACCCATAATCCTTCAATATGAAATTCATTTTCAATAATTCATTATTTTTTAAGAACATACTATATTTATAATCACATCCATAATCTTCATTATCGATTTCCATCTACATTTTTCATGCTATTTATCAAAATACATCCCCAAATAATCATTTAAAAAAACCATACCTATTCAAAATAGAGGTATAATTTTTTAACTAAAGTGTTCCATATAATTTAACCAAAAAAAGTGTAATAATATAAAGGTGAAGAAATTATATGGTAAATATAGTTTAACACAACATGTGTGCTCTTTTGGTATAATATCGCACATATTATGAATGACCCCCTTATAATTTTTGGTATTAAATATCAATAATTTTAGAATGTTTTTTGATATTTATACTAATTTGGCATAAACACATGTAAAATATATTAACTCAATAATAATTTAAACGATTCCAATGGATAAAATTTTAAAGAGTGGAATAATATCCATGAATAAATGAAACACCATAAGGAAAATACTGAAAAATGTTAAAATTGAAATTTTAACCCACACCATAAGGACGAATAATAACTTTATATCAAACCCCCATAATCTAAATTATTAGATTTGAATATATAAAAATGTTTTAATAATTTATTATATTGATTTAACATATCTTATTTAATTGTAATATATTACATCTAAAAAGGAATTAAAATCCCCTAAAATAACATACCCCAAGATAATTCTCCACTACCACCCCTTGTCACCATAAACACCAGAATGGAGGATAACTTATAAATATATAGTGGAATCTAAATTAATTCTTGGGAAAGAAATACTAATTTTATAGTAGAAGAATCACCAAAAACCATAATTATATATAAATATTCACCTCTAATACTAAATTCTATTAATATATCTAACTCTTGCATTAAATTATTTAATTTCAAAGATAATGGAGTTGAATTATTAAATAATTAAATCATAAAACGTTTCACTTTACATTTAAAATTTCCTTCAACATTTATTATTTTAATATATATATATATATTATAATTCTATATAAGAAATTATGATTATATAAATAAACTTCTATTTATATATAATATTTAAAACAAACCTATTTTATCATTAATATATTCCATTTTTCAATATTAATCTATTAAAAAAATATAATATATACATTTTTTGTCTAAAATTGTTTCACTTTTAACATGTCATATATACAAAATTTAGTATTAATTACTAAATAATTATTATTATTAATATGTGATATATTAAAACCATCCAAATTTATTATTTCCATCATAACAAAATATTTGAAACCATAAATTTAAAATTTATAAGCAATATTGATATCAATAATAATTTGATCAATTATAAAAATTATCTTAACACCCCATTCCCTCCTAAAATTGGATAAAAGAGTTGAGGATAAGAACCAATAGAATATAGACAGATTTAGTGGGGCAATTACTCTTAATATATAAAAACTAAATAATTAATACCACTATATGGTCCCAAAATGTTAAATGAGAATAAATTTAAAATGAATCATAAATAGAAAACCATAAATAAACTATAAATACTATAATACATCTTAATAAATCTTGAAATCCTTCTCATATGCTATTGTTCCTCTATAATTTATTACCCTATACCCAATAAAAACATCAAAACCTCTAATGTAAGATCATAAAAAACATATAAACATATATAGATGAGTGAGAAATATGTATATAGTAGTATTATTTCATGGAAACTAAGTAGTGTTAATGTGATAAAATATAATAAAACAAATAATTATTAAATACGAAATCGTAAATAATTATCAAATAGGAATATTAATATTACTTTAAAAAAAATTCAATAAAACCACCACCTAATTTCAATTTAAATTCATCTTTCTATTCTCATTATAATGTCACCAAATAACAAAATATATTATAAACACTAAAAATGATTTAAGAAATATAAATCATTGACTATAGATTCAAAATCCATATAAAATATGAGTGTTAATATTAAATTAACACAATTTTAATAAAAACCCACTAAATTCAAAAGAAATTAACCTTTCCATTCTCATTATAAAGTCATCAAATAAAAAAATATCATACACACACAAAAAAAAATTATTCAAAAAATAGAAATCATCAATTTTAGAATCAACATCCATATCAAAATCAATAATAAAAAAATCATCGGACCAAATACAATGATCGGTTATATTATTAGTTAGGAGACCACTTAACTCATCCATGTTACTAACATTAGGATGTTGGATTCTCACTAACTAATCTAGAGGAGGGTCTACATAATATAATAATAAAAACCAATGTAAAATTTAAACTATCATTAATTATCATATGATTTGATAATAACCAAAATTGGTATCACATTCATTCATCAAATTACTCGTATAATTAACAAAAAATATCCAAAATATAATTAATTACAGAATTATTTTGAATAAATTGGGTTTTAAAATAATTTATCATACTGCCCTAAAATAAATAAAACATAAATTTTAAAATTTTTATACATACATATATACTATATTTTAATATTTAATAACTCTATAGAATTTTAAAATATTCAAGAAAAACATAAATTACAATTATTAATGTATTTTATCCACAATTTTATGTCATTGATAAATATCCAATCTCAAATATTTATTTCAAGAGAAGACATATATCAAAAAATTATTAAAAGTATCTTAATAAGCTTGTTCTTTCAAATCTGTACCATTATAACATCACATGTATCAAAGACAAGGGAATAATATGATAAAAACTATTTTTCGTGTCATTGTACAATTATGGAATGTCACTATGTGTAAATGTCATGAACTCATTATAAATATTAATATCTGTCCACTATAAGTTAAAAATGTGGAATGATTTCCTTGTAAATTTAAAACTAAAATTTGTAGAATAATATAACACATGGATTGTTTTTGTGAGGCCAAGTTAAAGTATAAACAAATTTGAAATTGTTTCCAAATAAAAATTTCATTCCATCATGATAAAACTTTGAAGTAGATAAATATAATATTCATCCATCACACCCAAGGAGAAGTAGCATAAAATCCCATCATCGATTAACAAACTATATAATTAAAAGAATATTGTTGAAAATTTATTTATAAATAATGTAATAAATGTAACAATGATTAATCTTGGAAAATATATTAATTATATAAGGAAATGAGAAGCCCTGAAAAGCCCTTACCTAATAAATATGCTTCCCCATCACATTGATAACTTTTCTACTTTATAATTGAGAATCACTGTTTAAAAGAGATTGATATCAAGAAAAAGAATAGAAATATAGAGTTATTATAAGGGGATATGTAACTAAAATCCCTACCTATATAAGGAATTACATATACTTGAATAATTTTCCAAAATATTACTATCTCACCCATATAATTTCCAGATTATTGTTTAATATAGTTGATTTATTATATAATCATCTAGAAAAATATTATCCTTTCATTCCAAAATTACTGATCCAACATTTAAATTACTATATCACTTTTATAAGCTATTATATATAATGTATATGGATTAACAAAATAAATTTTCATTATTTTTTAAAAAAAATTGTAATGCATCATTTTTTATTATAAATATATTTTGATTTAAAATATTCATCTACTAAATATAATTTTACTTCCATTAAAATTTAATATTTTATTTGTACAACATTGATAATTATTTACAAAAATAGAAATGTTTTTCAAAGTTATATATATAATAACCAAATATTTTTATTATTTAAAAAATAATTCTAGAAAAATATTGAAAACACATATTTACAATTTTTAAAATTTGATAATATTAAAATTAAATTTTCATTACATTTGAAAAAACATAATAAAAATAATTTTACCAAGTTAATTGTCATATATCTTAAAAAATTTAGAACAATAAAAAACATTAGATAATATGTATATCATATTATAATTTTCAAAAAAATCACAAAATAATAATACAAAATAATATTAATATAATATGATATAAATTAATTAACCATAACTATAAATATACTATAAACATGAAATATAATATATAATAATCACAAAAGATATATTTTGTTTAAATTAATATATATATATATAACAACAATTCAATATTATGCACACAAATATAAATTATTATATCAATATTCGTTAAATATTTCCATGAATTATATAACAATTATAAAGACCTAGGTTTTCCAAGACCCTTTTCATTTGGGAAAGTTGGGGATATTGAGGAAGAGTTCTAAAAGAGTCCACGGGTTGATGATTGAGTTATATTATTGGATGTTAGAGTGGTTGTGTTAAACCCAAATTTTAATGGTGTTTCAACGGTTTGGGAGGTCATAACCCTTCTCTTTAGGGGATTATGCAAGGCTATAGAAACATTAACAATGCATCGTGTGGTTCTCTTCCAAAGAGTTTATGAATCTAGAATATTACATAACCACATACCATTTTTTTCATGAACCTCAATAACTCATTAGATTAATAGGGTAGTATAATAAGATTATGTGGGTGAAAGGTTCCATTAAAGTGCACTACACCATGATAAATTAACAAGACTTGTTCCAAATAACAAATATTAATATTTATTATAAATATTATCCTTTTTATATTATTTAATTATTTTATTTATCTCTCAAACCCAAGGAAATTAAAGACTCGATATTTGTGATCATTTACACTTGTAGTGGATCCAACATAATAACATTTAATTGATAATCTATTCATGATTTAAGATACTTTTTTCTTTCTAACTATATATTCTCTTCCTATCTTTCCCTTGTAATCTTTATTTTATTTCTTCTTATAAATCCAATGTAGACGGATTTGGTTAGAATTTAGTGGTTTTTATCAATATCATAAATGATTGATTTCTTTTATATGTTCTTTAAGGAACTCTTTTGTGTTTGGAGGAATGTGATCATTTCTCTCTCGTCATTCTAATATAACAATTATAGAAGATTCATTTGAGGTATGGGCTTAATGGATTCCATTATATTGTTTTTGTGGAACATTGAATTATAATGATTTGGTTTTCTTTGAGGAAAAATATGAATTAACCTAATAATATAGTAAAATCACTAAGAATTATAAATATGGGAAGAATTACTTTATGTGTTTTAATTATTATTTTAATATTTTGTTTTGAAATTAATTTCCTTCCATTTTTTCGTATATTATTATTTTTGGGATATTGGTGTGTTACCATGTTAGTGGTTTTCAATTTCACATTAATAAATGGTAAAGATTCTTTTTAATAGGAAAATAAAGAAAATATTAAATAAGGGATTCTTCATTTATATTTATCACAAATATATATTTTTTATTTAATTTTGTCATTATTTAAATAGATTTTATTGTTATTGTTTTTTATATTATTTTATTTTAAATTTATTGATTATTAATGTGATATAATTGTTAAGGATTTTCTAAATATTATATTATTTGTTTAATAATATAAATATGAAAAAAAAGAAATATTTTAAATTTATAACATGAAAATGGTTTATTCTATGATTGGTTTTTTAAATAAATTATATTTTTATTAAATATTTAGTTTTACATTCTGTAATGTTGTAGTTATTATTCTCACAAATGTGTTTATTGTAATTATTGAAAAAAATTTATTGTATATATTATCTTATCAGTGAACCTATTTTTATTAATTATAACACCCACGGAGTTTAAAAAAGGAATTTGTGATTTATAGTTTACAATACACACAACAACATGCTTAAAAGAAGAGTGACCTAATCTTATTTTAAAAATTATTATTACAACCAAACAATTAAATTGGACTGTAAGAATTGAAATAAATAATTTTTGATATAAATATATATATATTTCATTAGAAATTTAAGTTTATTTTTAATTTTTTATAACATAATCAATCAATTTTTTGAATGTTAATTTCATTCATAAAAAATATGTTTCTTCATAAATGATGATTATTAATTTTTTTAGGAAAATAATACAATTAATATTTATACAATTTAGAAAAAATTTCTAAGAAAACAAAATTTAAATTTTAAATCATAATATGAATATTTAATTATGGTGAAATAGTGGGTTTTCAGTAAAATATTGAATTTTCCGTGAATAGTAACAAATACTGATTGTTATTAAAAAAGTAATTTATTTTTAATAAATTATGTAATTTAAAATTATCATTATTTAATATGATTTTAATTAAAATAATAATTAGTTATTTATATTTAATCCACTTAATTACATTTGAATCGTCGTTATATTGAATATTAGTATAACATTATTTTTTATGTTTAAAATGCCGTTTTTCATAAAAATATTTTAAAGTCCATAAGGTTTCTCTATTTTAAATAATAAAAATAATACATAATAAGGAATTATTTAAATTAAATTTATATATTATATATATAAATATTATTATAAATTCATAAAAATGTTATTAATAGATGGAGAGTTCATATAAAATCATTTTTTTCTTGCAAAATACACTTCTTGAAAAATTTATTTTTCATCGAATCTGTGGGATTTATTTTAAATTAAAAAAATGCACTTATTAGAATTTTTTTTGGTAAAATATATTTCATATTTTTAATTAGATAATTTATAAAATATAATTTCGTGCAATGAATTTTTTTTTCATAATGAATAGTGTTAAAATAAAAATATTCTACACCAGATAAGGCTAAATCGAGTTTACTGTGGTATTAATCAAAAATGATAAGAGTAAAAATTACATAGAATCTTCTTAAATTCATATTTTATCGACATATTTAGAAACTTATTACATTAGGATCTATTTTTTATGTTCTTTTGGAATACTATTTTATAATAGTGTCCAATATATTTTTTTAAGTACAAAAAAAGAAAATGTGTCATACTCTTGCTTTTAAGTCTCAATTATGTGTTAATAAAGGTTAAAACAAATGTGTCTATTAATATTGATAGAATTTTGAGTTTAATTAAATTAATTACATAAGTTTAATTTTTTTATTATTTATATATTTACTTTAAATGCTTAAAAACACCAATTAAGTATTTATTTAATTAATAGAAGAATAAAATAAATGATACAGAAATATTTAAAGTAAAATTAATTGAATGAATTATTTAATTAATTGAATATATTAGATATATATATATATATAATTATATATAATTTTTAAATATTATATTCTAATTCATTTTTTGTTTCTATGGTTTTCAACATCAAACGAAAAAAATAGTTTAAAAATTGACATTCATGTTATTTTAAAATAAATAATATTTTATAAAATGATTTAAAATTACAAAGAAATCACATTAAAAGTTATTGAAAATTGTATAAAAATATAAATAATGGTAAATTAATGGAGCAATTTTATTTTTAAAAAAATTATATTCACCCCTAAATAGTAAAAAACATTGTTACCATAGTAAAGGTAAAAACGGGGTTTTTTGCATTCCATAAATTTGTGTAAAAATTAATTTTCAAACTCATTGTTTTTTTAATTGGATTTAATATTTATATCTAGTAGTTAAAAATTATCTATTAAGTATTATTTTATTTCTAGACTTAAATGAAAAATTACTAAGATAAAAAAGGCTAGTCAATAGAGTGAATTCTAAAATAGTAAACGTAAGAAAACATAGAAGTTATGGAACTCCATGTTTTAAACATGTTTATTATACTAGAGTACTGGTATTAAAATACATTCCATACACTCAATTATGTTTCAAATTGTAGTTAATTATAGTGAGAGTGACTTCGAATTGTTGAATAGTTTTTCATATTTAAAAAAATAACCTCCTCCTCCATTATAGAATGGAACTCCCTCCCATCACTTATTCACACATATAAATCCATTTTTCTTGAACAAAACGCACATAAATATTTCCAAAAGACCCTTATAAGAATTATATATCTACTTTTATTCCAAAAAAACCAACCCTAGGGTCCTTATTAAGATATCCAAGGGATGTTTTCCTAAGTGACTGTAATCATCTTGACGAAACTCCATCTTTTTCAGTGTACTTGTACAACCATCAATTATAAAATTAAAATTTCTATATAATAACACCATTAAATACATATATTTATATTTTTATATATTTTGGAATATGTTATATTCTTGTGCACTTACATCAAATGGGAAACGAATCTGTCGATCATGTGTACAGAAGACTATAGCCTCACAAATAGATGTAATTTTTTTCCATCACCAATTATTATAGGATGGTTTTATGATGTATTTAAATTATATATATGATATTTATAATATAATTATACCTATATAATTTTTTTATCACATATACCTTCTTAAATTCCATTTCTTGGTGGATACTATAACATCAATCGAGTGTATGGTGGACTACCGCCTCCAAAAATGTTATGATTCCTCTTTAAAAAATGTTATACCTGGAAGGTAAAAAGAATAAATTTAATGGAAATATATAATATATATTTCACTATATTTATTTTAATGAAAAAATTATCATTCTGAACATATAATATACCATTTTATTTCTTACCTTTCCACTCATTAAAAAATGATGACGTCGTTCTTGCATAATCGTGGACTACTACATCCACATAGAAATGTGACTATTTTTCATAAACACACCAAATGTATGATATATATAAGATTATCTAATGAAATAATGTTATATTTAGTATAAAATTACCATTCTATAAAGGTAAATTAATACTTTCTTTTTTCTATAATGGTCATGAAAAAATTGAAATGCTACTAATGGGTACGTATGACATACCTCAAATATGATTGAATCATAATTCATTTTTCATAAAAAAAACTATAATTATTTTGTTTTAAAGTATATTTTATTTATGAAAATTATAATTATTCAATGACTATTATTTTTTTGTGATGGAATAAGATCCTCTTTGACCATATTCAACCCACTAAAGTAATTATTATCACATAAGCTAAATATCATCACAAAATCACATGTAAAATTAATTGATTTTGTAACCATATATAAAACGATAATAATTGAAACAGTAGGACTAATAAACTTTAAATTTTTTTAAAAAAAATTAAAAAATTAATATATGTATATTATTTATGAATATAATGAATGTATGTGATGAGTTAGACTCATATTAAAGGACTTCATCACAATTTCAATTTGTTGAGTCATATTTTGATGTTTTTCACCAAAAATATTTTATGACGTGTATATAATACCCTCATTAAAATGATATTTCATTAATTTATATATTATAAAGATATTTAGTGAATTTTAGATTATATTCTTTCAGGGGTATTACGATTAATCATTTTCCAAAGTGGTAAAGGGGTTGCATTATTTTAAAAAAATATTTTTTTAATCATTTATTTTATTTAATATTTTCATCCATTACCATGTATTTAGAATTATTTTATGGATGGTATAATTTGAATATTAAATATTTATACATTATATTTTATGTATCATTTATAGTTTTTCAAAGGTCATAAAAAGGAATATTTGTAAAGGTTTTATATATAATGTTTTGACAAAAAGACAAATGAAATGTTCTGTTTTAACATATACGGAAACAATAACTTTTACAACCACCATAACAGTAATTTTATTTATTTATTCCATTGGAAGGGGTATTTTTTTCTTCAAAAAATATCTTCTACTTTTTATGTTTTTTGATATTAAAAATGGGTTTTAATTTAATGTGTATTTTGATATCCGAAAGAATTTTTCATATGGTTTCAAAAGTATTTATCAATGGGTAATAAAATAAAAATTTTATAGAATAAAATTATTTTTTCATGATATGGTACATGAGAATTATATGGATAATGGTTTATCTAGATACAGATTTTATAATGGGTTAATCCCCATTATAGCTCATGGGTGATACCAATATAGCTTTCAAGAAGGTTGAGACTCATTATAGCTCATGAAAAATGAGTGATAATGATATATATTATATAAAGGGTGAGAATAATTAAATATATCAATAAATTAGATAATTATTATGTTCTCCAGAGAATTATAATGGAATTCGTTCATATGATTATTCCATTTGCAATGGTTTTGAACGTTTTTTATAATTATGATGATTTTCAATGGTTTTGAAAGTGTTTTATTAGATTTATACAGGTTTTAAAGGTTTTAATTTAAAAAATTGTGTTGTTTTTTTCATACAAAAATTTATTGTTTCATACCCAAAAATAATTATTTGAATGTAGAGGTAAATATTAAATGGGTTTTCATGATTTTCACTAGACTAATTGATCTTTTATTTTCATGCCCCTTACAGAACTTTTTTTCTCATCCCATGTTTTAATAATTTTACACATGATTTAAGGATAGTAATAATAAGGATTAAATAAGGTTGAATTTCATGAATATTTTTCAATAAAATAAATCGTGGTTTATTTTAATAGTTTTTAATTGTGGAAAATGGATAATAATTTGTATTTCCCACAATATATATATATGGGTTGTTATATAGGTGTTATGAACTTACCCCCTAAAACCATAATCCTAACATATCATCTATAATGTAAAAAAGTGAATTCTTATTTGAAGTCACCCGAATATGGAATTTTATGGTTGGGTCTTTACATTAAAATAATTATAGTATAGATGACTTTTTTGGTGGCGGTTTTGTTATTAATGATGTTGTTGTGGAGGCGTTTCATTGTGATTGATGGTTGGAAGTTATGAATGATATTAAAAACTGATAAGGTTTATATTGTAGAAGTTGGTATTTAATGAGGGGGTAAATATTTTAGTGGTTAGCTCATATATTGGTGTTAAATTTTATATATATTTTTTTGGGATTTTGTTAGATTCCTATGTATATAATAGTAATTAATTGAGAAATAATCAGTCAATGGGAATGGTTAAGGATGTGATAATTATTAACTAGTGAATGTCATAATAAAATGAAGATGAATTTTAAATGTGTGATGAAAATAAAACATGAAGGGATAATGATTTATTTTGATTATAAGGTTGTAATTAGTTGATATGTGGTAATTGAATTGATAATTTCACATAAAGTGGCGCATGCAGAATAATAATATAGGTATAATTATATTGATCAAATAAATGTTTATATAATTATTTATGATTTAAAAATTATACCAAAATTACCTAGGTTATAGAATTTATTTGTATAAATATGTTATTAATTGATTTATTAGAAAAGAACATGACATTAGAAATGGATTGCAGTATTAATTGAGCCTGATAGTGGTGTTTCTTATTTTGGTGGATTGATTTTGTAGAAGATTAGTTATGTATTAACGATAGTATTCATTCTATTTCATATAATTATAAATTTTTCCATATATAAGATTATGTTCCATTATATATTCCTTATGATCTTATTATTTATAATTCTCTATGTGAAAAACTATACTGTATAGGTTGTTGGTAATCAAGGGAAATTCAAAACAAATTCATAACATAAGTGGAATTTTGTGAAATGGGATTAATAATGATATTTTTAGATTTCTATAATCTTAAATTGATATCTTTAGATGTGTTTTGATTTCAAATGGGAGAATCAGGTGCTCTGGTGATATTTAGGGCAAGGGTAGGGTGGCCTTTCTATGAATTTCATCTACATTCAGCTAGTTGTAGTGTGGATTTTGTTAAAGAGAGTCTATAAGGGATGCATAAATTAAAAATGGTGGAAAAAATTATATAATACTTGGATTTTTTCTGATAATTTATTGAGTTTATGATGATATGGGAATTTTTTACGAATGATTTAATAATATGTGATAATTTTTAAAAAGTCAATTCAAGTGTTCTGAGATGTTTTTTTGTAAAAAACCAAACTCTACTAACCCAAATATAGTGTATAATTTATTAAACCTTCATAATATACAAGGGACCACCTCACAAGGCACATATTGCTATAGTAGTCCTGAATAACTGGATACATACACCATTTTCATTTTACATTGTAAATAAAATAACAAAAAATAATAAAAAAATCATTCAAAAATAATTCTTTATATATTATGTAAAGGTATAAAAAAATATTGGGGAGCTCAAATAATCAATATGTTTTGTATAAAGTTGAAGATATCATGAATATATAAGACATATTAAATAAATTATGTTAAATAACTGAAAATAATTTCTATATAATCAATAAATTCATCATGAAATACATCCTTTGATGATATAAGTCTAATAATCTCGGGTATAATAATAACTGAATTCTCAATGAAGGAAATGAATATAGCAATATTTCTAGATTAAATATGTGTAAGTATATAACAAACCCATTCAATAAAGATATACAACTGGTTTCTATCATATGACATGTCGATTCAGAGAGGGGATATCAATAACTATGCCTCATGAAAAACTATATATACAATGCATTCCTCATATATTAAATGATCAACTTATAATATAAAAAATATTCATTATCAAAATATATATTTGTTAATTAAATAATATTAAATATAAATCTTTATACAGCTAACAAAATAACTTTTATATTTTAACACCATACTTATAAATGTTATACATTTTAGGAAAGCATACACATGATACAAATAATAATGATATGGCTGATAAAATTTTATCACAAGAAAGATAATATTTTATGTTAATGTTTGTGATGAAAAAATTAAATGTAGGAATAATATGACCATTGATTCAAAAAAAATATATTATTTTTAATAAAATCAAGTATTTTTTAGAATAGAAAAAAATGGAATCAAAACATTTAAAACAATTTTCAAAAAATAATTTTCATTGTAAATACATTAAAATCATTTAGAATAATATATATATCTTAAAATGACTATGGTGGAGGGAAAATTTATTTATTCTGTATAATTTAAAAGGAAATAATCCTTTTGACATTATATAATGGAGGATAAAAATTAACCTTTAAGAAGATATTAAAAGGATTCTTTTATAACGTTATAAAAATTAAATGGTAACATATAATTTAATTTATAAATATTTTGAGTAAATAAAAAATAATTTTAAAAAATAATTTGGAAAAATATTGAATTGGAGGAAAAGTATAACTATTGCAAAGAGAAATAAAATATGATTCTCTTTGACAAAATTTTATTCTTAATAAAATATCCAAATAGATTAAATGTTACAATAAAACATGGAACACAAATAAAAATATATTACATAAGAAAATATATTATGTTTTTGATGGATATTTTATCAAATTCCTTAATTGAAAATAAATGAAATCAAAAAAAATAATATTGTAAAATAAATTTTTACCCCTATGGTAACTTTAAAATCACAAAACCTTGAATATGAAAACATGAAATGAAATTTAAATTTACATTAAAAAAATAGATATTCATGTTATATACATCAATGGTGTAGTATATACACCACATTAAATAAAATAGTTGTGTAATTCCAAATATATCTTAATGGACTGGAAATCAAGATAAAATCCCTTACCTCATGGTATCACTTAGTGGAACATGATTTAACCTCATATTTAATAAAATTTTAATTATTTTAAATTAATAAATTAACCATATAGTTTTATATAATGTCATATTTTAAACCCTTATAACATTTTATCACCCATTCCTTAACAATCATTTATTTTTATCATTATTTTAGGTGTCAATTGTTTAGTTTTCTCTTACAAGGTTCACCATGGATACATCAGTTATTATGAATATTTTATAGTTTCTTCATCTCCAGAATGATATTTAGTTTAAAAATATAATATATATTCATTATATACTCATTATATATATATAGTTATCCATGAATAGTATACATGAAAAATAAATCACATATCTTTATAGAGTTAGTCGTCCACACATATACACGAGCGACATTATCATTTTCAATTGATTGAAAGGTATAGAAGTCGGTGATATATTAAATATAAAAATTAATTATTATGTGATTATATTAATATATATTCATTATTTCCATCATTATTACAATCCATCTGATGTGGTGTTAAAAAAAATAATTGGATCCTAAGGTGGTAGTCCTCTGTTGACACGAGTGATGGATTTTTTCCCATTTGATAGAGAAGAAGATGGATAAATATTATATAATCAGAATAATTAAATATCATTATATGATATACATTTTCATTATATTGTAATGGGTAGGGTATAATTTATAGTTTCAAAATAATAATAAAAAAAAGTGTTTAGTTAAGATAATTACCTCTTCTTTCAAATAGCTTCTTTATATCTCTTCATAAGGTACCTAGGGATGGTATTTTTATAAAATGAGATCCACTAGAACATGTATAATTATATTTTATAGTTATTGTTATAAGGTTTTTTTGACCTAAATGGATCAATATGTGTGACTTACTAAGGAGAGGAGGTTCCATTTTATATATGATGTGGGTGACACCCTTGTAATTTTTGAATGCTTCAAAATATTATTAACTCTAATTATTGAAAAAATTGATCCAAATTAATTCTATTTTAAATATGATATAATATATGATATATATAAACTCAACCAATATAATTTAGAATAGTTTGTAGGTCATTTTTACCTTTATCTTTTATGATTAACTCCTGATAAACTTGTTCTAACATTAAGAGAGGTAACAAAGTTTTACCTTTTTTACTATTCATATTGACCAAAAATGAAAGTGGCCTCATTAAAAAACAGCTTCTAATTAAAAATAAGAAGCCAAATTTATCAATTACTATTCTAATAAGAATCCAGAATTTAATTAAAAATAAACATGTAAAATGTCATGAAAAACTATTTTTTATGAAAATTAATTTTTCAAGCATATGATGATTTAACATTAACTCAATAATTAGTAATAATAATTATTTTAATTAAAATATATATATTTATATTTCATTTAAAATTTATATTATTAGATATTATTTAGTTATTTAAAATTTAAAATCATAATGAACATAAAATTTTTTTTTAGAAAATATCTAAATAATATTTATTTAATTATATAAATTTTTTATCAATACACGGTAAATTATAAATATTATAACATATTATTATAAAAAAAATAACTATTAGATGAATACTAATTTTCAATTATTTATAAAATCTTATTACAAATTTGATATTTCTAAAATTAATTATATGATAATTTGTAAATAGTATGTTCAAAATGAATATTTATCTTATCAAATTAGAATTTTGTGGAAATAAATATTAAAATGATTATTTTATTACAGAATTAAATTTCTACATACTATAATTAAATATCGGGTGTCACATTCTTCATCTATCAAAAATATCATCCTTCAATATTTCATGGGTACTACCTTCTAATAAATTAAGGGTGGTTCTTCTTCATAACATCCTCATGATACCATGGTGGTTCCTATATTTTGTGATTTAACCAACATACCTTTTCCAGTTGAGTCATTAAAATTTTCAACACTTATTCTTTTATTTGAATAATCTATATTGTCACTTTATATTAACATATACAGAGTTCCAATTATATATATTTAAATTTGAGCCCATACATTGGTTTAGGAATATACCTCCTTAATAATATGATATGAAACACATCATGTACATTATAGAGGCTTGGTAGAATACCAAGATGTTAAGAAACAACTCTAATTCAGTACAAAATATCAAAATTTATGATGTCATTATAACATAGTTTTCCTTTATTATCAACCCTTACAACACCATTCAATAATGATACTTTCATGAAAAACATGAATTCCTACAAGAAATTATAAATCCTACATTGAGTTACCTGAAAAAATATTTTATATTCATTGAGTTTCTTTGAAAAGGTTATATAATTTGTTTACCTTTTATGTCTCTCCAATATGTTCTTGGCCTACATACTTCCATTCATTTGATTTTTCCCATAATGGTAGTGTACATAATTTCCTTCATTATAATGATTTATACATCACCATTTAAAAACATTAATTGATACTATTTTTATAGTAAAAAATCCACTAATGGTAAAAATGATCCAAAATGAATTGGAATAAAAGTGAACATGACTACAATATGGATTGTATTGTTTTAATATTTCTTTTAGACTTTCTATTAGATGGAGTGAAATAGGTGATGCTCAAATAAAGATTGGAATCAATATAATATTGAAAACATTTCTTAAATTTTTATGTAAATTGTGGATAATGAATAGAAACATTTGAAAGTGGAGAAATTTTAATAATTAAAACTTTATTAATATAGAGGCATGTTAGACACTCAATATTTAAATATTCTCTTATAATGATGAAATTTTCAAATTTGATAAGGTTATCAACAATAAACCATACGGAATCATTATTTCCTAGTTTATTTGGAAATTAATTGAAAATTTATTTAGTAATATCATCCCATATCCTCATGAAAATAGTTATAGGGTCCATTACTTCTATAGGATAATTTATCACATAATCTCCCTATGAAAACAAGAATGATGATATATAATCTATACTTTAATACTTCACATTATCCCACCAAAAATATTCCTTCATATTCATATACGTATTCAAGCAACAATGGTATATAGAGAAATTTGAGCATTGAAAATCATCTAATTGTTGGGAACGTGTTTATCCAAGAATTTCATTAATTTCTCTCAATTATGTTTGTCATAGACACTCAAATTTTTTTACTAATGAAGTTGTTTTATGTTTACTTATATATAATATCTATTAGAGAAATTATTTTAGTCTGGAAGCACTTTATTTTTATGTTTTTTTCTTAATTATTCATGGTATTTCAAAGTAGTCTAGAATTACAATTTGTAACACTATGTTTGATGTAAACATACATATCAGGAACTCAACATTCATATGGTCTTCTAAATTTAAAACCCTATGTATGATGTTATGGTATGTCTTGGAAAAAAAATACTTCTATCAGGTACCCTATGTTTTTGTACATAACGTATGGTTCTTCAACACATCATTTTTATCAACATTATTTTTTCAATCATACTTTTGAAGATTATCTATAAATGGTGAAACTCTACATTTGACCCATTCGTTTAAAAAATTTGAATTTAAGAATATTTCTACAATTTCCAAAATGGTTTCATAATAATTCTTTCTATATTTAAATATTTTTATGGAATTATTCAAAGGCCATTATTGAACTACTTAATTAGTTCTCATTTCGAAGTTATGTTTGGATTTTTCCAAGGAATTAAAATTTTAAATGTCTGTGATTTATCATGATAATTTTTTGGATCTATTTTCCAAGAACTAAATCAGGATTCTTAGAAAATAATAAAATAATCTTCTTCTCAAAATATTTATTGAGATAATAGTGTAACGACGTCTCAATATCCATAATGTAGCAACACTTTGGAGACACATATGTTTGTATATTTTCTTTTCTGATCACCATGATATTAATTTTATTATTGTATCAATTTGAAAACATTTTCTATGGTTTTCTGAAGTAACTATAAATGCTACACATTGGATTCATATATATTTATCATCTATTGAGAATTGTCTCTTGTTTTTTAAAGAAAAATAAAATTTTAAGAATGTTGAAGTTTATTTTTCTACAGATATATTTTCCTAAAGATCTTTTTCCTTTATCCGTTAGTATTACAATAGTGAGATAAACAAGTTTTCAACCACTATATCATACCACTATTTTTTATAGTGTTGACATATCATACTCAATTATGCGAGAGTATCAGACTCTCGTACTGAGATATATATATATTTCAATTCCAATTATATGAACTAGAAGGCCCTATAAAAGCCATGTTTTAAGTTGCAAACTTCCTATATTCAATAGAATAGGTCCCCATAAAACTGACATAATATCGAAAATCATTAAACCTACAGAGATAGGCTTGGTGGAGTAGACTAGGGGATTGTTTTTCCACAAAGCTTAATATAAATTGTTGTGTTCTTCTTCAATGTTTTTATTAAACATAAACTTTTTAAAGAAAATAATTATTATTTCCATAGAAAATCAAAAAGAGGGATTAACTTTGAATTTTCCAGTATTTTTAATAGGTCACAATTCACTCCCCCCTCACTTTTGATTTCATTTTTCTTATTATGACCATAAAATCGGCATCTGAGGCTGGTATTTATTTGATATTATTTTTAATCCATGAAAATTATATTGTTTCTACCAAACCACAACATTAAATCTCAATGTTCATGATCTAGTAAATATATTTCTTTCGGATCTAACATTTGTTTTTAAATATCATGATGAATAAAAAAATTTGATTGTTTATATTAGAGATGGTATGTCAATGATCTATTCTTTTTATATTAAATGTTAAATTTTTTTATATTGGAAACCACACATGAATGTTTATTTAAAAAATAATTGAATAATATTTTATTTTAATATATTCAAGACCTATGATGTTACAAAATAAGATTTGCTGAAATTTAATTATTCTTAGGATAATTTTTTTTAAAAAATTATGATCATTGAATTCTACTATTTTTTAAGAACTAATGAATTAAATCAATTTTTATAGTGTACTATTATATATGATATGTTTTAGGGAATTTCTGTTTCATATAAAGGAATTAAGAAAAAAAATAGTTTAGTAATAACACATCCAATCTAAAATTTGATTCATTCAAGATCTATAACGTTAAAATAATCACATGGATAAATAATAGATTCAGAAATATAATAAATGGTTTTTTCCTTGAGAGAACCAATTATTGAACAAAATCAAGATTTAACATATTTAGGAGTTTTTCCCTCAAAACAGAATGGAATATCTACTACAATCAGACTATCCGATCCTTTTAAAAATCACCAATAATTGAACTGATTGGAAATTTAATTATATAAAAAGTTTAGAGTATAAAAATAATATAAATCATATATCTATAAAAAAGGAAGATGCTTCATTTAATTTTACTATATACGAATCATTACAATCTAGTTGTTCATGTTCAAATGATGATCTATCAGATCTTGTAAAAATAATGAAAAATATTTATAATAAGAGGAAGGATAATTCAAAAAATAATAATGATAAATTAGTCACATACTATGAATGTAAGAATAAATTTCATATGACAAATGATTTCTCAATTCTAAATCCCAAATAATGTCGATTATAAAAGAAAAAGAAATTTTTTTTGAAGGATAATTGTATTACTTTTTAAAATTTAAGGGATGAATCTACTATAAAATCCCAAGTTGAGAATTAAAATTAATGAATAATATATTTCATATGTCTCATACTGATGAGGTATAATTATCTTACTCTCAAAATTATAAATTTGAAATATTTTCATATGAAGAACATAATAAATACCACTTCATGATTCAATATATGTTTTCAAATTTAATGTAAGATAAAAGAAAACTTATTAAATATTATGTTTCTATTTATATTGATAATGAATATTTGAAAATCAGATTTTGGCTTTATGATCTAACTCATCCTGAAATTATTTTTCTTAACATGAAAATAGAGTTAAATAAATATTAGATGAAATTGATACATAAATAAAAAACAATGTGTATTTCCATTAAAAGAAAAAATTAATTAAATTAATTTTTTATAGAAATAAAATAAATAGATGAAATATTGGTATTATTTGTAATAGAGAAAATCCAAAATTTTATAGGATTTTTTTTCTGGGATTCAAATGTAAATGCATTTATACTATTACGTTTTTTCATTATGGAATTATGGGATATCAGGCTAATGAATTTTATTTTTGACGTATTCAACTTTGTGGTGTGAATTAAGATCATTTTTCCAAGGCCTTATCTAATTATATGTTTGAAATATCTTCTCAAAGTAAATAAATAGAGTAACCTAATTATTTCATCGGTAAAAGTGTCGTACCCAAAAGTATATGGGTACAAAATTTCCCTTGGGATGACATGAACATTTATAGATGAAATTACACTTTTTATTGAATTAAATTCCTTATCTTGTAATTTGATTATAGAAAATGCATGAACATATCTGGTTATATCCTGTGAATTTTAAAATATAGTTAAAAAACATGATTGTTCATAAAATAGTTATTGAATAGTGATCATGTTATTAGTATATATTAAGGGTTATTGTAATATCCCACCATTATTTATTAGCTTGAAGAGTAACGGGGTAGACACTCGGCCTTAGGTGGCATCACTAATACACCAAAGGTTGGAAATAAATTACAAGGGCTTCAAAAACATTTAGGGGACAATTTTTAATTTTTTACATAAAACATCCAAACTACATAAATAATAATAAATAATCCTCTATATGATGAATGAGTATAAAATAAAACTCAAAAGGTAACCAAACTAATAAAAAATATCAGAGTACAAGAGTAAAATAAAATAAATATCCAAACATGAAAAAAAAACCCATAAATCTCAAAACAACAAACTAACACCAACCAGTAACACCCAATCCTCTCAAAGATCCTACTCCACATACCAATCCCACTATCTCAAGATACATCACTAAGGAACTAGTATAACTTAATTTTACCTATGTCTCGATAAATGAAATCTTCAAAACAAATTGTTACCAAAATGTGTGTGTTCCTATACATAGTAGGATTTACCCAGTGACTTCCCAACTCAAGCCAGTTGGATCAAACTTGTTACCATAATTTATATAAAAAAACTTTAAACTAAGTTTTAAGAAATTATATCCAAACCATAAACAATTTCCATGATTATTGATAAACAAGGAATAAACCATTTTTATAATAATTTGAAATAATCAAAACCATGTCTCCGCCAAACCCATTCATTTACATGTCATTGTTATATAATTATGAGTGGCCTCTCATTGATATGCCAACTCATCACAAGGTGACCAACACAAAGTTCCCTAATGGAACATTCCCCTCCTATAAGATCTTGTCAGATGAAAATAAACTTACACCAACCATGTATTATGAATCCATGTAAAAGAATTCAAATAAAGATTGTTTATTTAAATAATTTCAAAAAAAACATGCATAAATATAAATCTATAATTTTAAAATAATCATTTTAATGTTATAAACTAGATAAGAGTTCCAAATACCAAATAATTTTTGTTAAAATTTTCCAAAGCCAAAACTAATCAAGATTTCGACCAAGAATCATACAATTATCTCACCATAATTTCAATAAAAATGTTTTATTAAAACTATTTAATTCATTTTTAAATCAATTTGAGATAATAAATAATATTCCTACCTCACAATAGTTTGAAAAAATGAAGAGAAATACAACAAAACATAAATATATGATCACAACTAACATTCTCTTTAATAGATCAAGCCATATTTAATCCAAAAACCATTAATAACACATATTTCTAATGAAAATAGACTAGATATATGGTTCCAATAGATAAAAAACCCTTGAAAGAAAGAAGAATCTAAAATAATGGTTACATACTGATAAATATAGGCCTCTAACATACTTTTTTTTTCCGATAGATCGCTCTTGGATCGAATGAGATTGTCTCTAAATCATTATGACAAAAAGGAATTCAGAATCATATGAGTTTAGGGAAAACACAGGTTAAATGGGTTAATTGAGATTATATCCAAATTTTAATGAATAACAATGGTATGCTTCATGGTTATACCACACATTTCAACAAACTGTGTGGCAAATATTCAATGATGTTTTCTTAAGACAACCCCTCGCTTGGTTGGCTTGCATGGTTAGACAATAAGTTCACCAAAAATGATTTTACCTCTACTTAAAGATGAAATTTTTCACATTAGAACTCAAATTGTTTGGTGAAAACATTTTCCATCTATGAGCCTTCTCGGTTCCAACTATATTTCCTTTCATGGTTTCTTAGGGATGGTTCATGATTTCTACTAACCTTGAACAAATTGTGCAACTCCAAAAAATCCCCAAAAACATTCCAAATCCCCTTGTAACCTTCTAAAACTCAACCAAAACATTAAATAGAATAAAAATACATGAATAAAGGGTTATGTACCTAAAAATGAGGGTGGTAAATTCACCCACCATTGGTCTTTCTCTCCACTAAAAGTAGAAATCCATTGTTGTCCTGAAAGATTTTGGGCCACTACAATAAAATTTCATTCACACACACATGGTTCTTCTGGAATCTGACTATGATTCCAAAAAACCCACACATGACTGATTTTTTTCCACTGTAATATCATCTATTTTATATCCACAATCTATTCTCGCACATGATTTTATGTATTATATAAGTTTAAGTCAATATGTTCCCATCAAATCCCCTGGTTAGGATTAGGTTTGAACGTCATCAATTGAGATACATGAAACTCACTTTGCACTTAAATAAACCATTTGTGAAAAATAAAAATGATATTCCACCTCACAAATCCATCTATGTTTCAAACAGGATCTTATGTATTGAGGATACAACTTTCAAGGCATAACAAAATGATGATACCCAAGCCTTATATGGATTCTAAAAAACACAATATCACTCATATCAAATGACAATAATTCTTGATGATGACAATCATATGATTTATAATGACTGTAAGCCACCTCCATCCTCTTTTTGACCATCTGAATCATCTATGTTCTCTCTTAAAAAAGGTAGGGTTTAATTAGTGAAGTCTGAACTATTTCCACCCAATAGTGTGGAGAATGAAAAGTATGAACATACAATTTTTCAAAAAGTTCCATGTGTATCAATAACTAATAACTTTATTTCATGAGAAATACATTAATATAAAATTCAATTCCCATGATAAATGAACATTTATTATAGAGGCCCAAAAAAAATCCTCCAATGTTAGGATTGTCCATTGAGACTATCCATTGATTTTATTATGATATGGTGTACTCATTGTTAATTGTATTCTAAGTTATTTCTTCAAGGATTTACAAAAACTAGATGTAAACATGGGGTCTTATTATTATATAATTGATACTAAAATGTTATACATCTTTTAAATTTACAAAAAAAACATCTTTTTTGAAATTCTTCCATTGTATTTGTTCATCAAATCTAGATGAAATGATTATAAATTGTGATACGATTCATAATAACCCATATGGAATCATTTTTCCTAATCATACATGGTTGAACTATTAAAATTGCATAGATATATGCTCCCATTAACACTAGGGAATTAGTAAATACTAAAGTATAACATCTTTTTGTTGGTGCTCTATCTTGACCTACTGAAAAGAGAGGAATCTTGAGACATACTCTTTCATATATATTTGCTGTACAACCCACCAAAATAGTTATGTTAATAGTTTATAAATATTAGGAATAATTGGGGGAACAACCCATATAGAATGGTGGTAGGCGCTTAGAAGTTGTTTTTAATAATCCAATTTTATGACCATCTTATCTCTAAACTACAATACTGAACTTCCATCCATCATCTATACCTCAATAGTCTCGGCACCATTTAGTTTTGAACTCAAAGAAACACATTTAGTATCAGATGTTTTATCCTTTCTAACAATCTCAACAAAATATGGAATAATAGAAACTAGAATAAAAATTATTACATCACCTTGTTCTGAGAAATCTAGATGCCTATCCTATATTACTAAAATTGGTTTCCACTAGTATGAAACCTCTTTATACAGCTGATTATATGACATCCTGCTCAATTCATCCTCCACAATCTCTCCTTTACATGGTTTATACATCAAGTACAATTCAAAAAAATAAAGATACTATATCCATATTTGTAACAATAAATTCAAATCCATATGTGAGAAATTGTGTTATAGACTTTAATGCTCCATAAACATTGTAAATTTCTAACAATATATGTTATTATTCAACGTCTTCAAAGCACAAACCACAAAAACTAATTCCCAGTCCATTGTTAGGAAGTTCTTCTAATGAAACAATAACTTTCAAGAACCATAATCAACGACATGATATTACTTTATGAGAAAACATCCCAGCCCAAATTTTGATGCATCACAATAGACTACCTATCCCTGTCCAGAATCTAGAAATGTGAGTAGATAAGATTATTTAAGTCTAACCATAATATCTTAAATGTATTTTCATAATTCCACATTCCATTGGAATGTAATTAATTTCCATATTAAAGGTGAAAAAAATTATTCCAATTAGGAATATTCACAATAAATGTTTAATGTATCATGCTAATCCATAGAATCTATGCATCTCAAATACATTATTTGCTGGTTTTAAGTTCATAAATCCATGCCCAATATAGATTTAATATCACATGAACTATTTGGGGAAACATTCAACCCTTACAGGCCACAAACTCAACAAAAGGTGCTACATGGATAATCTTCATCACCAAGACATTCTCCACTATGAACAGTGTGAAGCTGGCTGATGGAAAAGATCTGAAAATATTAGGAAGTGGTGATGTAAGACTTCACAAGTCTGATGAAATTTGGTAACACTGTGAAGTAGTGATGAATTCCTCTATGAGTTTGATGGAGTCATCTCCATTCACGAAGCATGATTTCACTCACATCGCACTTCCTAGAATTGTGAAAGATCATGCCTTGAAATATGTGACTCACCCAAACCCAAAAGATCACTACTCCGATGTTTATCCTTTTGGGATCTCATTTTATGATGCACCATTTGCTCCATAATCCCATGATAAAAAGAATCATCCATGTTATTTGAGCATCATCAACCAAATATTCTTTTTTTCATATTTACCTCCTCTTAAAGTGGGGATGCCCTTAATGATGCTCCATGGCCATCGCAAAGGTTTGGTTCTCTTTTTCTCACTCAGGATTTTGTAGAGAATTCATCCTTCCAAAATCCTCCTCTAAGAACATTTAGACTCCATGCTTTGGATGGGTTTCATTGCTTCGTGAATCGTCTCCCTTCGTGGAGACTCTTTTTGGATTACTTCACGAAGCACCTTACTTCATGAAGCAACTCCTCTTACCAATGCCTTCTTCTTAATGTATCCCTCTCACGTGCAACCCTCTACAATCATACAAATTGATTTCATGGTCCCTAAAATGGTTCTTCATGATTTTTCCATACATTATTCTTCTTCACATATGCATGCTAATGAATATTGGTTCTTCACACTACCACACTAATGTGGACCCCTCGATCGACCACTCCTCCACCTCACTCATGCTGAGAAATAATTATTCTTTCCCTTCCCCAAGTGTGGGTTGGTACATGTTATGTATGTCTAAAGGATGAAGAGTGAGCCCTATTTTTTTGAGCTATATATAGTAAAAGTACCAAGAAACCATGTACCCAACACATGATGTTAAAATGGGAGTTTTCTCATCCTTGGAAGTCCTGAGAGGATCTGAATTTGAATGAGTATCAACTCTCTCTCTTTCTCCCTCTCTAATTGGTCTCTATATCCATGTGTGCCTTGGGTAGTCTCAACGAAACCCCTGACACACAAAATGATATGGTGTTCCCTATAAGATTGACATGGATTCATATCCTCCACGTACATCAGAAACCCTCCTTGGGATTCCCTCTTGGTGTAAGTCCCAATTTCTATCTCCCTAGAACACTAGCCAAGTATAATCCCCACACTAACGACTCACAGGGGCTTAGAGTTAGTAGTGAACATGGCATCCTATATGGGCTTCTAACTATGTGTAATCCTCATCGTGACTTTGGGCCACTAATCTTGCATAATCCTCATTCCCCTCTTTCTCTAACTATGTGGACATTGATCCCTATCTCTAGAACATGGTACATAGGAAGCCTCTTTGAGGTTCAAGCCCCTCGCTCTCCACAATCCATATGTCCCAACTACTTCATGTAGGTTCAAATGTGTCTGACTTAATGTTAATATACAATCCCCTTTATCTTTTGAAATTACTTGGGTTTTGATCCATTTCGGGTACGTATTATTCCTCTCTGTGGTTCAATCCCAATCTATGGTAAATTATCATACTCCCTCATAGGGATGTACCCCTCCTAGTGTTACATCTTTCTTTTTTTGGGACACCTCCCTTACATCCATCCATTGAGGTGTTTTGATCCTTCCTGGGCACCTAACCATGCTTAATAATCACACTTCTCTGTACTCATCCAACCAAGAGTGACCCTCTTACGAAGGGTTGCTAACCTTGTGTAATCCCCTAGCACGTCTCCTGGTCTCCTCCCTTTATGTATGACCCAATTATATTCCTCCATTATAATCTAGGGGGAGATTTGTTCCTATCTAGTGAAATACGTAGGAAGCCTCCCTATGGTTCAATCCCATCACCCATTTCCCACCATGTCATTTACTATGAGCCTTTGTGTCACAGGAAGATCATTCTCCATCCCGAAGTTTCTATTTCCATTATGTCCCCATCCATGTGTTCAATTCTCACGAACCACCTCCTTAGGTGTCTCATCACCCCACCTAACTATGTGAACATTGAATCCTAGCCATTGTGATATGTTGGAATCCTCCCTAAGGATCAAGCCCAATAATTTCATCTTCACATTGGTTCCATCTCATTCATTCCACCCAATTTACATAACCCTACATCATATATCCTGATTCTTACCCAGGATACAACATTTTAGTGGGATCACCCCATTCATATGAGCAGCTAACCATACATAATCCCCATTTATCCCATTTCAATTTTTAGTACCCTAGTAGCTAACCATTATTAAGAACTGTACGTCATATCAATCCATCAAAGAGTGCCCCTCTTGCGAAGGGAAGCTAACCATGTGTCAGTCCCAAATCACTCCTTTTAACTATGGGGGTTTTGATCTTAGTATTATAAATAGGTTATGTTGGAAGACTCCCCATTGTTCAATCCCAGCCAATGGAAAAACATTGTGTTTCCCTTTTTGGGTTCTACATCCATGATCCATCCTCAGTGGTCTCCAGATAATCCTTCATGGTGTGAAACCATCCCTTTTTGAGACACAACACTCTCAGATCTATCCTCATTGGGAATTCAGATCAATCCATATAGAAAACATTCCAAGAACTCTGTCCTAGGTATATACCCATCTGATCCACTTTCATAAGTGTTCTGATTAGTCTGGTCCATCATTGTAAGACGTTAAACTCATGGAATAGGACTTGTTAAACATTTCAAGTTGAGGAAAACCTTAGAGACATGCCCCAATAATAAGATAACATGTGATCATCACGACAAGCCTCATGTTTCTATGACCTTCACAATCCTTATGATGAGGAAGAATATAGTGGTTCCATTGTTTTAGTGTCCAGACATGTCATGTATACCTCAGTGTGACTACTCTCCTGAGTAATGGATACCACCCTGACATGGCCCTTTGGAATGTGCTGATTGAAGTAACATAATAAACCAGAACCCACAAAGATATGGTACCAGGAAGAGGTGCACGAAGAATGTATTAATCAATAAGGGACACCTAGACTATGTGAATATTCTGACGAGGAATCAATAGAATGAGGGAATGCCATCCCATCGTCATATTTTGATCAATGAGTAAACATCTTCAATTATGTGATGAATGTTTCCAACCTTTTAAAAGTTGGAATGTGGGGAAACAGCCAGCGCCTCATGAGATGATGATTCACACCCCGACCAAAAGCATCTCAAATAGAAATGTTGAACATGTCATCAAACTATTCTCATACAACCATGGGGATTAGTAGAATTCAGGACATCATCACATGAGCATGTCACTGGATTAAAACATCTGATGCCTGGTCCAACAAAAAACATAATGGGTCTTGTGTGAAACTCACTAGATTTCTTGGAAGTTATTCACCAGGTGTTCTGTTCTACGGCAATGTCAGCATGGATCTATCTCTCCAACCATTTAAGGCTGAATGACAGTATGGAATTTGGAATTGATTTCTTAATATCTCAATTGAGGGATAAATCTTCATGCTTTGAAGCAACCAAGCTACATCAATGGGAAAAAAATCACCCCTGATCACAGAAAAAGGTGCATGGGAAATGATAGTCCAGTACATTTGCATTGTTCCACCTCCACCACAACATCATACACTACAGAAGCAATTGGGAACCCATGACCTATCTCACCATATGATATCATCCATAAGAAGGCTGATCGATACAATTATTAGACAATATGAACATGAGGGTGTCATTCCAATGAGGGATATGTCCCACCAAGATTTAAAGGATTCTATGCACCGTTGCCACCACCACTCCCATGGACCATTTTGGGAACCACTACTCCCAACTCCATCATCCTACCATTTCAAGAGCCTCTCCCTAGAATGATTTTATAAATCATTCCCCTACATTGATGAGGTGAGGGAAATTAGAGTAAACCTTAAAAGGTCTATTGGTTAGGATCTGGGAAGGCGGTCTCCCACCAGGCCTCGTTAGTGCCAACAATTACTTGCCCTTCAGGTTGAGGAGCTGATGTTCTATATAACTTCACCACCCGCTCCAGTCTGACTAACCTAATATCAGAATATGGCACATTATTAAAGAGACACCCATCAGGGGGTCATTATTTACAGCTTTAATGGCCCATTCCACCACTGACGCAAACCATCAGCTCCAGGTTATTATAGATTATTGGACCTTCTATTCATGACAAAGATTGAGGCCAAAAAAACACATGAGCATGATAATATGTCTATTACAGTCTCTAAAATGATTAGTAGTTGTTTCAGGACAACACATTGAAGTGAGTTTCATTATGGACGTCCTCCATGTTCCCATTATCCCAGATATGATGGTTTTACCCATATTTTAGGTTATCATTACAAAGGTCATCCCCACATCATCATCTACTTCAACGATGGTCCTACACAATCCAGAATCCATATTAGAGGGGGTCCTCCTCTCTTCATCAGTGGTCAACATGGAGGTCCTCCCAACATTATGTTCAACCATTACAAAGGCCCTCATCGTGCTACCACAACTGATCAGCACAGAAGTCCCCCCGTGACATAGAAAACCAAAATAGGGATCTTCCCCATGTTCTAAATAGCTCCATTGGAGCTCCTCCCTGCTCCAGCACTCCCAGCTATAGAGGTCCTCCTTGCACATTCATCAATAGACATGGAGTCCCTCCCTATCATCTATTCTAAATATGCTCAAGTGCTCCTCAAACCTCGACCCATCAAAGCAGAGGTCCTACTAACTCCACCTGAAATTTTCATGGAGGCACCCACTATGTCAGAGATTTTCCATTCCTTGAAGAAGTACCCCATTGTAGGATGGAGAATATTCACTTCCAATGGAATAATGCTAGGATGTTCTGAATCAAAGTCAATACATCCTATGTTTTAGATTCGTAAGTGGAATGTGACTCGATGATGGAGCATTCACCCCAATCCCCTGTATTAGGGTATAAGTTAGGAACCTGGAATGTAAGCTTAATCCTCTCGGAAAGTGAGATTCAATAGATCATCAAATCCATCAATAGATATGTGAAAGAGGAGGCATGTTTGGATCCCTTCCACATTAATGCAATGAATTTTTCTCTACCATCTCCAGAGTCACTCTCTACGTCAACATGAGATCATAGAGAGTTGTTCAGTGGTTTGGTAGATGACGAGAACTAGCTCGATCCACCACCAACGACCTCCATCCATACACATGATGCAGTTGCCAAAACCTCTTCCTATAGGGTCATGATGATGCAGTCCATACCATTCCTGAGGGATGACCAAGTCTGTAGCAGCCTGTCATCCCACAAACCATTCTCTCTTCCAGCTAGATCTGATCCACAAAGATCTATAGTAGTGTTGTTGTCAGTCCCCTATCCTCCCCAATCAAGGAATGGGGAAACAAGACACCAAATCCCATTTATGGATGAATCATTTTGTGGGACATTTATGCAGTGGACCTATTTCATGAGATTTTCTGGTTGATATCAACTTCTGACATCAACATCCCAGAGCCTCTAACCACGAAAAAAGTATTGTTTTTTTCCAAACTCTCTAGGCAACACATTCATACCATCACACTTAATGGTTGTCTTATTCAACAAGCCAAGAGAATTATGATGATGTCCTCCAGCAGTGTTGTGTGGTTAACCTAGCTGTCATTCCCGTCACTCGGCACCCTACATCACCCGCTTATCACTAGACCCTCTATTGATGATGCGTTCATAGCTTTACTGTGATCCACATAATTATTGTTATTTCATCACAACATGTTCATATCTATTGTTGAAGAGATTATGCATCTATCTATTTCAACCCGATCATGTGTCAACCCAACTTTCTAGGTGATATCAAGAATATGCCTAAAAGTCTAGTAATGCTAAATATGGTTGAGATTGACACGATAAAGTAAGGGGACACTGAAGTAGGTTTCAAAGAATATGATTCAGAGCTTGGGGAAACACAACATTTACTAGACACCCATGTGCTATCACTCACCAAAATAGGAATATTCTCATCCTTACTGAGCCCTCTGACTCATTACCCATGGGTTTTGATCCCATTATTGGAAAATGACATAGTAGGACTATCAAAACCTTTAACCCATATGACTTGAGGTGGAAGATGAATGATGATCCCGAGAAGCCACATTGCTTCAATGTCTTATAGAAAATAACATGATTATTGATAATATCCATGCTTAACACCTTTCAGAACATCGGCCAAGCTATGATGTCCCTTAATACGGTCATGTACAACCTCCACCTGGGTAGTAGTGGAAGCCCCAGGTTCTTCAAGGTGAGTTTCAGACCTTTGATCCTGAAAACCATATATATCCTAAGAGGGTATATGCCAGAGTTTAATAAAAAATACATCATTATTAGTCTCTAAGGATTTTTAAATTCACAAGAACCATCCATAGGTCTCTCTTCAGGTTATTCCCCTAGTCACTATGCTGGCCATTCTTCCAGTGGTTCCTCTGGTCATTCCCCTAATGGATCCTCCATCCACTCCATTAGTCACTGGACCTTATTTCATATTGAAGAAACTACCAAAGCCTTGGTGGTCAAGAATACTCACCAAGATAGGAATACACCACTATATTAGTCTGATTCCTTCTCTTGTTTATTGCTTAGAGGCCCTCAAAATGTGAGAGGTGGAAATCCCACATGGGGTCAAGAAGTAATTGACAAGAGTGGAAGATAAGAAAACACCCCAAAATTTCCAAAATCCATATTTATCCCCCTTAAAAGGGATGGGATACACATTGCATCATCTAGACTAATTCATCTCCAGTTGTGGACCCATGCTGGGGACTCTAGTGAAAATGGAAGCCTCCATGCTCTGGTGCATCATACATTCATTGGAAGGGAAAGCATTCTTCTAGTACAAACAGTTACCTATTGGGTCTATAGCTGGTTGAAAGGATCTCTATATGCAGTTTCTTTATCAATACTGCTCCACGACATAGAATACACGTTTTCTTGGAATATTCAAGTGCAAAATGTGGCCAGATGAGCGAGTCACAGTTTTTTTCTCTAGGTGGAAAGGCCTCTTATATTCACTCAAAACACTGATGACTCAGGAACAACTCGTGATAAGGTGTGTGGAGAAAATGAAGATTGAATCAGTTCCTTCCCTTATCAGTCAAAACTTCCTAAATGAATTTTGGAAGTTCTCTAACAAGGACCAACACCTAGAAGAAAACATGCAACATGATAAATAGGCACGTCTATTACAGCTAAAATACTTTATAAGAAGATATTCCAAGGTTAAGACTACTGTCATTGCATAGGTAGAGGACCATAGGATGCTAGAGTTATTGCAGGATGAGAAATATCCCTAGCCCTACAAGGTAAAAAATCCACAGGCTTAGCCTCAAACCCATCATCACCCACCAAAAAATAGGAAACCCCAACAAAGTGATTCAAAACCTTAGCCTAAGTGAGGTAAGGAAGATCTATCCCCTCATCAGGTCCGTGATCTTAGTGTCCCTTTCCTATACCAGAATAACTGAACCTACTCATTCAATCAGGCTTAGGTACTCATCAATTTTTGAAGAACCTTTTATCAGAGAATCCTGAAGTTTCCAATGTCTTCGAGGCCCTAATATGATAGTCTCACTGATTTCCCCAACTACATCACATGTCACTGATTCCTTAGAAACACTATCAAGTAGTGTTATGCATTAAAATATTGTCTCTGGTACTTGGTTGACAAAAATGTGGTCTGGTTGTGCCCTTTCTCAGCATTGGTGGCATGCGTTTCATCAAATCCTGACAGAGAAAAAGTGGGTGAATGATAGCAGGTCACTAGTCACTAGTCTCATAAGTATGCCAACTAGTAGGACCATAGAGTAGTCACTCATAACCAAGTTATCATTGGTTCCCATTTGAATCATCTCAAGCCTTCTAAATCCTCTGATCCTCCTACCACTACCGCTTCTTCATCCATGTCTCAGACATCTATTTATCAATGGGGCAAGCATCATTTTTGTATGACAAAACAAACCCCCCTTCCGGTTTTGAAGCCATCCCATACTCTCTGTGACTTCATTCCTAAAAAAAGCGGTATCACACCTAGAATTCACCTAGAAATGTATGATTCCCCATGTGATGACCAATATTATGTATCGGTATGTACCCTTGAGTTGGTGGACCCTTACATGGTCTCCGACAATGTGGAATGCTAGGTATGTCCTCCTAATGTCCACAGTTGATGCCATATTTGATGTATTCATGGCAATGTGAACCATCTAGATGGTCAAAATAATGCTTCCAATTAATTTTAGCATGCTGCCTAGATTAGATAGTAAATATCAGCATGTGAAGTCCTCTCATCCTATCCCATCAGGTTCTACCCCACCTCTTTTCTTATTAATAAATCAAGAAGAGCCTCTACGACTGCACATTGATCAACATCTTCCAAATGTGACCAGAACTCAGTCATTTGACAATCAGCTGGTAATCGTTTTGTGTGGTTCAACTAGTAAGCAGTGAGATATTCTCAGTACCTGCCATAATCTTCTGGCTCAAAAATAACTACTTATCATACCATCTACCATAGAGAAACATATTTCCAATAGAAATGAGAACCTGTAACGGATTTATAATGTGCTCAAGAAAATTTCCATCATTATAGAAAATATTACGATCCATGATTCTCTTCGCATGTCAAAATATATGCATGAATACCTCACGGAGGCTTTGAAAACCTCCCTCCATTTTGAAAAAGTGGTATTGGCTGGAGATTCATTTCGTGCTGAGGAAATACAAGGAGCATAGTTATAACCCATCATCTTGTTCTTAGTAGAAGATATATTGTCTCCCATACAAGGGCACATATTCTTGTTATACATCACTAGCGAGTTCAATGGAATGGATTTTTTTCATTGTCTTGTCTACATAGGATATGGGATCAATCATATACCAACCTATATGCTCCTCGTGATAGGGTTTTTTAATGTATATTTGGATCGCTCTGACCTAAATATTCAAGGTTATGATATGACAAAGCAGGGTTGTGTGGAAATATCCACCTAAAGAACCAATTTGGTGGCCTCACTTCAAACACTAAATTCATGGTCATCACACAAAGACACATCATACAATGCACAAATGGGTTTACCCTAACTCTATATGCAAGTGGCAGCTTTGTACTCCTATCCTCAATGCCTTAAGTACTCCCTTAATGGTCAAGTGGGAATTCTCTAGGGTGACACATCATCATTTTCTTGTTGTGAAGCCCACTATTAAATGTCCAATACAATAAGATCAAGGGAATTATAGTTCAAACCAATTAGGTGGAGCAAACTTCTCCTTCTACTGACTTGTGGACAGAATTGGAAGATTCTTTCCTCCTCTTGATTCACTGGTTGGAGGCCACAACCCTAAACATGACACAGTACTTTGTTATTTCTGGGGGATTGGGGAAATGTTCCTAGGAACTTGGAATTATGGATGAATACCCAATTTTCCTATAAATATCATGATGAGATGATAGAAAAATACATTCCCCTTATAAGGTATTAGGATGTATTCCGCATGCCAATAACAATATTCCATATTTTCTTGTTCTGTCAGGCCAGGTTCAACAAAATAATGAGAACACATGACTATTAATTTGATATTATCAAGCATGGTTGTTTATGCCAAATAAACAATTGAATTGGGTCAATATCATTCATTTTAATCGTGTCAGCAATGCGTGAATCTCCTAGTCAAGATTCCACTATTACACAGGTCAGTATCCTCAATCCTCTAGGTTTAGCTAAACCATAATAATTATTATAGCATACCGATGATTCTCTCACCTCAGATGATAAAGAGGATTTGGAAGACCTGTAGGATGACCTCCCGCATTTTAAGAAGGAATATCCACCACCATCGATGAGTTGGTAATGGTGAATCTCAGCACCGAGGAAGACCTGAGGTTGACACTGATCATCACAATTGTACCATCAAAGGAACAATTTCAGTATGTTGGTTTTATAAGGAAGAATCATTATATATTTTCATAGAGTTATGATGACATTCAAGGACAATATTATTTAGTTTCCATCCACTATCTTTGTTTCCTGGTAAGTAATCGTGTGTTCAAATAGCCAACCAGTATGATGCATCTCTCTCACGATGTCATGGTTGAGGAAAAAGTTGATAATCTCATTAAATAAAAATTTATTAAATATGTTCAATACCCCACATGGTTAACCAGTATTGTTCCCTTCAAAAAAAATAATTGATAGATCAAAGTCTTCATCAACTTCCAGGATCTCAATTTACACTATCCAAAGAATTATTTTCCCCATATTTGGCGGGGCTGTTGATTGATGGCACCACTGGAGATCTGGATCTCTCGTTCATGGATGGGTATTTCAGATATAATTAGATCCAAATTTCCCTTAATTAATAAGATTTCACCACCATTAGAGCATTGCAAGGTATCTTTTGGTACAACGTAATTCCTTTCATTCTAAAAATTGTACGATCCACCTATCAGTGTGATATCCACTCTATATTTTAATCGATCCTCGAGACATTAGTGTAATGATACATGGGCGATTTGGAGGTCAAGTCTGGATAGTGTTAAGACCATCTCATGGATGTTGAGAATGTATTCAGCTTCCTCTCCTCCCATCATATGAAGAGAAACCAATTTAACTGTGCCTTTGGGGTTACCTATTGAATGTTTTGTAGATTTTTCATAAAATATAGAGGAATCGAGATCGATCTAGAGAATACCAAGGCCATCAGTCAGATGCCTCCTCTGGGGAACCTTTGAGATATTTAAGGCTTTCAAGGCCACTTACCCTACATATGACAATTAATCGTGATTCAGTCTATAAATCGTAATCCATTTTCTTTACTAATGAAGAAAGTTTTCACTACTAATGGGATGAAGAGCACCAAACCACTTTTAAGGAGATCATGTAGTATCTACTCTAGCCTCAGGTTCTGATTCCACCTGTCTCTAGAAAGACACTTTTCCTTTATTTGAAAACTCTAGAAGGAACCCTTGGAACCCTTATCATATAGAATAATAAAGCGGGAGCATAGAATAGTTTATATTATTTCAGCTTCATGATTCTCGACACGGAGAACTGATATTTCTCCATTGAGAAGCGCTTCCTCATGCTAGTTTTTTCATTGAATAAATTGTGGAATTACATTAAGAATCATGATATATAGTTGGTTTTTACATGTGTCTAATAAATTACATTTTGAACTACCTTATATTTATAGGTCATCCAGCTCGGTGGGAAGTGATCCTTCAGTAGTTCAATATCTGTTTATTTCCACAGAAAGATGTTAAAGGTCAGGTGCTAGCAGATTTTTTAGTTTCCCATCCGACCCCCATAGAGCATTTCCTAGATCTGGATTTTCCAGACGAGGATGTCCTCTATATGGATAAAGACATTCCATGTAGTAATATTCACTTTGATGAACATCTTAGAGTCCAACCGGTAGAAGGCCCAATGATCCCAAACTCAATAGAGTAGGCTTGGTCATTGTCTTCATCACACTTACACAGACTATCATGCCCTATTCATTCTTTTTTTAGAAGGATTCACCAAAAACGAGGAAGATTATTAGGATCTCATCACTGGTCTCAAGATATCCATTGAGTTTGATGTTACCCACCCATATGTGATGGAGTACTTCGAACCAGTAATCAAGCATATCATTGGTGAATATATCTTCCGGAAGCCAGAAACTATGCCTCTATTAGAGAGCACTCACAAGCTAATAACCCAGTTCTCATCTTGGATAGATATCATTCATGTTCCTCAGTTAAAGAATGGTAGAGCCTATTTCTTGAAAAGTATTTTCACATATCTCGTACATCTTGATCAGGAATATTTGATAATCCATGGGGCGCATAAAAGGATCATCGCTTTTGTCACTTTGGATGATGAGGACAACCAGCATGTAAACCACATTACCAATGATTACTCCAAAGCAGGACCTATAATTCCCCTTGCCATAATAGAGGAGACCTATTATTGGAAAAATACTTTTTTGAGTTTCTTAAACAAGTAGATATCTTAACAGACAGATCCAAATATAAGAAAATCGGTTGAAATGTGGTCCACTTTACCCTCTAGAGTAGTCCTAGCCTTGAACAGATACTCTATAGGTATGGGTTTGATGGAGTTATCATTCATTGTATTCTGGGATATGATTTTCCCCATGTTATTCTAGAAGTTCATGTCAATTAAACCAGATCTCATCAGGCCATGAAAAAACTCTCTCATCGTATTAGAAGGATGGGCTACTTTTGGCCTACCAGGGTTCATTATTGTATCGTGTTTTCCGTTAGGTTATACACTTGTTAGATCGAAGACAACATTGTGAATCCACCACTGGATCCCCTCCATACTACCATATTTTCCAAGCCCTTTTTGATATGGGGACTCGATGTTGTGTTACCATATCCACCGGTGAAATCTATACAATTCAAGTTAATCATGACTGACACAGATTTCTTTTCTAAGTTGGCGGTGGTGATTATTATCAAGGAAGTCAAGGAATTATTCATCATTGATTTTGTGAGCTCCAGCATCATTCACATATTCAGAGTCCCTCGCACTATCCTCACTGATATTGGAACCATCTTCTGAGCAGATGATCATAAGAAATTGTATTTCAAGTACAGTATCTGCTCCAAGCACACTTCTCACTACCAAGAACAAGAAAAAGTGAAGATTGAGGAGTTAAAAAACCCCTCTCAAACATTTTACAGTGTATGGTTCTCCATAAAATAATAATTTGGATGGATAAGCTCCCCAAAACTCTATTTTATTATCAGAAAACAACTCGTAATTCCTCCCAAGTGACCTCATATTCCCTAGTGTATGGAACATAGGTGGTCCTGCCGATTTAGATTTAATAGCGGCCACTTTGTATAGTTTATTGCAGTCAGTAGAAATAATAAAATGTATTATATGTCTATATTTTATTACAGGAATCCCACGATGAGAAAAGGCTCCAGGCCATGGATAATATAGAAAGCACCAAAACAAGACAGTGAGGGATTTAAACAGAAATATCATCTCTACTCTTTCATTTAAGGTGACATGGTATTTGATCTTAGTCTTCTGATGATACATGACAAGAAGCCACCATAAGTGGATCCCAAATGGGGAGGATCTTATATCGTTCACAGGGTTTATCGTAATGGTGCATACTCTTTGTTCACCATGGATAGTGAGAGAATCACTCCACTAACAAACACTATGTTCCTCAAAGTGTACTTTTTTCAAAGGAAACCTTCATCCTGTATGAAGTTAAACAACTTAATACCCTATGAACTGAAGGATATAAAACATCCCAAAACCTTTTTCATGCATTATGTTATACTTCTCCATCCTACATGAAATTAAAACTGTCATTTCATCTTTTTTGCATGAAGATAAACTCTGTAGCCCCTCAATGTCCTCATCTACGAGGGAATCACCTTTTCGGCCTCAATGACTAGGTTCCTCCTAGAAGTATGTGGTTTGGTTGAGACCACCTTGGTTCTCATTCACGTTAGGTTATAATGATTATTCCATATACCTCCCCTGAGAATAATCCTCTAACTTCTTCTTGATGGCATAATGTTAAACTGTATGGCATTCAAGAAATATGTTTAGTTGGACTCCTTCCCTAGCATGATATATAAAAACTCCCAAAAAAAATTTCTTCAAGTCCATCCCTAGGTTCTATAATTTTTTTTCCTTTTGAGCCCTTGCCTTAGTTCTCTTCGAGGAATTCACATATTGTTGTTGGGACCACTATTGCCTCATTCACATCAGATTTGCAATGGCTACACCGTGCTCTCCCTCATTAAATTATTCAACCTTTCTATGTCCATCTCGCACAATGTAAAAGAACACCGAATTTAAGAACTATGGATGGCTTGATTTCCACTCTTGAATGATGCATAGAGACACCTGAAAATATTGTCCTCGGTCCCAACTGTAAAATCATCCATTCCCCCCTTTTTACCTCTTGGATTGGGTTTCCCATTAAGATATGAACTATGGCTGATACATCCTTAGTTCTCATTCATGTCATGACTATTTACTCCACCAAACATTCCCCCTATGTCTCACATGATGATAAACTATGCAACATCATCATCCTCACCACATGATGTTAATGTACAATGGTTTTTCCCACATGCATGACATTAAACAGGGCACTTATGGTGTAAACTCTATGAAATTAAATAGAGAGCTTTAGGTTTGGGAGACATGACTTTAAACATTTAGCATCACCTCTCAGGAACCTGATCCTTGAGGATGGTTATGATCCTACCTAGGGATATTCCACATTGAAATTCTTGAATGTGTGGTGGTACAGGACCCAGAGTATTGGATTATATAGTAACATTTCCCCTTTTTCACATCCACTCTTCATGCGTCCCTTTATTTAGGCCTTCATCATATTTCACATCATAAGGGGTACCTAATGGTATGGATTCTTGGTTTCATGGCTTGCCTATTTTCATGGGCCAATGTCCTAAAAGAATTTGATTGACATATTGAGTTAATCCCCTTGCTTTGAATTTGTTCAACGGTCGACCGTTATTTGACTCTTACCATTCTTGGCTACAAAATATGGATTTTGTGTCTTGAATACTGTTATCATTTATCCTCCACTACTATGAAACTCCCATTTCATCCCAAATATTGAATGATGTTATTCAAATTTTGATACCATTTCATGATATGGTGGATCTCCAACACCCCTGGTGTTTTTCCTCCGTGCATCCATACATGACAAGTAGCAGTGTTGGTATGGTTGAATTCTCCCACACAAAACCACTTTTCCCTTATTTCTCACATTCATGTGATGGGGAATACCTGAAATCACTCCTAGTTTCTCACACTAAGAATGGATCATGTGGTATTAGGAGTCTTGGAAGGTTTATAGCCACATACGATATAGAGCAAGCTCTTGGTCAATGTTCTATGACATTAAAATAAGATATATTTTGTCCAATATTTATGGTGTTTAACTTTTTCACCTAATCCCTCAAGAATTTAATTTTTTTTCCTGATCGTACAGTGTTAAAATACATGGTCTGGTCCTATTATATGACCTTAAACTATGACATAATCATCCAGGAAGCACGATAAAAAACAACACAACATTGTGGTGTTCTCGCATGAGAGGGAATCACCATTGGTACTGGTCATCTTCTATGAAACATTTCTATAACTTCATATGGTTTGATTCTTTCATTAACTATTGATCTTTTCATCCTAGGCCAATCACTCAAAAAAATTAAATAAAAGAAGAAACAAGATATGTCAAATATATCTTCTCTCTATGTATAGGTTTGACCTGCATGAAAAATTTCCCATCAAAAACTATGTTTTTATTAATTCCCATCCTCCAAGAAAATGTAGTAACACCTAGATCATAGATCCTGGGTCTAACTTCAGCATTATTTCCCCTTTATTTGTCCTCAATTCATGTTGTAAAACTACAACTATACCCTTAACAACTTCCTCTTCCCCTATTATAATTATAGGATGTTTCAGCTTCCTCACCACCATAGAGGATTTCACCCCCAGTTTTGGTCTCTTACCACACTAAACATCAATAACTGTGTATAAATTAATTCCAATCCATATGAGATACGTAGAAATTCCCAAATGTTTTGTCTTAGGGTCATGCACCAAATTCTTCCCCCTTTTTCCCCCTTTATCAAGAGTTCTCTCTTGGGAATGTGTGGTGTGATGGGTGGACCTATACTATCCTCATTGACATATGTTTTATTTGTAACACATCACAGACATCCCCTTTGGGATACAATTCCCTTCCCAATGTCCTTACCCCATGATTTTAGGATGAACAGAACTTCAAAAACAATGTATGGCTTGATTCCCATCCTTACGGGATATGTCGGAACAACCAAAATTTTTGTATTGAGGTCCATCCCCAGGTTCATCATTCTATTTGTTTCCTTCCTCCACACATCCATTCGAGTCATTAGTCTTTAATTAGACCCCTCTATCTACTATTCCTCATCAATATTATTATATGTGCTATGTAATATGATCTATAATGTTGGATTCTACAAAAAAAATTACTCATTTCATCTCCATGCATTATGTGTCCCTTTATTTGGGGTCCTCATCATATTTTATATCTGAAGGGACCTTATAATGGTATGTATTATTAGCCTCGCAAGTCTCCTACAATCCTATGTCAATGTCCTAGTGGATTTCAAATTGCATTTTGATACATGTAAAGCACTTCGAATATGGTCATCAACTGAAACTCATTTGTCTATTCCCATCCCAGTCTATACGATATATATTCTATGTATCAAATATGGTCAAAAATTATCCTCCATTGTTATTCCACCCCAATTTCCCATAATATCGGGAACCATGATTCACATCTCATTTCATATCCTTAGGTTCATGTGAAACATCAACACCGTCAATTTTATCTCTCAGTGCACCTTTTCATTTTGTGCGGGTGGACAAACATTTCGGGTCATCCTTGACTCTAAACCTCTATCCCCTTATTGTGTGCTTCATTTGTCAAAAATCTATTCTCATCCCATTTTTTTCGTACACGGATATGGTTCATGAGGGATTAGGGGTGTCGATATGGTTTTAACTCATATGGAAGAGTCACATTTTTTGGGTCCAAACACTAGGACCGTAAAATAAGAAGTTAAATCCAAGGGATATATAGTGTGGTGTGGATATATTTCATACTCATCCATGTCAGGTTTCCTTTTGGTACCACACTATACATTCATGCTTTTAGAATCTCACCTCAGGGTCTGAGCTCTATGACCATAAACTATGATCCTCACTTTCCTAGTTTCCCTGATGGTAAACTGCATAACAACCAAGATATTTTCATTCAGGTTAATATCACCCTGATAATGGTATTAGTAACATACCATGTCATATTCAATAAATACTTATTGATTGATTCTTACCCTCACATGATACAAAGCAACTCATGGGCATGTTTCACTGGGCCCCATCATAGGCTCATCAGCTCTTTGTTTTTTCTTTCTTGGTCCGAACTCTATGACCATAAACTATAAGCCTCACAGGGATATGTGGTGTTGAAATAGGTCTCTTTTTCCTTATTCCCATTGGGATTTTCCCTCACAAGATATCATATTCATTTTTCTGTCTATTCCTTGGTATTTGTATGGTGCACAAACCTCCTTTATCTCATTCACATCAGGTGCATATCATTCATTCCATTAAAAAAATTCAGAATAAACATCATATTCTGTGAAAAATGAATTTAAACTATTATCCAAGTACTAATCATTTTGACCTTAAACTATGTGCAACATCCCAGTGGCATGATGTAAAACTATACAACAAGTCCAGATCACATGGTGTAAAACTGTACCATGTATCCTCCTTCTAGGATGATAATAAAAAACAATCATGTCATATTTATTTGCATGAAATGAATCTGTAAGTAATCCTAGGTCCTCAACAGAGAGGTCCTTTCTGGAAAGTGGGTTTGATCCTGATTGAAACTGATACACTAATCAAATGTGCTTTCATTAATGTGGCATAACATCAAGAGTATTGGAATCCATTTGAACATTATTTCACTTAATATCAACACTCTATGTGTCATTTATTTTTATCCTGTTCCTATTTCAAGTCCAATGAAAACCCCAGCTACAGAGGTCCTCCTTGGAAATTCATCAACAGACATGGAGTTCCTTCCTATCATCTATTCTAAATATGCTCAAGTGCTCCTCAAACCTCGACCCATCAAAGCAGATATCCTACTAACTCCACTTGAAATTTTCATGGAGGCACCCACTATGTCAGAGATTTTCCATTCCTTGAATAAGTACCCCATTGTAGGAGGGAGAAGATTCACTTCCAATGGAATGATCATAGGATGTTCTAAATCAAAGTCAATACATCCTATGTTTTAGATTCGTAAGTGGAATGTGACCTGATGATGGAGCATTCACCACAATCCACTGTATTAGGGTATATGTTAGGAACCTGGAATGTAAGCTTAATCCTCCCGGAAATTGAGATTCACTAGATCTTCAAATCCATCATTAGATATGTGAAAGAGGAGGCATGTTTGGATCCCTTCAACATTAATGCAATGAATTTTTCTCTACCATCGCCAGAGTCACTCTCTACGTCAACATGAGATCATAGAGAGTTGTTTAGTGGTTTGGTAGATGATGAGAACTAGCTCGATCCACCACCAACGACCTCCATCCATACACATGATGCAGTTTCAAAAACCTCTTCCTATAGGGTCATGATGATGCAGTCCATACAATTCCTGAGGGATGACCAAGTCTGTAGCAGCCTGTCATCCCACAAACCATTCTCTCTTCCAGCTAGTACTCAGCCACAAAGATCTATATTAGTGTTATTGTCAGTCCCCTAGCCTCCCCCAATCATGGAATGGGGAAACAAGAAACCAAATCCCATTTATGAATGAATCATTTTGTGGGACATTTATGCAGTGGACCTATTTCTTGAGATTTTCTGGTTGATATCAACTTCTGACATCAACATTGTAGAGCCTCTAACCACGAAAAAAGTCTTGTTTTTTCCAAACTCTCTAGGAAACATATTCATACCATCACACTTAATGGTTGTCTTATTCAACAATCCAGGAGCATTATGATGATGTCCTCCAGCAGTGTTGTGTGGTTAACCTAGATATCATTCCCATCGCTCAGCACCCTACATCACCCACTTATCACTAGACCCTCTATTGATGATGCGTTCATAGCTTTAATGTGATCCACATAATTATTGTTATTGCATCACAACATGTTCATATCTATTGTTGAAGAGATTATGCATCTATCTATTTCAGCCCGATCATGTGTCATCCCAACATTCTAGGTGATATCAAGAATATACCTACAAGTCTAGTAATAATAAATATGGTTGAGCTCAACATGATAATGTAAGGGGACACCGAAGTAGGTTTCAAAGAAGATGATTCAGAGTTTGGGGAAACACAACATTTACTAGACCCCCATGTGCTATCACTCACCCAATAAGGAATATTCTCATCCTTACTGAGCCCTCTGACTCATTACCCATGGGTTTTGATCCCAATATTGGAAAATGACACAGTAGGACTATCAAAACCTTTAACCGATATGACTTGACGAGGAAGATGAATGATGATCCCGAGAAGCCACATTGCTTCAATGGCTTATAGAAAATAACATGATTATTGATAATATCCATGCTTAACACCTTTCAGAACATCGGCCAAGCTATGATGTCCCTTAATACGGTCCTGTCCAACCTCCACCTGGGTAGTAGTGGAAGCCCCAGGTTCTTCAAGGTGAGTTTCAGACCTTTGATCCTGAAAAACTAATATATCATAAGAGGGTATATGGTAGAGTTTAATAAAAAATACATCAGTATTAGTCTCTAAAGATTCTTAAATGCACAAGAACCATCCTTAGGTCTCTCTTCAGGTTATTCCCCTAGTCACTATGCTGGCCATTCTTCCAGTGGTTCCTCTGGATATTCCCCTAATGGATCCTCCAGGCACTCCATTAGTCACTTGACCTTCTTTCATATTGATGAACCTACCAAAGCCTTGGTGGTCAGGAATACTCACCAAGATAGGAATACACCACTAGATTAGTCTGATTCCTTATCTTGTTTCTTGCTTAGAGGCCCTCAAAATGTGAGAGGTGGAAATCCCACATGGGGTCAAGAAGTAATTGAGAAGAGTGGAAGATAAGAAAACACCCCAAAATTTCCAAAATCCATCTTTATCCCCCTTCAAAGGGATGGGATACACATTGCATCATCTAGACTACTTCATCTCCAGATGTGGACCCATGCTGGGGTCTCTAGTGAAACTGGAATCCTCCATGCTCTGGTGTATCATACATTCATTTGAAGGGAAAGCATTCTTCAAGTAAAAACAGTTACCTATTGGGTCTATAGCTGGTTGAAAGGATCTCTATATGTAGTTTCTTCATCAATACTACTCCACGACATAGAATACAAGTTTTTTTGGAATATTCATGTGAAAAATGTGGCTAGATGAGTGAGTCGTAGTTTTTTTCTCCAGGTGGAAAGGCCTCATGTATTCACTCAAAAAACAGATGACTCAGGAACAACTCGTGATAAGGTGTGTGGGGAAAATGAAGATTGAATCAATTCCTTCACTTATTAGTCAAAACATCCTAAATGAATTTTGGGAGTTCTCTAACAAGGACCAACACTTATAAGAAAACATGCAACATGATAAATAGGCACGTCTATTACAGCAAAAATCCTTTATAAGAAGATATTCCAAGGTTAAGACTGCTATCGTTGCATAGGTAGAGGACCATAGGATGCTAGAGTTATTGAAGGATGAGCAATATCCCTAGCCCTACCAGGTGAAAAATCCTCAGGCTCAGCCTCAAACCCAGCATCACCCACCAAAAAATAGGAAACCCCAACAAATTGATTCACAACCTTAGCCTAAGTGAGATAAGGAAGATCTATCCCCTCATCAGGTCCATGATCTTAGTGTCCCTTTCCTATACCAGAAAAACTGAACCTACTCATTCAATCAGGCTTAGGTACTCATCAATTTTTGAAGAACCTTGTATCAGAGAATCATGAAGTTTCCAATGTCTTGGAGGCCCTAATATGATAGTCTCATTGATTTCCCCAACTACATCCCATGTCACTGATTCCTTATAAACACTCTCAAGTAGTTTTATGCATTAAAAGACTGTCTCTGGTACGTGGTTGAAAAAAATGTGGTCTGGTTGGGCCCTTTCTCAGCATAGGTGGCTTGCGTTTGTTCAAATCCTGACAGAGAAAAAGTGGGCGAATGATAGCAGGTCACTTGTTACTGGTCTCATAAGTATGCCAACTAGTAGGCCCATAGAGTAGTCACTCATAACCATGTTATCATTGGTTCCCATTTGAATCATCTCAAGCCTTCTAAATCCTCTGATCCTCCTACCACTACCGCTTCTTCATCCATGTCTCAGACTTCTATTTATCAAAGGAGAAATCATCATTTGTGTATGACAAAACAAACCCCCCTTCCGGTTTTGATGCCATCCCAAACTCTCCGCGACTTCATTCCTAAAAAAAGGGGAATCAATCCTAGAATTCACCTAGCAATGTATGATTCCCCATGTGATGACCAATAATATGTATCCATATGTACCCTTGAGTTGGTGGAACCTTACATGGTCTCCGACAATGTGGAATGCTAGGTATGTCCTCCTAATGTCCCCAGTTGATGCCATATTTGATGTATTCATGGCTATGTGAACCATCTAGATGGTCAAAATAGTGCTTCAAATTAATTTTTGCATGCTACCTAGATTAGATAGTAAATATCAGCATGTGAAGTCCTCTCATCATATCCCATCAGGTTCTCCCCCACCACTTTTCTAATTAATTAATCAAGAAGAGCCTCTACAACTGCACATTGATCAGCATCTTCCAAATGTGACCAGAACTCAGTCATTTGATAATCATCTGGTAATCATTTTGTGTGTTTCAACTAGTAAGTAGTGGGATATTCTCAGTACCTGCCAGAATCTTCTGGACCAAACATAACTACTTATCATACCATCTACCATAGAGAAACATATTTCCAATTGAAATGAGCACCTGTAACGGATTTATAATGTCCTCAAGAACATTTCCATCATTCTAGAAAAGCTTACGATCCATGATTCTCTTCGCATGTCAAAATATATGCATGAATACCTCACAGAGGCTTTAAAAACCTCCCTCCATTCTGAAAAAATGGTAGTGTCTGGAGATTCATTTCTTGATGAGGAAATACAAGGAGCATAGTTCTAACCCATCATCTTGTTCTTAGTAGAAGATAGATTTTCTCCCATACAAGGGCACATATTCTTGTTATACATCACTAGCGAGTTCAATGGAATGGATTTTTTTTCATTGTCTTGTCTACATAGGATATTGGATCAATCATATACCAACCTATATGCTCCTCATGATAGGGTTTTTTGATGTATATTTGGATCGCTCTGAACTAAATATTCAAGGTTATGATATGACAAAGCAGGGTTGTGTGGAAATATCCACCTAAAGAACCAATTTGGTGGCCTCATTTCAAACACTAAATTCATGGTCATCACACAAAGACACATCATACAATGTACAAATGGGTTTACCCAAACTCTATATGCAAGTGGCAGCTTCGTCCTCCTATCCTCAATGCCTTAAGTACTCCCTTAATGGTCAAGTGGGAATGCTCTAGGTAGACACATCATCCATTTCCAATTGTGAAGCCCACTATTAAATTTCCAATACAATAATATCAAGGGACTTATAGTTCAAACCAATGAGGTGGAGCACACTTCTCCTTCGGCTGACTTGTGGACAGAGTTGGAAGATTCTTTCCTCCTCTTGATTCACTGGTTGGAGGCCACAACCCTAGACATGACACAGTACTTTGTTATTTCTGGGGGAGTGGGGAAACGTTCCCATGTACTTGGAATTATGGATTATTACCCCATTTTCCTATAAATATCATGCTCATATGATAGAAAAATCCATTCCCCTTATAAGGTATTAGGATGTATTCCCCATGCCAATAACAATATTCCATATTTTCTTGTTCTGTCGGGCCAGGTTCAACAAAATCAAGAGAACGCATGACTATTACTTTGATATTATCAATCATGGTTGTTTATTCCAAATAACCAATTGAATTTGGTCAATAGCATTCATTTTAATCGTGTCAGCAATGCGTGAATCTCCTAGTCAAGATTCCACTATTACACAGGTCAGTATCTTGAATCCTCTAGGTTTAGCTAAACCATAATAATTATTACACCATGCCGATGATTCTCTCACCTTAGATGATAAAGAGGATTTAGAAGACCTATAGGATGACCTCCCGCATTTGAAGAAGGAATATCCACCACCATTGATGAGTTGGAAATGGTGAATCTCAGCACCGAGGAAGACCTGAGGTTGACACTGATCATCACAATTGTACCATCAAAGGAACAATTTCAGTATGTTGGTTTTATGAGGAAGAATCATTATATATTTTCATAGAGTTATGACGACATTCAAGGACAATATTATTAAGTTTCCATCCACTATCTTTGTTTCCTGGTATGTAATCGTGTGTTCAAATAGCCACCCAGTATGATGCATCTCTCTCACAATGTCATGGTTGAGGACAAAGTTGATAATCTCATTAAATAAAAACTTATTAAAGATGTTCAATACCCGACATGGTTAGCCAGTATTGTTCCCTTAAAAAATAATTGATAGATCAAAGTCTTCATCAACTTCCAGGATCTCAATTTCCACTATCCAAAGAATTATTTTCCCCATATTTTACGGGGTTGTTGATTGATGGCACCATTGGAGATCTGGATCTCTCTTTCATGGATGGGTATTTCAAATATAATTAGATCCAAATTTCCCTTGAGTAAGAATATTTCACCACCATTAGAGAATTACAAGGTATCTTTTGGTACAAGGTAATTCCTTTCATTCTAAAAATTGTACGATCCACCTATCAGTGGGATATCCACTCTATATTTTAATCGATCCTCAAGACATTGGTGTAATGATACATGGATGATTTGGAGGTCATGTCTGGCTAGTGGTAAGACCATCTCATGGATGTTGAGAATGTATTCAGCTTCTTCTCCTCCCATCATATGAAGAGAACCCAATTTAACTGTTCTTTTGGGGTTAACTATTGAATGTTTTGTAGATTTTTCATAAAATATAGAGGAATCGAGATCGATCTAGAGAAGACCAAGGCCATTAGTCAGATTCCTCCTCTGGGGAACCTTTGAGATATTTGAGGCTTTCAAGGCCACTTACCCTACATATGACAATTAGTCGTGAATCTGTCTAGAAATCGTAATCCATTTTCTTTACTAATGAAGAAAGTTTTCACTACTAATGGGATGAAGAGAACCAAACCACTTTTGAGGAGATCATGTAGTATCTACTCTAGCCTCAAGTTCTGATTCCACCTGTCTCTAGAAAGACACTTGTCCTTTATTTGAAAACTCTGGAAGGAACCCTTTGAACCCTTATCATCTAGAAGAATAAAGCGGGAGTATAGAACAGTTTATATTATTTCAGCTTCATGATTCTCGACACAGAGACCTGATATTCCTCCATTGAGAAGCGCTTCCTCATGCTAGTTTTTGCATTGAATAAATTGTGGAATTACATTAAGTATCAAGATATATAGTTGGTTTTTTACATGTATCTAATAAATTACATTTTGAACTACCTTATATTTATATAACATCCAGCTCGGTGTGAAATGATCCTTCAGTAGTTCAATATCTGGTTATTTCCACAGAAAGCTGTTAAGGGTCAGGTGCTAGCAGATTTTGTAGTTTCTCATCCGGCCCCCATAGAGCATTTCCTAGATCTGGATGTTCCAGACGAGGATATACTCTATATGGATAAAGACATTCCATGTTGTAATATTCACATTGAGAGAACATCTTAGAGTCCAACCGGTAGAAGGCCCAATGATCCCAAACTCAACAGAGTAGGCTTGGGAATTGTCTTCATCACACTTACACAGACTATCATGCCCTATTCTTTCTTCTTTTTAGAAGGATTCACCAAAAACGAGGAAGATTATTAGGATCTCATCACTGGTCTCAAGCTATCCATTGAGATTGATGTTACCCACCCATATGTGATGGGGTACTTCGAACCAGTAATCAAGAATATCAATGGTGAATATATCTTCCGGAAGCCAGAAATTGGGCCTCTATTAGAGAGAACTCACAAGCTAATAACCCAGTTCTCATCTTGGATAGATATCATTCATGTTCCTCAGTTGAAGAATGGTCGAGTCTATTTCATGAAAAGTACTTTCACATATCCCGTAGATCCTGAGCAGGAATATTTGATAATCCATGGGGCACATAAAAGGATCATCACTTTTGTCACTTTGGATGATGAGGACAACCAGCATGTAAGACACCTTACCAATGATTCCTCCAAACCAGGACCTATAAGTCCCCTTGCCATAATAGAATAGACCTATGATTGGAAAAATACTTTTTTGAGTTTCTTAAACAAGTAGATATCTTTACAGACAGATCCAAATATAAGAAAATCGGTTGAAATGTGGTCCACTTTACCCTCTAGAGTAGTCCTAGACTTGAGCAGGTACTCTATAGGTATGGGTTTGATGGAGTTCTCGTTCATTGAATTCAGGGATATGATTTTCCCCATGTTATTCTAGAAGTTCATGTCGATTCATCCAGATCTCATCAGGCCATGAAAAAACTCTCTCATCGTATTATAAGGATGGGCTACTTTTGGCCTACCAAGGTTCATTATTTTATCGAGTTTTCCATTAGGTTCTACACTTGTTAGATCGAAGAAAACATTGTGCATCCACCACCGGATCCCCTCCATACTACCATATTTTCCAAGCCCTTTTTGATATGGGGACTCGATGTTGTGTTACCATATCCACCGGTGAAATCTCTACAATTCAAGTTAATCATGACTGACACAGATTTCTTTTATAAGTTGGCGGTGGTGATTATTATCAAGGAATTCAAGGCATGATTCGTCCTTGATTTTGTGAGCTCCAATATCATTCACATATTCAGAGTCCCTCGCACTATCCTCACTGATATTGGAACCATCTTCTGAGCAGATGATCATAAGAAATTGTATTTCAATTATAGTATCTGCTCCAACCACACATCTCACTACCAAGAATAAGAAAAAGTGAAGATTGAGGAGTTAAAAAAACCCTCTCAAACATTTTACAGTGTATGGTTCTTCATAAAATGATAATTTGGATGGATATGCTCCCCAAAACACTATTTTATTATCAGAAAACAACTCATAATTCCTCCCAAGTGACCTCATATTCCCTAGTGTATGGAACATAGGTGGTCCTGCAGATTTAGATTTAATATAGGCCATTTTGTATAGTTTATTAGAGTTAGTAGTCATAATAAAATGTATTATAGGTCTATATTTTTTTACAGGAATCCCACGATGAGAAAAGGCTCCAGGCCATGGATAATCTAGAAAGCACCAACACAAGAGAGTGAGGGATTTAAACAGAAATATCATCTCTACTCTTTCATTTAAGGTGACATGGTATTTGATCTTAGGCTTCTGATGATACATGACAAGATTCCACCATAAGTGGATCCCAAATGGGAAGGATCTTATATCATTCATAGGGTTTATCCTAAAGGTGCATACTCTTTGGTCACCATGGATGGTGAGAGAATCACTCCTCTAACAGACACTATGTTCCTCAAAGTGTAATTTTTGTAAAGGAAACCTTCATCATGTATGAAGTTAAACAACTTAATACCCTCTGAACTGAAGGATATAAAACATCCCAAAATCTTTTTCATGCATTATGTTATACTTCTCCTTCCTACATGAAATTAAAATAGTCATTTCATCCTTTTTTCATGATGATAAACTCTGTAGCTCCTCAATGTCCTCATCTATGACGACATCAAATTTTCGGCCTCAATGCCTAGGTTCCTCCTAGATGTATGTGGTTTGGTTGAGACCACCTTGGTTCTCATTCACGTTAGGTTATCATGACTATGCCATGTACCTCCCCTGAGAACAATCCTCTAACTTCTTCTTTACGGCATAATGTTAAACTATATGGCATTCAAGAAATATGTTTAGTTGGACTCCTTCCCTCGCAGGATATATAAAAACTCCCAAAAAAAGTTTCTTCAGGTCCATCCCTAGGTTCTAGGATTTTGTTTTCCTTTTGACCCCTTGCCTTAGTTCTCTTCGTGGAATTCACATGTTGTGGTTGGGACCACTTTTGCCTCATTCACATCAGTTTTTCAATGGATACACCTTACACTCCCTTATTAAAGTATTCAACCATTCTATGTCCATCTCACACAATGTAAAAGAACACTAAATTTAAGAACTATGGATGGCTTGATTTCCACTCTTGAATGATGCATAGAGACACATGAAAATCTTGTCCTCAGTCCCAACTGTAGAATAATCCATTCCCCCTTTTTTACCACTTGGATTGGGTTTCCCATTAAGATATGAACTATGGCTGATACCTCCTTAGTTCTCATTCATGTCATGACTATTTACTCCACCACACATTACCCCTATGTCTCACATGATGATAAACTGTGCAACATCATCATCCTCACCGCATGATGTTAATTTACAATGGTTTTTACCACGTGCATGACATTAAACAGGGCACTTATGGTCCAAACTCTATGAAATTAAATAGAGAGCTTTAGGTTTGAGTAACATGACTTTTAAACATTTAGAATCACCTCTCAGGAACCTGATCCTTGAGGATGGGTATGATCCTACATATGGATATTCCACATTGAAATTCTTGAATGTGTGGTGGTACAAGACCCAGAGAATTGGATTATATAGAAACATTTCCCCTTTTTCACATCCACTCTTCATGTGTCCCTTTATTTTGGCCTTCATCATATTTCACATCAGAAGGGATACCTAATGGTATGGATGCTTGGTTTCACGGCTTGCCTATTTTCTCGGGCCAATGTCCTAAAAGAATTTGATTGACATATTGAGTTAATCCCCTTGCTTTGAATTTTTTCGACGGTCGACCGTTATTTGACTCTTACCATTCTAGTCTACAAAATATGGATTTTCTATCTTGAATACTGTTATATTTTATCCTCCACTACTATGAAACTCCCATTTCATCCCAAATATTGAATGATGTTATTCAAATTTTGATACCATTTCATGATTTGGTGGATCTCCAACACCCCTGGTGTTTTCCCTCCGTGCATCCATACATGACAAGTAGCAGTGTTGGTATGGTTGAATTATCCCACCCAGAACCACTTTTCCCTTATTTCTCACATTCATGTGATGGGGAATACCTGAAATCACTCCTAGTTTCTCACACTGAGAATGGATCATGTGGTATTAGGATTCTTGGAAGGTTTATAGCCACATACGATATAGCGCAAGCTCTTGGTCAATGTTCTATGACATTAAACTATGATATATTTTGTCCAATATTTATGGTGTTTAACTTTTTCACCTAATCCCTCAAGAATTTAATTTTGTTTCCTGATCGTACAGTGTTAAAATACATGGTCTAGTCCTTTTATATGACCTTTAACTGTGACATAATCGTCCTGGAAGCACGATAAAAAACAACACAACATTGTGGTGTTCTCGCATGAGAGAGAATCACCATTGGTACTGGTCATCTTCTATGACACATTTCTATACCTTTATATAGTTTGATTCTCTCATTAACTGTTGATCTTTTTATCCTAGGCCAATCACTCAAAAAAATTAAATAAAAGAAGAAACAAGATATGTCAAATATATCTTCTCTCTATGTATAGGTTTGACCTACTTGGAAAACTTCCCATCAAAAACTATGTTTTTATTGATTCCCATCCTTCAAGAAAATGTAGTGACACCTAGATCATAGATCCTGGGTCTAGCTTCAGCGTTATTTCCCCTTTATTTGTCCTCAATTCATGTTGAAAAACTGCAACTATACCCTTAACAACTTCCTCTTGCCCTATTATAATTATAGGATGTTTCAGCTTCCTCACCACCATAGAGGATTTCACCCCCAGTTTTGGCCTCTGACCACACTAAACATCAATAATAGTGTATAAATTAATTCCAATCCATATGAGATACGTAGCAATTCCCAAATGTTTTGTCTTATGGTCATGCACCAAATTCTTCCCCCCTTTTCCCCCTTTATCTAGAGTTCTCTCTTGGGAATGTGTGGTGTGATGGGTGGACCTATACTATCCCCATTGACATATGGTTTATTTGCAACACATCACACACATCCCCTTTGGGATACAATTCCCTTCCCAATGTCCTTACCCCGTGATGTTAGGATGAACAGAACTTCAAAAACTATGTATGGCTTGATTCCCATCCTTACGGGATATGTCAGAACAACCAATTTTTTTGTCTTGAGGTCCATCCACAGGTGTGTCATTCTATTTGTTTCCTTCCTCCACACATCCATTCGAGTCATTAGTCTTTAATTAGACCCCTCTATCTACTATTCCTCAACAATATTATTATATGTGCTATGGAATATGATCTATAGTGTTGGATTCTACAAAAAAATTTACTCATTTCATCTCCATGCATTATGTGTCCCTATTTTTGGGGTTCTCATCATATTTTATATCGGACGGGACCTTATAACGGTATGTATTTATAGCCTTGTAGGTCTCCTAGAATCCTATGTCAATGTCATGGAGGATTTCAAATTGCATTTTGATACATGTCAAGCACTTCGAATATGGTCATCAACTGAAACTCATTTGTCTATTCCCATCCCAGTCTATATGATATATATTCTATGTATCAAATATAGTCAAAAATTATCCTCCATTGTTATTCCACCCCCATTTCCCATAATATTGGGAACCATGATTCACATCTCTTTTCACATCCTTAGGTTCAGGTGAAACTTCAACACCCTCAATTTTATCTCTTTGTGCACATTTTCATTTTGTGTGAGCAGACAAATATTTCGGGTCATCCTTGACTCTAAACCTCTATCCCCTTATTGTGTGCATCATTTGTCAAAAATATATTCTCATCCCATTTTTTTCCTACACCGATATGGTTCATGAGGGATTAGGGGTGTCGATATGGTTTTAACTCATATGGAAGAGTCACATTTTTTGGGTCCAAACAGTAGGACCATAAAAAAAGAAGTTAAATACAAGGGATATCTAGTGTGGTGTGGATATATTTCATTCTCATTCATGCTAGGTTTACTTTTGGTACCACACTATACATTCATGCTTTTAGAATCTCACCTCAGGGTCTGAGCTCTATGACCACAAACTATGATCCTCACTTTCCTAGTTTGCCTGATGGTAAACTGCATAACAACCAAGATGTTTTCATTCAGGTTAATATCACCCGAATTATGGAATTAGTAACATACCATGTCATATTCAATAAATACGTATTTCTTGATTCTTACCCTCACATGATACAAAGCAACTCATGGGCATGTTTTTCTGGGCCCAGTCAAAGGCTCATCAGCTCTTTGTTTTTTCTTTTTTGGTCCGAACTCTATGACCATAAACTATGAGCCTCACAGGGATATGTGGTGTAGAAATAGGTCTCTTTTGCCTTATTCCCATTGGGATGTTCCCTCACAAGATATCATATGCATTTTTCATTCTATTCCTTGGTATTTGTATGGTGCACAAACCTCCTTTCTCTCATTCACATCAGGTGCATATCATTCATTCCATTAAAAAAAATTCAAAATAAAGATCATATTCTGTGAAAAATGAATTTAAACTATTGTCCAGGTACTATGCATTTTGACCTTAAACTATGTGCAACATCCCAGTGGCACGATGTAAAACTATACAACATGTCCAGATCACATGATGTTAAACTGTACCGTGTATCCTCCTTCTTGGATGACAATAAAAAACAATCATGTCATATTTATTTGCATGAAATGAAATTGTAATTAATCCTAGTTCCTCACCAGAGAGGTCCTTTCTGGAAAGATGGTTTGATCCTGATTGAAACTGATACACTCATCAAATGTGCATTCATTAACGTGGAATAACATCAAGAGTATTGGAATCCATTGGAACATTATTTCACTCTATATCCACACTCTATGTGTCATTTATTTTTATCCTATTCCTATTTCAAGTCCAATGAAATCCCCTAATAGTATGTATTATTGAACTCATAGATCACCTACCATTTTTGGCCAACATTCCCGAAGAAATTAGATGACAGTTCAAGTTTGGCCCCATGATTTCGAATTCGATCAGTGGTAGGCCCTTGTTTTTATCCCATTTCAATCTGAAGAAATATGGATGACGTTTCCTGAATCTGGTCAATATTAATCCACCTTCATTAGTATTATATCACTATTCTTTGAATCCTTGTTATTGGGATTCACATTTCTCATTCCCTTTTGTTCAGATTTATTCCAACGCCCTTATATTATCCCACTTCTATACTATGAATTGTTGGGAATGGCAAGTTGGATGCTCTGAGAACCCTATTCTCAAGTTATTGCCCCCTAATCCCAAATACTATTGGTGGTCACTCATCAAATTGAAGACCCTGAGTGTTCGATGATATGATGGAACTCACATATCCATAGCGAAATATTATGAAGTCTCCCATTGTTTCTCACACCGGGCATGAACTAAATGTTATTAGGGATTGATCATTAGTTTTTTACAGATATGGTCGACATGTAGTAATCAAAGAATGTAACAATATTTTCATTCATGCAGGCTAAATAAGACAGCAATAAAAAAATATGTTCTTATGTTTGAAAAAACACAACCCCTATGGATTGGATACTTCGATGGAGTGTCTCAGTACCACCAATATTTAGTGTGTGGAATCTAGGACAATCTATCAGCATCTGAGATCCCATAATTCCTCATTGACTGTGGGGAGAAGTTAATGGGTCACGATTTGTACTTGATCCCACTTAGATCAGAGATCCTCCACTTCATGAGATGCCCACCTCAGATGCATTTCAACATCAACCAACTAGATCTATAATCATGATAAGAGTTCTGATTGGGTGTTGGGAACAGAAGAGTTCTCTTTAATCTTCATTTCTATGCACCGGATCTTATGTTCATCGTCTTGATACTTTTGGATGCTGGTGGACATCCTCTTATTCTAGGAAACACTGATATGATGGTCTCTCTCCCATACATTCTCAGAAAGGTAATTTCATATGAGCATATGTGGACCTCATGAATCTAACCCTCTAGCACATAGTTCATGAAGACAAAGAAAAAGTGACAACATCTGGCTTATCCACTATGATTTAGGGATATTGTTAATGATGTGCTTGGTCTGCTTCCATGACTAGTGATAGACATCCTGACTACCCTCTGTATCATAAGAGGACTCATCTATCTCCTCAGATTCATTGGGTTTATACTCTAAGAATGCATCCAATAATTTAGTAGCAATATTCTCCTTTAGAATTATATTAGATGGGTGGGTATCTATGTCATGTTGACGATAATCATCACTAGATCCCACCTCAAAAATAGCATCCCTTCTATCTTTCGGGATAAAACAATCATCCCTCAGACTAAATCCATTCAATGGAAATATATTTTAGAGGTGGTAATCCTTTTTCCTATATGATATCGGCTACACCAAGGACTCATGATCAAAAGGACTCAACAAATATTCCCCAATCATGACATTATTTATCATATCCACCCTTCGAGTAGCATCCATGAGGACCTCCCGAGCAACATTTTGGATAGACATTTGTTCCAAGACTCCTTTGATGTTATTATATGTTTAGAAAGACCACTTATGGAGAATATTCATGGAGAATATGATCATGAAGCCCCAAAGAAATCAATGCACTTCACAGAGAAACAAAGGATCGTGGTGCACTAGTTTACAAAGTAGCATTCACAGAGCACCGATATGAGGAACCCTATTTGAGAAGAGCATTCGAAGTCTTGCTAGAAATTCATGATTTGTCAGCTCAAAAATAAGTTTTTAGAGACCCAATGCAGACAAAAATGTGGCCCTCATACCAAATATATTGGCACTACCAGAAAACTGGGTTTCCGCAATGCTACCCTTTAACAACACTAAAAAAATCTCTGCTCAAGGGGATCCCTTAATCAAATCTTTTTTAGTTGTGCTGATAAGGGGGGGGGGGTTTATCAGTTCTTTTTCCTATTAATTATAATGTTTATATTTCCAAAAAAAATTCATGAAAAATAATATATTGATATATAATTATATTTATATTGATATAAATATAACATATATATTTTAAATATGTTTTAGATAAGTATAAATAGACTATTACATTTAATATATAAGATATTTAGTGAAAGTTGATTTACAATATTTTAAAAAATATTATTAATTAATTATTTTATAATTATCATTACCTAAAAATCATTTAATAACAATTTTAAGTCCCAAAAAAATTTCTAAAATAATATGAAAATATAATTCAAACTTCAAACAGCCATAACTTTTGATTTGGGTGTCTGTTTGAGCACTAAAACATATCAAATTGAATCTTACGACAAGATTTTTGCGCTATTAATCCAAGAGAACCTTCTCTCTCATTTTTTGAGCCCAAAAAATGGCCTATAACGCCTCCAAATTTGAGTTTTGTGTCAGGACTCCCTGATTTTTTAACATTCAAACAGCTAGAACTTCTGATCCTGTTGTCTGCTAGTCCAGTACCACATATCATATCAAATATTGTATTATTTTATTCGACTTGACTTGTTTTGGAGTTGAAACTGACTTTTGGATTAGTGTTTATGGTCATTTGAACATTCTATGGATTTTTAGATACACATATATATGTATTTATTCGTGTATGTATATATATATATATATTGTGAGAGTGTGTGTATCGATGTGGGTGTCTCTGTGTGAGTGTATTGTATATATGTATGTATGTATTTTTTTATTTATTTATAAACACACATATAAAAATTTATTTTATAAATGTATTTAAATCTAATATTATAAATATATTTTAATATAAAAATAAATATACTGATAAAAAATTATAACTAAAAATATATATATAAATAGATATAAATATATATTTATATATGAATAAATAATTAATATATATATATATATTAATATATGACTAAATATATATTTAATAATGTAACTAAATATATAGATATATTTTTATATATATGAATCATTATTAATATACCAATTAATATAACTATATATATATAAATGATTAGATATATCATTAAATGGAGAAAAACCTAAATTTATTAGTGGTAAAGGTGCATGGACACAAGGGGGAGGTCTCGGGTTCGAGTTCAAGTGGAAGCATGGGCGCGCAGGCAAGTGGGAGGCGGTTTCACGGGCAAGTGAAATGTGCGTCACAGGGAGGGGTATCTTCCTACACTGATAAAAGGGGTTTTGAAGCACTTTTAAATTATAATCCATGTGGGGGGGGGGGTCGAGCTTCATGGCACTCTCACCCCACACTCTGCGTTCCCTAATACCTATACATCTTCACGATATATAGTTTTTTCTGTGATCTAACCTCAGAATCCAACCCTCTTTTCTTCTTAGATCCCATTTGGAGGGGGGGTTGATTTTTTTCTGCTAATATTTCAGTACAATATTGATTGAGGATGGTCCGAATTCTTTGGAAAAACATTGAAACCTGAAATGATAAAAACATAACCCAAAGGGTCTGCTTCACAAATCTACATCAGCCAATGCATGACTACCGTGAATGGTACAAATCAAGATAATGGAAGAGCATCATGAATTCCTTGAAGTAGTGATGGAAGTCTCTGTGAGTCTGGTGAGCTCTGTGAACAATGCGATGTTGTGATGGAAGCCACATCAAATCTGACATAGCCACCTCCATTCATGAAGTGTGATTTCCTTTGCAGTACACATTGAAGAATTGGAGAAACCCGATGCCTATAAATATGGAACTCACCACAACCTAAAGATTTCTACATTGACCTTTCTCCTTCTGATATCTCATTTTTTGAATCACCATTTTTT